>OY997270.1:639602787-640202787 GCA_963921465.1 Triticum timopheevii
ACATTTTCAGAAGATTGGAGAAAATTTTACAAAAGGCATGAGAAATTTTTACATCAGGTGAATATTTTATGAACACCTCTGAAGTTCGTGAACATTTCTGAAATTCCTGAACATTTTTCGAACTACATATAAAATATATTTTTTTAGTCTTGAATATTTATCGAACTACATATAATATTTGTACAAAAAATAAATTAAATTTTGAAGAAAAGAAAAGACAAATGATCCAAAACAAATCAGAAATAAGAAACCATACATCAGAAAATAGGAAGAGCGACTCTTCTTAGGAAAAATGGATACAAAGGAATAGGTACAATGAACTAGCAAAAAGGAAAAAATCGCTAGTCTTACATTCTACCGGGCCTGCATCACTGTTTGACGCCAGTTAGAGTTAAATAGGCTGGAACACAGCTGAGTTGAAGCGAAATGGATGGCCCACGGCGGATACTATTACGTATAATATTTGTACATTTTTTGTATATGCCAAGAGCACTTTTTTATTAGATGTTAAAAAAATTTCAAATACGTGATGAATATTTAAAAATATATATTTTTGATATCCGCTTTTTCCATTAACATCGTACATTCTTATAAATCAGGAACACTTTTTATATACATATTTAATATTTTCCATATACATGATTAGCATTCTGGAAAAATTTATTTTTTTGATGTCTACTTTTTTCCATATACATCTTCCATCGTTTATATACACCAGGAACATTTTTTGTACACATATTTAACATTTTTTAAATACATAATTAAAAAATTATGTCTACTTTTCCCACAAACATTGTCCAAATTTAGTGTACATCAGGAACTATTTTATATACAAGTTTATTATTTTTTAATTGCATGTTTAACATTTTTTTCATATATATGTTATGCTGTCTATTTTTTTCTTACACATTGTACATTTTTTTATCCATTAGAAACATTTTTCTATATAGGTTTACATGTTTAAAAAATAGGTTACTAATATTGTTTCTAAAAAAATTTATACAATGTGAAAAATATAATCTCGTAGTTTTCTTTTGTATCGTTCAAAAGAAAATTCAACATGTATTGAATTTTTTAGCAGCTGTACAAGAAAATCTTCAAAATATGTATTTGACTTTTTTCAATCAGGTACTTGAAAGATGTTCAAGGTGTATCAAAACATCTTTCACATGTATACGCAAAATTCACCCTCGCAAAAAAAAGTATACACAAAATTACAACATGTATTGAAAAAAATAAACATGTATTAAAAATGGAAAAGAAAAACTAAATAACACTGATGAAACCCTAAAGAAATAAAAACACAAGAGCTTTTTAAACCGGTCCAAACCGGACATAGAAGCTTCCCGAAAGCGCTCTACTGGCCGACCAACTATGGCAAGACAGAACCGAGTGCTAGAGGCGAGGCTATCATGTCTCCTAGTACGGGCCATAAATAGCTCCCGATAATATTTTCCGCACTATCTCTACTCCTAATGTCTCAATCCATAGGTCATTCGTTGGTTTCATTCGTTTCCCACCAAGCGATCGATATATGCCCCACCAAGCGATCTCCCTCCCACCGATTTTTCCCCTCCCTCCGAAAACCAACACCGGTTTGAATTCATCACCACACCCACACGTCTCATGCCAAAACAAACCAAACCAACCCTTCCATCCTTCAGCTATCGCACCCTTCCATATAAAACACCAATCAAATCATATCGAAGGTGGGTTTAAAACCTTCCATCCAAAACATATTGGATCACAAAAAGCTTCCATAAACAACAACAATGAAATCGCATCGCAATCAAATCTTTTCTCTATTTCCATCGCAATCAAACATATACTGACCAAACACACTCTTTCCATAATCTCTCTCTACTCCTAAAGGAGGAGTCTGCGGTCGTGATGGTTGGTCTGTAAGTCGTCGTTTGTTCCTCTTGCCCTCGCGTCATTTGTTCATCTAGCCCTCTCCCTCTCATTCCGCTAGCGATCTCATATGTATAGAAAGAATAAAGTTTTCCGTGATAAGTGGACTTACCTCTTATCGTGGTCTTCCCCCTCTCCTAATATTCCTCACAATTACCCACTCGCCGCTACCCGTGTCATCTTTGCCCAGGCTTTGTACCTGTGGATGACAGAAGGGGCTCCCCAGTCCTCTCCACACGGCGCCTCCTCCCCTGCCATGCCACCGTGGTCTCCACTGGTGGCCCGCCGACAGCTCTCCACACAAATAGGATGGGGATCGTGCACTTCTTTGGATCCATATGGTGACATCGACCAACCGCAGGAGCTGATCGATCTTGCCGGACGACGAGAAGCAGTTGGATCATTTTTGATCTGCCGGTTGTAGGATGCACGAAACACCCACGCACATGTACGAGTGTACGCTGGAGACACAAGACGTTTTATAGGGGAAAAAACTCCAAAGATCCACCTTCTTTTTTGTCGTTGACGCTGCTTGCGCGTCGCCGGTCATGGCCATGGCACCTCTCGCCGTTGAGGTTCAAGGATGAGAAATCATAGAAATAGAAGAAATTTGTGAAATTATATTAGGAAGATCTGTTTGGGTGAAGAGACGAGGAAGAATGCATCGCCACATGCATCGTCTACGTATTCTGGGCATAGGCACACAAATTATCTGTGTTGTCGCCCGTAGCAACGCACGTGCATTTAACTATACCTAACAAGATGCAGGCACCCCTATTTCTCGCGTTCATCGAGACGAGGGGAAACTATCGTGCCCATCCTATAGTATCGAGATGGCCCACTGCGACTCATATTTTCCCCAAAAAAACTGAATTAAATGGTGCTACATTGGGGAATCGATCGCTACCTTATCGGGCTGTTGTATCTTCCCAACGCTGCTAACCACCACACCACAATCGACTTGTTGTACACTATGTAGAACGCGGCCTACTAGAAGGAAAATTAGATGGGTTTTACCCTCTTTGCTTTCTTTTCCTGTTTTTTTTCTTTTCTTTCTTTTTCTTTATTTTTACTCGGTTTTCTCCCGGTTTTTTTATTTTTCACCTTTATTTTGTCTTTGTTTGATCTTATTTTTCTTCTCCATTTTTTGTTTTTTCTTATGTTTGTTTTTCTTTTAACTCTACATTTTTGTATATGTCAAAAACATTTTCTTAATAAGCGATCAACATTTTGTGTATACATGTTCAACATTGTTCGAGCGGTTATTCAACATTTTCAAATATTATTGAACACTTTAAATATTTATCCAAATTTTTTCAAATACTTGTTCAACATTTTTCAAATACTTATTGAACACTTTAAATATTTATCCAACATTTTTCAAATACTTGTTCAACATTTTTCAAATATTTGTTCAACATTTTTTCACCATATACATTACAAAAACACACTCTTCAGAAACACACTAAAAATGTGGAATCAGTATTAAAAAAATGTAGAATAAGTATTTGAAAAATGTTGAACAAGTATTTGCAAATGTTGAATAACTATTTAAAATGTTGAATAATTATTTGAAAAATGTTGAATAAGTATTAAAAATGTTGAACGAGTATTTGTAAATGTTGAATAAGTCTTTGAAAATGTTTATATGTATTAAAGAATGTTGAACTATATATGAAAAATGTTGAACATGTATTTGAAACATGTAGAATAAGTATTAGAATGTTGAACATTCATGTATAAAATGTTTAATAAGTGTAAGGACAATGTTGAACATGTATACATAAAATGTTCATCACTTATTAAAAAGATGTTTTGATATATACGAGAATGTAAAATGAAATGAAAACAAACATAAGAAAAAACGTAAAACAAAAAACAAAAAATGTATAAGAAATGTTAGATGTTTATTTGAATATTATTGTTGTCATATAAAAAATGTAGAATAGTAACAAAAAGAGCAAAGAAACGCAAAAATAAACAAAATAAACAAACGCAAACAAACAAAATACAAAAAAGGAGAAGAAAAAATTAAAAGAATCAAAATAAAAGAAATACAAAAGGAGAATAAAGAAAGCCAAAGACGACAGAATAAGAAAATAAAAAAATCTGGGAAAACTGCGAAAGAAAACGAAAATAAAATCCGGCTCAAATAGTATAAAGTTCGCGCCCCTAGTACTAACCACCAATGCAACATGGTCATGGTGGCTAGCAGCGCGCATGTTATCCCTTTCGGCCAGGGGTTGATTCCTGTTTCCGCCTTTCCACTCGTCTGTTTGTACTTTAGCGTGCACGAACGATAAACGGTCCGGCCAATTAATTCATACCTTCTGCCAGACTTCTCCGGCGAATCGCTTAGGGCGATAAATAGTCGCTGCAATAAGATGCTCCGAGTTCCTTCATCAGCGCCTCTTAAGCAATGTACGAGCACATATGTGGCCCATCTCAAAAGGAAAAAAAATGAGTATGCATTTTGGAAGTTCCTAGTTAGCGCATGGTCCTTGCACTAGTGGGAGCTCCAATATTTCACTCGGCACGAGATGCAGAGGTACAACTGAGTCGCCTCAAGGATGGCCGCTATCGGGCCGGTACAGGAGGAACTGTCACTTTGTCCCTTGGTTAGTTTTCGTTTTTTTCTTTTTTCCTATTTACGTTTTTTATATTTTCAAAATATCCTGAATACATATATTCTAGAAATTAATCAAGTGTCTCGTAAACAATCTAAAAATTTAAAAATATATATACAATATGAATACTGCTCATGTAAGTTTTAAAAAAATGTTTCATATCATTCAAAAATTATGTACATGACATTTGCAAATATGTTCACATGTTCCCAAAACATACTTGTGACATTTAAGATAAATTAATATAATTTTAAGAAAATGTTCGCGTAACATAAAGAGAAAATTCATACCATTCAATAAAATATTCTACGTGTATTTCAATTTTTTTAACTATCTGGAAAAATATTCAAACTGAAATTTGGAAAAACTGTTCGTCATGTATTCGAAAAATGTTCAGTGAGTATAAAAAAGATACACATGTAATTGAATAATATCAAACATGTATTTCAGGAAAAAAAGAAACTAGGAAGACATAAAATAATGGAAGAAAACCGAGAAGAAAACACAAAGAGGCAAAAAATTAAAGTATTTTTAAACAGAAGGTTCTTAAATTGGTCCAATTTGATCCGTAAATCCTTCCAGAAACCGTTTGATGGGCCGGGCCCTCTATCGCAGTGCCCACCCAACGTGCCATAGAAGCGTCCTGTGGGTTAATTGTTTTTGTATTTTTTGTTCATATTTCCGAAAACAGTCTACAAAACCACGAATTTGTAAAAATTATTGCAATGTGTAGCATGAATTTAAAAGTGTTGAAGGCATTCAAAACAATGTTTATGACGTTTAAGAAACATACTCACTCATTTCAAAAAATGTACGTGAAATGTTTAAAATATAATTATTCAATGTTAAGAAAAAGTTTCATGTAATTAAAAAAATGTTACACATTCGAAAAATATGTTTTTGATATTTAGTAAAATATTATACAATGTAAAAAAATTGCAAAGTTTCAAAAAAAATTCTTATGATTTAAAAAAACCAACGTGTATTTGAAAAATGTCAGCCATGGCGGAATAGATCATATTCCTCATGGTGTGGTGCATCATGAGGGGATGGGAGGGGATTATGGTTGAGGAGGTAGAGGGAAAGGGTGCCGACGTTGCAACCGTGGTTTTTCCAGGGTGTTGCGGTGGTCGGTGGTCGCGAGACCTCACCACGGAGGCAAGGTGGTTCCCCCGTGATTCTCAGCCCCAAGCGAGATGTGGTCTGCATACGGGTTTTTTTTTTTTTGCTTCGTTGCAACTCGTCATCTGCACGTGCTACAACACAACTTAATCGGATGGTCGCGGTTCGTTCCATCTGACGGTGCGTGAGGCGGTGTAAACTAATTGGCAGCAGCAGGCTTACGCCTAGCAGGTGCCTTATTTCTCGTCAATTGAGAATTAGCTAATCCAAAAGAAGTAATATCGGACTTGTTGCCCCATATTATCTCACCATTTGAAAAGAGAGTAAATATTCTTCTTCTTCTTCTTCTTCTTCTTCTACTACTACTACTACTACTACTACTACTACTACTACTACTACTATTGCAAACGTCGTTCTGCTCCGCCGGCACCTTCAGGCTGCTGCCGGTCCCTCCGTGGGTGGCAGCAGTCTCGCCGACGTCCTGGCCCTTCTTACGTCACCGACAACCTTCCCTTCTTTGTTGCAGTTTGAACAGGTTGCCCTTTTCTTCTTAGTTGGGTAAGGATTTTCTTGTACGTAGGGTGTTTGCATGTGATGATCAACAAGTCCAAAAGATGTTCGGAGTAAGCATACATAAGTAAATTAAGGATAGGAGTATTTCTATTCCAGACATTTGTAGAAGAAATTCCGCACGTTGTCGGTCCAACTACAAATCGGTCTGAACACTAGGATTGACACTTTCCTCAAGAAATATCCCCACATTTTTCAGTCTCATGTGCACCAGTTTAAAAGGGATCATTGCTATAGAATCACCCGAAATATGGCTCACTGATTAGGTTGCAGGAGGTGTTCTCATCAGAGAAAACGATGTTGCTGTAGTTCAGCGGCTCAAAGAGACTTGGTGTCCATGACTGGAACTCTGAATATGCATGCATTATGGTCATGTAAAGTACATGTATGATTAACAAGTTATCCCTACACAGGTCCAAAAAGATAGCGTGACCACTGACCAGCAATGGTGCGAGGCGAAGGCGGAAGTGCACCGGTGATTGTGGCGATGCTCGGTCCAAGATGAGGGTGAGGTGCCGCGAGTGGCTACCAAGGTATATATCTCTTTAGTCGTGTAAAGATTTCTACTTTATATATCCATTTTAACTCACAAACCCAAGGGTGTGTTGGAGGTATGCCCTAGAGGTATTAATGTATGATGATATTTCCTATGTGTTTATGAATAATGATAGTCCTTGGACTTTATCAATGATGTATATCAGCAAGTACGTGACTTGTTTGTGGGACTATACAGGGCGTGTTTAGTTTCCCGCATCGAGTCCAACTAGGCCCGCACGGGAAGGAAGAGGCCTATTTGGTTGCCTAGTTTCACTGTTGGGCCTGCATCGCATGCTTCTCAAAGCACCCCAGAGCCTGGCTCGCAGGAAACGCTCGGATCGGCAGTTTCTCGCGAGCCAGGCTGAGTGCGGCGCGAGATTGCACGGGCGGGTGCGAGGCGAGGGCGAGGGGGATGGCAGGAGATGGAAATCTGGCGCGCCGTCCCAATGCCAAATCTAGCCTCACCCCCCTTTCACTCGCTCACCTATAGCCACTGTCCCCTTTCTTCCCTACTGCCTCACCACCGACGGCGGTTGCCATTTCATATTTGCGCTAGAGGAGGCGGTGGCAGAAGAGGCGGCGGTGTTTGCCGCAGATCTGGTGCTCCCCTTGCCGTTGGCCATCGTCTGGTCGACCTTGTCTGTGCCATGGCTCCCCCTAGGCCGTCCTCGTCTCCGATGCCGGTAAGCAGCACCCGCTCCCCCCTTTGTTAGCTCAGTGCTTAGGTTGCTAGACTAGGTGTAGGATTGATTTCCCACTGAACGAACCATCGATGTCGACTAGGTTATGGACGCACGGATGAAGCTGATAATCCAGGCAGCAGCACTGATTAGTGTGATTCAGGCATGGGTCACGTCATGCACCAGAGAGCTGTTCGGTGTGCTGGGAGACCTTTGATCCGCTATGGTCCATTGTTTCCCCGGGAACAGGAGAGGCTCCAAAATCTGAACTACATCTACAATTGCAATGACGTTGAGGCTCTGTGGATGCTTCGAATAAAAAGAGCACCATTTGCCATGCTTGTCGAGACCTTCGGGAGCAGGGGGCTGCTACAAGATAGCATCAACACTAGTGTCAAAGAGCAAGTGGCCATGTTCCTCCATGTTGTTGGCCATAACCAGAGGTTCAGGGTCATTCACAACACGTTCAGGAGATCAATGGAGACCATCTCTAGGTACTTCAAGCAAGTGCTTTTTGCTATTGGGGAGCTTAGAGGAGAGATGATCAGGAGACCATCTGGTCAGACTCCACCCAAGATTCGCGGAAGCCCAAGATGGTATCCATACTTCAAGGTGAGCATTGAAAATATACACTATTCATGGCTTGATATGCTTGTATTGTTCAAGTTGAGCACTAACACAGGCTTGTGATGCCATTTTCAGGATTGCATTGGGGCAATAGATGGTACTCATGTCACTGCCAGAGTTCCTAGGTCACAGTCTGCAGCATGCAGGGGGAGGAAGCACTACACAAGCCAGAATGTGCTTGCTACTGTTGACTTTGATCTGAAGTTCACATATGTGCTGGCTGGCTGGGAGGGGTCATCGCATGATGCTAACATTCTCACTGACAGCATGAGTCAACCTGATGGGATCAACATCCCCGACGGCAAGTTCTACCTTGGAGATGCTGGCTATGCATGTCGGACGGGTATTCTTCCACCCTTCAGGAAAACCAGGTACCATCTCAACGAGTTCTCTGGTAGGAACTATCCTAGGACTGCACAGGAGCTGTTTAATCTCAGACACTCTAGCCTTAGAGTAACTGTTGAGAGGGCATTTGGAGCTCTGAAGAATAGGTTTAAGATCCTAGATCAGAAGCCATTCCACCCATACTCCGCTCATGTTAAGCTAGTTCTTGCTTGTTCCATTCTGCATAACTGGATCCTCCAGTGGGGCTTTGATGAACACGTGCCTGAGGAGGAAGAGGCCGAGCCTGACGATGTTGTTAGCTCCGGCCATGGTGTGGAGGCATTTGCCAATGACGCTTGAAAGAACAAAATGTTGGAGTGGGCAGAAGCGATGCAGCTTAACAGAGGTCAGTGCAGGATTTGAAGAAGATGGAAGAAGAAGAAGAAGAAGAAGAAGAAGCAACAACAGTAGCAGAAGCACCAACAGAAGCAGAAGGAGAAGAAGAGGAAGAGGAAGATCTGGTAGCAGCAACACCGATGAACTATCCCGTATTTAGCCAATGGCTCTTAATAATTTGAACTGTCATTTGATAGTAGTTAGGATGAACTATCATTTGTTTAAGTAGTTGGCACTACATGTTCAGATTCTGTGTGGTAAGCTCATCACTAGTTAGAAGTGGTGACAACATCTTATGCAGGTTGCAACCAAACACCATGTCATATGTGCGTCTAATGCAATGCGGGCAACCAAACGCTGGGTCGAAAATGGTTGTCTCATGCAACTATGGGCATGCAGGCAACCAAACTATGTGCATCTGGTTTTTTTGGCCTGCATCCCCTCAAACCGGCTCAATAGAGCTAGGCTCGCCGGGCCAAGCTGGATTGGCAATGTAACCAAACATGCCCACATTGTATGATGACTGTCCTAAAAGGTCCCTGGTCAAAAGGGTTGTGTGGACGCATAACCAACTAGACTAACATATGACATGGTGGATGGCTCGATCTCACTAGCCATGGAGCATTGGATGCTAACCGGATAATATGGACTTGGAAGGATCTGGTCGAATTCGATGTAGTCTGATCTGAGTCGGACAGACCTGACTATGATACGCAATGATATGTCATCTGTGAGTCTTTAGAAGAATATACATTCTATGTCCTAAGACCTGAGCTAGCGCATGTACTCGGGATGGTGATAGGCTTGCTTTGGGCCAACCAAATGCTACTCGCAACTGGGTAGTTACAAAGGTAGATTTCAGACTTTGTCCAGACCCGTGCTGCGAGACATGGTCGAGCAAGATGGGATTTGCCCTTCTATCAGGAGGGATATACTCTAAGCCCCTCATGTGATCCGGCCAAGATAAGCATGGCCACACGATTAGGATTATGAGATAATTCGATTTGTGGTCGGCAGCACTATAACAAGAAAGAGGTTGGGCTAGCACAAGTATGACAGACTCTCCTTGAGCTCGACAACGTATATCGTGTGCTAAAGGGAACAAAAGTATGATGTACAGGTTCGCCTAACCAGCTTCATCAGACACTTGGAGTCGGCACGCTTTGCTAGAGGCCGCTACCGACTAGCCAAGCCAGATGTAATCTGACTCGCGTCTAAGTGAACGACAACCTAAGGGGTCGTGCACTTAAGGGAAGGGACCCGTGAGGTTGGATCCAACTCCACGACTCAGGTGTGATCCTACTCGGACTCGGATCCAGGCCGAACAGACTTTGGGCTTTAGGATCCGTGCCACGCCCAAGTGTTGAGCCCATGATGGATGCCTATATAAAGTGGAGGTGCGGCACACTCATTTGTTGATCTTTTAGGCACTGTCACTAGGTTTTGCATATGCTGCGAATAGCCACCTCCACTCGCCGCCGACTATGTGATCCGACCTAGCAGTCCGTCGCGCGATGTTCCTCCTACACGCGCGAATACTGTTAGAGGCGGTGCACTTGCACTGCTTCGGCGAACCTGTACGTGGGATTGGTCGACCGGCTGTTCAAGAGAGATCAGGCGAGGAGGAGACGATCCATGCGAACACGCTGCCCCAACTCTACTTTCAGTGCACGGCACTGCGCGTCTAGTGGTAACAATCCGTGATCCATTCCCGTAGCATGTTCCTAGATATTCTGTGGGTAGGAATTTTTAATTTGCAGTCCGCACACCCTATCGTAGATCCCAACAGGGTGTTGTCCATAAGTATCCTTCGTTTATTTCAGGGGAATGTTGGAATGAGATAACACAACTAAGTGAGAAACATAGAAAGCAAGCTAAAAGCTTGAAATCATCATAGATTTTGTGACACTAGAAAATTATTTTGTACACATTATTGTTAATTAGCTTGAAAATTCACAGATTTTTATTTAACATGTAGTGCAGTTGTCGTCGGATGTGCATGAGCCCCTACCCACCCGATTTTGCATTGCAACTCACAAAAGAACTGAAGACCCGAATGTCTTCCTCTATCACGGTTTTCCCAGGGTGTTGCGGCGGTCGGTGGTTGACCTCACCGCCGAGACAAGGTGGAGTGCCCGTGATTCTCCACCCCAGGCGAGATGTGGTCTGTATGCGGGGGTTTTGCTTCCTCTTTGCAACTCGTCATCTGCACGTGCTAGCACAACTCAATCGGATGGTCGTGGTTCCTTCCATCCGAAGGTGCGTGAGGCGGTTTAAAACTGGCATCAGCCGGCTTACTCCTAGCAAGCGCCTTAATTCTTGGTCAATTGAGAATTAGCTATCCAAAAGAAGTAATAGTACATTATTATTGAACAAACATTCCACGAAAATCTTCTAATGAACAAAATGTTGAGGAGAATCTAGCCAAGAGAAATTGGCCTCACCGCCCCCGCCCACCGCTCTGCTCTGCTCCCCCACCGCCCCCGCGGGGATGCTCGCCGCATCCCCCTCGGCCGCGCCGCCACACTTCCCACCGCTCCGCAGCGCAGGCCAGAGATCCAGGGCCCCTGGATCTGCTCGGTTCCCGCCCCGCCACTCCATCTCGCTGCCGCCGCTGTTCCGAGGCGCTGGCTTAGAGGAGAAAGCCGAGCTACAGATCTATACAGATCGGTGGACCGGACCAATGTCTCCCTGTGCCGTAGATGGACAACGACGGCGAGGGGAGCAGGGCATCAGACTAGGAGATTGCTGGTTTGGTGTCTGATTTGGGGAGGAAACAGAGGGCTGCGATGAGGGCAGCAAGGGATGCAGAAATTGCGGTGGGCCAGGTACGTGACACGCGGATGCTTCTTGCTCTGCGAGCCATGTCAAGGATGACTCAGGAGGAGAGGGATCGGATTTTTGCGCTGGGACAACCACTCACCCCGGGATTTATTTTGAATTGGGCATCGGAGGAGGCCAATTCTTCTTCCCGTATTCAGAGGGCGAAGTGGAGGATCTTCAGATCACTTCGGATCTAGATCCTGACTGGTTTGAAGCTGGAGAGAGGCAGACTGGACTGCGGCGATCTCGTATGCGTGCTGGGGCTCGTTCTAATACAACAGTTGTTTGGCGCGGACTCCAGGAAGCAGATGCAGGGGAGGCATTGGCAGATCCACCATGGTTGATCCTCGAGAAGACTGACATGAATTTCAAATTTTGTCCTGAAGCAGGGGGAAGAGAAGAGGATCAAGTCAAAGATGCTGCCAGGTCATCACGTAGGATGGACCCTACTGTCAGTGAGATTAGTGAGGAAATTGGTGGTGACTTTTTCAGCTAGCTATGGTTAGGTGAGAGGGATAAGATTGCTACCTCCTCTAGGGTTCCAGATCAGAGGGAGGCGGCGACATAGACCCGCAGAGAGATCTTGGAGAGCAACCCAGCCGAGGAGAGTGAGGAAATAGATCACTTCTCCACCAATTCCAGCGAATCTGCATTTGAGGGTCTCAGCGACGCTGATTCTGAGCTCGAGGCATTTCCTAAGGAAGAGAAGATGGGAGAGGGGGGACGAGGAAGGGAGAGAGGTCGAGGGGCTGGTCGTAACCAACAGAACTAGGTGCCCCAGGAGGAATTTCAGCAGCAGTCGGGGCCGCCAGTGATGTTTGGGTTTCCCCCTCCCATGAATCAGCAGTTTGGCTTCCCAGGAGCTCCGCCTTGGGGATTTCCAGGTGCATATCCTCCTTTCCCTCCCCCACCAAATTTCCACGTGAACAACCAGTGGGCGATGCCTGGTCAGTCTCAGATGCCTACTGGGAGTGGTCATCACGGTGGAAATCAACAGCAACAGGCATCAAATGCAGGGGGGCAGCAGAAGACCTAGTCTGGAAAAGAGAAGCAGAAAAAAGGCTTGAACAGAGCTGGACCTAGCAACAATGGAGAAGGGAAGGAAAATATAGCGGTGGATTTCACTGAATACAGTCAAGCCATTTGTTTCAATTGTGGCGACCCAGGACATCCGCAAGCTAAATGTAAGAGGGCAAAACTCTGTTTCATCTACAAAAGTACCACACATGCTATTGGTGATTGTCCTGTCAGGAGAAGACCACATCAGATGGCTAAGTTTGTGGGAAGTGCGGCTGCAGGTCTAGGTTTCTATCACATAGAGGTTCCAGATATGGGTCAAAATGCTATTGACAGCTTTAAGAACTGTGGGGTGGCGTACATTGAATCAGGAGAAATCAGCAAAGAAGACTTGGCTAAAGAATTTTCTGTCATCTACAAGACCAATTGGCCCTGGCAGATTAGGCCTTTTGGGAGATGGTCATACTTGGTGAAATTTCCACCTCACATCTCTGTTGATCAGGTAGCTGGATACCCATGCTTTGGGCTGTCCAGAGAAGACATTACTATTAAAGTAGTTGCTTGGAAGGAATATTTAGTGAAGCAAGATAATCTCATTGAAGTCTGGGTTCAACTGAGGAAATTGCTGCCTAAGTGGTGTGAGTGGTCTTCCCTTGACCAAATCACATCTGTCTTTGGATTGTTGGTGGATGTGGACTGGCAATTAATGTTCAAAAGCATGTTTGAGGTAGTCAGGGTGAAAATCCAATGTAAAGACCCATCCAAAATCCCCAATGAAAGGCTGTTTGCACTAGAAGGCAAGTTGGTACAGGTTCAGAGTGGAAGTACCTAAACATTTTTCTGAGGAAAGGCAAACAAGTTCTGGGCACCAGGATGGAGGAGAAGACACAGACAGAGATAAAAACAGTGGCATGGAGACTGAAGATAGAGTAAATGGTGATGAAAACAGCCAAAGGCCTCTCAATAGCAATGGAGGAAATGACAATAGGAATGGAAATGGAAATGGTAGCACCAATGGCCAAAGAAATCATTCACTATCTGACACAGTGACCCCATTGAGTGAGAAAGCTGTGTGGGAAGCCTTCAGGAGAAGAGATGGTGAGGATAGGACAGAAACAGGTGAGGAACAGAAGGAGGGGAGTGAACTAGTACCTGTAGAAGATCCTAAGAGAGAAGTCACTAGGTTCCTGTTTGTTGAGATGAATGAGGAACTTGATAAAACTGAAGATACAATCAGTCTGTTGAAAACAAAAGCCAACGAGGAAGATGAGATAAGGGAACAAAAGGTTGAAGAAGAGGAAGAGGAAGTCTACTTACCTGATGACATCATGCCCACCTATGACGAAGAAGCAATGATGTTTGAATATAAAAAAGGAAGACTTCAAAAAAAACAGGAATCCTGGGGACCAGTACAAGCTGCAAGGAAGAGTACCAGAGTGAAAGGCAACCTACCTATCATGGAGAAGGCTGAGCTGCTCAAGATGAGGAAAAATTTGGAGATACCAAAAACAACAATGAGAGGCATAATTGATACAAACCCTTTCAATGTCTTACCTTTTGAGGAAACAGTAGATATGACAGATTCTCTTGGTGTAGGAATTAGAGAGAGACTGGAATATAGAACCAAAAATACCTCTCTAGATGTTTTAGATGACAATGATAGGATGCTCATAGATAGAAATAGCTTTGGCAAGGTTGGAATATCTAATAGTAAGAATAGACAGGGCAAGCACCCTGAGAGAATAGTTCCAAAATGAGATACATATTCTGGAACATTAGAGGAGTTGTGGCTCCTGGTAGACTTAAATGCATAGAGGATACCATTTTTCCTCTTAAACTTGCTTATATAGGTTTCCAAGAGACTAAGAAAGAAACTTTCTCTAATTCTTTCCTCAAGAACCTATTAGGAAATAGAAATTTCAAGTGGAACTGGCTACCTGCAGTTGGTTCTGCTGGTGGTATTTTAGTAGGTGTAGATCTAGACATCTTTAAAGTTATTAGTTGAGAAATTCTTAAATTCTCAGTAAACGTGGTGGTTTGCAAAAAAGATACTGAGATAGTCTCTAGGATTACTACAGTCTATGGGCCTGCATATGAAGATAGTGAACTAGAATTTATTTCTGAACTGCATCCTAATTTTCTTAACTGGAATGGCCCTGCTATTGTAGGAGGGGATTTCAATTTACTTAGAAACCAGACTGATAAAAACAATGGCAGAGTAGATTTTAAGTGGGTTGATAAATTTAATGCTTGGATAGACTTTTGGTCCTTAATAGAAATTAATATGTCTGGTAGAATGTATACCTGGGCAAACAATCAAGTAGATATGATTATGTCCAGGATTGATAGAATTTTCTGTACTACTAAGTTCGAGGCCACTTTTCCTTTAGCTAGTGCTAGAGTGCTTCCCAGAATTGGGAGTGATCATACACCTGTTATATGGGAATCTGGTTGTGATGACCCCCCTAGAAAATCTAGCTTTAAATTTGAGAAATGGTGGCTAGCTAGACCTGATTTTAGAGATATAGTGGTTAAGGCTTGGAATGCTAAATGTTTTAGTTCAAATCCTGTAGATGTCTGGCAAAGTAAAGTGAGAGCTTTTAGAAGGCTTGCTAGAGGTTGGATTGCCAACCTAGAGGCTTACCTTAGAAAGCATAAGAAAGCTCTCATGGTAGAGTATGACAGAATAGATATATAGGCAGAATCTGATGGCCTTAATGACATAAATAGAAATAGAATGAAGGAGATCCTCATTGAACTCTGGGAAATTTGGTGCAAAGAAGAGACTAGTGCTAGACAGAGGTCTAGAGACAGAGATATTCTAGAGGGAGATAGGAACACAGCTTACTTCCAAGCTGTGGCTAACCAAAGGAGGAGAAAAAAGATGATCTCTGTATTAGAGGGCCCTGAGGGATCCACCTCTGAACAGTCTAAGATGACAAAAAATAGCTATTTATTTTTATAAGAACCTTTTGAAAGCTGAACAGAGACCTGGTATTGCTTTGAAACAAGACTTTCTCAATGATGATGAAAAAGTGTGTGTAGAAGACAATATTAAATTAGAGGCCAAGTTCACTAAGGAAGAGGTTAGAAAAGCTGTGTTTGATTCTTATTCAGATGGAGCCCCTGGCCCTGATGGCTTACCTTTTATGTTCTTTCAGAACTTTTGGGAAATTATTAAGGATGATCGGATGGCCATGTTTGAGGCATGGTATGAACATGACTTAGACATTTTTAGACTCAATTTTTCCATGATCACTTTGATTCCTAAGGAAGAGGAGGCAAAGGAAATGAGGAAATTTAGGCCTATTAGTCTACTTAATTGTTGTTTTAAGATTTTTACCAAAGTTCTGACCAATGGATTAGCTTTGATCATTAGTAAATTGATTGAGAATCAATCTGCCTTCATTAGAGGTAGATACATTCTGGAGAGTGTGGTTACTGCACATGAGGTGTTGCATACTACACACTCCTCTGGGAGGAAAGGGATGATTTTAAAGATAGATTATGAAAAAGCTTATGGTAGAGTTAACTTAGATTTTGTTTATGAGATTCTTGAGCTTAGAGGGTTCGGTAGAAAATGGATCAACTGGGTTAAGAGCATAACTCAGCAGGGATCCATTGGAGTCAAAGTTATGGTGAGGAGAGTGACTTCTTTATTATTAATAGTGGTTTGAGGCAAGGAGACCCTTTCTCACCTTTGCTCTTTAACCTTGTAGTAGATGTTTTTACTAAAATGATAGTTAAAGGATCTCAGGCAGGGCTGATTAGAGGGCTATGCCCCAATTTCCACCCGGGGGGATTACATGTTTACAATATGCAGATGACACTCTGCTTTTTGTGGATAATGATCATAGAATTGCTATTAACCTCAAGTGGGCCCTGACATGTTTTGAGTTAATCTCTGGCATGTCCATCAATTATCACAAAAGTGAATTAGTCCCTATTAACTTGGAGGAGGCAGAGACTCGGGTTTTCCTAGACATTTTCAATTGTATTAAAGGAAAATTCCCTATCAAATATTTGGGGATCCCTTTACATTTTGACAAACTTAGGAGAGAAGATTTACAACCCCTTGTGGATGCTCTCCTAGCTAGGATGACTAGCTGGAGAGGTAAACTACTTTCATTATTAGGTAGAGTTACCTTGGTGAAAACCTGTTGAGCCAGCATCCCTGTTTACATGCTATCCTTTTTTCAATTCCCAAAATGGGCAATTAATTTGATCAATTCTCAACTAGCTAATTGCCTCTGGAGTGATGAGGAAGGAAACGATAGAATTCACTTAGCTAACCGGCAATCTGTGTGTATGAGAAAAGAATATGGAGGCATGGGGATCCCAAACTTACAAGATTTGAACATGTGCTTAATAGGGTCTTGGATTAAAAGATATACTTTTAGTGAGGGCTCTCTTTGGAAGAGAGTTATTGATTCCAAATATAATACCAAGAGACCTAATGTCCTTTGTTGTAATGACCCTCACCCATCTCAATTCTGGAGAGGGGTGATGTGGGCTATGAAAGCAGTTAAATTGGGATATAAATGGGCTGTTGGGAATGGTAGATCAATTAAGTTCTGGGAAGATATCTGGTTTGGTAACTCTCCACTTGCCACCCAGTTCTGGGACTTGTACTGCATAGCTAATGATAAGAACAAGACCATCGCATATACTTGGGATGGAGATACTTTAAGGATTTCCTTTAGAAGGAATTTTGACGATGAGCTAATGCAACAATGGTTTGATGTAGAATCGATTGCGAAGTCGATTACCTTTATTGATCAAGAAGATAGTTTGATTTGGCAATATGAGTCTAAAGGCATCTATTCTTCTAAATCTTTGTATGCTGTTGTTAACTTTAGAGGGGTGCAACCTGTTTACACACCTGTGGTGTGGACCTTGAAAGTTCCACCCAGAATACAGGGGTTTCTTTGGCTGTTTTCTCAAAACAAATTATGACCTGTGATAACCTGAGGAAAAGAGGCATACCCAAGCCCCTGGAATGTGGTCACTGTAGGGAAATAGAATCAGTTCATCATCTGTTTTTTTTACTGTGTGGTTGCTAAGTTAATGTGGAAAGAGGTAGAGATTGTTTTTGGTAAAACTTTCCATTCCTTCTTTGAGCTAGCTGCCTGTAATAAGAAATTTACCCACTTGAATGTGATTTCCTCTGCTATCCTTTGGGGACTGTGAAATACTAGAAACTCCATTGTGTTTAATAGAACTAAATGGATTTCTATCAAACAGGTATGGCAGAAAATAAGTACATACCTGGGAGACTGGATGAAACCGCACAAGGAGCTGCAGGAAGGGGCGAGGAAACAGTTCAGAGACCAGCTGTTGAGAAAACTGAGGTCACCGCTGGAACTGGAACCAGATTGAGATGCCATGAAGCCGCGGAGCAACTTTCCTGGTCCGATAACATCCATGGTTTGGCGCATGGGGGGCGAGCTACCCCGGAGCAAGTAAGAGAGAATCCAAGGATGGAGGAAGAAATTTATGTGGTCTTCTTCCCGATGAGCTGAGTTACCCAGATTCAGTGGCGGAGCCAGGATTCGAGTAGGGGGGGGGGGGGGGGGGGGGCGAGTACGTATATTGATCTAATGTCGTTGGTAATTACTCGTCACTCCTACTAAAACTTTCGATCATTGGGGGGGGGGGGGGGGGCTCCTCGTCCCCCGGCTCCGCCCCTGCCCAGATTTAGCTTCCCCTAGCTTCTGTTCTATCGTTTAGCCTTGCTATCCCAGTAGACTTCTAGTAAGTAAAACTTTCTATTGGCAGCCTGTTGCCTGCCCTTTTGTCGCTGTTTGAAACCTGGTGACGTACCAGAGGACCAGTATGCATGTTTGGTTTCGTTTTCTATGAAAATGGAGCCGGGGGTGCTCCCCTTTGATTGGAAAAAAGAAAAAGTAATACCGGATTTATTGCCCATATTTCTCATCATATAAAAAGAGAGTAAATATTCTACTACTACAGGATTTAACGCGTAAATACACCGCAAGCACGCAAGCTGCATGAATCCATCAAGGTCCGAATAGACCGGCAGGGAACTTTCCAATTGGGGTGTTGGTGGCCGCAACAAGGTACTTGACCACGTCATGGCCACACATTGGGCATGTGGCCACCTTATCGAACCAGGGCAGGATGCAGCCGCGGTGGAAGGAGTGCCAGCACGGCAGCCTCGCCATGGTGTCTTCTTTAGCCTCCATGCACACACGACAGTCGGCATCTCGAGCCCGGCATGGTGGAGCCGTCGTCGTCTTTGCCGCCGCAGCCTTGTCGCAAGCGAGGAGCAGCGCCTTAGGCTCGCAGTAGACGAATTCCGCTACGATGGTGAGAGCAATGTCAATGTCGAAGCGCGGTGGGACTCCACGGTGCTCGCCAGCACCGTACTCCCGCCGGACCACGTCCACCGTCAGCGTGGCCAGGTGGTCGGCCAGCGAGTCGTCCCAGCTGCCGGCGTCGAGGCCGAGCGGCGTCCGCGCCCGCAGCAACACCTCGTGCATGGCGTCGCGGCAGGCCGAGTGGTGGTGGGCGTTGAGGCCCTTGAGGAGCGGGAACTTGTGGTCGAATCTCCGTGGAGCCGCCTCCTCGTGCTGGAGCGTGGGTCTCACGGGGCCTCCCACCGCGCGCAGCCAGTAGCTCATCACCAGGTCGCCGTGCAGGCGTACGCGGCTGTAGTACCCTTTGCTCGGGCTGAGGCTCATATCTCGCGGCTCGGTTCCCAGTCGTCCGCTCAGCCGGCACTCCATCGCCGCAGCCGCCAGTGGCGGCATCCTGCTCAACGTTGAAGCCATGTTGCTCACCTCGTTGCCGATCGACAGGAGGCACCGGCCAGCATATATGTACTTTGTCCTGAATCCGAGTAGGACTCAACTCTCCTTCTTAATTGTAAACCGAGCCGGCTTTTGTTGTTCGATTGCTTGCCGATCAACGTGCTGCTAATTAACATCCATCCACGCTGTGCTAATATCCTTTTGATATTTTTTCATTTTTTTTCTAAACATGATCACCCAAAGTATAAAGCATCTCAATACAGTTTTTCTCTTTGTGCTTGATTCACTCATTTAGATGTGCAATAATTAGGGTACATCTAGATGTGCCCTAGACACACCCAATTTTTATGGAGCTACTACATACCCTTCTGTAAATCCTTTTCATCGCCCTCCTGATTTTCACCCGTGTGGGGCCCATCCACACCCTTCATCCAATTAAAGCCTATCATTTCATAAATCACCCCGTAAACTTAAATAAGTCTTCGTACATGTAGCAAAACTATTAATTAGGAATCACTATAAATCTGACATAACAATAAATTCAAATTATTTGGACGGAGCAAGTGATTTTCTGCCCTCTGGCGGGGAGCTGTACATAACACTATTGGGCCGTGGTCTACTGACGGTTATAGTGACTCCCAGGAACGCGGCGACTATATATCGCTTCATGTGGGAGTTATTTTTAAAATTATTAGCTAAGGAGTATTCTTTACAAAGATCACTCCCATCTTTTCAGGTTGTGATAAGTGATGCACTGCATGTCGCAACATGGGAGTTTTATTTCCCCTAGATTTGTTTATTCAAAACGTTTTATCTCTTAAGCCGTGTGTCCAAATCCGGACCCGTTTTCATCGTTGGATTCCTCACTTCGAGATCTTTGAAAACAGATTTCATGTTGATAGGTTTTGACGAACTATTATTCAAGAAACAAACAAGGTGAAAAACCCTAGCCAGAAGCACGGTTCTTTGTTTCCACTTTATTTTTCCGAAGAGGCACAACTGTGCTTCCCGCGACAGAACATTGTGTCTCCACGAGAAGCAAATTTGTGCCTCTCACCGAAGAAAACAATAAAACAAGCTTTTTGCCTTTTCAAAGAGCCACATCTATGCCACTCGCAGAAGCAAATCTGTGCTTCACGAGAAGTAAATATTTCCCTCACGCTAAAGAAAAAAATAATGCATTTGTTTTCCTTTTCCGAGAGGCACAATTCTGCCTCCCACGGAAGCAAATTTGTGCCTTCACGAGAAGTAAATCTATGGCTCTCATGGAAGAAAAATATACACATTTTTTCCTTTTTTGAGAGACACAGCCATGCCTCTCGCGAAAGCAAATCAGTGCCTCCACGAGAAGTAAATATGTGTCTCTCGCGGAGAAAACATTTCTTTTTCCTTTTCCAAGAGGCACAGCTCGACGGAGTTAATTTGTGTCTTCATGAGAGTAAATTTATGCCTCTCACAGAAGAAGAACAAACATGTTTTTTATTGTAATTTTCTTTTTGATTTTTTCCCAAACCTACGGAAAACAGGGCAAATACCGGAAAGCCAAAAAAAGAAAAAAAAAACTCATCTAAATCCAAAATACATATAGAAACATAAAAAATACGAATGAAGCCCCCAGTACGCGATACGTGACGGCGGATGAGAGCGCGTCACTAGCACACTCTTAGCCCACCAAAACTGACCCTTGCGGGACTCCTTAATTAGTTGCCCCCAAGTTTTTCCTATCTCGCCGAAGCGTTTCCCCCTACGACGTAGCCATTGGCCCAGCCCATTTCCATTTTGTTTGTTTCACACCAGGTTTCTCAATCAAGTTCGCTCGTTGCACTTCGTTCGCTGGTTTGCAGGTTTTTTTGTTCTGTGTCTTTTTTATGTTTTTCTTGGTTTTCTCAGTAATTTCTCTGTTTTTATTTATTTTTAAACCTCTTTCTTCATTTCTTCTTGCTTTTCACTAGTTTCTTGGTTTTTCTTTGTTTCATTTCCAATTTTTCATGTGTTCTTTCTTTTGTTTTTCTTCGGTTTTCTTTCTTTCTTTCTTTCTTTCTTGTTTCTTATAGGTTTTCTTGGTTTCTATTTTTTTTATCAGTTTTTCGCTGTTACTATTCTTTACATTGGTTTTTTTGTTGTTTCATTTTCTTTGTTTTTCTTTATTTCTTTGCTGGTTTCTTTCTTTTTGTTGATTTTCATCGGTTTCTTTAACGGTTTTCACTATCTTCCATTTCTTGCACTCTTTTCTTCGGTTTTACTTTTCCTTTTCTTTTTCTTTGGATTCCTTTGTTTTCGTTCGGTGTTCACTGATTTTTTCTTTATATTTGTTTATTTTGGTTTTCATTCTAGATTTTTCGTATACGTCGATGACATTTTTCTAATATGCTTTCTACATTTTTCTAGTAAAAGTTTAATTTTTTAGTAAACTGTTGTCTATTCACATTTCTAACATTTTTCAAATGCTTGATTAACATTAAGAAAATACAATATTAACATTTTTTGTTTACACATATCAACAATTTTCCAATGCTTGATTAACTTTTCCAACTAAAAGATTAACGTTTCTCTAATACATGGTCAACATGTTTTCTATACACACAAAATTGCAAGAACTTGATAATAATTTTCATATACAATATTAAAATTATTTACATACCAATGAACATTTTATACACATATAAATGTTTTAAATGCTTGATTATTTTTTTTTCAAATTCGAGATTAACATATTTAGAATACATGTTCAATATTTTTGTATATACATTTTACCTTTTTCAAATGCTTGATTAAAAAATTTCAAATGCTTGTTCACCTTTTTTCCAAAGGCTTGATTACCATTTTTTAATACATGATCACCATTTTCCACTCACATTTTATATTTTTGTATGTATTTTTCTGAAACATTCTTTCTATTCACATTCTACATTTTTCAAAAGTTTCGTTAACATTTTTGAAATATTTATGTGAAGTTTTTTTTAACATATTTTATTTATAATGTTTGGAAGTATAAATAAAAGTAAAAAAAGAAAAAGAAATAAAAAAGAGGTTGTGGCCTCTAGCGCGCTTAGGGCCAGTCCATCCCGCGCTTTGCTTGGAGCGAGGGTTCCTAGGTCTCGCTAAAAGGGAAATATAGGGGCGCCTCCCAGGAGAGCCTTGAGGTGCCACATTGAGATTGATATCTCGAGACATCCGCTTTGCCTAAGGATATGAGTTGAGCCCTGCCCACGAAGAACCTCATGCTACCGGTTCTGAAACGTTTTGGAAAGTGTCCCTTATGTACTCCTCCGGGGTTACGGTGTCAATAACATTGGTTTCAACATTTATGGGATTACCTGAGATATAATGTTTGATTCTTTGACCGTTCACCACCTTCGGATTTGTGCCTTCAAAGTTGTTGATTTTTAGGCACCAGAATGATAGACCTCCTCGATAACGTAAGGGCCTTCCCATTTAGAGAGGAGTTTGCCTGCAAAAAATCTTAAAGGAGAGTTGTATAACAAAACATAATCACCTACATTAAACTCACGCTTTTGTATCCTTTTGTCGTGCCATCTTTTAACTTTTTCTTTAAATGGTTTGGCATTCTCATAGGCTTGGGTTCTCCACTCATCAAGTGAGCTAATGTAAAATAGTCTCTTCTCACCGGCAAGTTTGAAATCATAATTGAACTCTTTAATGGCCCAATATGCCTTATGTTCTAGTTCGAGAGGTAAGTGACATGCTTTTCCATAAACCATTTTATACGGAGAGATACCCATAGGATTTTTATATGCAGTTATAATAGGCCCATAATGCATCATCAAGTTTCTTGGACCCATTCTTTCTAGATCTATTAACAGTCTTTTGCAAAATTAGTTTAATCTCTCTATTACTCAGTTCTACTTGACCACTGATACGTCCATTTTGCATCATGCTTTTATATCAATATTTATTGCATTATGGGCTGTTATTACATGTTATGGCACAATACTTATGGCTATTCTCTCTTATTTTACAAGGTTTACATGAGGAGGGAGAATGCCGGCAGCTGGGATTCTGGGCTGGAAAAGGAGCAAATATTGGAGACCATTCTGCACAGCTCCAAAAGTCCTGAAACTCCACGAAAGTCATTTTGGGAATTAATAAAAAAATATCCAGCGGAATAAACACCTGAAGGGGGCCACCCACCACCCACGAGGGTGGGGGGCGCGCCGTACCCCCTGGGCGCGCCCCCTGCCTCGTGGGCCACCTGGCAGCCCTCCGGTGCCCATCTTCTGCTATATGAAGTATTTTACCCTAGAAAAAATCATAAGCAAGCTCACGGGACGAAACTCCGCCGCCACGAGGTGGAACCAATCTAGGGCTCCGGCGGAGCTGTTCTGCCGGGGAAACTTCCCTCCGGGAGGGGGAAATCATCACCATCGTCATCGCCAACGATCCTCTCATCGAGAGGGGATCAATCTGTTGGGGAACGTTGCAGAAAATTAAAATTTTTCCTACGGCTTCACCAAGATCCATCTATGAGTTCATCTAAGCAACGAGTCATGGGAGAGAGCTTGCATCTACATACCACTTGTAGATCGCGTGCGGAAGCTTGCAAGGTGATGATGGAGTCGTACTCGAACGTGATTCAGATCACCGATGCCAAGTGCTGAACAGACAGCACCTCCGTGTTCAACACACGTACGGGACGAGCGACGTCTCCTCCTTCTTGATCCAGCAAGGGGGAAGGAGAGGTTGAGGAAGACAGCTCCACCGGCAGCACGACGGCGTGGTGATGGTGGAGAAGCAGTACTCCGACAGGGCTTCGCCGAGCACACAACGAAGGAGGAGAGGTGTTGGGGAGGGAGAAGGAGGCAACCAAAGGCCAAGGACTCAAGGTATGAAGTCCCTCCTCTCCCCCACTATATATAGGAGGGCCAAAGGGGGGGGTGGCCGGCCCTAGGAGATCCAATCTCCTAGGGGGGCGGCGGCCAAGGGGGGTTTCCCTCCCCCCCAAGGCACCTAGGAGGTGCCTTCCCCTCCTAGGACTCTTGCCCCCTTGAACCCTAGGCGCATGGGCCTATGTGGGGCTGGTGCCCTTGGCCCATGCAGGCCAAGGCGCACCCCCTACAGCCCATGTGGCCCCCCGGGGCAGGTGGCCCCACCCGGTGGGCCCCCGGGACCCCTCCGGTGGTCCCGGTACAATACCGATAACCCCGAAACTTGTCCCGATGCCCGAAACAGGACTTCCCATATATGAATCTTTACCTCCGGACCATTCCGGAACTCCTCGTGACGTCCGGGATCTCATCCGGGACTCCGAACATCATTCGGTAGTCACATACTTGACTTCCTACTAACCCTAGCGTCATCGAACCTTAAGTGTGTAGACCCTACGGGTTCGGGAGACACGCAGACATGACCGAGACGACTCTCGGGCAATAACCAACAGCGGGGTCTGGATATCCATGTTGGCTCCCACATGCTCCTCGATGATTTCATCGGTTGAACCACGATGTCGAGGATTCGATCAAACCCTGTATACAATTCCCTTTGTCAATCGGTACGTTACTTGCCCGAGACTCGATCGTCGGTATCCCAATACCTTGTTCAGTCTCGTTACCCGGCAAGTCACTTTACTCGTACCGTAATGCATGATCCCGTGGCCAACACCTTGGTCACATTGAGCTCATTATGATGATGCATTACCGAGTGGGCCCAGAGATACCTCTCCGTTATACGGAGTGACAAATCCCAGTCTCGATCCGTGTCAACCCAACAGATACTTTCGGAGATACCTGTAATGCACCTTTATAGTCACCCAGTTACGTTGTGACGTTTGATACACCCAAGGCACTCCTACGGTAACCGGGAGTTACACGATCTCATGGTCGAAGGAATAGATACTTGACATTGGCAAAGCTTCTAGCAAACGAACTATACGATCTTTTATGCTATGCTTATGATTGGGTCTTGTCCATCACATCATTCTCCTAATGATGTGATCCCGTTATCAACGACATCCTATGTCCATAGTCAGGAAACCATGACTATCTATTGATCATAACGAGCTAGTCAACTAGAGGCTCACTAGGGACTCATTGGGTCTAAGTGTTCACACGTGTATTACGATTTCCGGATAATACAGTTATAGCATGAACAAAAGACAATTATCATGAACATTGAAATATAATAATCCTTTTATTATTGCCTCTAGGGCATATTTCCAACAGTCTCCCACTTGCACTAGAGTCACCAATCTAGTTACATTGTGATGAATCGAACACCCATAGAGTTCTGGTGTTGATCATGTTTTGCACGCGAGAGAGGTTTAGTCAACGGATCTGCGACATTCAGATCCGTGTGCACTTTGCAAATCTCTATGTCTCCATCTTGAACATTTTCACGGATGGAGTTGAAACGACGCTTGATGTGCCTGGTCTTCTTGTGAAACCTGGGCTCCTTGGCAAGGGCAATAGCTCCAGTGTTGTCACAGAAGAGTTTGATCGGCCCCGACGCATTGGGTATGACTCCTAGGTCGGTGATGAACTCCTTCATCCAAATCGCTTCATGCGCTGCCTCCGAGGCTGCCATGTACTCCGCTTCACATGTAGATCCCGCCACGACGCTCTGCTTGCAGCTGCACCAGCTTACTGCTCCACCATTCAACATATACACGTATCCGGTTTGTGACTTAGAGTCATCCAGATCTGAGTCGAAGCTAGCGTCGACGTAACCCTTTACGACGAGCTCTTCATCTCCTCCATAAACGAGAAACATGTCCTTTGTCCTTTTCAGGTACTTCAGGATATTCTTGACCGCTGTCCAGTGTTCCTTGCCGGGGTTACTTTGGTATCTTGCAACCAAACTTACGGCAAGGTTTACATCGGGTCTGGTACACAGCATGGCATACATAATAGACCCTATGGCTGAAGCATAGGGGATGACACTCATCTCTTCTTTATCTTTTGCCGTGGTCGGTGACTGAGCCAAGCTCAATCTCACACCTTGTAACATAGGCAAGAACCCCTTCTTGGACTGATCCATTTTGAACCTCTTCAAAATCTTATCAAGGTATGTGCTTTGTGAAAGACCTATGAGGCGTCTCGATCTATCTCTATAGATCTTGATGCCTAATATATAAGCAGCTTCTCCAAGGTCCTTCATTGAAAAACACTTGTTCAAGTAGGCCTTAATGCTGTCCAGGAGTTTCGTATCATTTCCCATCAAGAGTATGTCATCTACATATAATAGGAGAAATGCTACAGAGCTCCCACTCACTTTCTTGTAAACGCAGGCTTCTCCATAAGTCTGCGTAAACCCAAACGCTTTGATCATCTCATCAAAGCGAATGTTCCAACTCCGAGATGCTTGCACCAGTCCATAAATGGATCGCTGGAGCTTGCATACTTTGTTAGCGTTCTGAGGAACGACAAAACCTTCCGGCTGCATCATATACAGCTCTTCCTTAAGATGTCCATTAAGGAATGCCGTTTTGACGTCCATCTGCCATATCTCATAATCATAGTATGCGGCAATTGCTAACATGATTCGGACGGACTTAAGCTTCGCCACGGGAGAGAATGTCTCGTCGTAGTCAATCCCTTGAACTTGTCGATAACCCTTAGCGACAAGTCGAGCTTTATAGATGGTAACATTACCATCCGCGTCCGTCTTCTTCTTAAAAATCCATTTATTTTCTATCGCTCGCCGATCATCGGGCAAGTCTGTCAAAGTCCATACTTTGTTTTCATACATGGATCCTATCTCGGATTTCATGGCCTCAAGCCATTTGTTGGAATCCGGGCCCGCCATTGCTTCTTCATAGTTCGAAGGTTCATTGTTGTCCAGCAACATGATTTCCATGACAGGGTTGCCGTACCACTCTGGTGCAGAACGTGTCCTTGTGGACCTTCGAAATTCAGTAGCAACTAGATCTGAAGTACCTTGATCATCATCAACATTTTCCTCTTCAGTTGGTGTGGGCATTACAGGAATGGTTTCCTGCGCTGCACCACTTTCCCGTTCGAGAGGTAGTACTTCATCGAGTTCTACTTTCCTCCCACTTACTTCTTTCGAGAGAAACTCTTTCTCCAGAAAGCATCCGTTCTTGGCAACAAAGATCTTGCCTTCGGATCTTAAGTAGAAGGTATACCCGACAGTTTCCTTAGGGTATCCTATGAATACGCATTTTTCCGACTTGGGTTCGAGCTTTTCAGGTTGAAGTTTCTTGACATAAGCATCGCATCCCCAAACTTTTAGAAACGACAGCTTAGGTTTCTTCCCAAACCATAATTCATACGGTGTCGTCTCAACGGATTTAGACGGTGCCCTATTTAAAGTGAATGTAGCTGTCTCTAGAGCGTATCCCCAAAATGATAGCGGTAAATCGGTAAGAGACATCATAGACCGCACCATATCCAATAGAGTGCGATTACGACGTTCGGACACACCGTTTCGCTGAGGTGTTCCAGGCGGCGTGAGTTGTGAAACGATTCCACATTTTCTTAAGTGTGTACCAAATTCGTGACTTAAGTATTCGCCCCCACGATCTGATCGTAGGAACTTTATCTTACGGTCATGTTGATTCTCTACCTCACTCTGAAATTCCTTGAACTTTTCAAAGGTCTCAGACTTGTGTTTCATTAAGTAGACATACCCATATCTACTCAAGTCGTCAGTGAGAGTGAGAACATAACGATATCCTCCGCGAGCCTCAACGCTCATTGGACCGCACACATCGGTATGTATGATTTCCAACAAGTTGGTTGCTCGCTCCATTGTTCCGGAGAACGGAGTCTTGGTCATTTTGCCTAAGAGGCAAGGTTCGCATGTGTCAAATGATTCATAATCAAGAGACTCTAAAAGTCCATCAGCATGGAGCTTCTTCATGCGCTTGACACCAATGTGACCAAGGCGGCAGTGCCACAAGTATGTGGGACTATCGTTATCAACTTTACATCTTTTGGCATCCACACTATGAACATGTGTAATATTACGCTCGAGATTCATCAAGAATAAACCATTGACCATCGGAGCATGACCATAAAACATATCTCTCATATAAATCAAACAACCATTATTCTCAGACTTAAATGAGTAGCCATCTCGTATTAAACGAGATCCAGATACAATGTTCATGCTCAAACTTGGCACTAAATAACAATTATTGAGGTTTAAAACTAATCCCGTAGGTAAATGTAGAGGCAGCGTGCCGACGGCGATCACATCGACCCTGGAGCCATTCCCGACGCGCATCGTCACCTCGTCCTTCGCCAGTCTCCGTTTATTCCGCAGCTCCTGCTGTGAGTTACATATGTGAGCAACGGCACCGGTATCAAATACCCAGGAGTTACTTCGAGTACTGGTAAGGTACACATCAATTACATGTATATCAAATATACCTTTGGTGTTGCCGGCCTTCTTATCCGCTAAGTATTTGGGGCAGTTCCGCTTCCAGTGCCCCTTCCCCTTGCAATAAAAGCACTCAGTCTCAGGCTTGGGTCCATTCTTTGACTTCTTCCCGGCAACAGGCTTACCGGGCGCGGCAACATCTTTGCCGTCCTTCTTGAAGTTCTTCTTACCCTTGCCCTTCTTGAACTTAGTGGTCTTATTGACCATCAACACTTGATGTTCTTTCTTGATTTCAGCCTCTGCTGACTTCAGCATCGAGAACACTTCAGGAATGGTCTTTACCATCCCCTGCATGTTGTAGTTCATCACAAAGCTCTTGTAGCTTGGTGGGAGCGACTGGAGGATTCTGTCAATGACCGCCTCATCTGGGAGGTTAATGTTCAACTGGGTCATACGTGCGTGCAACCCAGACATCTTCAGGATGTGTTCACTGACAGAACTGTTCTCCTCCATCTTACAACTGTAGAACTTGTCGGAGACATCATATCTCTCGACCCGGGCATGAGCTTGGAAAACTAGTTTCAGCTCTTCGAACATCTCATATGCTCCGTGATGCTCAAAACGCTTTTGGAGCCCCGGTTCTAAGCTGTAAAGCATGCCGCACTGAACGAGGGAGTAATCATCAGCACGAGTTTGCCAAGCGTTCATAACGTCTTGGTTCTCTGGGACGGGAGCGGCACCTAGCGGTCCTTCTAGGACATATTGCTTCCTGGCAGCTATGAGGATGATCCTCAGGTTTCGGACCCAGTCCGTATAGTTGCTGCCATCATCTTTCAGCTTGGTTTTCTCTAGGAACGCGTTGAAGTTCATGTTGACATGAGCGTTGGCCATTGATCTACAATACATATTTGCAAAGGTTTTAGACTAAGTTCATGATAATAAAGTTCTTAATCAAAATTATGAACTCCCACTTAGATTAGACATCCCTCTAGTCATCTAAGTGTTACACGATCCGAGTCGACTAGCCCGTGTCCGATCATCACGTGAGACGGACTAGTCATCGTCGGTGAACATCTTTATGTTGATCGTATCTTCCATACGACTCGTGTTCGACCTTTCGGTCTCCGTGTTCCGAGGCCATGTCTGCACATGCTAGGCTCGTCAAGTTAACCCTAAGTGTTTTCGCTGTGTAAAACTGTCTTACACCCGTTGTATGTGAACGTAAGGATCCATCACACCCGATCATCACGTGGTGCTTAGAAACGACGAACTGTAGCAACGGTGCACAGTTAGGGGAGAACACTTCTTGAAATTTTGTAAGGGATCATCTTATTTACTACCGTCGTCCTAAGTAAACAAGATGCATAAACATAATAAACATCACATGCAATTATATGGTTGTGACATGATATGGCCAATATCATCAAGCTCCATTGATCTCCATCTTCGGGGCTCCATGATCATCTTGTCACCGGCTTGACACCATGATCTCCATCATCATGATCTCCATCATCGTGTCTTCATGAAGTTGTCACGCCAACGACTACTTCTACTTCTATGACTAACGCGTTTAGTAATGAAGTAAAGTAGTTTACATGGCGTTCTTCAATGACACGCAGGTCATACAAAAAAAAATAAAGACAACTCCTATGGCTCCTGCCGGTTGTCATACTCATCGACATGCAAGTCGTGAATCCTATTACAAGAACATGATCTCATACATCACAATTCAACATTCATCACAACTTCTGGCCATATCACATCACATGATCAATCGCTGCAAAAACAAGTTAGACGTTCTCTAGTTGTTGTTGCATCTTTTACGTGGCTGCGATTGGGTTCTAGCAAGAACGTTTTCTTACCTACGAATCACCACAACGTGATTTTGTCAACTTCTATTTACCCTTCATAAGGGCCTTGTTCATCGATTCCGCTCCAACTAAAGTGGGAGAGACAGACACCCGCCAGCCACCTTATGCAACTAGTGCATGTCAGTCGGTGGAACCGGTCTCACGTAAGCGTACGTGTAAGGTTGGTCCGGGCCGCTTCATCCCACAATACCGTTGAGCAAGAAAAGACTAGTAGAGGCAAGTAAGATGACAAGATCAACGCCCACAACAAATTGTGTTCTACTCGTGCATTAGAGAACTACGCATAGACCTAGCTCATGATGCCACTGTTGGGGAACGTTGCAGAAAATTAAAATTTTTCCTACGGCTTCACCAAGATCCATCTATGAGTTCATCTAAGCAACGAGTCATGGGAGAGAGCTTGCATCTACATACCACTTGTAGATCGCGTGCGGAAGCTTGCAAGGTGATGATGGAGTCGTACTCGAACGTGATTCAGATCACCGATGCCAAGTGCTGAACAGACAGCACCTCCGTGTTCAACACACGTACGGGACGAGCGACGTCTCCTCCTTCTTGATCCAGCAAGGGGGAAGGAGAGGTTGAGGAAGACAGCTCCACCGGCAGCACGACGGCGTGGTGATGGTGGAGAAGCAGTACTCCGACAGGGCTTCGCCGAGCACACAACGAAGGAGGAGAGGTGTTGGGGAGGGAGAAGGAGGCAACCAAAGGCCAAGGACTCAAGGTATGAAGTCCCTCCTCTCCCCCACTATATATAGGAGGGCCAAAGGGGGGGGTGGCCGGCCCTAGGAGATCCAATCTCCTAGGGGGGCGGCGGCCAAGGGGGGTTTCCCTCCCCCCCAAGGCACCTAGGAGGTGCCTTCCCCTCCTAGGACTCTTGCCCCCTTGAACCCTAGGCGCATGGGCCTATGTGGGGCTGGTGCCCTTGGCCCATGCAGGCCAAGGCGCACCCCCTACAGCCCATGTGGCCCCCCGGGGCAGGTGGCCCCACCCGGTGGGCCCCCGGGACCCCTCCGGTGGTCCCGGTACAATACCGATAACCCCGAAACTTGTCCCGATGCCCGAAACAGGACTTCCCATATATGAATCTTTACCTCCGGACCATTCCGGAACTCCTCGTGACGTCCGGGATCTCATCCGGGACTCCGAACATCATTCGGTAGTCACATACTTGACTTCCTACTAACCCTAGCGTCACCGAACCTTAAGTGTGTAGACCCTACGGGTTCGGGAGACACGCAGACATGACCGAGACGACTCTCGGGCAATAACCAACAGCGGGGTCTGGATATCCATGTTGGCTCCCACATGCTCCTCGATGATTTCATCGGTTGAACCACGATGTCGAGGATTCGATCAAACCCTGTATGCAATTCCCTTTGTCAATCGGTACGTTACTTGCCCGAGACTCGATCGTCGGTATCCCAATACCTTGTTCAGTCTCGTTACCCGGCAAGTCACTTTACTCGTACCGTAATGCATGATCCCGTGGCCAACACCTTGGTCACATTGAGCTCATTATGATGATGCATTACCGAGTGGGCCCAGAGATACCTCTCCGTTATACGGAGTGACAAATCCCAGTCTCGATCCGTGTCAACCCAACAGATACTTTCGGAGATACCTGTAATGCACCTTTATAGTCACCCAGTTACGTTGTGACGTTTGATACACCCAAGGCACTCCTACGGTAACCGGGAGTTACACGATCTCATGGTCGAAGGAATAGATACTTGACATTGGCAAAGCTTCTAGCAAACGAACTATACGATCTTTTATGCTATGCTTATGATTGGGTCTTGTCCATCACATCATTCTCCTAATGATGTGATCCCGTTATCAACGACATCCTATGTCCATAGTCAGGAAACCATGACTATCTATTGATCATAACGAGCTAGTCAACTAGAGGCTCACTAGGGACTCATTGGGTCTAAGTGTTCACACGTGTATTACGATTTCCGGATAATACAGTTATAGCATGAACAAAAGACAATTATCATGAACATTGAAATATAATAATCCTTTTATTATTGCCTCTAGGGCATATTTCCAACACAATCTCCATCAACATCTTCACTAGCACCATCTCCTCTCAAACCCTAGTTCATCTCTTGAATCAAATCTTTCTACCAAAACCTCAGATTGGTACCTGTTGGTTGCTAGTAGTGTTGATTACTCCTTGTAATTGATGCTAGTTGGTTTATTTGGTGGAAGATCATATGTTCAGATCCTTAATGCATATTAATACCCCTCTGATTATGAACATGAATATGCTTTGTGAGTAGTTATGTTTGTTCCTGAGGACATGAGTGAAGTCTTGCTATTAGTAGTCATGTGAATTTGGTATTCGTTCGATATTTTGATGAGATGTATGTTGTCTCTCCTCTAGTGGTGTTATGTGAACGTCGACTACATGACACTTCACCATTGTTTGGGCCTAGAGGAAAGCATTGGGAAGTAATAAGTAGATGATGGGTTGCTAGAGTGACAGAAGCTTAAGCCCTAGTTTATGCGTTGCTTCGTAACGGGCTGATTTGGATCCACTTGTTTCATGCTATGGTTAGGTTTACCTTAATACTTTTTTTTATAGTTGCGGATGCTTGCATTAGGGGTTAATCATAAGTGGGATGCTTGTCCAAGAAAGGGCAGTACCCAAGCACCGGTCCACCCACATATCAAATTATCAAAGTAACGAACGCGAATCATATGAGCGTGATGCAAACTAGCTCGACGATAATTCCCATGTGTCCTCGGGAGCGCTTTTCTCATTATAAGTACTTGTCCAGGCTTGTCCTTTGCTACAAAAAGGATTGGGCCACCTTGCTGCACCTTATTTACTTTCATTGCTTGTTACCCGTTACAAATTATCTTATCACAAAACTATCTGTTACCTACAATTTCAGTGCTTGCAGAGATACCTTACTGAAAACCGCTTGTCATTTCCTTCTGCTCCTCGTTGGGTTCGACACTATTACTTATCAAAAGGACTACAATAGATCCCCTACACTTGTGGGTCATCAACCACTAGACTGTGGGTGGTATGGAGATGCAATTCTATGATTAATATCATACTTAGCAAGCATTTTACGAAAAGCACCATGAATAAAATGTGAACCACCATCAGTCATTAAGTATCTAGGGACTCCAAACCTCGGAAAAATAACTTCTTTAAGCATCTTAATAGAGGTGTTATGATCGGCACTACTAGTTGGAATAGCTTCTACCCACTTAGTAACATAATCAACAGCAACTAAAATATGTGTATACCCATTAGAGGAAGGAAACGGTCCCATATAATCAAAGCCCCAAACATCAAATGGTTCAATAACAAGTGAATAGTTCATAGGCATTTCTTGGCGTTTACTAATATTACCAATTCTTTGCCATTCATCGCAAGACAAGACAAACTTACAGGCATCTTTGAAGAGAGTAGGCCAATAAAAACCGGATTGCAATACCTTATGTGCAGTTCTATCTCCAGCGTGGTGTCCTTCATATGCCTCGGAGTGACACTTGCATAGGATCTGTTCTTGTTCATGCTCCGGTACACAACGTCAACTAACATCATCTACTCCTTCTTTATAAAGGTGTGGGTCATCCCAAAAATAATGTCTTAAATCATAGAAAAACCTTTTATTTTGCTGGTATGTGAAACTAGGTGGTATAAATTTAGCAACAATGTAATTAGCACAATCAGCATACCATGGAGCAGTATGAGAAGCATTTATGACAGCTAATTGTTCATCAGGAAAACTATGATCAATAGGGAGTGGGTCATCAAGAACATTTTCTAACCTAGACAAGTTGTCTGCAATGGGGTTCTCAGCTCCCTTCCTACAATAATATGCAAATTAAATTCTTGTAGCAAGAGAATGTTGGAAATATGCCCTAGAGGCAATAATAAAAGGATTATTATATTTCAATGTTCATGATAATTGTCTTTTGTTCATGCTATAACTGTATTATCCGGAAATCGTAATACACGTGTGAACACTTAGACCCAATGAGTCCCTAGTGAGCCTCTAGTTGACTAGCTCGTTATGATCAATAGATAGTCATGGTTTCCTGACTATGGACATAGGATGTCGTTGATAACGGGATCACATCATTAGGAGAATGATGTGATGGACAAGACCCAATCATAAGCATAGCATAAAAGATCGTATAGTTCGTTTGCTAGAAGCTTTGCCAATGTCAAGTATCTATTCCTTCGACCATGAGATCGTGTAACTCCCGGTTACCGTAGGAGTGCCTTGGGTGTATCAAACGTCACAACGTAACTGGGTGACTATAAAGGTGCATTACAGGTATCTCCGAAAGTATCTGTTGGGTTGACACGGATCGAGACTGGGATTTGTCACTCCGTATAACGGAGAGGTATCTCTGGGCCCACTCGGTAATGCATCATCATAATGAGCTCAATGTGACCAAGGTGTTGGCCACGGGATCATGCATTACGGTACGAGTAAAGTGACTTGCCGGGTAACGAGACTGAACAAGGTATTGGGATACCGACGATCGAGTCTCGGGCAAGTAACGTACCGATTGACAAAGGGAATTGTATACAGGGTTTGATCGAATCCTCGACATCGTGGTTCAACCGATGAAATCATCGAGGAGCATGTGGGAGCCAACATGGATATCCAGACCCCGCTGTTGGTTATTGCCCGAGAGTCGTCTCGGTCATGTCTGCGTGTCTCCCGAACCCGTAGGGTCTACACACTTAAGGTTCGGTGACGCTAGGGTTAGTAGGAAGTCAAGTATGTGACTACCGAATGATGTTCGGAGTCCCGGATGAGATCCCGGACGTCACGAGGAGTTCCGGAATGGTCCGGAGGTAAAGATTTATATATGGGAAGTCCTGTTTCGGGCATCGGGACAAGTTTCGGGGTTATCGGTATTGTACCGGGACCACCGGAGGGGTCCCGGGGGCCCACCGGGTGGGGCCACCTGCCCCGGGGGGCCACATGGGCTGTAGGGGGTGCGCCTTGGCCTGCATGGGCCAAGGGCACCAGCCCCACATAGGCCCATGCGCCTAGGGTTCAAGGGGGCAAGAGTCCTAGGAGGGGAAGGCACCTCCTAGGTGCCTTGGGGGGGAGGGAAACCCCCCTTGGCCGCCGCCCCCTAGGAGATTGGATCTCCTAGGGCCGGCCACCCCCCCCTTGGCCCTCCTATATATAGTGGGGGAGAGGAGGGACTTCATACCTTGAGTCCTTGGCCTTTGGTTGCCTCCTTCTCCCTCCCCAACACCTCTCCTCCTCCGTTGTGTGCTCGGCGAAGCCCTGTCGGAGTACTGCTTCTCCACCATCACCACGCCGTCGTGCTGCCGGTGGAGCTGTCTTCCTCAACCTCTCCTTCCCCCTTGCTGGATCAAGAAGGAGGAGACGTCGCTCGTCCCGTACGTGTGTTGAACACGGAGGTGCTGTCCGTTCAGCACTTGGCATCGGTGATCTGAATCACGTTCGAGTACGACTACATCATCACCTTGCAAGCTTCCGCACGCGATCTACAAGTGGTATGTAGATGCAAACTCTCTCCCATGACTCGTTGCTTAGATGAACTCATAGATGGATCTTGGTGAAGCCGTAGGAAAATTTTAATTTTCTGCAACGTTCCCCAACAGTGGCATCATGAGCTAGGTCTATGCGTAGTTCTCTAATGCACGAGTAGAACACAATTTGTTGTGGGCGTTGATCTTGTCATCTTACTTGCCTCTACTAGTCTTTTCTTGCTCAACGGTATTGTGGGATGAAGCGGCCTGGACCAACCTTACACGTACGCTTACGTGAGACCGGTTCCACCGACTGACATGCACTAGTTGCATAAGGTGGCTGGCGGGTGTCTGTCTCTCCCACTTTAGTTGGAGCGGAATCGATGAACAAGGCCCTTATGAAGGGTAAATAGAAGTTGACAAAATCACGTTGTGGTGATTCGTAGGTAAGAAAACGTTCTTGCTAGAACCCAATCGCAGCCACGTAAAAGATGCAACAACAACTAGAGAACGTCTAACTTGTTTTTGCAGCGATTGATCATGTGATGTGATATGGCCAGAAGTTGTGATGAATGTTGAATTGTGATGTATGAGATCATGTTCTTGTAATAGGATTCACGACTTGCATGTCGATGAGTATGACAACCGGCAGGAGCCATAGGAGTTGTCTTTATTTTTTGTATGACCTGCGTGTCATTGAAGAACGCCATGTAAACTACTTTACTTCATTACTAAACGCGTTAGTCATAGAAGTAGAAGTAGTCGTTGGCGTGACAACTTCATGAAGACACGATGATGGAGATCATGATGATGGAGATCATGGTGTCAAGCCGGTGACAAGATGATCATGGAGCCCCGAAGATGGAGATCAATGGAGCTTGATGATATTGGCCATATCATGTCACAACCATATAATTGCATGTGATGTTTATTATGTTTATGCATCTTGTTTACTTAGGACGACGGTAGTAAATAAGATGATCCCTTACAAAATTTCAAGAAGTGTTCTCCCCTAACTGTGCACCGTTGCTACAGTTCGTCGTTTCTAAGCACCACGTGATGATCGGGTGTGATGGATCCTTACGTTCACATACAACGGGTGTAAGACAGTTTTACACAGCGAAAACACTTAGGGTTAACTTGACGAGCCTAGCATGTGCAGACATGGCCTCGGAACACGGAGACCGAAAGGTCGAACACGAGTCGTATGGAAGATACGATCAACATAAAGATGTTCACCGACGATGACTAGTCCGTCTCACGTGATGATCGGACACGGGCTAGTCGACTCGGATCGTGTAACACTTAGATGACTAGAGGGATGTCTAATCTAAGTGGGAGTTCATAATTTTGATTAAGAACTTTATTATCATGAACTTAGTCTAAAAACTTTGCAAATATGTACTGTAGATCAATGGCCAACGCTCATGTCAACATGAACTTCAACGCGTTCCTAGAGAAAACCAAGCTGAAAGATGATGGCAGCAACTATACGGACTGGGTGCGAAACCTGAGGATCATCCTCATAGCTGCCAGGAAGCAATATGTCCTAGAAGGACCGCTAGGTGCCGCTCCCGTCCCAGAGAACCAAGACGTTATGAACGCTTGGCAAACTCGTGCTGATGATTACTCCCTCGTTCAGTGCGGCATACTTTACAGCTTAGAACCGGGGCTCCAAAAGCGTTTTGAGCATCACGGAGCATATGAGATGTTCGAAGAGCTGAAACTAGTTTTCCAAGCTCATGCCCGGGTCGAGAGATATGATGTCTCCGACAAGTTCTACAGTTGTAAGATGGAGGAGAACAGTTCTGTCAGTGAACACATCCTGAAGATGTCTGGGTTGCACGCACGTATGACCCAGTTGAACATTAACCTCCCAGATGAGGCGGTCATTGACAGAATCCTCCAGTCGCTCCCACCAAGCTACAAGAGCTTTGTGATGAACTACAACATGCAGGGGATGGTAAAGACCATTCCTGAAGTGTTCTCGATGCTGAAGTCAGCAGAGGCTGAAATCAAGAAAGAACATCAAGTGTTGATGGTCAATAAGACCACTAAGTTCAAGAAGGGCAAGGGTAAGAAGAACTTCAAGAAGGACGGCAAAGATGTTGCCGCGCCCGGTAAGCCTGTTGCCGGGAAGAAGTCAAAGAATGGACCCAAGCCTGAGACTGAGTGCTTTTATTGCAAGGGGAAGGGGCACTGGAAGCGGAACTGCCCCAAATACTTAGCGGATAAGAAGGCCGGCAACACCAAAGGTATATTTGATATACATGTAATTGATGTGTACCTTACCAGTACTCGAAGTAACTCCTGGGTATTTGATACCGGTGCCGTTGCTCACATATGTAACTCACAGCAGGAGCTGCGGAATAAACGGAGACTGGCGAAGGACGAGGTGACGATGCGCGTCGGGAATGGTTCCAGGGTCGATGTGATCGCCGTCGGCACGCTGCCTCTACATTTACCTACGGGATTAGTTTTAAACCTCAATAATTGTTATTTAGTGCCAAGTTTGAGCATGAACATTGTATCTGGATCTCGTTTAATACGAGATGGCTACTCATTTAAGTCTGAGAATAATGGTTGTTCGATTTATATGAGAGATATGTTTTATGGTCATGCTCCGATGGTCAATGGTTTATTTTTGATGAATCTCGAGCGTAATATTACACATGTTCATAGTATGGATGCCAAAAGATGTAAAGTTGATAACGATAGTCCCACATACTTGTGGCACTGCCGCCTTGGTCACATTGGTGTCAAGCGCATGAAGAAGCTCCATTCTGATGGACTTTTAGAGTCTCTTGATTATGAATCATTTGACACATGCGAACCTTGCCTCTTAGGCAAAATGACCAAGACTCCGTTCTCCGGAACAATGGAGCGAGCAACCAACTTGTTGGAAATCATACATACCGATGTGTGCGGTCCAATGAGCGTTGAGGCTCGCGGAGGATATCGTTATGTTCTCACTCTCACTGACGACTTGAGTAGATATGGGTATGTCTACTTAATGAAACACAAGTCTGAGACCTTTGAAAAGTTCAAGGAATTTCAGAGTGAGGTAGAGAATCAACGTGACCGTAAGATAAAGTTCCTACGATCAGATCGTGGGGGCGAATACTTAAGTCACGAATTTGGTACACACTTAAGAAAATGTGAAATCGTTTCACAACTCACGCCGCCTGGAACACCTCAGCGAAACGGTGTGTCCGAACGTCGTAATCGCACTCTATTGGATATGGTGCGGTCTATGATGTCTCTTACCGATTTACCGCTATCATTTTGGGGATACGCTCTAGAGACAGCTACATTCACTTTAAATAGGGCACCGTCTAAATCCGTTGAGACGACACCGTATGAATTATGGTTTGGGAAGAAACCTAAGCTGTCGTTTCTAAAAGTTTGGGGATGCGATGCTTATGTCAAGAAACTTCAACCTGAAAAGCTCGAACCCAAGTCGGAAAAATGCGTATTCATAGGATACCCTAAGGAAACTGTCGGGTATACCTTCTACTTAAGATCCGAAGGCAAGATCTTTGTTGCCAAGAACGGATGCTTTCTGGAGAAAGAGTTTCTCTCGAAAGAAGTAAGTGGGAGGAAAGTAGAACTCGATGAAGTACTACCTCTCGAACGGGAAAGTGGTGCAGCGCAGGAAACCATTCCTGTAATGCCCACACCAACTGAAGAGGAAAATGTTGATGATGATCAAGGTACTTCAGATCTAGTTGCTACTGAATTTCGAAGGTCCACAAGGACACGTTCTGCACCAGAGTGGTACGGCAACCCTGTCATGGAAATCATGTTGCTGGACAACAATGAACCTTCGAACTATGAAGAAGCAATGGCGGGCCCGGATTCCAACAAATGGCTTGAGGCCATGAAATCCGAGATAGGATCCATATATGAAAACAAAGTATGGACTTTGACAGACTTGCCCGATGATCGGCGAGCGATAGAAAATAAATGGATTTTTTAAGAAGAAGACGGACGCGGATGGTAATGTTACCATCTATAAAGCTCGACTTGTCGCTAAGGGTTATCGACAAGTTCAAGGGATTGACTACGACGAGACATTCTCTCCCGTGGCGAAGCTTAAGTCCGTCCGAATCATGTTAGCAATTGCCGCATACTATGATTATGAGATATGGCAGATGGACGTCAAAAACGGCATTCCTTAATGGACATCTTAAGGAAGAGCTGTATATGATGCAGCCGGAAGGTTTTGTCGTTCCTCAGAACGCTAACAAAGTATGCAAGCTCCAGCGATCCATTTATGGACTGGTGCAAGCATCTCGGAGTTGGAACATTCGCTTTGATGAGATGATCAAAGCGTTTGGGTTTACGCAGACTTATGGAGAAGCCTGCGTTTACAAGAAAGTGAGTGGGAGCTCTGTAGTATTTCTCCTATTATATGTAGATGACATACTCTTGATGGGAAATGATACGAAACTCCTGGACAGCATTAAGGCCTACTTGAACAAGTGTTTTTCAATGAAGGACCTTGGAGAAGCTGCTTATATATTAGGCATCAAGATCTATAGAGATAGATCGAGACGCCTCATAGGTCTTTCACAAAGCACATACCTTGATAAGATTTTGAAGAGGTTCAAAATGGATCAGTCCAAGAAGGGGTTCTTGCCTATGTTACAAGGTGTGAGATTGAGCTTGGCTCAGTCACCGACCACGGCAAAAGATAAAGAAGAGATGAGTGTCATCCCCTATGCTTCAGCCATAGGATCTATTATGTATGCCATGCTGTGTACCAGACCCGATGTAAACCTTGCCGTAAGTTTGGTTGCAAGATACCAAAGTAACCGCGGCAAGGAACACTGGACAGCGGTCAAGAATATCCTGAAGTACCTGAAAAGGACAAAGGACATGTTTCTCGTTTATGGAGGAGATGAAGAGCTCGTCGTAAAGGGTTACGTCGACGCTAGCTTCGACTCAGATCTGGATGACTCTAAGTCACAAACCGGATACGTGTATATGTTGAATGGTGGAGCAGTAAGCTGGTGCAGCTGCAAGCAGAGCGTCGTGGCGGGATCTACATGTGAAGCGGAGTACATGGCAGCCTCGGAGGCAGCGCATGAAGCGATTTGGATGAAGGAGTTCATCACCGACCTAGGAGTCATACCCAATGCGTCGGGGCCGATCAAACTCTTCTGTGACAACACTGGAGCTATTGCCCTTGCCAAGGAGCCCAGGTTTCACAAGAAGACCAGGCACATCAAGCGTCGTTTCAACTCCATCCGTGAAAATGTTCAAGATGGAGACATAGAGATTTGCAAAGTGCACACGGATCTGAATGTCGCAGATCCGTTGACTAAACCTCTCTCGCGTGCAAAACATGATCAACACCAGAACTCTATGGGTGTTCGATTCATCACAATGTAACTAGATTGGTGACTCTAGTGCAAGTGGGAGACTGTTGGAAATATGCCCTAGAGGCAATAATAAAAGGATTATTATATTTCAATGTTCATGATAATTGTCTTTTGTTCATGCTATAACTGTATTATCCGGAAATCGTAATACACGTGTGAACACTTAGACCCAATGAGTCCCTAGTGAGCCTCTAGTTGACTAGCTCGTTATGATCAATAGATAGTCATGGTTTCCTGACTATGGACATAGGATGTCGTTGATAACGGGATCACATCATTAGGAGAATGATGTGATGGACAAGACCCAATCATAAGCATAGCATAAAAGATCGTATAGTTCGTTTGCTAGAAGCTTTGCCAATGTCAAGTATCTATTCCTTCGACCATGAGATCGTGTAACTCCCGGTTACCGTAGGAGTGCCTTGGGTGTATCAAACGTCACAACGTAACTGGGTGACTATAAAGGTGCATTACAGGTATCTCCGAAAGTATCTGTTGGGTTGACACGGATCGAGACTGGGATTTGTCACTCCGTATAACGGAGAGGTATCTCTGGGCCCACTCGGTAATGCATCATCATAATGAGCTCAATGTGACCAAGGTGTTGGCCACGGGATCATGCATTACGGTACGAGTAAAGTGACTTGCCGGGTAACGAGACTGAACAAGGTATTGGGATACCGACGATCGAGTCTCGGGCAAGTAACGTACCGATTGACAAAGGGAATTGTATACAGGGTTTGATCGAATCCTCGACATCGTGGTTCAACCGATGAAATCATCGAGGAGCATGTGGGAGCCAACATGGATATCCAGACCCCGCTGTTGGTTATTGCCCGAGAGTCGTCTCGGTCATGTCTGCGTGTCTCCCGAACCCGTAGGGTCTACACACTTAAGGTTCGGTGACGCTAGGGTTAGTAGGAAGTCAAGTATGTGACTACCGAATGATGTTCGGAGTCCCGGATGAGATCCCGGACGTCACGAGGAGTTCCGGAATGGTCCGGAGGTAAAGATTTATATATGGGAAGTCCTGTTTCGGGCATCGGGACAAGTTTCGGGGTTATCGGTATTGTACCGGGACCACCGGAGGGGTCCCGGGGGCCCACCGGGTAGGGCCACCTGCCCCGGGGGGCCACATGGGCTGTAGGGGGTGCGCCTTGGCCTGCATGGGCCAAGGGCACCAGCCCCACATAGGCCCATGCGCCTAGGGTTCAAGGGGGCAAGAGTCCTAGGAGGGGAAGGCACCTCCTAGGTGCCTTGGGGGGGAGGGAAACCCCCCTTGGCCGCCGCCCCCTAGGAGATTGGATCTCCTAGGGCCGGCCACCCCCCCCTTGGCCCTCCTATATATAGTGGGGGAGAGGAGGGACTTCATACCTTGAGTCCTTGGCCTTTGGTTGCCTCCTTCTCCCTCCCCAACACCTCTCCTCCTCCGTTGTGTGCTCGGCGAAGCCCTGTCGGAGTACTGCTTCTCCACCATCACCACGCCGTCGTGCTGCCGGTGGAGCTGTCTTCCTCAACCTCTCCTTCCCCCTTGCTGGATCAAGAAGGAGGAGACGTCGCTCGTCCCGTACGTGTGTTGAACACGGAGGTGCTGTCCGTTCAGCACTTGGCATCGGTGATCTGAATCACGTTCGAGTACGACTACATCATCACCTTGCAAGCTTCCGCACGCGATCTACAAGTGGTATGTAGATGCAAACTCTCTCCCATGACTCGTTGCTTAGATGAACTCATAGATGGATCTTGGTGAAGCCGTAGGAAAATTTTAATTTTCTGCAACGTTCCCCAACAGAGAACCCATCTAATAAGTCTAGATTTAGCATCTTTCTTTTCCATAAGGTATTTAATAGCAGCATGATCAGTGTGAATAGTTACTTTAGAATAAACAATATAAGGTCTAAACTTATCACAAGCAAATACAACTGCTAAAAATTCTTTTTCAGTAGGAGCATAATTTCTCTGGGCACTGTCTAGAGTTTTACTAGCATATTGGATAACATTTAATTTTTATCAACTCTTTGTCCTAGAACAACACCTACAACATAATCACTAGCATCACACATAATTTCAAAGGGTAAATTCCAATCAGGTGGCTGAACAATAGGTGCAGAAATCAAGGCTTTCTTAAGTATTTCAAATGCTTCAACATAATCATCATCAAAGGCAAAAGGAACATCTTTTTGTAAGAGATTAGTCAGAGGCCTAGAAATTTTTGAGAAGTCTTTAATGAACCTCCTATAAAAACCGGCATGACCAAGGAAACTTCTTATACCTTTAATGTCCTTAGGACATGGCATCTTTTCAATAGCATCAACTTTAGCTTTATCAACTTCAATACCTCTTTCAAAAAATTTATGCCCCAAGACAATACCTTCATTAACCATAAAGTGTCACTTCTCCCAATTCAAGACAAGATTAGTTTCTTCACATCTCTGCAAAACTCGATCAAGGTTGCTTAAGCAATCATCAAAAGAAGTTCCATACACGGAGAAATCATCCATGAAAACCTCAACAATCTTTTCACAAAAGTCAGAGAATATAGCAGTCATACATGTTTGAAAGGTAGCAAATGCATTACATAAACCAAAAGGCATACGTCTATAAGCAAAAGTACTGAAAAGGCAAGTAAAAGTGGTCTTTTCCTGATCCTCTTCTGACACAGGTATTTGGGAGAAACCAGAATAACCGTCTAGAAAGCAAATATGTGTATGTTTGGATAATCTTTCTAGCATTTGATCAATAAAAGGTAAAGGGTAATGATCTTTTCTAGTAGCTTTATTTAATTTGTGGAAGTCAACCATTCTATAGCCTGTAACAATTCTTTGTGGGATCAATTCATCTTTATCATTAGGAACAACAGTAATACCTCCCTTCTTAGGGACACAATGGACAGAACTTATCCACTTACTATCAGCAATAGGATAAATTATACCTGCCTCCAGAAGCTTTAGTATTTCATTTCTTACCACTTCTTTCATCTTAGGATTTAACCGTCGTTGGTGATCAACAACCGGTTTAGCGTCTTTCTCCAATTTTATTTTGTGCTGGCATAGAGTGGGACTAATGCCCTTAAGATCATCAAGAGTATATCCAATAGCAGCACGGTGCTTCTTTAGAGTTTTCAATAATTTCTCTTCTTCCTGCTCTGAAAGGTTAGCACTAATAATAACATGATATATCTTCTTTTCATCAAGGTAAGCATATTTAAGAGTATCAGGTAATGGTTTAAGCTCAAACACGGGATCACTCTTGGGTGGAGGAGGATCCCCTAGGATTTCAACAGGCAAGTTGTGTTTCAATAAAGGTCCCTGTTTAAATAATACTTCATCTATTTCCCTTCTTTCATTCATGAACATACCATTTTCATGGTCAAGCAAGTATTGTTCTAAAGGATCATTGGGAGGAACGGCAATAGAAGCAAGACCAATAATTTCATCTTACTAGGCAATTCTTTATCATGGGGTTGTCTACGGAATTTAGCAAAATTAAAATCATGGGACATGTCCCCTAAACCAACAGTAACAATATCATTTTCGCAATCTATCTTGGCATTAACAGTATTCAAGAAGGGTCTACCAAATATAATGGGACAAAAAATCATCTTGAACCAAGAACAAAAAAATCAGTAGGATATTTAACTTTCCCACACAAGACTTCAACATCTCTAACAACCCCATTTGGTGAAATAGTATCTCTATTGGAAAGCTTAATTATAACATCAGTATCTTCTGTCTCAGCAGGTTTAGTATCATGCATAATTTCTTCGTATAAGGAATGAGGTATTGCACTCGCACTAGCACCCATATCACATAATCCATGATAACAATGATATCCTATTTTAACAGAAACAACAGGCATGCCTACAACAGGTCTATGTTTATTTTTAGTATCGGGTCTAACAATTCTAGCAGCTTCATCACAGAAGTAAATAACATGCCCATCAATATTATCGACCAAGATATCTTTAACCATAGCAATATATACTAGGTTCAACTTTAATTTACTCAGGGGGTGTAGGTGTTCTAGCATTACTCTTACGAACCACAGTTGAAGCTTTAGCATGATCCTTTATTCTAACAGGGAAGGGTGGTTTCTCAATATAAGCGGTAGGAACAATAGGATCAACGTTATAAGTAATAGTCTTTTCTTCAACTTTAATAGGTTCTACTACTTTTACTTTAATGGGAGGATGATATTTAAACCACTTCTCCTTGGGGAGATCAACATGAGTAGCAAATGATTCACGGAAAGAAGCTACTATCTCAGAGTCAAGTCCATATTTAGTGCTAAATTCACGATAAGCATCGGTATCCATAAAAGATTTAACACAATCAAACTTAGGTGTTATACCTGACTCCTTACCTTCGTCGAGTTCCCAATCTTTAGAGTTGCGCTTAATTCTTTCCAATAAATCCCATTTGAATTCAATAGTCTTCATCATAAAAGAACCAGTACAAGAAGTATCGAGCATGGAGCGATTGTTGAGAGAAAGCCGAGCATAAAAATTTTGAATAATAGTTTCTCTCGAGAGCTCATGATTGGGGCATGAATATAAAATTGACTTAAGCCTCCCCCAAGCTTGAGCGATACTTTCTCCTTCGCGTGGACAAAAATTATATATATAATTACGATCACGATGAACCAGATGCATAGGATAAAACTTCTGATGAAATTTCAATTTCAATCGGTTGTAGTTCCATGATCCAATATCATCACATAGCCTAAACCATGTCGATGCCTTTCCCTTCAAAGATAAAGGGAAGAACTTCTTCTTGATAACATCCTCGGGCATACCTGCAAGCTTAAATAATCCACAAACTTCATCCACATATATTAGGTGCATATCGGGATGTAATGTTCCATCTCCTGTAAAAGGATTAGCTAGCAGTTTCTCTATCATACCCGAAGGAATTTCAAAGTAAACATTTTCAGTAGGTTTAGTAGGTTGAGAAGCAACTCTTTGATCTACTGGTCAGGGTGAAGATACCCCGAACAAGCCCCTCAAAGGATTATTTCCTATAGTAACAAGTGACAGTAAATTTCAGCACACTATATAAATTTTTTCCTCACCAAATTTCACCTACCAAAGGCTCTTCACTCCCCGGCAATGGCGCCAGAAAAGAGTCTTGATGACCCACAAGTATAGGGGATCTATCATAGACCTTTCGATAATAAGAGTGCCGAACCCAACGAGGAGCAGAAGGAAATGACAAGCAGTTTTCAGTAAGGTATTCTCTGCAAGCACTGAAATTATCGGTAACAGATAGTTTTGTGATAAGGTAATTCATAACGGATAACAAGTAACAGAAGTAAACAAGGTGCAGCAAGGTGGCCCAATCCTTTTTATAGCAAAGGACAAGCCTGGACAAACTCTTATATAAAGGAAGCACTCCCGAGGACACATGGGAATTATCGTCAAGCTAGTTTTCATCATGCTCATATGATTCGCGTTCGTTACTTTGATAATTTGATATGTGGGTGGACCAGTGCTTGGGTATTGCCCTTCCTTGAACAAGCATCCCACTTATGATTAACCCCTCTCGCAAGCATCCGCAACTACGAAAGAAGAATTAAGGTAAACCGAACCATAGCATGAAACATATGGATCCAAATCAGCCCCTTATGAAGCAACGCATAAACTAGGGTTTAAGCTTCTATCACTCTAGCAACCCATCATGTACTTATTACTTCCCAGTGCCTTCCCCTAGGCCCAAACAATGGTGAAGTGTCATGTAGTCGATGTTCACATAACACGACTAGAGGAAAGACAACATACATCTCATCAAAATATCGAACGAATACCAAATTCACATGACTACTTATAATAAGACTTCTCCCATGTCCTCAGCAACAAACATAACTACTCACAAATCATATTCATGTTCATAATCAGAGGGGTATTAATGTGCATAAAGGATCTGAACATATAATCTTCCACCGAATAAACCAACTAGCATCAACTACAAGGAGTAATCAACACTACTAGCAACCCACAGGTACCAATCTGAGGTTTTGAGAGAAAGATCGGATACAAGAGATGAACTAGGGTTTTGAGAGGAGATGGTTGTGGTGAAGATGTTGATGGAGATTGACCCCCTCCCGATGAGAGGATCGATGGTGATGACGATGGTGATGATTTCCCCCTCCCGGAGGGATGTTTCCCTGGCAGAACAACTCCGCCGGAGCCCTAGATTGGTTCCGCCAAGGTTCCGCCTCGAGACGGCGGCGCACCGTCCCGAAAGCTTCCTTATTATTTTTTCCAGGGCAAAAGACACCTTATACCAGAAGATGGGCATCGAGGGGCTTCCAGGTGGCCCACAAGGCAGGGGGTGCGCCCAGGGGGGGTAGGGCGCGCCATCCACCCTCGTGGACAGTGGGTGGCACCCCTCTAGTGCTTTCTTCGCCCAATATTTTTAATACATTCCAAAACTGACTTTCGTGGAGTTTCAGGACTTTTGGAGTTGTGCAGAATAGGTCTCTAATATTTGCTCCTTTTCCAGCCCAGAATTCCATCTGCCGGCATTCTCCCTCTTCAAGTAAACCTTCTAAAATAACAGAGAAAAGGCATAAGTATTGTGACATAATGTGTAGTAACGGCCCATAATGCAATAAATATCGATATAAAAGCATGATGCAAAATGGACGTATCAAGTAGCAGCTGTGGAGGAGGAGGTGGTGAGGAGGAGGTGCGGCTTGGGTTGTATCCGGAGTTGAACCTCCGATCATCGAGGGGACAGCGATGGTGTTGTCGTTGTCCGGTGGTGCAAGTACTCCGCGAGGTGGCCAATGCTGCTGAGTTGAAGAGAGGAGCAAGAAGTTGGGGACAGATGCGTCGAATGTATAACCATGTCCTCACAAATTTTCTCTAAGTTGTATAGTTTAGTTAGTGTAGATAAGTCATATTGCGAATATGAGTGTTAACTTTTCTGTGTTTGCATTTTAGCGAATAGTTAGTGTAGCGGGTAATAATTGTGTTAGTTGTGATTAATGATAAGATGGCAATGACTGACACGTGTAAATGTCTGAATCAGTAAATTTGACTGTTTACTACAGGCTGCTAATGTTTGATATAATTTGTTGGGGGTTGATCTTAGCGAGTTGTGGGAAAATATATTTTTTTCAATGTCTAAGATGGGCAATGGTTGCACAGCATTCATAAGTCAAGATAAAAAAAACCATTACGGCCTAACATAAGCCGAAGAGCGCAGCCATGCAACTTGGGCCTCCCGTTCACGCGAAAAGGTGGGCCCTAGGGGCTCTTCGGCCTACTGCTGGCCAAAGAGTACTTTTCGGCCTACTTTTGACCAAAAAGGCCTTTTCGGCCCAGCTACGGGTCTCTTCGGCCAATGCGTGACCGAAGAGTCCTTTTCGGCCAACTACCGACCGATAACATCCTCTTCGGCCCACACGAGGCCGACGAGGTCATGGTTTCGATTTTTTTGCATTGGCTGCTATAGTTTCCGAATTTGCTTTAGAATATGTGATAGTTTTGAAAAAAAAACTTTCAAGTTGTACGCATCAATTGAGCACTCCTCTATCAACACACCAATTGAGCACTCCCTGTCCCATTACCGTTGCTAGCTTATAGAGATATTCCTCTTTTCCCTCTCGTCTGTTTTGCTCCAACTTTCCTTTTTTTCTCTTTCTTTTTTGGTTTTCCATTTTACGTGTTTATTATGTTTGTGTTTTTTTACTTGAACATTTTATAAAATTTGATAACATTTTATAAGAGGCATGACCATTTATATAAAAAGGTGGATAACTTTTCAAATTTCATGAACATTTTTCGAAATTCCTGAAAACATTCAGTCTTGAACATTTTGTAAACCACATATAATATTTTATTTATCATTTATCACATTAACTACGTTTTTTTATTTTATTTTTATAAATTTGAGATCATTTTTATAAAAGGAATGAACATTTGTAAAATAAATTGAATATTTTGGAAATTTCATGAACATTTTTTAATTCATTTTTTTAATATTTGAACATTTTTCGAACTACATATAATATTTCTAAAAAAACTAAAAGAAAGTTTTAACAAAAGAAAAGGCAAAAAATCCAAAACAAATCAGAAGATAAACAAGAAACTGTACATCAGAAACCCGGAAGAACGACTCTTATCCTTTTTTTTAGGTGAAAACGACTCTTCTCCAGGGTACAAAAGAATAGGTACCATAAACAAGCAAAAAAGAAAAAAAATCACTAGCCCTACCTTGTAACGGGCCTGGACCACCGTTTGGCGCCGGTTTCTAGGCCACACCTGAATCAAAGCGCAAATGGACGGTCCAGCTGCCATGGTAGTAACCGTCAGGTCTCATATACATGATTAACATTTTTCTATACATGTTTAACAATTTTCAAATACACAATGAGCTTTTTTAAAACTTTATTTTTTGGTTTCTACTTTCTGCATACACATTGTGCATGTGTATAAATCAGGAAATGATATACATGTTTAACATTTTCCAAATACATGATTAGCATTTTGGAAATTGTTTTTTTGATGTCTATTTTTTCCATTCACATTTTACTTCTTTTGTATACATCAGGAACATGATTCATACACATATTTAACTTTAAATACATGATTAACATTTTTTATGTCTACTTTTCCTATAAACATTGTGTAGTTTTTGTATACATGAGGAACTTCTATATATACACGTTTATTATTTTTCAATTATATGTTTAACACTGTTTTCATATATATGTTGCAGTGTCTATTTTTTTCATACACATTTTATAATTTTCGTATCCATTTGAAACATTTTCCTATAAATTTTTAACATTTCCAAATGCACAATTAACATTTTCAGTTTTGGATATAAGGTGATTTTTATAATGGATATATTCAGAATATTTTGAAACACAAGCAAAGGTAAAAATATTTAAAGCAAAAAATGAATGCAAAAATGTGAAAAAAAGAGAGAAATACTAACTAACATGCACGCACCCGAGCTAAGGCCTACTACAGATCGCAAGAGGTGGGCCGCATGTCCCACGAGCGAGCGACGTGGGCGAGGGCGGCTTCCAACTAGCTCAGGCGAGGTATGCTTTACAGTTAGGGGTGGACCGCCATGCTTGGTAAGGGCACCCCGGTGATCTTATGTTCATGAATGTAAACTTTGTGATGATATAAATCAAGCCCTGCGAGATTGTCTCAAAAAAAAACTAGCTCTAAGCGAGGTATAGGCTCAGGGCACGCCTCTACGTCGCCGGCCGCGAAGTGTATGGCACACTCGCCTACAGTGCCACCTCAAACGAGCCCAGTCCAGATTTCCACTATAATATACTTACGCACGATCCAACATTTTTTCCTTTTGTTTATATTTCAAGAAAAATTCATGCTATATCAAAACTTAATTTACTAACTAAAACTAAAAACCATGAATTTAAAAAAATGTGAACATGATGTAAATTTTTATTGGCGCCAATAATAAAAATATAAATTACATTCAAAATATTGACATTTAATAACTGTTCACGAGTTTAAAACTTTAACAAAGCTTTAACAAAATGTTTTGGCAATGTAAAAAATGACTGTGTAATTAAACAATGTTTGTACCATTCAAAAAATGTACATTACATATTAAAAAAGTGTTAACTCGTTCCAAAAATATGTTCGTGTAATATAGAAAAACGGTTACGAAATTTTGAAAGAAATGTTTTCATATACCTAAAAATAGGTTTTTTGCCATTAAACAATGTACGTTACATTTTTAAAAATGTCCACATTTTTATAAATTCTTATATACAATGCAAAAATATTTCTCGTATGTTTATATTTTTGTATCATTAAAAAAATGTTTCAATGTGTATTTGAATTTTTATGACAGCTATTCAGAATATTGAAAATATGAATTCTAATTTTGCAATCAGGTACTTGAAATTTTTTCAAGGTGTATCAAAACAACTTTCACATGTATAAGTAAAATATAAAACGTGTATTGAAAAAGTAGACTTGTAGTGAAAAAAGGAAAAGATAAATCTAAATAAAACTCATGAAAAGTGAGAAAAAAATACACATCAGCTTTTAAAACTGGTCCTAACTGGACATAGAAGCTTCCCGAAAGCGCACTACTGGGCCGACCAACCATGGCAAGGTACAACCGAGTGGTAGAGGTGAGGCTATCGTGTGTTCCAGTTCGGGCAATAAATAGCTTCCGATAATATTTTCTGCACTTAACCCAATAAGATGTCCTGTGGACTCCTTCCTCGTTGCCACTTGGAGGCAATGTATGAGCACATATGTGGCCTATTTCAAAAGAAAAAAATTATGTATTTGGGAAGCTCCTAGTTAGCGCATGGGGCTTGCGCCAGTGGGAGCTCATATATCTCATTCGGCGCACGATGGAGAGCGCGAGCTATACCTCGCTTGCTGCCAGAGGTACCACTGATGGGCCTCAAGAAAGGCCGCTATTGGGCTGGGACACAGTAGGAACTGTCGCTTTGTCCACTGGTTAGTTTTCGTTATTATTAAATTTTCTCCTTTTTTAAGTTTTGTTTTTATTTTCGAAGTATTCTAAATAGATATATTCCATATTTAATCAATTTTCATGAAAAAAATTGTAAATGCTTTTAGAAATATTTATGCAATAAAAATAAATACTCGTTAAGTTATTAAAAATGTTAGTTACCCTTTACATGACATTTGAAAATATGTTCACATGTTCCCAAAATATGTTCGTGAAATTTAAAATAAATTAATATAATGAAATGCGAATGTTCTTGTAGCATAAAGAGGAAATTCATATTATTCAATAATGTTCTTTGTGTATTTAGTTTTTTCAAATTTGTCTGAAAAAATATCCAAACAGTAATTTGGAAAATATGTTCGTCATGTATTTAAATTTTTTGGATGAGTATAAAAAAATACACATGTATATGAATAATATATATCATTTATTAAAAATAGGAATTTATTTCAATAAAAAAGAAACAACAAAGAAAGAAAAAAAAGTAAAAACGAGAAGAAAACACATAGAAACAAAAAATAAATAGAAGGTTCTTAAACTGGTCCAATTCGAGCCGTAAATCCTTCCAGAAACCGTTCAATGGGCTGGTCCACTAAGGCGGAGCGCACCCAAGCGGGCAAAAGAGGCGTCCTGTGGGTTAATATGTTTTTCTGTATTTTGTTCATATTTCCGATAAATAGTCATATATACATATATTCCAGTTACTCAAAAATAATAATTATATTCTAAAAGTCAATTTTGTTTAACAAAACCATGAATTTGAATAATGTTAACGCAATATGAAAAATTTGTTAGCGTGAATTAAGAAAAAATTTATGACATTCAATATAATGTTTATACATTTAAAAAAAATGCTCACCCATTTAAAAAAAAATGTACATGAAATTTGGGAAAAATAATTATTCAGTGTTAAGTAAAGTTTCATGTAATTATAAAAAATGTCATGCATTTCCAAAATATGTTTGTGATATTTATTAAAAATTAAACAATGTAAAAAATGTTTGCTTAGTTTCAAAAACATGTTTCTTATCATTAAAAAAATCAATGCGTGTTTGAAAAATGTCAGCCATGGCAGAGTAGATCACATCTCTGGCGATGTGGTGCATCATCGGGGGATGGGAGGGGGTTACAGTTGGAAAGGTAGAGGAAGTAGAGGGAAGGGGTAGCGGTGTTGCAACCAAGGTTTTCCCTTAACATGGCACCTGTAAGGTTCGGGTGCGGGCAATGCCCACCCAAACCCGTACCCGTCCTAAATTATTTTGCCTAAATCCGTAACTGTACCCATACCTCAGGTTTCTATTGTTCCCATACTCGTACCCAGCCAGATGCCCATCTCGGTCAAATTTCAGTTCACATTTTACCATGTATAATTTCAACATTTTAAAATGTAAAATAAAAAATTCAGCATGTATATTTAGCATTTCAGCACACACACACACACACACACACACACACACACACACACACACACACACACACACACATATAAACACATATATTCCAACATTTCTTCTAAATCCTCCCCATCCACCGGAGTTGAGCGGAGGGGGTTATCCGCGTCGAAGTGATGCACCTTGTCGACGTCCTCTTTGCCACTCTTCAATTGCTTGCCCTCACGAGGCATGGAGCATCGCTGGGAGGAGCTCCGGCCGTCTTTGCGTGGGAGACGGGGTGACCGCAGTGAGTGCGTCGCATGGAGCCGTGGAGGTGCGGGGTCGTGGGTAGGAGATGGCCTGCCTGCGTTGCTCCAGTGCTACATGCAGCGGTGGCAGCCACTAGCTAGGGTTGCTGCTCAGGCGAGATGGGGAGATGGGGTTTGTGAGTGTGACTGCGCGATGGGAGGGGGTTGTGCGGCTCGGTTAGGCTAGGGTGTTCCCTTTATTAGTGAATGAAATAGGGGACCCACCTATAAGATGTACTAATATGCGGGTAGGCGGGTACACATGTATGGTATTGTCTTCGCATACCCATACACGGCTTATCCGATGGGTAGATTTTTTTTACCATTTGCAAACCCATGGACATTTAACTTTCCAAACCCTCACCCTAATAGCGTGTTCACGCGTCGGGTTCGTGGGTAGTAGGTACCCATTGCCATGTTTAAGTTTTTCCAGGGTGTTTCGGCAGCCATTGGTTGAGGCAAGGTGGAGTGCACGTGATTCTCGGCCCTAGATGCGGTATGTATGCGCGGGGGGGGGGGGGGGGGGGGGGGGGGGGGGTTGCTTCGTTGCAACTCGACGTATGAATGTGCTACCCGCACAACTTAATCGGATGAGATCGGTTCCTTTCATTGGACGGTGACTTCACATTAATGTCTCTAAAATGAGACTTATATTTAGGAACTGGGGGAGTAGTTGGCAATAGCCGGCTTACGCCTAGCAGGCACCTTAATTCTCGGTCAATTGAAAAATAGGTAATCCGAAAGAAATACTCCCTCCATTTGTTTTTACTCTACGTGTCCGAAGTCAAACAAAGTTTGACTGACTTTATAAGAAAAAATATCAACATGCACAATACGAAACCAATATTATTAGATGCATTATAAAATAATTATATTATATAATTTGTACTCCCTCCGTCCCATAATGTAAGACGTTTTTGATACTGCACTAGTGTGAAAAAATGTCTTACTTTATAGGACGAAGGGAGTAGATCTTAACATTTTTTCATATAAATTTGGTCAAACTTAACTTCAGACAAATTTTATATGGGGAGTAAAAAGAAACAGAGGAAGTGATATTAGACTTGTTGCCCCATATTTCTCATCATATAGAAAGAGAGTAAATATTCTAATACCTACAAGATTTAAGGCATAAATACACCGCAAGCACGCAAGCTGCATGAATCCATCAGGGTCCAAATAGACCTGCAGGGAACTTTTCAATTGGGGTGTTGGTGGCCACAACAAGGTACTTGGCCACGTCATGGCCACACATTGGGCATGTGGCCACCTTGTCGAACCAGGGCAGGATGCAGCCGCGGTGGAAGGAGTGCGAGCACGGCAGCCTCGCCATGGTGTCTTCTTTAGGCTCCATGCACACACGACACTCGGCATCTCGAGCTCGGCATGGTGGATCCGTCATCGGCGTTGCCGCCGCAGCCTTGTCGCAAGCGAGGAGCAGCGCCTTAGGCTCGCAGTAGACGAATTCCGCTATGATGGTGAGAGCAATGTCAACGTCGAAGCGCAGTGGGACTCCACGGTGCTCGCTAGCACCGTACTCCCGCCAGACCGCGTCCACCGTCAGCGTGGCCAGGTGGTCGGCCAGCGAGTCGTCCCAGCTGCCGGCGTCGAGGCCGAGCGGTGTCCGCGCCCGCAGCAACACCTCGTGCATGGCATCGCGGCAGGCCGAGTGGTGGTGGGCGTTGAGGCCCTTGAGGAGCTAACTGGCAATCTGTGTGTATGAGAAAAGAATATGGAGGCATGGGGATCCCAAACTTACAAGGTTTGAACCTGTGCTTAATAGGGTCTTGGATTAAAAGATATATTTTTAGTGAGGGCTCTCTTTGGAAGAGAGTTATTGATTCCAAATATAATACCAAGAGACCTAATGTCCTTTGCTGTAATGACCCTCACCCATCTCAATTCTGGAGAGGGGTGATGTGGGCTATGAAAGCAGTTAAATTGGGATATAAATGGGTTGTTGGGAATGGTAGATCAATTAAGTTCTGGGAAGATATTTGGTTTGGTAACTCTCCACTTGCCACCCAGTTCTGGGACTTGTACTGCATAGCTAATGATAAGAACAAGACCATCGCAGATACTTGGGATGGAGACACTTTAAGGATTTCCTTTAGAAGGAATTTTGATGATGAGCTAATGCAACAATGGTTTGATGTAGAATCGATTGCGAAGTCGATTACCTTTGCTGATCAAGAAGATAGTTTGATTTGGCAATATGAGTCTAAAGGCATCTATTCTTCTAAATCTTTGTATGCTGTTGTTAACTTTAGAGGGGTGCAACCTGTATACACACCTGTGGTGTGGACCTTGAAAGTTCCACCCAGAATACAGGGGTTCTTTGGCTGTTTTCTCAAAATAAATTATGACCTGTGATAACCTGAGGAAAAGAGGCATACCCAAGCCCCTGGAATGTGGTCACTGTAGGGAAATAGAATCAGTTCACCATCTGTTTTTTTTGACTGTGTGGTTGCTAAGTTAATGTGGAAAGAGGTAAAGATTGTTTTTGGTAAAAATTTCCATTCCTTCTTTGAGCTAGCTGCCTGTAATAAGAAATTTACCCACTTGAATGTGATTTCCTCTGCTATCCTTTGGGGACTGTGGAATACTAGAAACTCCATTGTGTTTAATAGAACTAAATGGATTTCTGTCAAACAGGTATGGCAGAAAATAAGTACATACCTGGGAGACTGGATGAAACCGCACAAGGAGCTGCAGGAAGGGGCGAGGAAGCAGTTCAGAGACCAGCTGTTGAGAAAACTGAGGTCACCGCTGGAACTGGAACCAGATTGAGATGCCATGAAGCCGCGGAGCAACTTTCCTGGTCCGATAACATCCATGGTTTGGCGCATGGGGGGCGAGCTACCCTGGAGCAAGTAAGAGAGAATCCAAGGATGGAGGAAGAAATTCATGTGGTCTTCTTCCCGATGAGCTGAGTTACCCAGATTCAGTGGCGGAGCCAGGATTCAAGTATAGGTGGGGGGGGGGGGGGCGAGTACATATATTGATCTAATTTCGTTGGTAATTACTCGTCAGTCCTACTAAAACATTCGATCATTGGGGGGAGGGGCTGCTCGTCCCCCGGCTCCGCCCCTGCCCAAATTTAGCTTCCCCTAGCTTATGTTCTATCGTTTAGCCTTGCTATCCCGGTAGACTTCTAGTAAGTAAAACTTTCTATTGGCAGCCTGTTGCCTGCCCTTTTGTCGCTGTTTGAAACCTGGTGACATACCAGGGGACCAGTATGCATGTTTGGTTTCGTTTTCTATGAAAATGGAGCCGGGGTGCTCCCCTTTGATCAGAAAAAAGAAGAACTAATACCGGATTTATTGCCCATATTTCTCATCATATAAAAAGAGAGTAAATATTCTACTACTACAAGATTTAACGCGTAAATACACCGCAAGCACGCAAGCTGCATGAATCCATCAAGGTCCGAATAGACCGGCAGGGAACTTTCCAATTGGGGTGTTGGTGGCCGCAACAAGGTACTTGACCACGTCATGGCCACACATTGGGCATGTGGCCACCTTATCGAACAAGGGCAGGATGCAGCTGCGATGGAAGGAGTGCGAGCACGGCAGCCTCGCCATGGTGTATTATTTAGCCTCCATGCACACACGACACTCGGCATCTCGAGCCCGGGATGGTGGAGCCGTCGTCGTCGTTGCCGCCGCAGCCTTGTCGCAAGCGAGGAGCAGCGCCTTAGGCTCGCAGTAGACGAATTCCGCTACGATGGTGAGAGCAATGTCAACGTTGAAGCGCGGTGGGACTCCACGGTGCTCGCCAGCACCGTACTCCCGCCGGACCGCGTCCACTGTCAGCGTGGCCAGGTGGTTGGCCAGCGAGTCGTCCCAGCTGCCGGCGTCGAGGCCGAGAGGCGTCCGCGCCCGCAGCAACACCTCGTGCATGGTGTCGCAGCAGGCCGAGTGGTGGTGGGCGTTGAGGCCCTTGAGGAGCTAACTGGGAATCTGTGTGTATGAGAAAAGAATATGGAGGCATGGGGATCCCAAACTTACAAGATTTGAACCTGTGCTTAATAGGGTCTTTGATTAAAAGATATATTTTTAGTGAGGGCTCTCTTTGGAAGAGAGTTATTGATTCCAAATATAATACCAAGAGACCTAATGTCCTTTGCTGTAATGACCCTCACCCATCTCAATTCTGGAGAGGGGTGATGTGGGCTATGAAAGCAGTTAAATTGGGATATAAATGGGCTGTTGGGAATGGTAGATCAATTAAGTTCTGGGAAGATATCTGGTTTGGTAACTCTCCACTTGCCACCCAGTTCTGGGACTTGTACTGCATAACTAATGATAAGAACAAGACCATCGCAGATACTTGGGATGGAGATACTTTAAGGATTACCTTTAGAAGGAATTTTGCTGATGAGCTAATGCAACAATGGTTTGATGTAGAATCGATTGCGAAGTCGATTACCTTTACTGATCAAGAAGATAGTTTGATTTGGCAATATGAGTCTAAAGGCATCTATTCTTCTAAATCTTTGTATGGTGTTGTTAACTTTAGAGGGGTGCAACCTGTTTACACACCCGTGGTGTGGACCTTGAAAGTTCCACCCAGAATACAGGGGTTTCTTTGGCTGTTTTCTCAAAATAAATTATGACCTGTGATAACCTGAGGAAAAGAGGCATACCCAAGCCCCTGGAATGTGGTCACTGTAGGGAAACAGAATCAGCTCACCATCTGTTTTTTTGACTGTGTGGTTGCTAAGTTAATGTGGAAAGAGGTAGAGATTGTTTTTGGTAAAACTTTCCATTCCTTCTTTGAGCTAGCTGCCTGTAATAAGAAATTTACCCACTTGAATGTGATTTCCTCTGCTATCCTTTGGGGACTGTGGAATACTAGAAACTCCATTGTGTTTAATAGAACTAAATGGATTTCTGTTAAACAGGTATGGCAAAAAATAAGTACATACCTGGGAGACTGGATGAAACCGCACAAGGAGCTGCAGGAAGGGGCGAGGAAACAGTTCAGAGACCAGCTGTTGAGAAAACTGAGGTCACCGCTGGAACTGGAACCAGATTGAGATGCCATGAAGCCGCGGAGCAACTTTCCTGGTCCGATAACATCCATGGTTTGGCGCAAGGGGGGCGAGGTACCCCAGAGCAAGTAAGAGAGAATCCAAGGATGGAGGAAGAAATTCATGTGGTCTTCTTCCCGATGAGCTGAGTTACCCAGATTCAGTGGCGGAGCCAGGATTCGAGTAACGGGGGGGGGGGGGGGGGTCGAGTACGTATATTGATCTAATGTCGTTGGTAATTACTCGTCACTCCTACTAAAACTTTCGATCATTGGGGGGGGGGGGGGGGGGGCGCTCGTCCCCCGGCTCCACCCCTGCCCAGATTTAGCTTCCCCTAGCTTCTGTTCTATCGTTTAGCCTTGCTATCCCAGTAGACTTCTAGTAAGTAAAACTTTCTATTGGCAGCCTGTTGCCTGCCCTTTTGTCGCTGTTTGAAACCTGGTGACATACCAGAGGACCAGTATGCATGTTTGGTTTCGTTTTCTATGAAAATGGAGCCGGGGGTGCTCCGCTTTGATCGGAAAAAATAAGAAGTAATACCGGATTTATTGCCCATATTTCTCATCATATAAAAAGAGAGTAAATATTCTATTACTACAAGATTTAATGCGTAAATACACTGCAAGCACGCAAGCTGCTTGAATCCATCAAGGTCCGAATAGACCGGCAGGGAACTTTCCAATTGGGGTGTTGGTGGCCGCAACAAGGTACTTGACCACGTCATGGCCACACATTGGGCATGTGCCCACCTTATCGAACCAGGGCAGGATGCAGCCGCGGTGGAAGGAGTGCCAGCACGGCAGCCTCGCCATGGTGTCTTCTTTAGACTCCATGCACACACGACACTCGGCATCTCGAGCCCGGCATGGTGGAGCCGTCATCGTCGTTGCCAGCGCAGCCTTGTCGCAAGCGAGGAGCAGCGCCTTAGGCTCACAGTGGACGAATTCCGCTATGATGGTGAGAGCAATGTCAACGTCGAAGCGCAGTGGGACTCCACGTTGCTCGCCAGCACCGTACTCCTGCCGGACCGCGTCCACCGTCAGCGTGGCCAGGTGGTCGGCCAGCGAGTCGTCCCAGCTGCCGGCGTCGTGGCCGAGCGGCGTCCGCGCCCACATCAACACCTCGTGCATGGCGTCGCGGCAGGCCGAGTGGTGGTGGGCGTTGAGGCCCTTGAGGAGCTAACTGGCAATCTGTGTGTATGAGAAAAGAAAATGCAGGCATGGGGATCCCAAACTTACAAGATTTGAACCTGTGCTTAATAGGGTCTTGGATTAAAAGATATATTTTTAGTGAGGGCTCTCTTTGGAAAAGAGTTATTGATTCCAAATATAATACCAAGAGACCTAATGTCCTTTGCTGTAATGACCCTCACCCATCTCAATTCTGGAGAGGGGTGATGTGGGCTATGAAAGCAGTTAAATTGGGATATAAATGGGCTGTTGGGAATGGTAGATCAATTAAGTTCTGGGAAGATATCTGGTTTGGTAACTCTCCACTTGCCACCCAGTTCTGGGACTTGTACTGCATAGCTAATGATAAGAACAAGACCATCGCAGATACTTGGGATGGAGATACTTTAAGGATTTCGTTTAGAAGGAATTTTGATGATGAGCTAATGCAACAATGTTTGATGTAGAACCGAATGCGAAGTCGATTACCTTTACTGATCAAGAAGATAGTTTGATTTGGCAATATGAGTCTAAAGGCATCTATTCTTCTAAATCTTTGTATGCTGTTGTTAACTTTAGAGGGGTGCAACCTGTTTACACACCTGTGGTGTGGACCTTGAAAGTTCCACCCAAAATACAGGGGTTTCTTTGGCTGTTTTCTCAAAATAAATTATGACATGTGATAACCTGAGGAAAAGAGGCATACCCAAGCCCCTGGAATGTGGTCGCTGTAGGGAAATAGAATCAGTTCACCATCTGTTTTTTTTACTGTGTGGTTGCTAAGTTAATGTGGAAAGAGGTAGAGATAGTTTTTGGTAAAACTTTCCATTCCTTCTTTGAGCTAGCTGCCTGTAATAAGAAATTTACCCACTTGAATGTGATTTCCTCTGCTATCCTTTGGGGACTATGGAATACTAGAAACTCCATTGTGTTTAATAGAACTAAATGGATTTCTGTCAAACAGGTATGGCAGAAAATAAGTACATACCTGGGAGACTGGATGAAACCGCACAAGGAGCTGCAGGAAGGGGCGAGGAAACAGTTCAGAGACCAGCTGTTGAGAAAACTGAGGTCACCGCTGGAACTGGAACCAGATTGAGATGCCATGAAGCCGTGGAGCAACTTTCCTGGTCCGATAACATCCATGGTTTGGCGCATGGGGGGCGAGCTACCCTGGAGCAAGTAAGAGAGAATCCAAGGATGGAGGAAGAAATTCATGTGGTCTTCTTCCCGATGAGCTGAGTTACCCAGATTCAGTGGCGGAGCCAGGATTCGAGTATGGGGGGGCCGAGTACGTATATTGATCTAATGTCGTTGGTAATTACTCGTCACTCCTACTAAAACTTTCGATCATTGGGGTGGGGCTGCTCATCCCCCGGCTCCGCCCCTGCCCAGATTTAGCTTCCCCTAGCTTCTGTTCTATCGTTTAGCCTTGCTATCCCAGTAGACTTCTAGTAAGTAAAACTTTCTATTGGCAGCCTGTTGCCTGCCATTTTGTCGTTGTTTGAAACCTGGTGACATACCAGAGGACCAGTATGCATGTTTGGTTTCGTTTTCTATGAAAATGGAGCCGGGGGTGCTCCCCTTTGATCGGAAAAAAGAAGAAGTAATACCGGATTTATTGCCCATATTTCTCATCATATAAAAAGAGAGTAAATATTCTACTACTACAAGATTTAACGCGTAAATACACCGCAAGCACGCAAGCTGCATGAATCCATCAAGGTCCGAATAGACCGGCAGGGAACTTTCCAATTGGGGTGTTGGTGGCCGCAACAAGGTACTTGACCACGTCATGGCCACACATTGGGCATGTGGCCACCTTATCGAACAATGGCAGGATGCAGCCGCGGTGTAAGGAGTGCGAGCACGGCAGCCTCGCCATGGTGTATTCTTTAGCCTCCATGCACACACGACACTCGGCATCTCGAGCCCGGCATGGTGGAGCCGTCGTCGTCGTTGCCGCCGCAGCCTTGTCGCAAGCGAGGAGCAGCGCCTTAGGCTCGCAGTAGACGAATTCCGCTACGATGGTGAGAGCAATGTCAACGTCGAAGCGCGGTGGGACTCCACGGTGCTCGCCAGCACCGTACTCCCGCCGGACCGCGTCCACCGTCAGCGTGGCCAGGTGGTTGGCCTGCGAGTCGTCCCAGCTGCCGGCGTCGAGGCCGAGCGGCGTCCGCGCCCGCAGCAACACCTCGTGCATGGTGTCGCGGCAGGCCGAGTGGTGGTGGGCGTTGAGGCCCTTGAGGAGCTAACAGGCAATCTGTGTGTATGAGAAAAGAATATGGAGGCATGGGGATCCCAAACTTACAAGATTTGAACCTGTGCTTAATAGGGTCTTTGATTAAAAGATATATTTTTAGTGAGGGCTCTCTTTGGAAGAGAGTTATTGATTCCAAATATAATACCAAGAGACCTAATGTCCTTTGCTGTAATGACCCTCACCCATCTCAATTCTGGAGAGGGGTGATGTGGGCTATGAAAGCAGTTAAATTGGGATATAAATGGGCTGTTGGGAATGGTAGATCAATTAAGTTCTGGGAAGATATCTGGTTTGGTAACTCTCCACTTGCCGCCCAGTTCTGGGACTTGTACTGCATAACTAATGATAAGAACAAGACCATCGCAGATACTTGGGATGGAGATACTTTAAGGATTACCTTTAGAAGGAATTTTGATGATGAGCTAATGCAACAATGGTTTGATGTAGAATCGATTGCGAAGTCGATTACCTTTACTGATCAAGAAGATAGTTTGATTTGGCAATATGAGTCTAAAGGCATCTATTCTTCTAAATCTTTGTATGCTGTTGTTAACTTTAGAGGGGTGCAACCTGTTTACACACCTGTGGTGTGGACCTTGAAAGTTCCACCCAAAATACAGGGGTTTCTTTGGCTGTTTTCTCAAAATAAATTATGACCTGTGATAACCTGAGGAAAAGAGGCATACCCAAGCCCCTGGAATGTGGTCACTGTAGGGAAACAGAATCAGTTCACCATCTTTTTTTGACTGTGTGGTTGCTAAGTTAATGTGGAAAGAGGTAGAGATTGTTTTTGGTAAAACTTTCCATTCCTTCTTTGAGCTAGCTGCCTGTAATATGAAATTTACCCACTTGAATGTGATTTCCTCTGCTATCCTTTGGGGACTATGGAATACTAGAAACTCCATTGTGTTTAATAGAACTAAATGGATTTCTGTCAAACAGGTATGACAGAAAATAAGTACATACCTGGGAGACTGGATGAAACCGCACAAGGAGCTGCAGGAAGGGGCGAGGAAACAGTTCAGAGACCAGTTGTTGAGAAAACTGAGGTCACCGCTGGAACTGGAACCAGATTTAGATGCCATGAAGCCGTGGAGCAACTTTCCTGGTCCGATAACATCCATGGTTTGGCGCATGGGGGGCGAGCTACCCTGGAGCAAGTAAGAGAGAATCCAAGGATGGAGGAAGAAATTCATGTGGTCTTCTTCCCGATGAGCTGAGTTACCCAGATTCAGTGGCGGAGCCAGGATTCGAGTATGGGGGGGCCGAGTACGTATATTGATCTAATGTCGTTGGTAATTACTCGTCACTCCTACTAAAACTTTCGATCATTGGGGTGGGGCTGCTCGTCCCCCGGCTCCGCCCCTGCCCAGATTTAGCTTCCCCTAGCTTCTGTTCTATCGTTTAGCCTTGCTATCCCAGTAGACTTCTAGTAAGTAAAACTTTCTATTGGCAGCCTGTTGCCTGCCCTTTTGTCGCTGTTTGAAACCTAGTGACATACCAGAGGACCAGTATGCATCTTTGGTTTCGTTTTCTACGAAAATGGAGCCGGGGGTGCTCCCCTTTGATCGGAAAAAAGAAGAAGTTATACCGGATTTATTGCCCATATTTCTCATCATATAAAAAGAGAGTAAATATTCTACTACTACAAGATTTAACGCGTAAATACACCGCAAGCACGCAAGCTGCATGAATCCATCAAGGTCCGAATAGACCGGCAGGGAACTTTCCAATTGGGGTGTTGGTGGCCGCAACAAGGTACTTGACCACGTCATGGCCACACATTGGGCATGTGGCCACCTTATCGTACCAGGGCAGGATGCGGCCGCGGTGGAAGGAGTGCGAGCACGGCAGCCTCGCCATGGTGTCTTCTTTAGCATCCATGCACACACGACACTCGGCATCTCGAGCCCGGCATGGTGGAGCCGTCGTCGTCGTTGCCGCCGCAGCCTTGTCGCAAGCGAGGAGCAGCGCCTTAGGCTCGCAGTAGACGAATTCCGCTACGATGGTGAGAGCAATGTCAACGTTGAAGCGCGGTGGGACTCCACGTTGCTCGCCAGCACCGTACTCCTGCCGGACCGCGTCCACCGTCAGCGTGGCCAGGTGGTCGGCCAGCGAGTCGTCCCAGCTGCCGGCGTCGTGGCCGAGCGGCGTCCGCGCCCACATCAACACCTCGTGCATGGCGTCGTGGCAGGCCGAGTGGTGGTGGGCGTTGAGGCCCTTGAGGAGCTAACTGGCAATCTGTGTGTATGAGAAAAGAATATGGAGGCATGGGGATCCCAAACTTACAAGATTTGAACCTGTGCTTAATAGGGTCTTGGATTAAAAGATATATTTTTAGTGAGGGCTCTCTTTGGAAGAGAGTTATTGATTCCAAATATAATACCAAGAGACCTAATGTCCTTTGCTGTAATGACCCTCACCCATCTCAATTCTGGAGAGGGGTGATGTGGGCTATGAAAGTAGTTAAATTGGGATATAAATGGGCTGTTGGGAATGGTAGATCAATTAAGTTCTGGGAAGATATCTGGTTTGGTAACTCTCCACTTGCCACCCAGTTCTGGGACTTGTACTGCATAGCTAATGATAAGAACAAGATCATCGCAGATACTTGGGATGGAGATACTTTAAGGATTTCGTTTAGAAGGAATTTTGATGATGAGCTAATGCAACAATGGTTTGATGTAGAATCGATTGCGAAGTCGATTACCTTTACTTATCAAGAAGATAGTTTGATTTGGCAATATGAGTCTAAAGGCATCTATTCTTCTAAATGTTTGTATGCTGTTGTTAACTTTAGAGGGGTGCAACCTGTTTACACACCTGTGGTGTGGACCTTGAAAGTTCCACCCAAAATACAGGGGTTTCTTTGGCTGTTTTCTCAAAATAAATTATGACCTGTGATAACCTGAGGAAAAGAGGCATACCCAAGCCCCTGGAATGTGGTCACTGTAGGGAAACAGAATCAGTTCACCATCTTTTTTTTGACTGTGTGGTTGCTAAGTTAATGTGGAAAGAGGTAGAGATTGTTTTTGGTAAAACTTTCCATTCCTTCTTTGAGCTAGCTGCCTGTAATAAGAAATTTACCCACTTGAATGTGATTTCCTCTGCTATCCTTTGGGGACTGTGGAATACTAGAAACTACATTGTGTTTAACAGAACTAAGTGGATTTCTGTCAAACAGGCATGGCAGAAAATAAGTACATACCTGGGAGACTGGATGAAACCGCACAAGGAGCTGCAGGAAGGGGCGAGGAAATAGTTCAGAGACCAGCTGTTGAGAAAACTGAGGTCACCGCTGGAACTGGAACCAGATTGAGATGCCACGAAGCCGCGGAGCAACTTTCCTGGTCCGATAACATCCATGGTTTGGCTCATGGGGGGCGAGCTACCCTGGAGCAAGTAAGAGAGAATCCAAGGATGGAGGAAGAAATTCATGTGGTCTTCTTCCCGATGAGCTGAGTTACCCAGATTCAGTGGCGGAGCCAGGATTCGAGCATAGGGGGGGGGGCCGAGTACTTATATTGATCTAATGTCATTGGTAATTACTCGTCACTCCTACTAAAACTTTCGATCATTGGGGTGGGGCTGCTCGTCCCCCGGCTCCGCCCCTGCCCAGATTTAGCTTCCCCTAGCTTCTGTTCTGTCGTTTAGCCTTGCTATCCCAGTAGACTTCTAGTAAGTAAAACTTTCTATTGGTAGCCTGTTGCCTGCCCTTTTGTCGCTGTTTGAAACCTGGTGACATACCAGAGGACCAGTATGCATGTTTGGTTTCGTTTTCTATGAAAATGGACCCGGGGGTGCTCCCCTTTGATCGGAAAAAAGAAGTAATACCGGATTTATTGCCCATATTTCTCATCATATAAAAAGAGAGTAAATATTCTACTACTACAAGATTTAACGTGTAAATACACCGCAAGCACGCAAGCTGCATGAATCCATCAAGGTCCGAATAGACCGGCAGGGAACTTTCCAATTGGGGTGTTGGTGGCCGCAACAAGGTACTTGACCACGTCATGGCCACACATTGGGCATGTGGCCACCTTATCAAACCAGGGCAGGATGCAGCCGCGGTGGAAGGAGTGCGAGCACGGTAGCCTCGCCATGGTGTCTTCTTTAGCCTCCATGCACACACGACACTCGGCATCTCGAGCCCGGCATGGTGGAGCCGTCGTCGTCGTTGCCGCCGCAGCCTTGTCGCAAGCGAGGAGCAGCGCCTTAGGCTCGCAGTAGACGAATTCCGCTACGATGGTGAGAGCAATGTCAACGTTGAAGCGCGGTGGGACTCCACGGTGCTCGCCAGCACCGTACTCCTGCCGGACCGCGTCCACCGTCAGCGTGGCCAAGTGGTCGGCCAGCGAGTCGTCCCAGCTGCCGGCGTCGTGGCCGAGCGGCGTCCGCGCCCACAGCAACACCTCGTGCATGGCGTCTCGGCAGGCCGAGTGGTGGTGGGCGTTGAGGCCCTTGAGGAGCTAACTGGCAATCTGTGTGTATGAGAAAAGAATATGGAGGCATGGGGATCCCAAACTTACAAGATTTGAACCTGTGCTTAATAGGGTCTTGGATTAAAAGATATATTTTTAGTGAGGGCTCTCTTTGGAAGAGATTTATTGATTCCAAGTATAATACCAAGAGACCTAATGTCCTTTGCTGTAATGACCCTCACCCATCTCAATTCTGGAGAGGGGTGATGTGGGCTATGAAAGCAGTTAAATTGGGATATAAATGGGCTGTTGGGAATGGTAGATCAATTAAGTTCTGGGAAGATATCTGGTTTGGTAACTCTCCACTTGCCACCCAGTTCTGGGACTTGTACTGCATAGCTAATGATAAGAACAAGACCATCGCAGATACTTGGGATGGAGATACTTTAAGGATTTCGTTTAGAAGGAATTTTGATGATGAGCTAATGCAACAATGGTTTGATGTAGAATCGATTGCAAAGTCGATTTCCTTTACTGATCAAGAAGATAGTTTGATTTGGCAATATGAGTCTAAAGGCATCTATTCTTCTAAATCTTTGTATGCTGTTGTTAACTTTAGAGGGGTGCAACCTGTTTACACATCTGTGGTGTGGACCTTGAAAGTTCCACCCAAAATACAGGGGTTTCTTTGGCTGTTTTCTCAAAATAAACTATGACCTGTGATAACCTGAGGAAAAGAGGCATACCCAAGCCCCTGGAATGTGGTCACTGTAGGGAAACAGAATCTGTTCACCATCTTTTTTTTGACTGTGTGGTTGCTAAGTTAATGTGGAAAGAGGTAGAGATTGTTTTTGGTAAAACTTTCCATTCCTTCTTTGAGCTAGCTGCCTGTAATAAGAAATTTACCCACTTGAATGTGATTTCCTCTGCTATCCTTTGGGGACCGTGGAATACTAGAAACTCCATTGTGTTTAATAGAACTAAATGGATTTCTGTCAAATAGGTATGGCAGAAAATAAGTACATACCTGGGAGACTGGATGAAACCGCACAAGGAGCTGCATGAAGGGACGAGGAAACAGTTCAGAGACCAGCTCTTGAGAAAACTGAGGTCACCGCTAGAACTGGAACCAGATTGAGATGCCATGAAGCCGCGGAGCAACTTTCCTGGTCCGATAACATCCATGGTTTGGCGCATGGGGGGCGAGCTACCCTGGAGCAAGTAAGAGAGAATCCAAGGATGGAGGAAGAAATTCATGTGGTCTTCTTCCCGATGAGCTGAGTTACCCAGATTCAATGGCGGAGCCAGGATTCGAGTATAGGGGGGGGGGGGGGGGGAGTACGTATATTGATCTAATGTCGTTGGTAATTACTCGTCACTCCTACTAAAACTTTCGATCATTGGGGGGGGGGGGGTGGGTGGGCTGCTCGTCCCCCGGCTCCGCCCCTGCCCAGATTTAGCTTCCCCTAGCTTCTGTTCTATTGTTTAGCCTTGCTATCCCAGTAGACTTCTAGTAAGTAAAACTTTCTATTGGCAGCCTGTTGCCTGCCCTTTTGTCGCTGTTTGAAACCTGGTGACGTACCAGAGGACCAGTATGCATGTTTGGTTTCGTTTTCTATGAAAATGGAGCCGGGGGTGCTCCCCTTTGATCGGAAAAAAGAAAAAGTAATACCGGATTTATTGCCCATATTTCTCATCATATAAAAAGAGAGTAAATATTCTACTACTACAGGATTTAACGCGTAAATACACCGCAAGCACGCAAGCTGCATGAATCCATCAAGGTCCGAATAGACCGGCAGGGAACTTTCCAATTGGGGTGTTGGTGGCCGCAACAAGGTACTTGACCACGTCATGGCCACACATTGGGCATGTGGCCACCTTATCGAACCAGGGCAGGATGCAGCCGCGGTGGAAGGAGTGCGAGCACGGCAGCCTCGCCATGGTGTCTTCTTTAGCCTCCATGCACACACGACACTCGGCATCTCGAGCCCGGCATGGTGGAGCCGTCGTCGTCTTTGCCGCCGCAGCCTTGTCGCAAGCGAGGAGCAGCGCCTTAGGCTCGCAGTAGACGAATTCCGCTACGATGGTGAGAGCAATGTCAATGTCGAAGCGCGGTGGGACTCCACGGTGCTCGCCAGCACCGTACTCCCGCCGGACCACGTCCACCGTCAGCGTGGCCAGGTGGTCGGCCAGCGAGTCGTCCCAGCTGCCGGCGTCGAGGCCGAGCGGCGTCCGCGCCCGCAGCAACACCTCGTGCATGGCGTCGCGGCAGGCCGAGTGGTGGTGGGCGTTGAGGCCCTTGAGGAGCGGGAACTTGTGGTCGAATCTCCGTGGAGCCGCCTCCTCGTGCTGGAGCGTGGGTCTCACGGGGCCTCCCACCGCGCGCAGCCAGTAGCTCATCACCAGGTCGCCGTGCAGGCGTACGCGGCTGTAGTACCCTTTGCTCGGGCTGAGGCTCATATCTCGCGGCTCGGTTCCCAGTCGTCCGCTCAGCCGGCACTCCATCGCCGCAGCCGCCAGTGGCGGCATCCTGCTCAACGTTGAAGCCATGTTGCTCACCTCGTTGCCGATCGACAGGAGGCACCGGCCAGCATATATGTACTTTGTCCTGAATCCGAGTAGGACTCAACTCTCCTTCTTAATTGTAAACCGAGCCGGCTTTTGTTGTTCGATTGCTTGCCGATCAACGTGTTGCTAATTAACATCCATCCACGCTGTGCTAATTGTTAGGCAATAAGCCACAGCTCAGGACGGATCAGACGCGGTGCGTGTACGTGCGCGCGGTGGCCGCGTCGAGTCCGACCGTGGCGGGCTCAGGCGAGCGTGTGTGCTGCGTGAAGCTGCGGTGCAAGTGCTGAGGCCAACAGGCTGTACTAGTACTAGCCGAGGGAATTGGTGAATCAGTTTAGTCAGCATGCATGTAGTGTAGTTAGTTAGCTGCATAGAGTTCGCTTGGTGGAGGTAGTAACCGAGCTGAGTCAAGTTAGTTAGCTGCATGCAGAGTCATGTGGATCATGGAGAAACTAGTGGAGTAGTGGCTCTAGTGGTGCGTGAAGTGCATGGCAGGAGCCTAAAGCTTGTGTATATATGCTACTTTGAGTTGAATGGAAATGAGGCTGTGAGAGCCTGTAGAAAAATGTAGCACCGCGTGTACACCAAGGAGAGGATGCTCTCGGCAAAGCTCTTGGGCTGCTCCTTGGTGAAGTGTGTGCGTGTGTTGAGTTCTTCTCACCGGTGTGAGTCCTTGTGTGAGACAAAAGAGAGTTGAGAGGTTGAAGAAGCGGCGCTGCGAGGAGGCGGCGCCAACACTAATATCCTTTTGATATTTTTTCATTTTTTTCTAAACATGATCACCCAAAGTATAAAGCATCTCAATACAGTTTTTCTCTTTGTGCTTGATTCACTCATTTAGATGTGTAATAATTAGGGCACATCTAGATGTGCCCTAGACACACCCAACTTTTATGGAGCTGCTACATACCCTTATGTAAATCCTTTTCATCGCCCTCCTGATTTTCACCCGTGTGGGGCCCCATCCACACCCTTCATCCAATTAAAGCCTGTCATTTCAGAAATCACCCGGTAAACTTAAATAAGTCTTCGTACATGTAGCAAAACTATTAATTAGGAATCACTATAAATCTGACGTAACAATAAATCAAATTATTTGGACGGAGCAAGTGATTTTCTGCCCTCTGGCGGGGAGCTGTACATAACACTATTGGGCCGTGGTCTACTGACGGTTATAGTGACTCCCAGGAACGCGGCGACTATATATCGCTTCATGTGGGAGTTATTTTTAAAATTATTAGCTAAGGAGTATTTTTTACAAAGATCACTCCCATCTTTTCAGGTTGTGATAAATGATGCACTGTATGTCGCAACATGGGAGTTTTATTTCCCCTAGATTTGTTTATTCAAAATGTTTTATCTCTTAAGCCGTGTGTCCAAATCCGGACCCGTTTTCATCGTTGGATTCCTCGCTTCGAGATCTTTGAAAATAGATTTCATGTTGATAGGTTTTGACGAACTATTATTCAAGAAACAAACAGGGTGAAAAACCCTAGCCAGAAGCACGGTTCTTTGTTTCCACTTTATTTTTCGGAAGAGGCACAACTGTGCTTCCCGCGAAAGAACATTGTGTCTCCACGAGAAGCAAATTTGTGCCTCTCACCGAAGAAAACAATAAAACAAGCCTTTTGCCTTTTCAAAGAGCCACATCTATGCCACTCGCAGAAGCAAATCTGTGCTTCACGAGAAGTAAATATTTCCCTCACGCTAAAGAAAAAAAAATAATGCATTTGTTTTCCTTTTCCGAGGGGCACAATTCTGCCTCCCACGGAAGCAAATCTGTGCCTTCACGAGAAGTAAATCTATGGCTCTCATGGAAGAAAAATATACATATTTTTTTTCCTTTTTTGAGAGACACAGCCATGCCTCTCGCGAAAGCAAATCAGTGCCTCCACGAGAAGTAAATATGTGTCTCTTGCCGAAAAAACGTGTTCATTATCCTTTTTCGGGAGGCACAACTCGCGGGAGTTAATCAGTGTCTCCATGAGAGTAAATTTGTGCCTCTCGCGGATGAAAAAAAGAAAACATGTTTTTAGGTGTAATTTTCTTTTTGATTTTTTTTTTGTCCAAACCTAAGAAAAACTGGCCAAATACTGGAAAGCCAAAAAAGGAAAAGATCATCTAAAGCCCAAAAATACATATAGAAACATAAAAAAATACGGAGGAAGCGCCCAGCACGCGATACATGGCAATGGCCGAGAGCGCATCACTGGCGCGCTCTCAGCCCCACGAAAACTGACTCTTGCGGGGCTCCTTAATTAGTTGCTCCCAAGTTTTTCCTGTCTCGCCGTAGCGTTTTCCCTGCGATGTAGCCATTTGGCCATCCCATTTATATTTTATTTGTTTCACGCCAAGTTTCTCGATCGAGTTCGCTCGTTGCGCTTTGTTCGCAGGTTTGCAGGTTTCTTTTTGTTTTATGTCCTTTTTATGGTTTTTTTGTGGTTTTCTCAGTAATTTCTCCGTGTTTATTTATTTTTAAACATCTTTCTTCATTTCTTCTTCCTTTTCACAGGTGTCTCGGTTTTTCTTTGTTTATTTTTAGTTTTGCCCGTGGTTTTTGTTTTTATTTTTCTTTAGTTTAGTTTCTTTCATTATTTCTCGTTTTTTATAGGTTTTCTTGGTTTTAATTTTTTGTTGGTTTTCATTGTTTCTATTCTTTATATTGGTTTCTTTGGGTTTTTATCTTCTTTGTTTTATTTTCTTTTTTGTCTTTGCTGGTTTCTTTGTTTTATTATTTTCATCGGTTACTTGAACAGTGTTCAATGTCTTCCATTTTTTGCACTCATTTTTTGGTTTTTCTTTGTCTTTGGTTTCCTTTGTTTTCATTCAATGTTCATTCATTTTTTATTTATATTTGTTTATTTTGGTTTTAGTTCTACATCTTTTGTATACGTCGAGAACATTTTTAATACACTTTTAACATTTTTAATACAAGTTTATTTTCTTTATTAAATTGTCATCATTACACACTTTTAACATTTTTCAAATGCTTGATTAATATTTAACAAATACAAGAGTAACAATGGCAACGCGGTTGATGTAGTCATACGTCTTCGTAATCTGACCGATCCTAGCACCAAAGGTACGGCACCTCGGCGATCTGCACATGTAAAGCTCAGTGACGTCCCACGAACTCTAGATCCAGCTGAGGTCGAGGGAGAGTTTCGTCGGCATGACGGCGTGGTGACGGTGATGATGAAGTTACCGGCGCAGGGCTTCACCTAAGCACTACGACGATATGACCGAGGTGGAAATCTGTGAGGGGGCCACCGCACACGGCTAAACAATCAACTTGTGTGTTCTAGGGGTTCCCCCTCCCCCTTATATAAAGGAGCAAGGGGAGGGGGCCGGCGGCCTCATTGGGTGTGCCCCAAGGGGGGAATCCTACTCCTACTAGGAGTAGGTTTCCCCCTTTCCTAGTCCAACTAGGAGGGGAAGGAAAGAGGAGGAGAGGAGAAGGAAAGAGGGGGCCGACCCCCCAAGCCCTAAACCAATTCGGTTTGGGCCTGGGGGGCGCGCCCCACAGCTCCCTTGTTGCCCTCCATTTCCACTAAGGCCCATGAAGGCCCATTGGCCTCCCTGGGGGTTCCGTAACCTCCCGGTACTCCGATAAATGCCCGAACTTATCCAAAACTATTCCGGTGTCCAAACATAACCTTCCAATATATCAATCTTCATGTCTCGACCATTTCAAGACTCCTCGTCATGTCCGTGATCACATCCGGGACTTCGAACAATCTTCGGTGCATCATATCACATAAACTCATAATACCAATCATCATCGAACGTTAAGCGTGCAGACCCTACAGGTTCGAGAACTATGTAGACATGCCCGAGACACGTCTCCGGTTAATAACCAATAGCGGAACCTGGATGCTCATATTGGTTCCTACATATTCTACAAAGATCTTTATCGGTCAAACCGCATAACAACATACGTTGTTCCCTTTGTCATCGGTATGTTACTTGCCCGAGATTCGATCGTCGGTATCATCATACCTAGTTCAATCTCGTTACCGGCAAGTCTCTTTACTCGTTCCGTAATACTTCATCCCGCAACTAACTCATTTGTCACATTGCTTGCAAGGCTTATAGTGATGAGCATTACCGAGAGGGCCCAGAGATACCTCTCCGAAACACGGAGTGAAAAATCCTAATCTTGATCTATGCCAACCCAACAAACACCTTCGGAGACACCTGTAGAGCACCTTTATAATCACCCTTTTACGTTGTGACGTTTGGTAGCACACAAAGTGTTCCTCTGGTATTCCGGAGTTGCATAATCTCATAGTCTGAGGAACATGTATAAGTCATGAAGAAAGCAGTAGCAATGAAATTGTAATGATCATGATGCTAAGCTAACGGATGGGTCTTGTCCATCACATCATTCTCCTAATGATGTGATCCCGTTCATCAAATGACAACACATGTCTATGGTTAGGAAACATAACCATCTTTGATTAACGAGCTAGTCAAGTAGAGGCATACTAGGGACTATATGTTTTGTCTATGTATTCACACATGTACTAAGTTTCCGGTTAATACAATTCTAGCATGAATAATAAACCTTTATCATGAATTAAGGAAATAAATAATAACTTTATTATTGCCTCTAGGGCATATTTCCTTCAGGGCCATGTGGTTTGTGTATTTCATGGGTCCAAGTGAAAGCCCACTTCAGTCTCGTTATTCTTGTCTACTCTAGGGCTCGGCTTGGCTGCTAGCCTCCGCTTCGGTCTGCAAAACTACACCGCCGGCACCGGAAGAGGATCTCGCCAGCCATGCCGATGAGCTTCGTCCGGCGGTCGCCGCTTGCATTCCTCCTATCTACATATGGCTTGACTATCTATAGTAGCTAGCTGGGACTCGCCAACCATTCACATGAACGTTTGCTGAACTCGTTCTGTTCTTCTCGGGCACACATTAGCTAACAGAAAATGTGACCAAAGTTCATTTTTTTCACAAAGCATATATGTCCTAACACATATCAGTATCACGGTAGACAATGTATGTATGTTTCTCTGTTATTTTCAATGCAAAGTAGACTGAACACGAGGTTTTAGCAACAACTCAAGGTAGTCGCACAAATATGATGTGACAAAACAATATTTGAAAACAAAGATAGATAGCTCCTTGCACCTTAAAAAACCAATCATATATAAGGTGTTTTTTATGTACAACAAGGGTGACGGCTTAGTGTCTTCTGAGAAGCAGACCTTTACAAAAGCTTATGCTATACAGCGAAGCTATGGTGCAATGTACATTACTATTTTCTGCTATTCCAGATCTCAAATAAATTATAGGTTACATATACTAACAAGAACACTCAAATATTGTGCGAGTTAGGATGCACAATATACATACTATATGGTTCCAGCATGATCTCTTTACGGACCTAGCAAATGAGAGGTCCCCGGGACCAGGCGATGAATACACAAATAACTTAAACACTAGGGGCGTGTTCGGTAGCTCTCCACAGCCTCAAAATCCTCAACTCCATAGCCCAAAATCAGCAGCCAGCTTCTCAGTTAAAATCCCGGAGTTACAAATCGTTCGGTAGAGTAGCTCCTCGTTCTGGTCATTGAAACAGGCCGCCAGCCACCTAGCTATGAGAAATAGCAGCTCTGGAGGGCCCAACCAGGCGTGACAGCCCATCTAGGCATGGGAAGCCTGCTCTGGCGAACAAACGAACCGGTAACTGAGTTGGCGGTGGCACATACTTGTAATATTTGCTACAAACGAACGAACCGGTACCTCACTTGGCGGTGGCACTCACATGTAATTCTTGGCAACTCCTGCTTCACTGTTTTGGAGGAGTTTGAGTTTGCCAGCTCCGCGAATCCGCGAAAATTGCACTGCAAGTTTCGCCAGCTTCTCTTGCTCATAACCAGGATTTGGATCGTTCGGCTGCACTCCTCACGTGGAGTTGAGGAGTTGAGAAGCGGGAGGGCTCCCGAACACGCCCCTAGGTATGCCTACTACTCCATGTTTCAATGGACCTTGAACTTCACGATCAGGAGTGCCCACCAAGAACTGCGACAAGATCAATGGTTGCGAAAGCTTCCTGCGCCTGAATCTGTTGATGAAGACATGCATATCATTAGAATTCTGTCGATTACCAAGAAACTGCACAGCTAAAACTTGTTTTATGAAAGCAAGCATTAATCCCTGCAGAGAACTTTCTAGTCACTTGTACGTAGGGATGGCAGTTTTGCCCATGGGTATGGGTACCCGTGGGTACCCTACCCGAATACAATGGGCATGGGCAAGACATGAAGAGGTTTTGTACCCATGGGTAATGGGTATCCATACCCGCAAAATATATGGGTAGGGCATATGGGTATGAAATTGCGCCCATGGGTAACCCAACGGACACCCACAAAAAATTAAGAAATGAAAATAAGTTCTATGACATGTGGTGTCAACATCCAACTCCCATGGCCCATCCCAAATCTTGTATTCCCTAAACCGGCCAGAGCTCATATGCTCACACGCACTTTCTCACCCCCCTCCCCCCCTACATCATATATGTCTCCTCGAAAAGATGAAATCTTGAATTCTCGTCGTCGAAAACTCCTGTCCATCTCTCATCCAGCGATCCCCAATTCCCACAGCCGTCTCCCACTACGTTGAGATTCCACCAACTGTTGCTCATACTCGCTTGATTCCTCCAAGAGGCCACCCACCGGAGGAGGCTGTGTCGGTGCTATACTACTCGCTTATCATCACTTGAACTTTAGACTCATTTCTCTATTTTTTATAAATTTAAATACCATAGATTGTACCCATTGGATACCCATTGGGTATAGGATACCCGATGGGTATGGGCATGGGTATCGATTTATACCGATGGGTATTGTGGTGGGTGGGTATAGAAGGTTTCTATGGGTATGGGTTTAGGCAGAAGGAGGTTGTACCCGCCCATACCCTACCCATTGACATCCCTACTTGTACGAGGGTCTTCAGCAAGTGACAAAAATATTGTTTCATAAGGTATGGATTCAATGGAAGTTGTTATTAGTGAGTTCAAGAAAAGAGAGCTTAAAATAGATATAAAAGCAATATAAGGACAGAGGATGAGGAATTAATTACCTGGTGAGTAGAAACTCGTGAAAGGATAACACCAATGTCCATCATCAAGTATCTTGAATTCCAAGGGCTTAAGATGAAGCATGTAGACATGGACGTCCACTAATATAAAAACTGTATCCGCATCCTCTGAATAACCCACTATACTTTCCGTGCCATACCCCCATTTCCCCAAATAGTAGCGCGGACGCCAAGAATGTCATACTTCCTCCGTACCTAAATATAAGTCTTTTTAGATATCTCAAATGGACTACCACATAAAGATGTATATAGACATATTTTAAAGTATAGATTCACTCATTTTGCTTCGTGTGTAGTCACTTGTTAAAATCTTTAGAAAGACCTATATTTAAGAACGGAGGTAATACAATTTAGGGCTGCTCTGCAACACCCATCTGCCATGACCATTGACGTTTCTCTGCCACACCCGGAGGCGTGGGTATTACCGAAAAAGGCTTGCGGACCGCTTTATATATAAAGAACCAAACCACAAGCATCCAGTACAACCACACGTCACGTCACCTCAACACACGCACACACCCAGGACATGATACATAGGCGCCGAGCGCAGCAACACCACTCCTAGCACTACCGCCCCGAAGAGATGAAGCTACATATGACGAACCATGCGTTCCAAGGCGGCGCCTTCAGGAAGGATACGACGCCGGAGCGCCGCCACCGCCCGATCCAAGGAACAGGGTTTCCCCTGGAGTCGCATGACGGGTAATGAGAGCCGCGACGACGCCTTCAAGAAGGGAACGATCTTCACTGCCGCCGGCCCGTCCGAAGATAGAGCAGGTTTTTACCTCGGCCAACATTCACCGCCACCGAACGCCACACCCCGGCAACCACGCCGCCCACACGACCATGGTGACCGGGCAGCACCAAGGCACGGGCTCTGCCCAAGAGCACCACGCAACCACCACCAGGACCGCCGCCCCAGCATCCAAGACCTCGACACCACCTCACCCGAGACCCGCCGCACCCCAACGAAAGAGACGAGCGAAAAGGTCCCACCTTTCGCTCCCCTAGGCAACCCCCAGCATCGAGACCCAATAGGTCAGCCAGAACTGGCATCCACCGACCCATCCTGCTGCCCCAAGCGCGAGACGAGCTCGGTCCTGCAGCAACGAGAGGGGGACGAGGTCAGTCCTGCTGCATCATGCGCGAGACGAGCTCGGTCCTGCTACATCGTGCCCGAGACGAGCTTGGTCCTGCGGCATTGGGCGCGAGAGGAGCGGTGGACCGCAGCTGGGAGAGGACCAACCCTTTGATGGGAGTAGCGCCCGGGCGACGAGGAGATGGGGTGAAGGTCGAGATGGCCCGAACACAGACAAACCGACGCCGGAGAAGCCGTCCGTTGCCGCGGGCAGATCCATCGAGCCACCGTGAAGCCGCCACGACACCGGTAGGCCACCACCGAGACCGACCCATGCCGCCGCCCACGGCCGGAGCAGCAACCACGCCCGGCCGCTGCCCTACCCGCGTAGCCCGGCGAGCTCCAAGCGCCAGAGCCGCCAGGCACGCACCACCAGAACCAGGCGCCACCGACTGGCCCCCAAAGCTAGATCCGGTCGGATTCGGCAAGAGACCGGTCGCGCGCCACCTCCCGAGACGGGAGCACCGCAGCCGCCCCGCCATGCGCAGAACGAGGGTCGTCGGAGCGCCGGCACCAGCAGGCCACCCCGCCGCCCCCGAGACCGACGCCGCACCGCTGGATCCCGCGGACGTCGAGCGCCATCGCTCGAAGGAGCTGCCACGCGCCGGCGCCCACTAGCGGACGGGGAAGGAGGTCCCTGCCGCCGTCGCGCCTCTCGGGCTTTTCCCGACGGAGCTCGCCGACGACGGCGGGGGGAGGGGAGGGAGGCGGGGCCAAGGGCCACGGCCACAGGGGGACCCACCGGGCGCGCGCGGGCGCGCCGCGAGAGGGGAGGGGAGGGGAAGGCGTGGGTATTGTAATACGGAAAAGCCAATAGCGCCATCATCAGCCTGCATTATCTGACCGAGCACTGCCCCACACTGCACACTATCTGGTGTAAGAGGCCCTTGGATCACGGATAGGCTCTGACTATCCAAATTAAACTGAAGAATGACATCTCCAGTACAACCAATGAAGCACATTGCCGATGGCGATGCTAATGCACGCGCGCGTCGCAGCGAGTGATTTCCGACCAGGTTTGTAGGCTCCATTAGGAAACAATATCCGCCCGCATGCAGCTTAACTCTCTATATAAACAGGAAGGAGAGAGACATAACAGAAGAGGATTAGAGGGAATATCTCACCTACCCCACGCTAAATCAGGGGGAGAGAGATTTAGAGGAGATCTCAAGCTTGCCCACCTTAAAATCAGGGGGGAGAGAATAGGATCGCTCGTTGCTACGCTCGCTCGTGAAAGAGCTTTTCTATATAAACAGGAAGGAGAGAGACATAACAGAAGAGGATTAGAGGGAATATCTCACCTACCCCACGCTAAATCAGGGGGAGAGAGATTTAGAGGAGATCTCGAGCTTGCCCACCTTAAAATCAGGGGGGAGAGAATAGGATCGCTCGTTGCTACGCTCGCTCGTGAAAGAGCTTTTCCGCATTGCCGATAAGTGTCGCGAGAGTGTCCTATTCATAAAGATCACGAGGATCGGCTATTGGCACGTTGCCCTATATGCCAGTCCCTGAGGAGTAAATGCTTACGTGACCATATCCCGAAGACATACACAGCAGGACGACTTTGAAGGGGCTGGAATGGCAGTGGCCATGTGAAAGATCGTGGATGTCGCCTAGAGGGGGGGTTGAATAGGCGCTTTAAAATAATTACGTTTAGGCTTGAACAAATGCGGAATAAACCTGGCGGTTAATTTGACAAGCACAAAAACTACAACAACTAGGCTCACCTATGTGCACCAACAACTTATGCTAAGCAAGATAAACAACTAAGTGATAGCAAGATATATGACAAGAAACAATATGGCTATCACAAAGTAAAGTGCATAAGTAAAGGGCTCGGGTAAGAGATAACCGAGGCACGCGGAGACGACGATGTATCCCGAAGTTCACACCCTTGCGGATGCTAATCTTCGTTTGGAGCGGTGTGGAGGTACAATGCTCCCCAAGAAGCCACTAGGGCCACCGTAATCTCCTCACGCCCTCGCACAATGCAAGATGCCGTGATTCCACTAAGGGACCCTTGAGGGCGGTCACCGAACCCGTACAAATGGCAACCCTTGGGGGCGGTCACCGAACCCGTACACTTTGGCAACCCTTGGGGGCGGTCACCGGAACCCGACAAATTGCTCGGGGCGATCTACACAACCTAATTGGAGACCCCGACGCTACCACAATGATTGAGCTCCGAACACCACCAACCGTCTAGGGCTCCCAAGCACCCAAGAGGAACAAGCTCAAGGGCACCAAGCACCCAAGAGTAATAAGCTTCTCAACTTGTAACTTCCACGTATCACGTGGAGAACTCAAACCGATGCACCAAATGCAATGGCAAGGGCACACGGAGTGCCCAAGTCCTTCTCTCCCAAATCCCACCAAAGCAACTAATGCTAGGGAGGAAAATGAGAGGAAGAACGAAAGAAGAACACGAAGAACTCCAAGATCTAGATCCAAGGGGTCCCCTCACTTAGAGGAGAAAGTGATAGGTGGAAACGTGGATCTAGATCTCCTCTCTCTTTTCCCTCAAAAACTAGCAAGAATCCATGGAGGGATTGAGAGTTAGCAAGCTCGAAGAAGGTCAACAATGGGGGAAGAACACGAGCTCAAAGGATAAGGTTCAATGGGGAAGAAGACCCCCTTTTATAGGTTGGGAAAAATCCAACCGTTATGTGCTCAGCCCACACATGAGCGGTACTACCGCTCCACGAGCGGTACTACTGCTCGGGCGGAAGAAGCAGGGAAAACGAGCAACAAAACATGAACCTTGGGGCGGTAGTACCGCATATAAGCGGTACTACCACTCACCCCAGCGGTACTACCGCTCACGAGCGGTACTACCTCTCCTACTGCCGCTACTACTGCTGCTGAACCCGACACGAGAAAACCACATCTCGAGTCGAGGCGGTACCAGCGCGGAACCGGAGCCGTACTACCACTTATGGCCATGGGCGGTACTACCGCTGTGGGATAGTGGGTACTACCGCTTGTGGCGATAAGCGGTACTACCGCTGGCGCCATCCTTAAGCCACTTCCGCGAAAACAAAGTATACTCCAAGGAAAACCAGAACTGCCATAACTTCTGCAAATGAGCTCCGAATTGATCAAACTCAAGCTTGTTTGAAACAAGACAACGAGTAGCATCAAAACAGTGAGAAACAAAGGAGTGAAACCTCCAACCGAGAAGAACCGGCATACCCTCCAACATCGAAAACATCATAGAAGATGCATGTGAACTCCGTTTTTGATGAACTCGAGCTTGTCATAAAAATGATCATAAGCTCCAAATCTCACAAGGAGAAGAACCAAACAAAAACCAAAAAGATGATGCAAGGATGCAATGGTTTGAGCTCTTTACGAACGATACGATCAAGCAACACATCTAGAGCCCCCCTTGATAGTACGACAATTGATCCTATAACCCGGTCTCCCACAACTACCATGAGACCGGTAAAATAGAAAACCTATCAAGGGCAAACCTTTGACTTGCACATGGTCCATTTGAGCTAGATGATGACGATCTTGACTCCCTCAAGTTGGACCACCTTTCTTGATTGCGTTGGCTCGATGAAGACTAGTTGATTGCTCCCCCATACTCCACTATGGGTGAGCCTCTCTTCCGCACATCTTCACAAGTCCATTGTCACCACAATGGACGGCAAGCTTCAAGCATTTGATCTCTTCGTGATGCTTCACTTGAACTTGCACACCACAACCTAACCCCACAAAGAACTCTCACGAAGATCATGGGTTAGTACACAAAGCGTAATTGACAATGCTTACCATACCATGGGATCGCCTGATCCCTCTCGGTACATCTTCTATGCTTTGTGTGTTGATCAACTTGATTCACTCTTTGACTTAGTCTTGATCAACCATGAATCTTTCGAACTCTCTTCATTTGGATGATGTCTTGAAGATAAACATGAATGATCACACACTCTTCTTCTTCAAGACATGCTTGCTATAAGCACGACACTCATATGACCAATCTTTGGATAATTCCTTAATAGCACCTTGGTCATCACAAACTCTCCTTGAAACCAACAAATGGACTCCAAGAAAAGCCTATGGACAAACCCTTCAAATATAACTCAAGGCAACCATTAGTCCATAGAGATTGTCATCAAGTACCAAAACCAAACATGGGGGTACCGCATGTTCTTTCACCATGAATGTGGCCCCGGTCACTGCCTGCTGTGCATAGCACCGCCCCCTTGAAATGTCTACTGCCCCCCGACGGAACGGCAGGCAGGTGATGACCCGCAAGTATACGGGATAGTTGTAGCCTCTTTCGATAAGTAATAGTGTCGAACCCAACAAGGAGCTAAAGGTAGAACAAATACTCTCTCAAGTCCTATCGGCACTGATACGACTCTACGCACACTTGCTGTTCGCTTTACCTAGAACAAGTATGAAACTAGAAGTACTTTGTAGGTGTGATAGGATAGGTTTGCAAGATAATAAAGAATGCAAATTTAAACTAGGGGCTGTTTAGATAAAGATGCAATAAAGTAAATATAGCGAGTGTGGAAAAGTGGTGGTAGGAGTTATGAAAGTGTCCCTAAGCAATTGACTAGGTTACTAGACCGGTAATCACTATTGCAATTCTATTTGAGGGAGAGGCATAAGCTAACATATCGTCCCTTACTTGGAATTCTATGCACTTATGATTGGAACTCTAGCAAGCATCCGCAACTACTAAAGATTCTTTAAGGTAAAACCCAACCATAGCATTAAAGCATCAAGTCCCCTTTTATCCCATACGCAAACAACCTACTTACTCGGGTTTGTGTTTCAGTCACTCACGCAACCCACCATAAGCAAATCATAAACATATTGCAAACCCTACAGCGGGAATCCCTCACGCTTGCGCGACACGGAGGGCACAATAGGAGAGCACCAATAATAAAACATGCAACTCAAACCAATCATAGCAATTCATCAATCACCGATAGGACAATGAAAATCTACTCAGACATCATAGGATGGCAACACATCATTGGAAAATAATATGAAGCATAAAGCACCATGTTCAAGTAGAGGGTACAGCGGGTTGCGGGAGAGTGGACCGCTGAATATAGAAGGGGGAAGGTGATGGAGATGTTGATGAAGATGATGGAGGTGCTGGTGAAGATCGCGGTGATGATGATGGCCCCCGGCGGTGTTCCGGCGCCATCGGAAGCAAGGGGGAGAGAGCCCCCCTTCTTCTTCTTCTTCCTTGACCTTCTCCCTAGATGGGAGAAGGGTTTCCCCTCTGGTCCTTGGCTCCCATGGCTTGGGAGGGACGAGAGCCCCTCCGAGATTGGATCTATCTCTCTGTTTCTGCGTTCTCAGATTCTACCCCTTCAACGTTTCCTTTATATCTGGAGATCCGTAACTCCGATTGGGGTGAATCTTTCGTCCAGATCTTTCTCATAAAATTATCTTTCTTGCACCAAATGAAGAGCGTCAACCGCCTTACGGGTGGCCCACGATAGCCCAGGCTGCACCCAGGGGGGAGGGCGCGCCCCTCTGTCTCGTGGCCACCCTGGACACCGTTTCGCGTTAATTTTACTTCCCAAAAATCATAAATATTCCAAATGAAATCTCCGTCCATTTTTATCCCGTTTGGACTCGGTTTGATATTGGGTTTCTGCGAAACAAAAAACGTGCAACAGACAGGAACTGGCGCTGGGCACTGGATCAATATGTTAGGCCCAAAAAATAGTATAAAAAGTTGCCAAAAGTATATAAAAGTTGAATAATATTGGCATGGAACAATCAAAAATTATAGATACGACGGAGACGTATCAGCATCCCCAAGCTTAATTCCTGCTCGTCCTCGAGTAGGTAAATGATAAAAAAAATAATTTTTGATGTGGAATGCTACCTAGCATAATCTTGATCGTATGTCTAATCATGGCATGAATATTAAGGCACGAGTGATTCAAAGCAATTGTCTATCATCTGGCATAAAAACAATAATACTCCGAGCGTACCAATAAAGCAATCATGTGTTTTCAAAACAACATGGCCAAAGAAAGTTATCCCTACAAAATCATATAGTCTGGCTGTTGCTCTATCTTCATCACACAAAATATTTAATCATGTACAACCCCGATGACAAGCCAAGCAATTGTTTCATACTTTAATAATCTCAAACTTTTTCAACTTTCACGCAATACATGAGCGTGAGCCATGGATATAGCACTATAGGTGGAATAGAATATGATGGTGGAGGTTATGTGGAGAAGACAAAAAGGGAGAAAGTCTCACATCAACTAGGCGTATCAACAGGCTATGGAGATGCCCATCAATAGATATCAATGTGAGTGAGTAGGGATTGCCATGCAACGGATGCACTAGAGCTATAAGTGTATGAAAGCTCAAACTGAAACTAAGTGGGTGTGCATCCAACTTGCTTGCTCATGAAGACCTCGGGCATTTGAGGAAGCCCATCATCGGAATATACAAGCCAAGTTCTATAATGAAAATTCCCACTAGTATATGAAAGTGAAAGCATAGGAGGCTCTCTCTATGAAGAACATGGTGCTACTTTGAAGCACAAGTGTGGTAAAAGGATAGTAACATTGCCCCTTCTCTCTTTTTCTCTCATTTTCATTTTTTTCCTTTTTTCCTTTTCTTATTTTTTTTCTTTCTTTTTGGTGGGCTTCTTTGGCCTCTCTTTTTTAATTTGGGCTTCTTTGGCCTCTTTTATTTTTCATAAAGTCCGGAGTCTCATCCCGACTTGTGGGGGAATCATAGTCTCCATCATCCTTTCCTCACTGGGGCAATGCTCTAATAATGATGATCATCACACTTTTATTTACTTATTACTCAATATCTAGAACAACGATATGACTCTATATGAGTGCTTCCGGCGGTGTACCGGGATGTGCAATGATCTAGCATAGCAATGACATCAAAAAACGGACAATCCATGAAAACATCATGCTAGCTATCTTACGATCATGCAAAGCAATATGACAATGAATGCTCAAATCATGTATATGATGATGATGGAAGTTGCATGGCAATATATCTCAGAATGGCTATGGAAATGCCATGATAGGTAGGTATGGTGGCTGTTTTGAGGAAGATATAAGGAGGCTTATGTGTGACAGAGCGTATCATATCACGGGATTTGGATGCACCGGCGAAGTTTGCACCAACTCTCAAGGTGAGAAAGGGCAATGCACGGTACCGAAGAGGCTAGCAATGATGGAAGGGTGAGAGTGCGTATAATCCATGGACTCAACATTAGTCATAAAGAACTCATATACTTATTGCAAAAATCTACAAGCCATTAAAAACAAAGTACTATGCGCATGCTCCTAGGGGGATAGATTGGTAGGAAAAGACCATCGCTTGTCCCCGACCGCCACTCATAAGGAAGACAATCAATAAATAAAATTGTGCTCCAACTTCATCACAAAGCGGTTCACCATACGTGCATGCTACATGAATCACAAACCTCAACACAAGTATTTCTACTAATCCACAACCACCCACTAGCATGACTCTAATATCACCACCTTTATATCGCAAAACTATTGTAAGGAATCAAACATATCATATTCAGCAATCTACAAGTTTATGTAGGATTTTATGAATAACCATGTGAATGACCAATTCCTGTCATCTCTCTAAATAGATATAAGTGAAGGAATAGAGTTTAATTCTTTCTACAAAAGATATGCCCACACTCTAACAAATATAAGTGAAGCAAAAGAGCATTCTACAAATGGTGGTTTTCTATGTAAAGAGAAACAGGCAATCCAACTTCAAATGATATAAGTGAAGCACATGAAGCATTTTATAAAGCCACAATCAAAAGATTTAAGCGAAGTGCAATAAGAATTCTATAAATCAACCAAGGACTATCTCATACCAGCATGGTGCATAAAAGAAAAGTGAAAACTAAATGCAAAAGATGCTCCAAGACTTGCACATAATGCATGAACGAAACGAATTCGAAAACATACCGATACTTGTTGAAGAAAGAGGGGATGCCTTCCGGGGCATCCCCAAGCTTAGATGCTTGAGTCTCCTTGAATATTTACTTGGGGTTCCTCGGGCATCCCCAAGCTTAAGTTCTTGCCTCTCTTCCTTTTGCTCATATCGAGACATCCTCGATTAGACACTACATCCACACAAAACTTCAACAGAAAACTCGGTAAGATCCGTTAGTATAATAAAGCAAATAACCACTCTAAGTACTGTTGAAAACCAATTCATATTTTTTTTTTGCATTGTGTCTACTGTTGTATAACTTTTCCATGTCTTAATTCACTAATATAAATTGATAGATTCATCAAAACAAGCAAACTATGCATCAAAAACAGAATCTGTCAAAAACAGAACAGTTTGTAGCAATCTGAACATCCACCATACTTCTGATACCCCAAAAATTCTACCAAAATTAGGAAACATAAACAAGTTGTATATAAAGACAGTGCAAAAGGAATCAGAACCAATTGACGTTCCAGTTAAAAATGTAAAATCGCGCACTACAGCCAAAGTTTCTGTCCTGCACCGTACAAACCAACAGGCATTGTAAACATCCTAAAGGCAAACCTTGACACATTATTTTTATAATACAATGGAATTATACAAGGGGATAGTTATTTTTGTTGAAAATTTTCTGTAATCAAGATTCACAAAGTTTCCGTGAGCATGAACAAAGTTCAAGGCTAGCTCCCACTTCAACAATGCTTGTCTTTCTCACTTTCACTTTCCTTTTTGAAAAGTTTTTAGGTTCCCCTCTTTATTTTTTTATTTTTAAACTATATGAAAGCACTCAACAGAAATAAATGACTCTCTAAAACTTCCGGGTTGTCTCCCTGGCAGCGCTTTCTTTAAAGCCATTAAGCTAGGCATTTAGTGCTCAAGTAATGAATCCACATGGATCCCAAGGTATATCAAAGCCAATTTTAATTAACAATGATTTGTAATTTAGTAGTGAGCACAAAGTAACATATATCATGCAACAACGAAGTCTAACTCTCTTCCTATGCATAGGCATGTCATAAGAGAACAATTCATGCACACATAGTAAAGGCCAATGCATAGTATAAGCAGTTTCTTGCAATTTCATAGTATGGGAAACATAGAGAGGTGGAGAAAGAGTTCCTCTCTCATAATAATTGCAAGTAGGAGCAGCAAGCACATGCATATTATATTCATCAAAATCATCATGTGCAATGGTAAAAGGCAACCCATCAATATAATCCTTACTAAGCGCAAACTTCTCCGATATAGTGTAGTCGGGAGAATTCAAAAAGATAATAGGGTTATCATGCATTGGTGCAATCACTACAGGAATCAGCTACTTTGCCATCAGCCACGGCGGATGGCAAAGGCATGGATGGCAGACGGCAAAGGTCTTTGCCGTCCGCCGCGGACGGCAAAAGTGGACGGCAATGTAAGGGACGACAAAGAGCTACATTGCCGTCCGCTTCGGGCGGCTGACGGCAAAGGGTCCTTTGCCATCAGCTGCCGACGGCAAAGAATACTGACGGCAATAATTGCGCTGTTACTCCGTCAGGTGGTTAACGGCAAGCCTTTGCCGTCGGCCGCTGACGGCAAACATCGGAAGGCCTTTGCTGTCCGCCGCTGTAGGCAAAGTTTTTTTCTCTTTGCCGTCAGCCACTGTTGGCAAACTGACCAAATAGGTCAGCCTCCCAGGAAGCACAGTTGCCTGCCACGTGGCCTCTTTGCCGTCCGCTGCTGATGGCAAAGAGCCCTTTGCCGTCGGTGGCAGACGGCAAAGAGCCTGCATAATGGCTTTTTTTCCCTGTTTTTTTAAATCCAACAATTTTCACAGCAAATATATATGACATATATAGATATATTTCACAGGGCTATTTAACAGCACATAAGTTTCATCGTACATACATATATAGTTCCATCCACTCATACATAGCAAGTTGCACATACACATAAGTTGCAACCATTAGGAAGTTGCACATACATATTACAATGCAAAGTTTCATCAAGATAGCAAGTTCCATCGTAGCAAGCTAGAAGAATACTAGAAGAGAATGAAATAAAAAACAAGCACTCCATCATAGCAAGCTAGCTTCCGAGAAGTGAATGAAATCTGCAAAATGGCAAATAAGAAAGTTAGGAAAAGGTGACTAGAAGAAGAAGACTAGAAGAAGAAGCACGCCATCGTTTGTGAGGTAACTTAGGTGAAATGGATCGTTTATGAGCTAACTTAGGTAAAATGCATCATTTTAGAGCTAATGTAGGTAAAATGGATCGTTTATGAGCTAACTAAGCTAATTATGCCTTTTTTTACATAAGTAAGGTAAGTACATGTCATTATTGAGCAAACCTAGTTAACTAAGCATATTATAACTAACTTAGGTCATTTTGGAGGAAACAAAGCTAAGTATAGATCGTTTTAGAGCTAACTTAGGTAAAATGGCTGGTTTTGGAGGTCAGTAAGCTTATTAAGTCATTTTGCAGGAAAAGAAGCTAACTCTAGGTCATTAAGGTAAGCTTATTGGATGAAATAAAGCTAAGTCTAGGTCTTTATGCATTTGTTAAGCAAAAAACTAGAGAAACTTACCTTGATCATGGAGGTGTGGGAGCGGGCTGGCTCATGCCAGTAGCTGGAGAAGGATCGTGTGATGCTTGTGTGGAGTAACGCTGCACCAAAGATCATTTCCAATGTTTCGTTAGCATGATGACACTCAAATGTTAACACTAGCAAGTAACGTCCATTCAAATTAAACTCACCGTGGTCTCAGGAGCAATGTCTGGATCAATGGCTATGGAGCCACGGGACCTCCCGCCACTAGATATCATCACCTGCTCTGGATTGTAGGGGATCTGGCTCCGGTTAAACTCCTCCCCTTTCCTCGACTTCCCCTTGACTTGCTTGTAAGAGGCAGTGTGGGCCATGGCATACAGGTCGTTCCCCTCTAGCACCTTATCCGTCTTATTGTAGCATGCCTGAAAGAGAGAAACAAAGTAAATTAGTAATTAAAGGGCTCAAGCTAGCATGATGAATGAATTGCATTAATCATGAAGCAAACCACATTACCCAATTCCGCCCGAACTGATATAAGCTGGAGCTACCTTGATGGTGTGGCACACCTTCAATTTGGGCACGTTTGTCCTTGGCCTCAGTCGGCTCCCCTTCCATCTTTCAACACCTACCATGACAAAGAGTAAACGAAATTAGTACAACATAAAAAAATACCGACATGAATAATAATATGTATATCACTTAAGTGTATCATCATCAAGTACAACATAAAAAAATTGAATACCTGACACTACTAATAATCTCGATCAGTATCATCAATAAATGCATAATCATCATCATCACTATAATCAATGACGGGCTCATAGGGTTCAGTGGTATCAACATGTGGAAGGCCACCTTTACGTAATCGGTCAAGCATTGAGAGGTCGTCCGTAGCAGTAACCTCTTCTTGTTCCGGCTCTTCTTGTTCCTCCTCTGGAGTGATGTGGGATTCACTGTCGCTGTCTACTTCAATGTTTTGGGGCGAAGTATACCGGTTCTTGAAACGCTTTTTGGAAATACGTGTCTCTTGGAAGAATTCTCCTTCATATGTGTCTGGGTTAATGTGAGGTTCATAATCCTCTTCCTTTGGGGGAGATAGTCTAGCACGTGGCGGCACTTCATAAACGACATCCCAACCTTTCAGATTTGGATTAGTTTGGCAGGCCCAGGGTAGATAGAATACTTGGGTCGCCTATTGATCCATAATATAGACATCAGGAACATCTAAATGTGTGCTTTGGTTGATTTCAACTAGCCCTATATGTTCATGAGTCCTTCTAGTCTCCTTCGGCTGAAACCAATAACATTTGAAGACTACGACATTCGGTGGGTTTTCACCATAGAATAGAAGTTCATAAATTGCTTCAACTCTCCCATAATACTCGGTACCTCCTTCGCCGATAGCAGATACACAACAATTTGTAGACTTTCGGTCGGCCATAGATAGCTCTTTGCCATCGGTACGAAAACGATACCCGTTGATGTCGTATTTGTCAAATGAACGGACCTTATAGTCAAAACCATTAGCGACTTGTCTCAATTCAGCGTCCATAGACTCTGAATTAGCCTACAAGTTTAATATGAAAAGATTGTTGCATTACGCACAAATTAGCAAATGAAATGAAATTGTCTAATAGAATTTACCGTTTGTTTGAACCAAGAGATGAAACCGGGATAGCCGCCTCCTTGCTTTGCGAGAAGCTCATACTCTTCGACAGAATCCTTTTGGATCACCGCTACATACGAGAATAGGGCGACGTATCGACTGTATGAAATATCCAGGAATAAGAGCAGTTCAAAGGAAATAGAAGTTGCGAAACAATGTACCGAGAACTTACTCGATGTACGGCCGCACTTCTATCAGGTTGTTGAAGATATAGAACGAAATGGTCCGCCATTCTTCGTTATCCAAAGATACTGGATTTTAAACACTGGCTGGTGCGAGATTGCCTTTGAATAGGCTGAGGTTGGATCCACCCTTTTTAGGCTCGTCAGCATTGTACCGAGGCTTCGGATTATGCAAATGACGATTTTTGGTTTCGTAGTGTGCTGTCACAAAGTTTGCCGCCTCCTCAGTGATGAATGCCTCAGCCATAGACGCTTCAATTCTACGTTTATTTTTACATTTTTCTTGAAGCGTCTTCTGCATCCTCTCAGTTGGGTAGCACCAACGATTTTGCACGGGGCCCCCCAATCTTGCCTCGGTCGGGAGATGCAAAATCAAATGCTGCATTGGATTAAAGAAGCCCGGTGGAAAGATCTTCTCTAACTTGCAGATCAACTCTGGCGCCAACTCTTCCATTTCTTCTAGCACGCCAGGCGATAGTTCTTTCGCACAAAGAACACGGAAGAAATAGCTGAGTTCTGCCAGTACTAGCCATTCATCCTCAGGGATGAAGCCACGCAACATCACCGGCATTACCCGCTCAATCCATATGTGCCAATCATGACTCTTGAGACCAAATATCTTCAATTTATCAAGACTCGCTCCCCTCTTTAGATTCGCTGCATACCCATCGGGGACCATCAACTGCATTTTCACCCACAAGATAATTTCCCTCATAGCTGGCCTTCCAAGATTGAACCATGCCTTTGGCTTCATCCAGTTCTGCTTTCCTTTCGGTTCTTTCATGTTTTGTAATGGCCTATCACATAGCGCCTCCAGATCGACTCTAGCCTTAGTATTATCCTTTGACTTCCCATCTATGCCGAACAATGTACCAAAAAGTGCCTCGGTGATATTCTTCTCAGTGTGCATCACGTCGATGTTGTGTGGGCAAAGGAGGTCTTTGAAGTAAGGCAGATCCCATAAGCATGTTTTGTGAGTCCAGGCGTGCTCAGAATTATACCCCTTGAAGTACCCTGGACGCTCTGGATCTGGCTCGAGAGCATTTAACTGATCCAGGGTCTGTTGGCCTGTCAATGCAGGTGGTGCAGAGTTTTTTATAACTCTACCTCTGATGAAGTTCTTCTTGTCTTTCCTGAACTTATGGCGAGGATCCAGGAACTGTCTATGCATGTCGAAGCAAGAAAACTTGCGACCGGCCTAAAGCCAACGAAACTCAAGAGCTCCCTTGCATGTGGGGCACGGGAACCTTCCATGCACACACCAGCCAACGAATAGCGCATACGCCGGCAAGTCATGCGTCGAGTACATGTACCAGACACGCATTATGAAGTTTCGTTTGCTATAGGCGTCATATGTCTTGAACCCATTATCCCAGGCTTCTTGCAATTCGTCCTTAAGCGGCTGCATGTACACATTCATATTTTTCCCCGGATAGTTGGGCCCTGGAATTATTAACGTCAGGAAAATGTTCTTTCTTTGCATAATCTGTCCGGGGGGGAGATTGAGTGGAAAGACAAATACGGGCCAACAACTGTATTGGGCTGCCGTCATACCAAACACACTGAACCCATCGGTGCTGATGCTGACTCGAGGATGCCTCGGATCTGCCGCTTTGTCAGCATGTAATTCATCAAACTTTTTCCACGCAACACCATCCGATGTGTGTACCATCATCAGTTTCCCATCTGCATCTAGTTCGGTTCTTTTGCCTGTTTTGTGTCATGTCATCTGTCTGGCCGTCTCTTCAACCATGAAAAGACGTTGAAGTCTTGGTACGATTGGCATATACCGAAGAACACTAACAGGGATTTTGGTCTGTGTCTTCTCACCCATACCGTTGTCTACCACAATATACCTGGAACACTTGCAAATGGGACAATAGTTCAAGTCCGCATAGTCAAGCATAAATAAGGCACATCCTTTCTCACAAGCATGTATCTTCTCATAGGGCATCTTCAGTGCACGGAGGATTTTGTCCGACTGGTACAGGTTTGCAGGCATTACATGGCCTTTGGGTAGAAAGCGTCCAAATACTGTCATAATTGCATCATAGCATTCTCTGCCCAAGTTGAACTGAGCCTTCAAAGCCAATACTTGTGAGATGGCATCCAACTGATAAAGCTCAGTGTGCTTGTGGAGCGGACGTTTTGAAGACTCCAACATTTCATTGAAGGCCTTTGCAGATTCCTCCATCTCCTCGTCCGAATCCCGAGCATCATCATAGTCTTGCACCATGTTTTCCATCCCGGTACCATGCTTGTCGGTGCGACGATGATCCACCTCAGCTCGGTCACGTTGGGCAGACTCACCATGAAATGTCCACATCGTATAATCGGGCGTAAAACCATTCTTCTGCAGGTGTTTACCCATTTCAGCCTCTGTCCTCTTTTCCCAATTGCCGCATCGGAAACAGGGGCACCAAGTTTTCCTCTGGCCATTTGCAAATGTGGCTTGCACAAACCCCTTGGTTTTTGTGAACCATTCAGCGCTCCATTTGTTCTGACCAGTGTGACCGGTATACATCCACGCACGATCACTCATCTTGACTTTCAGAGCTACTGGACACACAACAATTATATATATAATTCACCATGTATATATTCATCAGTTGATCTACTTTGTCAATTTTATTACGTCCATGCAACCTACACTCTAATAGGTAATGATAGGTCCTAATCCCACCCGAGTATGTGTAGATTGGGTTCATTTTCCCAAGCTATGCTCCGGATCCGACGCAAAATTTCGGCAGCACCTCCCCGTTGTTCTCCTGATACACGTCTCTGCAATAAACAGAGAGGATGTGTACACGGAGAACAACAGGGGAGGCACTGACGAAATTTATGCGTCGGATCCGGAGCAAAGCATATGGGAAAACGAACCCAATCTACACATACTCGGGCTATCCATGGATAGCGTTGGACAATTCAAAAGAATCAAGGTTATAAATATGCAAATGCATGCATATTTATAACTATGACGCTTTCGAACGGGAGACACACATTGGTTACGCATACTGATGATTTAAGACACATATATAGCTAGCTATCAAGTTTCATGGGCACGAACACCGGAACAGAGCAAATAATTAATGGGGGAGGAGGACATGTCATTTGTGCTCACCCACGAACGAAGGGGCAGAGCTCGTCAAACGCACGGCGAGGTCGTCGAACACCAAACCTCGCAGCGGTGAAACAACTGCACATTTAAATCAACCCGATCAACACAATTATATATGATGTTTTTCATAACAAAATCGGAAAATATATGACCTAACTAATAATTCACAAATATAAGACCCTGTCGGCCTCGGGGGGTCGGGTGTCGGGGTGTCTGGGTGTGGTGTCGGGGTCGGGGTGTGGTGTCGGGGTCGGGGTGTCGGGGTCAGGGGTCAGGGGGTCGGGGTGTCGGGGGTCAGGGGGTCGGGGTGTTTCCTTCTATCCTTCTTCTTCTTTCTTTCTCTTCTTCTTCTTCTTTCCTTTCTTCTTCTTCTTCTTCCATCTTTTTTCTACTTTTTTACTTCTTTTCGTTTCTTCATTTCTTCTTCTTCTACTTCTTCTACTTCTCTTATTCTTCTTCTTTTTTCATCTTTCTACTACTTCTACTTCTTCTACTTCTTCTAATTCTTTTCTAACACTAACACTAACACAATCCAGCACTAACAATTTAACAGCAAAAAAATGAAAAAACAGAAAGAAAGAAAAAGTAGTTCCCTCACTGGAGCAATGGGACGGTCGGCGGGGCGGCGCCGGGCGGCGGGTGCGTCGCCGGGCGGCGGGTGGGGTGGGAGGGGGGGCGGAGGGGTGGTGGGGGGGCAGGAGGGGGGATGGTGGGGCGGAGGGGGTGGTAGGGGGCGGGGGCGGCGCCGGGCGGCGGGCGGCGGGGGCGGGGCCAGGCGGCAGGGGCGCTGGGGGGCAGGGGCGGGGCGACGGGGCGTCGCCGGGCGGCGGGTGGCGGGGCGACAAGGCGTCGGTGGGTGGGGTGGGGGGCGGAGGGATGGTGGAGGGCGGGGGCTGCGCCGGGCGGCGGGGGGCGGGGGTGGGGGCGGCGCCGGGCGGCAGGGGCGGGGGCGGCGGTGGATCTAGGGCGGGCCGTCGGGGAGGAGAGAGGAAGAGAAGGAGAGTAACGGGCGGGGGGGAGGGGTGTGGCGTCCGTTAGTTAGTCGGATCTTTGCCGTCCGCCACTCTTTGCCGTCCGCCGTTATCTCTCTTTGCCGTCTGTGGTGGTGTTAAGTTTCTTTAAACGGGCGGGTGGGTGGGGGCCACCTCCCTCTTTGCCGTCAGCTGGCGGACGGCAAAGAAATGGCTCATGGCAAAGAGCTTCTTTGCCGTCCGCCGTTTCTTTGCCGTCGGCTTTTCGGTAGCTGATGGCTAAGAGCTTCTTTGCCGTCCGCCGTTTCTTTGCCGTCGGCTTTTCGGTAGCTGATGGCAAAGAGCTTCTTTGCCGTCCGCTAGCCGACGGCAAAGATCAGGCAGATGGCAAAGTAGCTGATTCCAATAGTGAATAGCAACAATTTCATGTTTAACATAAGGAACTATAGCAAGTTCATCTCCATAAGCATAATTCATATTGGCATCTTGGCCACAAGCATAGCAAGCATCATCAAAAAGGGATATTTCAAACAAATTCAAGGGATCATAGCAATCATCCTTCAGTAAGCACGAAGGGGAATTAAATAATGTATGAGTTGGGGGGTTACTCTCATTAGAAGGTGGGCACGGGTAGCTAATCCGCTCTTCCTCCTTTTGTTCTTCGCTCTCCTCATCATCTTTTTCATCCAATGAGCTCACAGTTTCATCAATTTCTTCTTCCATATCTTCCTGCAAAATATTAGTCTCTTCTTGGATAGTGGAGACTTCATAAAAGCATTAATATAGTAATTGTATTCATAATTTTCATAGCAATATCTAAGTATAGCAAGATTTTCAGGCCTACAAACTGCATCATCAAAATCATCAAACGCTTTAAACATAGACTCAATCTCATAAGCACCCATAAAAGCAACAAATTCTTCTATTTGTTCCACATCATAGTAATCATATCTACCATCAGCATAAGAAGCCAAGGTTTCATTATCATTGAATTTGGATGAAAAGGGAAGGTGTGGATCCTCCACCCTAGAGCAACAAGTATAATCATGCATCACACATAGTTGATGAGCATACCAACGCAAAATAATAAATTGATCCAATAATAGTTTCCCTTTTTGTGTTGAGCGAGAATCCCTAAAGTATTCACGTTGATCCAACGTGTCTCCCATTATAAAGTTGAATGGGGTTTTCTCAGGATTATCAAAGTAGTACTTAATATCTTCCACATAATGTGAATCGAGGGTTTTAGGAGTTACCCCATCTACATGAGTAGCAAGTACATCTATTTTTTTTGGTTTTTTGTGTTCCATATCCATAACTAAAGATAGAGAATAACTAAGGACAACAAATAAAATTACTTAGTGATAAAGCAAACAAGCACACACGAGAATATTCACCCCACGCTATGACTCCTCGGCAACAGCGCCAGAAAAAGGTCTTGATGACCCGCAAGTATACGGGATAGTTGTAGCCTCTTTCGATAAGTAAGAGTGTCGAACCCAACGAGGACCTAAAGGTAGAACAAATACTCTCTCAAGTCCTATCGGCCACTGATACGACTCTACGCACACCTGACGTTCGCTTTACCTAGAACAAGTATGAAACTAGAAGTACTTTGTAGGTGTGATAGGATAGGTTTGCAAGATAATAAAGAACGCAAATATAAACCATGGGCTATTTAGATAAAGATTCAATAAAGTAAATATAGCGAGTGCGGAAAAGTGGTGGTAGGAGTTATGAAAGTGTCCCTAAGCAATTGACTAGGTTACTAGACCGGTAATCACTATTGCAATTCTATTTGAGGGAGAGGCATAAGCTAACATATCATCCCTTACTTGGAATTCTATGCACTTATGATTGGAACTCTAGCAAGCATCCGCAACTAGTAAAGATTCATTAAGGTAAAACCCAACCATAGCATTAAAGCATCAAGTCCCCTTTTATCCCATACGCAAACAACCTACTTACTCGGGTTTGTGTTTCAGTCACTCACGCAACCCACCATAAGCAAATCATAAACATATTGCAAACCCTACAGCGGGAATCCCTCACGCTTGCGCGACATGGAGGGCACAATAGGACAGCACCAATAATAAAACATGCAACTCAAACCAATCATAGCAATTCATCAATCACCGATAGGACAACAAAAATCTACTCAGACATCATAGGATGGCAACACATCATTGGAAAATAATATGAAGCATAAAGCACCATGTTCAAGTAGAGGGTACAGCGGGTTGCGGGAGAGTGGACCGCTGAATATAGAAGGGGGAAGGTGATGGAGATGTTGATGAAGATGATGGAGGTGTTGGTGAAGATCGCGGTGATGATGATGGCCCCCGGCGGCGTTTCGGCGCCACCGGAAGCAAGGGGGAGAGAGCCCCCCTTCTTCTTCTTCTTCCTTGACCTTCTCCCTAGATGGGAGAAGGGTTTCCCCTTTGGTCCTTGGCTCCCATGGCTTGGGAGGGGCGAGAGACCCTCCGAGATTGGATCTATCTCTCTGTTTCTGCGTTCTCAGATTCTACCCCTTCACCGTTTCCTTTATATCTGAAGATCCGTAACTTCGATTGGGGTGAATCTTTCGCCCAGATCTTTCTCATAAAATTATCTTTCTTGCGCCAAAAGAGGAGTGTCAACCGCCTTATGGGTGGCCCACGAGAGCCCAGGCTGCGGCCAGGGGGAAGGGCGCGCCCCCTGTCTCGTGGCCACCCCGGACACCGTTTCGCGTTGATTTTACTTCCCAAAAATCATAAATATTCCAAAAAAAATCTCCGTCCATTTTTACCCGTTTGGACTCCGTTTGATATTGGGTTTCTGCGAAACAAAAAACATGCAACAGACAGGAACTGGCACTGGGCACTACATCAATATGTTAGTCCCAAAAAATAGTATAAAAAGTTGCCAAAAGTATATAAAAGTTGAATAATATTGGCATGGAACAATCAAAAATTATAGATACGACGGAGACGTATCAGCAGGTGGTACTGGTGGCCCGTCAAGGGGTCGCACACGATGACCCTGGACCGCTCCAGCTCTAGCTTTTCACTAGTAGAAAAGGGGGCAAAGGTCCAGGCCGGGTCATCCCATTAGTCCCGGTTCAGTCCAGAACCAGGACCCATGGGGGCATTGGACCCGGTTCGTGAGCCCCGGGGGCCGGCCGGGCCACGTGGGCCATTGGTCCCGGTTCGTCTGGACCTTTTGGTCCCGGTTGGTGGGACGAACCAGGACCAATGGGCCTCACTCCTGGCCCACCACCATTGGTTCCGGTTGGTGGCTTGAGCCGGGACCAAAGGCTGCCCTTTAGTCCTGGTTCATGCCACCAACCGGGACCAATGATGTGCCTATATATACCCCCTCGCGTAAGAGCAAAGCACACTGCTCTATTTTTCTGGCCGCCGAGGGGGAGAGGGCTTGGTGGTGCTCTAGCTCACCTCTATGCACACAAGGTGTTCGATGGAATGCCCGAGCCACACTACTTAAGCTTTCTCCTCTCCAAGCTCGACCTCCAGCTCCATTTTCCTCAATATTTGTCTAGGTTTAGTGGTCCGTCACGCCCCGTCCCCGTCTTCACCGCCGTCGATCACTCGCGCCGATCTCATCGCCGGCACCACCGTTGTGAGCCTCTTGTTCTTATCTTCTTTCTGAAAGGAAAAATATTCTTACTTGTATGTTTAGATAGATACTTGTATTATTTTCTTACTTTTATTATTGCATCTTATATAGTGCGATGGTTTTGGTATCCGCCCCCGTCGGCCCTCGTCCTGTCTATGATTCGGATGTGGTATATATTATCTTTTCATAACTATTGGTTCATTTATTGTTTATGACAATTATGACGACCAACGTGACATAGATTTTATTTATCTAGGAGGTTGTTGAACCAGAAATTCCAACCGACCCTATTGTCGAGAGGTTAAATTTAGTTGAAGAAGAAAACAATTTCTTGAAGAAAAAATAAGAAAAATTGAGGAGCAGAAGATGATATTGGAGTTGCATGTTGCGGATGTCGTCGATGATCACAAGATCAAGATGGATGCAATGCGCTTGAAGATTAGAAAGATTAGAAAATATGCCATTCATACCGAGGCTTGGTATCATTATGCCATTGGATCAGTTGTTACCTTGGTTGCGATTATGATCGCATTTCTTTTTGTATTGAAATGTTTTACATAGTTTCAATGTATGGTTTAATTAATTTAGATGCTCTGCAGAGCTTTATGTTGTTAGATGAGAACTATGTATGTACTTTGGTTTTAATGTGATGATGAACTTCTATTAATTTGATCACTTAATTATCTATTCATGATGTTCTGTAATGGTTTTTGACACACTTAACTATATATAATGCACGTAGATGAACCAGCAATGGATGTACGGTGACAGACACACCTCCGAGTACATTAAGGGCTTGCATGATTTTCTCGAAGTGGCTGAGGCAAACAAGCAGAATGGTTTTATGTGTTGTCCATGCCCTATATGTGGGAATACGAAGTCTTACTCTGACCGGAAAATCCTTCACACCCACCTGCTTTACAAGGGTTTCATACCACACTATAATGTTTGGACGAGGCACGGAGAAATAGGGGTTATGATGGAAGACAACGAAGAAGAAGAGTACGAATACAACTATGTGCCCCCTAAATACGGTGATGCTACTGGACATCAAGAGGAACCAGACGATCTGCACGATGATGCTGCAACGGGCGAAGCTGCTAAAGATCAAGAGAAACCAGACGGTGTGCCTGATGATGATGATCTCCGCCGGGTCATTGTCGATGCAAGGACGCAATGCGAAAGTCAAAAGGAGAAGCTGAAGTTCGATCGCATGTTAGAGGATCACAAAAAAGGGTTGTACCCCAATTGCGAAGATGGCAACACAAAGCTCGGTACCGTACTGGAATTGATGCAGTGGAAGGCAGAGAATGCTGTGCCTAACAAAGGATTTGAGAAGCTACTAAAAATATTGAAGAAGAAGCTTCCAAAGGATAACGAATTGCGCGACAGTACATACGCAGCAAAGAAGGTCGTATGCCCTCTAGGATTGGAGGTGCAGAAGATACATGCATGCCCTAATGACTGCATCCTCTACCGCGGTGCGTACAAGGATCTGAACGCATGCCCGGTATGCGGTGCATTACGGTATAAGATCAAACGAGATGACCCTGGTGATGTTGATGGCGAGCCCCCCAGGAAGAGGGTTCCTGCGAAGGTGATGTGGTATGCTCCTATAATACCACGGTTGAAATGTTTGTTCAGAAACGGAGAGCATGCCAAGTTGATGCGATGGCACAGTGAGGACCGTACGAAGGACGGGAAGTTGAGAGCACCCGCTGACGGGTCGCAGTGGAGAAAAATCGAGAGAAAGTACTGGGATGAGTTCGGAAGTGACCCAAGGAACGTATGGTTTGCTTTAAGCACGGATGGCATTAATCCTTTCGGGGAGCAGAGCAGCAATCACAGCACCTGGCCCGTGACTCTATGTATGTATAACCTTCCTCCTTGGATGTGCATGAAGCGGAAGTTCATTATGATGCCAGTTCTCATCCAAGGCCCTAAGCTACCTGGCAACGACGTTGATGTGTACATAAGGCCATTAGTTGAAGAACTTTTACAGCTGTGGAATGGAAACGGTGTACGTACGTGGGATGAGCACAAACAGGAGGAATTTGACCTAAAGGCTTTGCTGTTCGTGACCATCAACGATTGGCCCGCTCTCAGTAACCTTTCAAGACAGACAAACAAGGGATACCACGCATGCACGCACTGTTACTTGACACCGATAGTATATACCTGGGAAGCTGTAGGAAGAATGTGTACCTGGGCCATGTCGATTTCTTCCGACCAACCATCAATGTCGAAAGAAAGGCAAGCATTTCAAAGGCGAGGCAGATCACCGGAAGAAGCCCGCCATGCGTACCAGTGATCACATACTTGCTATGGTCAATGATTTACACGTAATCTTTGGAAAGGGTCCCGGCGCACTAGCTATTCCGAATGACGTTGAGGGACACGCACCCATGTGGAAGAAAAAATCTATATTTTGGGACTTACCCTACTGGAAAGACCTAGAGGTCCGCTCTTCAATCGACGTGATGCACGTGACGAAGAACCTTTGCATGAACCTGCTAGGCTTCTTGGGCGTGTATGGAAAGACAAAAGATACACCTGAGGCACGAGAGGACCTGCAACGTTTGCACGAAAAAGACGGCATGCCTCCAAAGCAGTATGAAGGTCCTGCCAGCTACGCTCTTATGAAAGAAGAGAAACAAATCTTCTTTGAATGTCTGCTCAGTATGAAGGTCCCGACTGGCTTCTCGTCGAATATAAAGGGAATAATAAATATGCCAGAGAAAAAGTTCCAGAACCTAAAGTCTCATGACTGCCACGTGATTATGACGCAACTGCTTCCGGTTGCATTGAGGGGGCTTCTACCGGAAAACGTCTGATTAGCCATTGTGAAGCTATGTGCATTCCTCAATGCAATCTCTCAGAAGGTGATCGATCCAGAAATCGTACCAAGGCTAAGGAGTGATGTGGCGCAATGTCTTGTCAGTTTTGAGCTGATGTTCCCACCATCCTTCTTAAATATCATGACGCACGTCCTAGTTCATCTAGTCGACGAGATTGTCATTCTGGGGCCCGTATTTCTACACAATATGTTCCCCTTTGAGAGGTTCATGGGAGTCCTAAAGAAATATGTCCATAACCGTGCTAGGCCAGAAGGAAGCATCTCCATGGGCCATCAAACAGAGTATGTCATCGGGTTTTGTGTTGACTTCATTCCTGGCCTTAAGAAGATAGGTCTCCCTAAATCGCGGTATGAGGGGAGACTGACTGGAAAAGGCACGCTTGGAAGGGACTCAATAATATGTAGGGACGGATATTCTTGGTCTTAAGCACACTACGCAGTTCTACAGAACTCTACCTTGGTGACCCCGTATGTCGATGAACACAAGAATAGTTTGTACTCGAAACACCCAGAGCAGTGCGACGACTGGATTACATGTGAACACATCAGGACTTTCAGCAGTTGGTTGGAAACACGTCTCAGAGGTGACAACACTGTTTGTGATGAGTTGTACTTGTTGTCTAGGGGACCATCTTTGACTGTATTGATTTACAAAGGATATGAGATAAATGGGAATACATTTTACACGATTGACCAAGATCAAAAGAGCACCAACCAAAACAGCAGTCTCCGCTTTGATGCAACAACCGAGAGGGAAAGGACACATATTATGGTTACATAGTGGACATATGGGAACTTGACCACGGACATGATTTTAAGGTCCCATTGTTTAAGTGCAAATGGGTCAATCTGTTAGGAGGCGGGGTACAGGTATACCCACAGTACGGAATGACAACATTGGATCTAAAAAATCTTGGGTACACTAACGAACCGTTCGCCCTAGCCAATGATGTGGCACAGGTTATCTATGTGAAGGACATGTCTACCAGACCGAGAAAAAGAAAAGATAAGGAAGCGAATACATCATACGATGAGCCAAAGCGCCACATACTTCTTTCAGGAAAAAGGGACATCGTGGGAGTGGAGGGCAAGACAGACATGTCTGAAGATTATGAAAAGTTTCATGAAGTTCCTCCCTTCAAAGTCAAGGCTGACCCAAGCATCCTGATAAACGATGAAGATTATCCATGGTTACGGCGCAATAAGCAAATGACACAAGCGAAGAAAAAGTGAAGACTTTCTCCGCAACTATTATGATGATACCATGCCAACTTTGTAACAAACGAGTATGATACCTTTGTCCGTTTTATACATGCACATGCTATGTGGGTGAAATTATGATACCATGCCAACTTTCAACTTTTTCAGAGTTCATTTGAAATGCTTTAATGTCTTATGGTTCGGCCCTCGTAATACCATTAATCCCGGTTCGCTCCTTGTCAACTATGTTCTCACCAAGAACACTCTCAAGAGGGCAGCCACGTGGGCCATTGGTCCCGGTTTGTCTGGACCTCTTGCTTTCGGTTCCACGCACGAACCGGGACCAATGCGCCTCGCCCCTGGCCCATGACCATTAGTCCCGGTTTGTGCCACAAACCGGGACTAAAGGGTTGGTCCTCGTTGCGCTCACAGTTTAGTCCCACCTCGCCAACCGAAGGGCGCTCACACCGGTTTATAATTCCGTCCCTCTCTGCCTTGTTGACCTCCTCTCAAAGTGAAAATAGATGCCCCTATACAGGGAATTTGACCAAAATTCATAGTGAATTTCTCTAAAATTCATAGAAATTTATTATGAATTTAGGTTGAATTTTATCTATAGGCCCATCTATGTTCATTTTTTAGTAAAGTTAATCACAAACTTGTGATTCACACAAATTTCAAAGAATTCAAATTTTAACTATTCAAATTTGAAAACTAATGGCACTAACAGAAATTTTATAATTTTTCTAAATCTAATGGCACTAACAGAAAGTTTATAATTTTGCTGACCTAAAAGCAAAAAGAATTAAAAAAATGAAGCAAAAAACAAAAGAAAATAAATAATGCAGAAAACAAAACAAAAAAAAATAGCAACAATAAGTATTTTGTTGTAAGTAGAAACAAAACAAAATAAATAAAGCAACAAAGAAAACAAAAAAAGTGTTTTCAAATTTGAAAACTAATGGCACTAACAGAAAGTCTATAATTTTTCTAAAACTAAAAGCAAAAAAGAAATAAAAATTGAATCAAAAAACAAAAGAAAATAAATAATGCAGAAAACAAAACAAAAAACTGGAAAAAAATAAAAATAGCATCAATAAGTATTTTGTTGTAAGTAGAAATAAAATAAAATAAATAAAGCAAGAAAGAAAACAAAAAAAACAAAAAAAGAGTTTTCAAATTTGAAAACTAATGGCACTAACAGAAAGTTTATAATTTTTCTAAAACTAAAAGCAAAAGGAATTAAAAAATAAGGCAAAAAACAAAAGAAAATAAATAATGCAGAAAACAAAACAAAAAATTGAAAATAAAAATAAAAATAGCAACAATAAGTAAAGAAAACAAAAAACAAAAAAGTGCCTCCTACTGGGCCCCCACGGCCTGAATACGACTAGAAATCCTACCATGGGCCAGGATTCAGGCCCGCAGGAGGCCTAGGCCCACAGGCAGATAAGTGACTTTAGGCCCGGAAGCCTGCATTTGAGAGGAGATCGAAGTGGTCAGCGCAACAGCGCTTATAAACCGTTGTCGAGCCCTCTTGGCTAGCGAGGTGGGACTAAACATCCCACCGCACCGCGCCAGTTCCAGCACAAGGCCTTTGGTCCCGATTGGTGCCACCAACCGGGACTAAAGGGGTGCATTGGTACCGGTTTGTGGCACAAACCGGGACCAATGCCCCCCTTTAGTCCCGGTTGGTGCCACCAACCAGGACCAAAGGTCTCTTTCCAGCAGCCCAAAGGGCGGGAAGCGGCGGCCTTTGGTCCCGGTTGGTGGCACCAACCGGGACTAAAGGGAGGCATTGGTCCCGGTTTGTGCCATGAACCGGGACCAAAGCCTTTCCTACATAACCAAACACTTGGAAAATTTCCCCCCACCCGCCATTCTTCTCTCCAACGCCGCCAGGCTGCTGCGCTGCTCCTCGATGTCGGCCCCTGCCCCGGCGTCGCCGTCGCCTCCCCTAGACGCCCGAGGTCACCGTCGCCGCCCGCTCGCCGTCGCCCGTGCCCTCGCCCGACGCCGTCGCCGCTCGCCGCCCTTCCCAGACGCGCATCGCGCGCCCCGGCCCGCCCCCGTCATCACCGCCGCCCTGCCCCACCCCCTTCCTCGCCGGCCGTCGCCCCTGCCACGTCGCCGTCCTCGCCGCCGAACGCGCGCCCCCTGTCCCGTTGCCGTCCTCGCTGCCGAACCCGCGCCCCTGCCCCTCCGTTGGTCCGGCCGGCGCCCCTCCCCTATTTTTTTCTTATATTACATGCTTGTTTTTTTTCAGATTATATATATGTATATATGTGAGTATATGTATTGTGTATATTGCTTCTTTTCAGATTCTTTTTCATATATATGATGATTTGTATTTTGCTTTTTTATGAAAATGTATATATGTTTGTATGTTCTCTGTGTATATATGTTCATATATGCAAAAGTTAGATTTATATATTTAGAAAAGGATTATCTATATATGTTAGTTTCATTTTTAGAAAATTTTTATATATTTAGGAGAGGAAAAAGGAAAATAAGAAGAGGAAAAAGGAGAAGAAGAGGAGAGGAAGAAAAGGAATTCTAGTTTTTCTTCTTCTCTTCTATTCCTTTCTTCTTCTCCTCTTTTTATTTCTTCTTCGTTTTCTTATGTTTTATCGGGTCTGTCGTCGTCCATATACCCCTCCCGATAACTTTAACACGAGGGGGGGGGTCGATATACCCCCTCCCCGATATATGTTTGTACGTATGTCGTGTCGATATAAACTCCCGATAACTTCAACATGTGGGGGGGGGGGTCGATATACCCCCTCCCGATAACTTCAACACGAGGGGGGGTCGATATACCCCCTCCCGATAACTTCAACACGTGGGGGGGTCGATAGACCCCCTCCCCGTTACTATTATTTTCCCATGTACGTATGCCGTCGTTGTCGATATAAATCCCTCCCGCTAACTTCAACACGTGGGGGGGGGGGGGTCGATATACCCCCTCCCGATAACTTCAACACGTGGGGGGGGGGGTCGATATACCCCCTCCCCGATAATATTATTTTCCCATGTACGTATGTCGTCGTTGTCGATATAAACCCCTCCCGATAACTTCAACACGTGGTGGGGGGGGGGTCGATATACCCCCTCCCCGATAATATTATTTTCCCATGTACGTATGTCGTCGTTGTCGATATAAACCCCTCCCGATAACTTCAACACGTGGGGGGGGGGGGGTCGATATACCCCCTCCCGATAACTTCAACACGTGGGGGGGGGGGTTGATATACCCCCTCCCCGATAACATTATTTTCCCGTGTATGTATCTCGTCGTTGTCGATATTACCCCCTTGAAGCGTTGTCGAGGCCACCCCAAACCCTAGAGAAGCAGTGTCGAGGCCACTAATTAATATGATTCCTTACTGTGATTAGCTACTAGTTCTACGTTTGCCACTAATATATCCATCTATCATGTTTCAATAATAATTGCCAAGTTGTAAATATTTGTAGAAACTATGGACACCCCCCGAGACGAAGCAACGGAAGCGGTGTTGGGGGACATAATCGCACAAGGAAGTGATGCCGTCTTCTCGTTTCTGAACGACACCGATTGTCTGGAAGGACAGGGTGAAGAAGCAGGCTATGATTATGATGGCTCCTTTGACCCAATGCCGGTGCAAGAAGGAGACCGTGAGGACGGCTCCGGTGACCCAATGACGGTGCAAGAAGGAGACCGTGATGACGGCTCCGGTGACCGAACCGAGTCTGGCCAGGTATATATATTAGTTAAGCCTGTGCTGACTAGCTAATTGATGCATTCATTGTTTTGGTATATGTACACATATTAATTAACTCCCGTCTTTCTTCTTTTTTCTAGCCCTTCAGATCGAGCACAACTTCGGTAAGGAGACGAGGCCCGAAGAAAAAGTTGAGCTCGGATGAAAGGTTTGAGATTATAGCAATCGTGCACGATGGCGAACCGATTGAACCCATCCGGACAAAGAACGCATTTGCTGCTCAGTGCGGGGTTCTTGTTAGGGACAGGATCCCGATCAGCATCCACCAATGGTATAAGCCTAAGAACGAAGACCCTGAGGTATCTTACGTCAATGATATGTAGAAAGATGATCTTTGGACTGTGCTGAAGGCAAATTTCACCCTACCGCCAGAGGAGGATCCGGAGAAGCCAGTTATAGAGCAATTAATCAAATCTTTTGCTCTTAAGAAGATGGCAGGCCTATTCAGGAGGTGGAGGAAAGAGCTGAAAAAGTTTGTCGACAAAGAAGAGACACCGGAATTCATCAGCAAATATGAGAAGATCAGAGATCACTGGCCCGCATTTGTGGCCCACAAGACATCGGAAAAGAGTAAGAAGATGTCAGCGACAAACAAGCAAAATGCTGCGAAGAAGAAGTTTCACCATCGCACGGGGTTAGGTGGCTACCTCAAAGCCCGGCCAAAGTGGGCCAAGGCTAAGAATGATCTGCTTGATAAAGGGATCAAACCAGAGACAATGAACTGGCCAGACCGTTGCCGGCCTTGGTTCTTCGGGGCTGGCGGAACCTTGGACCCTGTATCAGGGAAGTGCCGTTGGACGGACGAGCAACTGAAAATACCATACTCTTTCCTTACAACTTCGAGTGAGTGTTACTGTCGTGTGCATATTCGGTTTCCCTTATTACTCGAGCGAGGTTATAGTAATGTAATTGATGAGTTATGCATGCGTGCGCAGCTTCCACTATGTTCTTCTGGAGATTAAACTTGAGCGGGGACTAGTAACCGTCTTAGACTCGAGACGAAAAGATCCCGAAACCTATGCGGACATGACTAAAATGCTCAACAAGTAAGTTCAATCGATCATTATCGCACCATATCGGCAACTTTTTGTTCATTTCCCGATATCTCAAGTAATAATAATTATTTTCTTTGTCTTGCAGGGTTTGTAAACAGTTCACCGCAGAAGCTCCGGGACTACCGAAGGAGCTGCGACATACATACCCGAAAGTAAGTACTACTAGCTAGCTAGTTGCGCGCATCTCCCGTTCATTCTATAGCTATACTTTCATCAATGCCATTTATAATGCTTCATTATCAGTTTGATTGACCTCTATTTCTCATAAAGTGCTTGTGGCTGGAACAAGGAAATAATTACTGTAGATACTACGTGTGCGAGTTCATCTACAACACGACTTTGAAAAATAAGCGGGGCTACTCTAAAATACAATATGAAGTGCGTAAGCAATAATATTCACAATTTCATTTTATTACACCATCATTTCTGTTGAGTTTCATTCATATATATGTATTAACCCCCTTCTTCAAATTAGACGTGGTAGATGCGGAATGAACTCCTACCACAAGATCGCATGAAAGCAATTCAAGAGGAATTGGCAGGATTCTTTCTTGACCACGTCATCAATAAAGTCGGAGAATACCATGTGGAAGTTGATTTCAATTGCTAGGGGATTGTAAGAGATCTTACATATTGTATATGTATGTAGCCAGTAGCGTCGGATAGATAATACGAAAACTTGTTGTTCGACCAATCTCTCGGAGAAGGAGAGGTCGATCGATCACTTCTCTCGGTATGCATGACGAACTTCTGTACTTAATGGTTTCCTTCATTTTCTTACTAGCTAGCGTGTCGAGGGCCTCTCTATGTATAGTACGTAGCATCGACCAAGCACGGACATGAGAGGACACTTCTCTCTATTAATTAGCTAGCTAACACAATATATGAAACACCTAAATTAACCCCTGAAAACCCCCACCCCCTTTTTTTTAAAAAAAATCACATCCCCTAAAATGCTGACGCGTGGATGCCTATTGGTCCCGGTTGGTGCCACCAACCAGGACCAAAGGCCCTCCCGCGTGGGCTCGGCGCACCGGCCACGTGGAGGTCCAGCTGTCCCCGTTCTGGACTGAACCGGGACTAAATGGCCAGGGCATTAGTAACGACCCTTTAGTCCCGGTTCAGGAACCGGGACAAAAGGCCCTTACCAACGAAGACTAATGGTGGTTTATCTACTAGTGTTTGGACGAGGACGCGGCCGTTGCGGTACTCGAGCACCTGGCTGTCATGGACCCGCAGTTTAAAGCGCTGGGGAGGGATGCGGTTGGGAGGGTCCATGACAGGGGTGAAGGCAAGGGCCCGGACAAAGTTGTCGGTGTAGTAGTTGGGGTAGCCATTGTGGAAGACGCCGAGGAGGGGTGGCCTCCCATGGTGCTCGTGGAAGCGTCTGAGGAACCCGTGGTCTGTGGTGGAGTGCTGCCACGGCCTGCGGACCGCGGCGGCGCGCAGGAGGGAGGAGGGTTGAGGGCCGAGGCGGAGGAGTACCTCATCCAGGGGATGTTCGTCTTCGAGCGGCGGGGGCGGAGCCAAGCTGCTGCCACCGTGGAGTTGTTTACTCATTCCGGGCAGCGCTCTACTTGGGGCAGGGCAGCAGAATGGATCATCCAAGTGCAGGTGCAGCCAACCAGCTGGCTCAGTCAGAACTCTTCCGTTTTCTAAACATTGTAGAAGTTGGTTTCAGTGCAGCAAAAAATGCACAGCAGAACTTGTATAGAGATGCATTTAACAATCGAACTAAACACAATATTTCATCACAATAAATTTTGATCAAGACAACTTTCTCCTCAGAAGAAGAATTTAGTTAACAGGAATAAACTAGCACAAAGAATTTGTGAAGTAAAGTATCGTCACACTTGATCAGCTGCTAATTAACGGGAATGGCCTAATTAATCCTACTCGCTGCACTTTGTTTAAACATGTTTTTATACACACAAACGAGTACTCTGTTCCAAGTCACACAAGAGAATCTGTTGGCGCTAGAACAAAACACATAGCAAACCCATGTTGTCAGATGTGAAATAAGTATACTACAAAGCAACATCTGCGTGTATCAAATGATTAATCCCTAGCACAAATTAGTTAAAAATTAGCTCAAATAAGTTATCAGCCAACCAAAATATTTGGACGAAATAGAGAGAACAGTGGTTAGAGTCAGACTCTACTAGTGCTTAGTGCTTACTTATTGGATGGAGAAGACCAGGGTAATCTGTACTGTGACTGAGAGAAGGAATGGGCAATTCATCGACCAGGTGGTGGTGGGCTGACAGGCCCACAGATACAGCAAGCGGAGGTAGAAATTGGGGGCAATTAGTCCAGCTCACCTCTTGACGCCCGACACGTCGTCGTCGACCGCAGAAGATCAGTCGCCGGTGGTCGCCGCCCCACCTCGTCGCCGGCGATCAGCGGCTCGACACAGCTGGAGTGGCTCGGCGGACGAGTGTTGCCGCGGTCGCCTCTCCTGCAGGGATTTTGACTGAGCACCTCTTTTCTTCCGTTTGGGGACGATCCAGGCCGTCCATTCGATCAGACGGCTCCGAACGGTGTGGAATAGCTAACGGACCTTTGGGTGACCAAAGGGCCAATTCTGGCCGTGGGCTACGGCCCAGGTCCTGTTAGCCCAGAAGGAAATGTTTTTTTTTTCTTTTAAAAAAATTATACGCTGGGTTGGGCCTTTAAAGAGCTGTCGTGTGTTTTACGGGCTAAATGCAAAATATGTGTGTTTTTCTTTTTATTCACTGTATTTTCTGTTTTAGGATTATTCTAATGACGTTTATGCACTCGCGTGATGTTGCTCCTTCTTTGTCAGTTTTTTTCCTACGGTATGCAAATCAACCAATGGATGTCGTGCTATGTGCTAAATTCTTGGTTAACTCGTCACCGAACCCAATACATAATGATCGGAACCCTAACTCATGTTCTAAACCTGACATTCACGACAGTTAGATTTAGTTTCAGCTGTTAAGTTCAGAATTGACAGTAGGCTTAGTTCGGGTAAGTTGATGCCCTATTTTAGGGCTGTTGTTGGAGACGGCGCTTCCTTATGCCCAAAAAAATAGTTTTCGTGCTCAAAATTTTTTACTTCCAACTTTTTTCTCCCTAAAGTAAGGCAGTTGGAGATGCTCTTGGGGTCTTTTTGAAGATGTTCTCTCACAACTAGTCGTGGTAAGCAGGCAGTTTAACGGATCGGAGGTGTACTCTTTTGAAAGTTGCTATATATCACATCAACAAATCAGCGAGACATGATTGTTTATATATTTTTGACTACCATGAACTCCTGATTTTGCCTTTTTTTTCTTTACCAATTAGATCTACTAGCAAAACATGTTCGTGCGTTGCAACGGGAAAAAAATGTGGACCTCTACTCAATAATTATTTTTGAAGACCCCCACATGCATATGCCCTCTATTTCAACATGACGTCTCATTTGAACTGTCGTTTATCCTTTTTCATGAACTCGTCGAGCCGTGCCACATGATCATTAAAATGTCCGAATATGATCAATCCTTAGGCAACGAGCTCGGCCACTGCACTGCTCATCTATCATTGAACCGCGCCAGTGCAAGATAATGTTTAGACAAATATCGTCAAGCTGGAAGCGAGGGCTGCCCTCTGTGAGACCCTCCCGACACCTGGTCCATATACAACCCCCTACACCTGCTCACTTTGAACTTGCAATGCTGTGGACTTGTTTCATGAAGAAAGGGCATGTCTTGCACTTGTACCGCCTAAATAAGGTCTAAACGGTGCTGGTACATAACATGATTATTTGTACTATACACACATGTGTAGTTACTGGCTAAGTAAACTTAATAAAGAAGCAGTTAGTCACCCTGGATGGAAACTGAATTTTAAAAGATCACCTCGTAAAATTCTTTCTACTCTACATGATTGCCGGCGAAACTGAAAAAGTTGCATGGACAGTGTCGCAGAGTACGCGTGCGTTTGTGTCGGTCCATGTCAATGTTGGCGTCCTTTTTGCGCTCCTCCCCTACTTTACTTCCTCGCCCTCAGTGGTAATTTTTTTAATTTCTTTTTTGCTTCATTTCTTTCACACCAAGCCACATTTGTTTCACACCTAGCCCACTTTGTGGGCCCACAATCCCGAAATCCTTCCTTCCTTCATTTATAATTTCGTAGCCCACGCAAAGAGATAGCCTTCAAATTCTTTCCTATGCCCACAAATCTGCCTCAAATTCCTTCCTGTAATACACAACTATTCATAATTATCCACGCAGTCCACAATCCTGAAAATCCATCCTTCCTCTTTTATACTACTATAATTTCGTTGCCCTCAAAGTAAGCCTTCAATTCTTTCCTTTAATACCTGCAAATCCGTCCTCAATTTCTTCCTTTAATACGCAAGTGTTATTTATTTCCTTTAATACCCACAAATCAGCTCTCAAATTCATCCTTCCCTCTTGTCCGCTCTCTCACGGCCTTTTTTTAGGTAAATAAATACATGAGACTTGCTTGTATATAAATTGGTACGAATCTTTTTAAAGCAAAGATGTGGGACTAATTTCAAAGAAAAATAACTTGCTTAGTTGGTTGTTGTGCTGTTCCACGGGGCACGAGGTCATGAGTTCGTTCCTCACAGTAGCTATTTTTCTCACGCGCGGCCCGGAAGAGGCCTGGCGAGCCATAGTTTTTTTTTGTGGATCTAGGGTAGAGCTGGCGGCCAATTTTTTAAATCCGACCGCCATCGAATGTTCGGCTGACGGACCAAAACGTACGATTTTTTTGGGAGGAAGAAGCATTCGACTCTTTATTATTAACTAGCAAAAGAGCCAGTGCGTTGCAACGAGAGAGAAAACATAACACACACTCTTAACTCAACAACCATCACTCAAGACCACAATAGGTCCATCTTCTTTATTTTTGCGAGGCATCATATTTGTGTTGCCGCTTATCCTCCTTCTCGCCCTTGTCGGCGATGGCCTCGGTGTTCACACAAAACAACAAAAAACGTGTGTTGAATATGGTTAATCCTACGGCGTCTCTCTCTCCCTCTCTCCTCCCTCTCCCTCTCTCTCTCTCCCCCCCCCCCCCTCTCTCTCTCTCTCTCTCTCTCTCTCTCGCTTTCTCTCACTCTCGCGATGAGAAATCTGTTGTTTTCCCGTGCGAGATTTTTCAGAGGTGTGCACGTGTAGTTATCGATGTTTTCTTTTCCGTATATGGTTATAGTGGAGTGTTTATTTACAATCCGGATCGCCGCCGGTATGAAAAAATGGATCTTACGCTATAAATTATAAGTTTGCTTCCATAACAATATTTTAAAAATATTTAACAGGTAAAATTAACATCGTTTTTAGATTTCACACATTTTTCTAATAAAATTTCATATATAATATGTTAAAATCGAAGTTACGGTTTAAAAGATATAGATAATTTAGAAAATCATTTGGTTTGACTCAAATATATTCCAAAATAATATTTAAAGATACTTAAAAGGTAAAAATAATCTCATATTCATATTCTACATGTTTTTTTAATCAAATTTGATATATAACATGTTCAAATCGGAGTGACGGTTTAAAAGATATGGATGATTTTAAAAAGCATTTGTTTGACTTAAATATGATCCGCGGATGAATTACCTAAAACATCAGAGGGGTTTTCGAAAAATGTAAAATAAAGGTTCGGGTGTGACTTAAATCCGGACGGCGGGTTGATTTCAAGAAAAGACAAGGACTTTTGTGTAAAATACGAAAATAACGATTCATTTTAACTTAAAACAGGACTGTGGGCTGAATTCTCTGAAATAGAGGGACTTTTCTGAAAAATGGCAAGAGGGACGAAAGAAACCGAATTTGCTTTATTATTAGTTAAAGATTAAAGATAAAGATTAGGTAAAGAAAAGATAAAGATATACAGTGCCATACAATGGGACCGGAACAATAAAGGATAGCAACCGGTAGATGATTACAACCAGCGGAGTAGATCATCAATAGTTTTGTAGCATCAAGGCAAAACTTCTCCAAATGACTGATCAAAGGCAGTTGTACACTCCACATGGCAAAAGATTTCTGAGCATGATCTGCAGCCTATACACAAGGAGAAGGAACAAAATTTATAATGGACACCTAAAGAACAACAAATATCTGATAATAATAATAATAATAATAATAATAATAATAATAATAATAATAATAATAATAATAATAATGTTCTTGCATAATACCAACCAAAAACAGCTAGCATCAAAAGATGACGAGCAGGGAGAAGAGCATGAAGACGAGGAAGCACGGGTAGGCAGCGACCCCCCGATGCTCATCGCCATGGCCCCTACAAGCTACCAGCAGCCTGCTGCAGACCCTTGTAGACCACAGCACGAACCCCATGCCCACCCCGAAGATGAGCCCGCCGCCCCGTGGCAGGACCAGGGATACCGCCGAGAAGATGGTCATGGAGAGCATGCAGTATCCGAGCAGGCTGGCGCACCGGTAGAGGCTGAGGTCGCCACGGCCTCCTCGTCCCGGCGAGAGCAGCATGGAGGAGATGAAGTAGAGGAAGACGGACGCGGCGGTGGCCCAGCCGAGGACGATCCCGAAGTGGAGCTTCCCGGCCAGGAGCTGGAAGAGGGCCAAGGAGAGTAGGATCAGCACGGGGCCGGAGAGGTCTGCGTCCGCGTGGAGGGACGGGTCCACGGAGCGGAGCGGGTGGAGGATGGAGACCGCCTTCCGCCAGATGAGACCCGTGTCGATGTCGAGCTCCTCCAGAAGCGGCGGCTCATCGTCGAAGTTGGCAGCCACGTTCCCGTTTCCTGGGATAGGGTGCTGGGTCGGCGTGGGCGGGTTGAGGACCACCCCCTGGAAGAAGGGGAGGTATCTGTTCACCATGGCTGCTGCGGTGTCGGCGAGGGTTCCGCCTCGGCGAGGAAGAGATTCGGTCGTGGTGTCCAGCTCGTCGAAAAGCGGCGGCTCGTCGTCCAAGGGAAGCAGCGGGTTCGAGGTGGAAGTCCAGGCGATAGTGTGCCGGCGGGTAGGTCGGAGTGGAGGGGTTGAAGACCACCTGTGGGAAGGTGAGGTCCATGTTCGCCATACGGCCGGTCGAGATCCGATCGATCGTGGTGTGTATGGATTTTGGAAACTAACGAGCGAAGGCTCTCTTTTTTTTTCTTTTCGGCAGAAGGAGCGAAGGCTCACACGTACGCGGGTGTACATATATATACGTATAGCTTGCTGGCTAAAACACGAATCGGAATCGAAAACAAGGAACGGGACGATCTGATTTGCTGGATGACGCACGCACTTTTTCTTTGGCTGCCTCCGCCGCGAAGGTTCCGAGATTCGATCGAATCGTGGTATCGAAGGAAAGGAATCCGTTAGCTAAAAGAAATAACAAAGGAGTCCTTGTATAGTAGCAGTGATCGTACAACTCTTCCTTGACCATTGAACACGATGATCTCAACCGATTTTTAAGTCCTGCAATTCTCCTAAAAGTTATGCTACTCCCTCCATTTATATTAAGTTATGCTAGTAAGCGTGCACGTGCAACGCACATATTTTAATCTATAAAAAACATTAACTCTGTATTTCGATTGTTATTTCTCTTGTCAGCCTTTTTAACCATTTAAATGTGTGTTATATCGAACGGGCGCGTGTGTAACACACGATCTATACACATGTTCACATAAAATTCATGATCACCTAAATGTATTGTAATTATTACTTCCAAAAATACTTAAAAATAAAACTAAGCAACATTATGTAGTACTCCATGAATTTTAACATCCAAAGACCACAAGCAGATATGCACAATTACGAATTTTTGATATATTCGATACTAAATATCAATACAATAGAAATCCTACTAATGGCCTCGCCACGGCCTCGCATCCTCTCCCCACCACGGCCTCGCCTCGCCGCAAACCCCGCCGGTTTTCCCTAGATTAACTCTGCCGCCGCCGTGTCCAACGCAGATCAAGGTGCGAGCTGCTGGACACGATGAGGGAGCGGGCATCTTGGAGAGGGCCGACATCCACTGCGTGTACGCGAGCACCTCAGGCTCAGGCTGCGTCAGATGGAGCGGATTCGCACCGTCATCAAGGGCCATGGAGCTCGGGACACCGCGTTTCCCCCCTGCTCTGACGCCAGCATCACCAACTCAACTCGATGCAGGGGGATGCTTCTTCTTGTCGGGACGCCGTGCCACCATGGAAGGTCTCCCTCCCCCCCTCTCCCTCCCCCCCTCTCTCTCGTTTCGATTTGGTACGGTGATGTACTTGGCTCCCTTCCCTCCCTGATGCGGTTCCTCACGCCTCTCTTTTTCGATCTGTAGTTGAGCTGGTAGGTCTAGCATCCATACTGGCTTTACATACAGCATGGACAAGCGATTTTTTCAGATAAATGATGCTTGAGTATATTTACTTGGAGCGCTAAAAGCTATTAATTGTTAGCCAAATAATGTTATGTTGAAAAATAATCTCATCATATCTTTCTCCTTCAAGGAACAAATATGACACACATTGTGTTCCCCTCGAGAAAAGAAAATAAAAGATGGTACTCACTTAGTTCCAAGTCGCAGAATTCAGATATGGTTGTTTCTGAAAGTGATTATTGTTGTATAGGCAATAAAAGTTTCATTCTATTTGTAACTGAAGGTCTTGATTATCTATGGTTGACTTAATTCATACATCCTCTATATCTGATTACATTTTTATGTTTCAGATTTCATATGACATTGAATCTGACCCAAGATTATGTAGCGTACAGCCTGTCAGCTCTTTGGAATTGATAAAGCTGCATAAATTTCAGGTACATGCACGTGTCCAGCAGCGAACCCTAGCCACGGTGCATCCCACAAGCTGTTGCTGGCCGTACCTCGGAGCGGAGACATCACCGTCCCCAACATGCTTGTCTGGCAAGTATCTGCATTGTTTGTATTAGAAGAAATACATGTGACTCCATCATTTGACTTCTGAACTTTGTTGATGCTTATGTCACTCTATGCACAACAGGTATGCCTTCGCCATGTTGTCATTCATGACATTTCTCTTTCTCTATGTAGGCATGGATGCATTGGATATAGAGAAGTGGAATATTGTTAGTGAAACATATATGTATGCTCGCTATCTGCTTCTTTCTATGTGTGTAGTAACATACTTGTTGTTCAAATCCACAAACTATTTTGTTTTGTAACCCATTTTTGTACTATATGCAGCCCAATGATATCTATCGCCTTGAGCTCCATTGTTTTGGCGTTGGTGCTGTCCAGGCGAGAAGATCTCTATTAGGCAGCAAGTGAGTGTCTTATTTAGAAACTTCTTATGTGTGTTATGTCATTTCAAGAATACTCCTGTTACATACATGATGTGGCTTATTCAAGTTATTATTTGGTGGCCAGATCTCATGACAGGTGCTGTGTTAGTTGCATTGGCCTATGATAAGGTAAAGTATTGTGTCTGATATATTCCATATGTGCTTTGGATGTAATGCATGATCAAGTTTTGTAGCCTCGGTGTTTTATCATACTTAATAGGTATATGCTAATGTAACACCCATTCAAAATAGAACTCTGTCATTAGGAATGATATGCAATGAAAACAAAAAAAGCATAATAGCATACCAAATGTACCTTGGTAAGCATAAATGCTCTGAGTTATATTAGGAGGTGTACCCATCCGTCTGTAGTCTGCTCTTAATACATTCTGCTCTTTTCCATGTTGTAACATTTAGATCAGTCCACTTATCGGATTTTAATTCCATGTGCTTGGATGCATATTTGAATAAATCCTCCAGTCCTTCTAGCTGTTGCACCAATAAATGAAAAAGTATTAGCATCACAAGCGGCAAATAAGAAAAAAAATTCTTCTTATCCAAAACAATATCTTCACATGGTGTAGCACTGGGTATGTTGACTGATTTCATCCTGCCTCCAATTCTTGCATCTGATAAGTATCATAGCCAATCACAATCTTCATCGTCTGTAGAAATATTGAGTGAATGTCAGTTATAATTAGTGGTATTATAACAACGCCCATAATGATTTTCAGTTAGGAAACCGAACATTCAACAATGTGTGTGTGATGTAGCTGGGAGACCAAGGCATCACCTGTATCAGATTGAGTTGTTCTCCAGTCCTATGGACGGCTGTAGATTCCCCCTCTATGTTGCTCATACCAGGCATTTTCCCCCTCCCCCTTAAGTGCTTGTTTTTCTTTTGTAGAATATAAATGTGAATTAGCTACAGTACAATATGAGCAACAGTTGTTTTTCTTCTGTACGATATAACTGTAAATTAGATGGACAAACCAGGCGATATGGCCACGGGTGTCTTAGATAGGGTGCTCTTTCCACTTAGAATAGAAGATGTAGCTTTCTTATGATCCCTCGACTCACGTTTACTTTTTAATACATCATCCCTATCCCTGTTTAGTGCATACATCCCTTTCTCCTTGTCTCTTCAATTCCTTTGGATCTGCCTTTTGACCTGCGAGAAAAAAAATCTTCAGGATCTACATGGTCCAGGTAGATAAGAGTTGGGGATATATATATCTACCTGAATTGTCCTTGTTTGTTAGGTCCTGATATGGAGTCCGTACTCCACTACGCTAAGAGGATGCCGTAGTGTATTTTGAGTGAATCTATTTGGTCAGAAATACAATGAACAATTCTAAGTCAACAACTAAGCTTGTCATGTGGTCAGGAAATAAATATCATCATTACTATGTTAAGAAATAGATATCAACATTATTATTTCAGTGAATCTAGTTTTGCAAGAACCCTTCTCTGCTCCTCTTGAGGTACAGAGGTGGAAAGCGCGTCACTTTGTTTATCTAATCTGAAATGGCTACTGGAGGTGCCGGGGCTATTTTGAATGGTAGAAACATCACTACCGGCTGAAATATATGCTGTCATTTTGTCTCATTCGCCCCATTGTTACAGCACATGGACCCCTTGGTAAGAAACAACTAACCAGGAATCCTAATGTGCAGTGTGTACTTAATTTCTTCAATAAAACATTAAGATCATGGTGGCCTGTAGGTAGCAAAAGAAACAACCAACCAGGAATCCTAATAATACGTCTCAAGCAAAACATGTTCACATGATATAATACTAAAATATTTTTTTTACAAAAAATACAGATGGCTACAAAATGTTATCATGTCACTCAAATTGCATTTTCAAAAAGTGCGACATATTTGTGATCCAACGCACGTATCATAAACATGTCTTCGCATAAAATTCACTGTCACATAATACTTGTATTATAATTGCTACAAGAACATATTCTAAAAACCGCAACTAAGCATGTCTTGAAGGTCCATCTTTTGAAGCAATGAAGGTCCATCTATAAATTCGATCAATGATGCTTCGTTCAATGTATGAGATATTGTTTTGAGCTTCATTGTCTTCATACTTTAAAATATGCACCAAAAATTGCTTCCTCAGTTGAAAACCATCCTACATTGGCATTATACAACATTGTTATAACAAGTTGCATGTGCAATTATACAAATAAGCATGGTGTAAATAGTCACCTGAGGTACGGGAAAATGTAGCTTTCCATCGCACAATGAGTGCATGTAATTAAAAACCAAATAACCAGACAATGCACTGCATGCATGAAATAAACACATAATGTGCGTTAAATGAACCAATTAATATTGTAATGCGTTTGAAAGATTCATACCAGGTAGAGTTTGTTGGAGCAACAGGAACAATGCATTCCCATTTAGAGATATCATCCTTGAATGCAGGGTTTGCAACTTCAAGCGCAAGGTTTAGATTGTCGGCCACGGTTTTAAGTACATTTTTCCCAAAAGTAGGTATTGGTATCGGATCGAAAATTGAGACAACTTTTCTATTTTGATCCAAGACAAATAATAGAAATAACCCAAACATATACCAAGGAAGTAAAATCTGCAATGATGAAATAGTTTAGAAATGCATATAATATTAATTAAGACCAAGTAAAGCACTGTTACAAATGAAAAAAAAATCTTACCATATCACATTGAGAGATATGATAATCATTACTATCAGGCCAGCTATGAAACAACCGTTTAAGTGTAGCAATTTCCATATGTTCACGGATACTTGAGTCTTGTGCATAGTGGAACATGGACTAAAGTAAGAATGAGAAAATATTAGTGCAATGAGAAAAAAAATGTAGTACATGATTATAGTAACTTACACAAAAGTTCAGATCCATATAGTGAGATGGAATGTCTCTGAGAAGCTGGACTTCGTGGCGCGCTAGTATTCGCACAGCCATATTAAAGCAATGAATATCCATGTATTCATCATTACTTAAGATGTTTTTAATTTGTCTCAATTTTAAGCTAATAGGATACGGATCAGAGCTTTTCACCCATTCGCTCCTGTAAAATCAAAATTCTGTAAATTATAATGACATCAAAGTAATTTGTTGGAATACAAAATGAAACAAAAAATATGGCTTACTCTAGTAGTGCAACATCATCAACCATACCGATGAACAAGCAAAGTTCATCTATTAAATCATCGTTTGTTGGGCTGACAGACGGTGAAAGAATAAATGACCGCGAGATGAGCTCAACTTTTGTTGATGTATTTGATGTTTTGAAATTCTCGGGGGGTCTATCCAGAATCATACATTCCGTGGGATCTGTGTTGTTTTCGTCCTCTTCCATGTCTCGATTTCTTATATTATCATCATTCAATTCTGAGTCCACTAAAATGACAGCTAGTTTTGTTCTAAAATCTGTCATATGTTCCTATTAAAACAGTAATAAGAGTTAAATAGTGATACAACATAGAATAAATATAATGATACACAGTAAAAAAAATACCTGTGTAGGAATATCAGACAAAATATCTCATGTGAAGTACTCCATAAAATTTACCATCCACAGACCACAAGATGACCTACATGATTACAAATATAAACCTTAAATATGGTCAATCATTTTTTATCAAATTTATAGATATTTGTATAAAACAACTTAAATATGACTGTGTGCAATGTTCGTTCCCTAGATATCCTGAAGGAGAACAAGGAGTTGCCTAAAGGGGATGAGATCAACAAGTTTCAATCGAAAGAGGTATACCCATCTGTCTGCAGTTTGATCTTAAGAAACTCGTCCCTTGGCCATGCTGTGATGTTTATGTCTTTCCACTTATCCAATTTTAGTTCCATTTGAAGCGATGCATATTGGAACATATTTTTCAGTCCTTCCAGCTATTACATGAATAAATGACTAAGTATTAGCATCAGAAGCAAAGAATGATAGAAATTGTCTTATCAAAAGATGGTGCAGTGGGACTAATAACTAACCATAGCGTTAAGGTCTTTGCGGGGCATTCCTGGGCCTAGCGAGTCGAGCACCTGGATACGTTTCACCCTAGTGTTTATAACTGCTAGGTACCAATGAAAGTGTTCAATGTTTACTGGAATAAATATCTGAAAAAAGAGATTTTTGTTAGTTTAGGTCTCATCTATACAAACATCTGTCCTCGATTGAATTCATCATAGTAATATGTACGGAACGGAGACTCACCATATCATGTTCTAAATAAGTCGTAGCTCTCTTTAATACCCATCTTGGTACATCATCACGTATAGAGCTAAATTCCTTTATCATCTTAGAGATGCATGCATTCTCTAAGAAAACACTTCCACCTGACCTCATCTGTAGATGCTCTTTAGCACTTATGCAATGTATGTATGAGTCTATGATCTACAATATCAAGTGCACACCTTGGTTATAAGAGATATAGGAACATATGTTAAAATAGCATCGTCTTGTCATAAAGCTACATATACTTACTTCGTCGCCAACAAATTCTTCGGCGGTTAAAAGACATAGTAACTGTTTTTTTTAGAAATGAGTCGTTGATGCTCACTAAATGTCTTTTATCGCTTGGTTCAGACATGATATTTTCAATACCGACCAATCATCGCCGGTGCAGGCGTAATCTATCATGATGTAAGCAAGAAGAATTATTAATAATGAAGAAAATTAGTGAAGCAAAAGCAGGGCATAGAAGGATTTGTTCATGCCTTCTGGAGCCACCACGTAGTCTTGTGCCTTCTTAGGTTTGTTATGCATTCGGATAGGGATATGCTTCCCTGTTTGTGCCCCTTTCGTGCGTGATGTGTGTGCTAATTCTTCATCATCTGATGCATCTGTCACTTCGGAGACTTCGGAATCAGTGGACTGCATGCTATCATTTTTCTCCACTTCTTCTTTGTTAGCTATTCCATGCGATTCTGGCATCGTCTCCCCTATAGTTTCTGGCCCTTCGGTACCGAATGTTTGTGCTAATTCCTCAACCTGAGCTGGTTGCATTTGTTCACTTGTTTCATTGAAGGTTAATTCGTAAGAGAAACATTACAAGATATAATATAGTTAGAATTAGAACTATTTGGGACATATTTGAAAAAATGTATATGCCTGTGTCACCTTGGATTCAGTGAACCGCGAGCTCTTTTTTTTCTGCACTTCATCTTTGTCGGCTATTCCATTTGATTCTGCCAGCTTGTCCCCTATAGTTTCTCCCCCTTCGGTGTTGAATCTTTGTGCTAATTCATCGTCTTGAGTTGGCTGCATTTGTTCACTTGTTTCCTTGAAGGTTAATTCCTGAGAGGAACATTACAAAGAATAATTTGTATGGAGGATATAAAATAATTAGAATTAGAACTATTTGGGATAGTCGAAAAGAAAGCATGCCTTTGTCACTTCGCAATCAGTAGCTTGTGTGCTATTTTCTTTCTCTTCTCCATCTTTGTTGTCTATTCCATTTGATTCTTCCTCGGTTACTATCTGAAACACACAATTATACAATATTATCCAGTACTTATAAAGCAGAAAATATTATTAAGGTCAGTAAAGAATTGTAGGCATGATATTATTATACTACAAATTACATATTGTTTTGTCCCACCAGAATAAAAGTAATAATGACATGTGAAAATAAAAACCGTCTTTGTCGACTTAGAGTATCACCTCATCAATCTCCATATTTTCTGTATCATCCTTGATGGTTTGTTCTTCTATTGCCTTTGTTGACTCGGTGTTCATATCCTCATCTTTGATTATCATGCCTTCAATCTGAATATTTTGTGTATGATCGTCCTTGGCTCCCTTGTCGATGAGTTCCTGAAAACCCAAGCATATATAAGTCGTATGCTGCTGGTGGTATGATATTCTGTTAAATACATATATATCACGCACCTACAAATTCTATGGATCTGCGGATGTTTTGATTACACAATGGCATTGTTTACCGAACTGAAGTTGTGTCATATTCAGAGGGTTAGTGTAGTCCCGATATGAGTGGCACCTCATGGTCAGGCAAGTTTAATTGTGTTCTGGCAAAATTCTGTTTTATGTTCAATGGTTACTTGGGCTGAATCGGTGAATCAATTGATGGCAGAGCTCATGTGGTAAATAAGCACTCTTATTTGTGTGTGGAAACCACAGTTTCTGATCTGCTCTTACCATTAGACCCTATGTTTTGTACATCACAACTGGATGCAGATATGTGTACACGTTTACTTAACATAGTGCTACAAGAATATTGTTTTCACCTAAATTATAATGATCTATTTCTTTGTTCAATTATGCAGTCAACCTTTTCAGATTCACTTGCGTGACTAATCATCTGGATGTTGTAATAATAAGAATTTCCTAAGTCGCACAGAGCATGTTGGTAATTTTGTAGGGTCACACAGATCATGTTGTTTTACTTAGTTGGATCCCCTCTGGTGAGTTTGTTGTTTCGCAGATGCGAAAGCATGAATAGGATGAAATTGCAGAGAGATACCATTACCATGATTATTGTAGATTGATCCGTACAGGCCACCGGGGATTGTGGCGCAGACATGGACGACGATGGTAGGTCACCACCGACAGATGTGTGCGGCAAGGTGGAGGCCTTCGCGGCGGAGGAGACCTTTGCGGTGGAACAGTGTGAGGATGTGGCAGCGGTTCAGGGGAGGTTGAAGGGAAACCCTACGGTGCTTCTTTGGGTTCCTGATCGAGAGTTCGTTAGGTATAGGCAATATACATAGGCAATATACAAGGCGGAAGTCACGGGAAGGACTTCCATAGCGTGAGGAGGAAAGTGAATCGTGATTGCTATGTCAGGCCCCACACTTTCCTTTGATTTATCTCTGGCCCCATGCTTTCCTTTGTTTTATCTCAGGCCCCACATTGTTTTTGCTTTTATTTATACCCAATCTGGATAAATTAATTGAGTTATTTTCGTAATACATTTTATACAGGAATCTCGAGTTAAGCTCATTGGAACGTTTCTTCGATTTTGTGTGTTATTTCCTTTACGATTTTGTACAGAGAAAGCTTAAAACTTTATGTAAAGAAATATAATTCCTGTGTCCTTTCTCTTGCCAGTTTATTGTACTATCTGCCGTGCTGGATAGGAGGGGCCAGCGAAGTGCTTTTACTTATGAGTTTGCTAACCCGGCAGAATCCAATATTCCTGAGATTGACGGATGTTATTACATTATTGTACTATAGCTGAAAACTCTTGGCATTGATGTGTAACCATCAAGGTGAGTTTCGTAATTTTGTTTTGTCATTATTCCCGGTCATGAGTAGACGGAAAATTTGCATTGAGAAGATAGACGCTAGTAAATCCAGCCATCATAAAGTTAAAATATTTCAGGTGTGCTAGTGTGCTTTTTATTTACAAATAAATAAACGACACAGATATGCAGAGTCGAAGATTACATCGACATCGTTCTTCTTTCATGATTATTATATAGTACGATCTGATAAAAACCTGGAAGTAATACTCAAACGACAAGTGCTAGTAAATCCAGCCATCATCAAGTTATAATATTTCAGGTGTGCTGGTGTGCTTTTTATTTACAAATAAATAAACCACACAAATAAACGACACAGATATGCAGAGTCGAAGGTCAAATCGACATCCTTCTTTTGGCATGATTATTATATAGTGCGGTCTAATAAAAACCTGGAAGTAAAAAAAAGATAAGTGCTAGTAAATCCAACCATCATAAAGTTACAGTACTTCAGGTGTTCTGCTGTGCTTTTTTATTTACAAATAAATAAATCATAGAAATAAACCACCCTCATATGCAGAGTCGAAGGTCACAACGACATCCTTCTTTTTTCATGATTATAAATAAAATGACACAAATAAACGACACAGATATGCAGAGTCGAAGGTCACATCGACATCCTTCTTCTTTCATGATTATTATATAGTGCGATCTGATAAAAACCTGCAAGTAAAAAAAAGATAAGTGCTAGGTCCAGAATTAGTTATAGAAAAGCAAAAGGTACAGAGAAAACACGAACGATCGCACGAACCTCACCCCTCTAAAACATCTCTGTACACAATGTTTTTGGTGCTTCTCCCAGATTTATCAACCTCCATGTTAGGCTTGGCTAAAATCCGCGTTGTCTCTCTTGACACACCTCTTGACAATGCAACATATAGCTGGCCATGTGAGAATACAGGCTCTGGAAGGTAAATACCAACGTTTGGGATGGTTTGACCCTGTGCCTTGTTAATGGTCATCGCAAAACTCAGGCGGATGGGGAACTATTTTCTCTTCAGCTTGAAGGGAAGTGAGGTGTCCTCCGAGGGTGACATAGGGATCCTAGGTATGAACACCCTCTTTCCAGCATGCTGACCACCAACAATCTCTGCATCGATTGCATTATCCTGGAAAGCTCTGATTATAAGTCGGGTTCCATTACATAGCCCATTATGAGGGTCGAGGTTCCGTAGCAAAATGACCGGGCAGTTCATTTTTACTCTCAACACATGCGGGGGCAACCCGTTTGGTGTGAGCGAGTTCAGCAAATCAATCGTGTAATTATTCTGGAAGTCATCCTCGATAGAGTCAAAGCTGTGGTACACCTTTTCTTCGCCCGGAAACCTGGAGATCATCTTGTCATTCAGGTCATCCACATGCTCGTTTTTGGTCGAGAGGATTGCACGTGTGCTCATATACTCTCTCGACATAGCATTGGTGTGCAGGGATGGGAAGACATCTTCGATTAGCTTGTTAATAGGTTCTTCGTCCTTGGTATAAGCAATCACAATGTCTTCAGGGAGACGCACATAGTCGTCGCCAATTGTTTCTTCCATTCCATCGCCTATCCTAAGGAGGTATTCGGAGAACCAAGGGTCCGCTTGTGCTCGCATATTACGCGTGAGGCGTATCTTGCGGATCTTCTCCCACAAATAGGATCTCAAAAGTGTAGCATCCGTAATCTGTGCTCTTGTCCCTCGGGTCACAACGGGGAGGACCTGCCTGAAATCCCCACCAAAGACGACAACCTTTCCTCCAAACGGTAGAGGACATTCCATTATATCCTATAGCGATCTGTCTAGCGTCTCAACTGCTTGACGCTTTGTCATTGCAACTTCATCCCAAATTATCAAGGATGCCTGTTTAAGCAACTCTGCCGTACCACTCTGCTTTGTGAAACTACACATGCTGTTGTCAGTGAGCTTGATTGGAATTTTGAACCTGGAGTGTGCAGTTCGGCCTCCAGGCATTATCGACGCTGCAATACCTGATGTAGCAGTTGCGATCGCTATTAGGCCCATCGAACGGACCCTCGCAAGCAATGCCTTGTACAAGTACGTCTTCCCAGTGCCTCCAGGACCATCAACAAAGAATATCTGGCTTTTTTGGTTCGTCACATGATCCATTATGTCATTGAAACCAGCCAGTTGCTCATTGTTCAGGCAGTTGAATAGATCTAGATGTTCTTGATCTGCTTTGACTTGCGTCTCCTCTGTTACCTCCCTATACTCTGTGTCATAAGAACCATCCGTGTCAATCAGATCCGGAAGCCCATACATTTTAATATCCTTTCCCATGGATTGCATCAGATCCCTGATATCCCTAAGGACCATCTGCTCAAGTGCTGCCTCATTCGATTGAGTACGGCGGTAATCTTCAGACATCGATGCTAGGTGTTTGTCCCACAACCGACGAATTTCTGTTGCCTCACAGAATACCAGAATAGTTGCAAACAACCGTCTAAGAGCAGAAGGTATCTGAAATGTTGCTGCCTCTGTCATGCAATCATCAAGTGTCCTGTCATGCTCAATGAGTCCTAAGTGCTCACATGCCTCTCTGAAGGAACTGCATGGATTGCCATTCACTGTTTTTAAATCATCAAATGAAGTTGCACCTCGGACATGACTGAGGAGCACCCGCAAGTAGTACCTCTCTCCTTCAGCAGGGTGTGCATACACCAGTCTTCCTATCTGTGGTCTATTATTTTTTCTCAGTTGCCACTTCTTATTACCGGTAATCCAGCTATAATGTTCTGGGATCTCTCTGTACAGCCATTTCCGTGCCTCTGGATACTTTTGGTTCATCTCAAAGTACTCGGTAAGCATGGATTTGGAAGAAGATGGCCGAGCGACAACATCTTCCAGATTTTCATAAGCCCTAAATGCAACTGTATGCATGTTTGGCAGATGAAGTTGGAGCTGCAACACAGATGGACTGACACCAAACATTTTAAAGCCAAATATCCTGTAAATAGCTTCCGGAGGCGATATATAGCGTGCATCCCTATACTGTCGGATTTCGTTGATGATTCCCCCATCGTTGATAATATCTTGCTCGAATGCAAACGATGCCTTATCATGCCCTTTGTAGATGTACTTGAATAAGTACTTGACTGCCTTGATGCTCGAGCATGCTTCGACATTAATGTGACAGTTGTATGTCATTAGCAGGAAGGGGTTGTAAGGGACCACCCATCTGTTGTCCAAATCTGCTCCTCTGATCCTAACTCGAATCCCATCGTCCCTTCATCTGTAGATCGGATATGAATCTTTCCCTTGTAATGTGGCATCACAGAAATCTCGTGGGTAATGAAACCGACATTGTCCATCTATCATGCAAGGGCAACTCTTCTTCAGCGCACCACATGGTCCGTGCAACATGTGTTTGACTACCAGATCATGGAGAACAGGATATTTCTTCTTGTCCGGTATCTCTGCAGATATGACCCGGTCATAGTCATCTGGGGTTCTTAACTTGCTTTTGGCTTTCATGATTAAAAGTATATGCTCATGAGGGAGACCTCGCTTCTGAAACTCGGTGACATGTAAATAAGAAGCAATTTCTCCGAAATGCTTACCCTTAATTAGTAGGTCCATCATACTCCGCTGTTTAGCTCTGTATACTCTTGCCACAAGGTCTGGACGGTCTTGCGGCAGTTGTCCAGGCAATAATTCCTTAGTTATCTCCTCCCAGTAGGGATTGCATGTCATGGTGAGAAAATAATCCGGTTTACCCCATCTTTGTACTATTGCCATCGCATCCAGAAACCTGCGCTGCATGTCACGGTCACCACCAGGAAATGTACGTGGAAGCACTATTCTCTTGCCAATCCGATCACCACGTGACTCGCCAGCATAGACGGTGTCAACAAGACCCTATAATGAATCAATATTTGACGCTAAGTAGTGTACAAGGTTGAAGGAAAGAGTGCAGCATGTATAATGTGATTTATTGGTATTAACAGAAGCATGTTACCTGGTATAGGTCAGCGCGTATAACCTTTTGATTTTCTGGCCATGAGTACCAGTCAAGCCTCATTGTCTCAATCTTGATGTACATGTCAACAGCCCACTGTTGGAACAGGCGCCCCCCGAATAAGATGATGTTAAAAAGCTTTTTCGGACCTGTAGCTTGAAGCAATAGTACTCCCTCGCGCTTACAAATTTCCTGGATTTTGTGGCATTAATCTCATTGTCTCCAAACTCCTCCAGGTTATCATCGTTCTCATCTAAAAATTTATTAACAAAAAAAGTTGTTATCCCATCATGTTGTTGTCTCAAAGTTGGTATGATAGATAGAATCACAAGAATATAAAAAACAGCAAGTACGTGCAATACCTGCAGGTAAATCAGTGGCCTGATCTTCAAGCTGTGTGGTATGACCAACTTGTTGTCCCATCACGTTGTTGTCTGAAAGGTGGATGACTGTCTAAGTTTTAATTTGACCAATATGTATATAAATCTGCTATGAAGACCATACCTGAATGAAAATCAGTGGCTTGGTTCCTTTGTGGTGCAGAATCATGGGTTGTGGCATCGGGGAGCCCAATATATGGCATCCAACGATTCCAACCGATCTCCCCACGTGGGAAGAATAGTGGATATGACAAAGGGTCGTAGCAGCCATAGTATGCTCTTATATACACGGGACGATCTCCTTTGCCGTACACGACAACACTCCTATCAAAGCTATTTTGAGGGTCACTTCCTTCAACCCATATTGCTGCTACTTGCGAAGTAGTTGGCGCATTGTACCTTCGCTGATCAAGGTTGATATCTGTGTTCAGTGAGATCCTATATTCATCCAGATTCGGAACAGCACCAATGCTTCTAAAAGCTTGAGCATAAGGGTTATGTTGTTGTATTGTCAGAATCTTCTGTATGAGATCTAGCCTAAGATCTGGAGACCTCTTAACCCTGTGAATCAAGTTTTCATCTGTATCGTAAATATATAGCTGCAGATGCCGGGGGCCATATTCACCGGACATCAGATCATCAAGAGCGTGGTACAACTGGCCACACGCACGAAAAGTGTAGACGCCGGTTCCCGCGGCAGTGCTCACTTGTCGATCAAGGTTGACACCAAGAGTTGTGAATGAGAAGTGAGAGTTGAAATAACGTATATTCTCTCTGAAATATTTAGCATCCTCATCCGATTGACTTGTAAACAATCGTTTCAGCTCGTCAGAAACTTCCGGAGTAAACACGCCCACCTTGCCCTTTCTGCAACAAAATGCAGGCCCCTCGTATTGAAACTGCAATGCTCCACAGTGGCAGCAGTCACTAACTTTTCGAAGGACATGGTGCTTTTTGGGCAGGTTCATGTATACTTTGTCATGAGTGTCATTAGTGCGAGTTCCATCACCATGATTCCGATCCACAAGGTAGGATTGAAATTCAACATCTGGAAAAGTGTAGACATTTGCATTAAGTAAATTTGTTGCACAAACCATTTTGTTGTACTATATATTGTGTTGGTACATCATGATAGCAACAATAGACCTGGTTGGGCGAACATCCTAGCTTCCTCATCAGGGTCATCATCTCCAAGGTTGTCGCCTGCCAAGCAGTCTAGCCGCCAACGCCGTCGATAATGCAAAAGGTGTTTCAAATAATGGTCAGGACACGAAACAAAGGTAACCGGGTGAGAGGAGACTTAAAACGATATTATGTGTACCATCAATATTAATCGTGTGGGCATCAGGCTCCAGTATTCCATATGGATCTTCGCCGTGGTTGTTGCCTGATAACATTGTGAGTTAAAATGATATTATGTGTATCATCAGTATTATGAGTAAGAATCAGAGATGCATTGAAGTTATGAACCAGGTGTTAGTAAAAATATACCAATTAGATTATGAGTGCCAGGACCCGCATCAGGGATCGTTTCCATTACTGGACTATTGTAAGTTGGCTGGATCGTTACAGGTTGTTTGCCTACATAAATAGAAGACTTTGTACCTGAATGATGACATTATTGTAGCCGAATGAAATATTATATTGTAGCATAAATATTTCAATGAACTAACCTTTGTTTTGTCCTGACTCCTCTGGGCTACGTAGGTTCACGATTGTACTGATTTGGGGATTCTCCTCCCCTGACATTTGGGTGAATGGCAATCGTCGTGAATGTCGCTGCATCTGGTACGCATCATTTCTGTGCAACCAGTCGGTCTCATTTTCATCATAAATATTATCGTTGAGCTGCATTGAATTTGGTCTAGGCTCTCCTCAACATGTTAGGATCTGCAGTTGTGTGACTGCCATTTGTCCGGTAGCTTGCAGCTGCGAGACAATGTTGCTGCCATCGGCGACGGCAGCATTATGCTTATTATGCTCGCTGGATTTGGGTTGTCCCTTTAATAGTTCCTCTGTATCGTGTGCATACTGCCCCCTTTCCCCCTGTATGTCCAGCCCATTATGGTCTGAATAGACAAAGAGTAGATCATTATATGGCAGTACAATTCGGCTATACATCACCAAAGTCGACAATCATTACCTTGTGATACAGCCGAATGTGTGTGTGTTCCATTGCCCAGGCCATTGACGTCTGCTGCAACATTTTTTTTGTTTGTAGGCTTCACGCCGTCTCTTATTTATCTCATCCCTATTTTGTGCATACCGCTCTCTTTCCCTCTGCCTTTTTATCTCTTTACGGTCTGCAAGTCATGACACAGTTCAGCAGCTGAGCAAAATAAATAAGAAATCGAGTGATTGGGTTAAGTACCGAAGGAGTTGGTGTTGGTTATATCCTGGAACGGTGTGCGCTGCCCGTTGGGAGTGGTAGGGGCCATACGAAGTTCTTCAATGCTGTGAATGGCAAATTGTTATAATACAATTGTATTTGAAGTGGCATCTGACTGAGGAGTTTTCAATCTAAAAGTACTGTTCTGGAAGTTGTGTCTATTTTTCTTATGAAATTCATCTTCAGCAGTTTAAGGATGAGCTACTTTTCATAGGTGCCTCATTATTCGTCTGCATGTATAGATATTCTAACAAATCTGGGATGTAACAAGTTCACCGCTTTCATGTGGTGGTTAAATTCCAGACTGGCAGCTGCTGATGTGTTATAGTATATATAGCAGGACAGAAATAAGAGGAAATGAGGTCGCACCTGCGTTGCAGAGGACGACGTGGTATGAGCTCAACGGCGATAAGGCAGGACAGCCTGGGCGGCGGCGTTACCAATCCTGGACGATGGCGGCATAGAATAGCTTCTCGAAGTCCAGAAGAGCATAGACCTGTGATGGCGTCCGTCGCCGGGTGCCTCGCCGGCTGCGTATGGCGTATTCGTTGTCGCGTCCGTCACCAGGTGCCTCGCCGGATGCGTAGGGCGTAGGTCAATCTGGAGGGCCGTTTCAGTATTTTTTGTTTCTGTGCTGTTGAAGAACCCATCCGGAGATTACGTGATGTTTCCATTGTAAGCCCTACTTTTTCGTACGTGGTTTTCAATCTGGAGGGCCGCTTCAGTTTTTTTTTGGTTTCTGTGCTGTTGAAGAACCCATCCGGAGATTACGTGATGTTTCCATTGTAAGTCCTTCTTTTTCGTATGTGTTTTTTTTTTCACGTAACGTGGGAGGGCAGCAGTTTTCGTCTGCCCCTTGTTGGCTCTTTTAATAGTAGTAGAGATTATTACCGGTAATCCACCTATAATGTTCTGGGATCTCTCTGTACAGCCATTTCCGTGCCTCTGGATACTTTTAGTTCATCTCAAAGTACTCGGTAAGCATGGATTTGGAAGAAGATGGCCGAGCGACAACATCTTCCAGATTTTCATAAGCCCTAAATGCAACTGTATGCATGTTTGGCAGATGAAGTTGGAGCTGCAACACAGATGGACTGACACCAAACATTTTAAAGCCAAATATCCTGTAAATAGCTTCCGGAGGCGATATATAGCGTGCATCCCTATACTGTCGGATTTCGTTGATGATTCCCCCATCGTTGATAATATCTTGCTCGAATGCAAACGATGCCTTATCATGCCCTTTGTAGATGTACTTGAATAAGTACTTGACTGCCTTGATGCTCGAGCATGCTTCGACATTAATGTGACAGTTGTATGTCATTAGCAGGAAGGGGTTGTAAGGGACCACCCATCTGTTGTCCAAATCTGCTCCTCTGATCCTAACTCGAACCCCATCGTCCCTTCGTCTGTAGATCGGATATGAATCTTTCCCTTGTAATGTGGCATCACAGAAATCTCGTGGGTAATGAAACCGACATTGTCCATCTATCATGCAAGGGCAACTCTTCTTCAGCGCACCACATGGTCCGTGCAACATGTGTTTGACTACCAGATCATGCAGAACATGATATTTCTTCTTGTCCGGTATCTCTGCAGATATGACCCGGTCATAGTCATCTGGGGTCCTTAACTTGCTTTTGGCTTTCATGATTAAAAGTATATGCTCATGAGGGAGACCTCGCTTCTGAAACTCGGTGACATGTACATAAGCAGCAACTTCTCCGAAATGCTTACCCTTAATTAGTAGGTCCATCATACTTCGCTGTTTAGCTCTGTATACTCTTGCCACAAGGTCTGGACGGTCTTGCGGCAGTTGTCCAGGCAATAATTCCTTAGTTATCTCCTCCCAGTAGGGATTGCATGTCATGGTGATAAAATAATCCGGTTTACCCCATCTTTGTACTATTGCCATCGCATCCAGAAACCTGCGCTGCATGTCACGGTCACCACCAGGAAATGTACGTGGAAGCACTATTCTCTTGCCAATCCGATCACCACGTGACTCGCCGGCATAGACGGTGTCAACAAGACCCTATAATGAATCAATATTTGATGCTAAGTAGTGTACAAGGTTGAAGGAAAGAGTGCAACATGTATAATGTGATTTATTGGTATTAACAGAAGCATGTTACCTGGTATAGGTCAGCGCGTATAACCTTTTGATTTTCTGGCCATGAGTACCAGTCAAGCCTCATTGTCTCAATCTTGATGTACATGTCAACAGCCCACTGTTGGAACAGGCGCCCCCCGAATAAGATGATGTTAAAAAGCTTTTTTCGGACCTGTAGCTTGAAGCAATAGTACTCCCTCGCGCTTACAAATTTCCTGGATTTTGTGGCATTAATCTCATTGTCTCCAAACTCCTCCAGGTTATCATCGTTGTCATCTAAAAATTTATTAACAAAAAAAGTTGTTATCCCATCATGTTGTTGTCTCAAAGTTGGTATGATAGATAGAATCACAAGAATATAAAAAACAGCAAGTACGTGCAATACCTGCAGGTAAATCAGTGGCCTGATCTTCAAGCTGTGTGGTATGACCAACTTGTTCTCCCATCACGTTGTTGTCTGAAAGGTGGATGACTGTCTAAGTTTTAATTTGACCAATATGTATATAAATCTGCTATGAACACCATACCTGAATGAAAATCAGTGGCTTGGTTCCTTTGTGGTGCAGAATCATGGGTTGTGGCATCGGGGAGCCCAATATATGGCATCCAACGATTCCAACCGATCTCCCCACGTGGGAAGAATAGTGGATATGACAAAGGGACGTAGCAGCCATAGTATGCTCTTATATACACGGGACGATCTCCTTTGCCGTACACGACAACACTCCTATCAAAGCTATTTTGAGGGTCACTTCCTTCAACCCATATTGCTGCTACTTGCGAAGTAGTTGGCGCATTGTACCTTCGCTGATCAAGGTTGATATCTGTGTTCAGTGAGATCCTATATTCATCCAGATTCGGAACAGCACCAATGCTTCTAAAAGCTTGAGCATAAGGGTTATGTTGTAGTATTGTCAGAATCTTCTGTATGAGATCTAGCCTAAGATCTGGAGACCTCTTAACCCTGTGAATCAAGTTTTCATCTGTATCGTAAATATATAGCTGCAGATGCCGGGGGCCATATTCACCGGACATCAGATCATCAAGAGCGTGGTACAACTGGCCACACGCACGAAAAGTGTAGACGCCGGTTCCCGCGGCAGTGCTCACTTGTCGATCAAGGTTGACACCAAGAGTTGTGAATGAGAAGTGAGAGTTGAAATAACGTATATTCTCTCTGAAATATTTAGCATCCTCATCCGATTGACTTGTAAACAATCGTTTCAGCTCGTCAGAAACTTCCGAAGTAAACACACCCACCTTGCCCTTTCTACAACAAAATGCAGGCCCCTCGTATTGAAACCGCAATGCTCCACAGTGGCAGCAGTCACTAACTTTTCGAAGGACATGGTGCTTTTTGGGCTGGTTCATGTATACTTTGTCATGAGTGTCATTAGTGCGAGTTCCATCACCATGATTCCGATCCACAAGGTAGGATTGAAATTCAACATCTGGAAAAGTGTAGACATTTGCATTAAGTAAATTTGTTGCACAAACCATTTTGTTGTACTATATATTGTGTTGGTACATCATGATAGCAACAATAGACCTGGTTGGGCGAACATCCTAGCTTCCTCATCAGGGTCATCATCTCCAAGGTTGTTGCCTGCCAAGCAGTCTAGCCGCCAACGCCGTCGATAATGCAAAAGGTGTTTCAAATAACGGTCAGGACACGAAACAAAGGTAACCGGGTGAGAGGAGACTTAAAACGATATTATGTGTACCATCAATATTAATCGTGTGGGCATCAGGCTCCAGTATTCCATATGGATCTTCGCCGTGGTTGTTGCCTGATAACATTGTGAGTTAAAATGATATTATGTGTATCATCAGTATTATGAGTAAGAATCAGAGATGCATTGAAGTTATGAACCAGGTGTTAGTAAAAATATACCAATTAGATTATGAGTGCCAGGACCCGCATCAGGGATCGTTTCCATTACTGGACTATTGTAAGTTGGCTGGATCGTTACAGGTTGTTTGCCTACATAAATAGAAGACTTTGTACCTGAATGATGACATTATTGTAGCCGAATGAAATATTATATTGTAGCATAAATATTTCAATGAACTAACCTTTGTTTTGTCCTGACTCCTCTGGGCTACGTAGGTTCACGATTGTACTGAGTTGGGGATTCTCCTCCCCTGACATTTGGGTGAATGGCAATCGTCGTGAATGTCGCTGCATCTGGTACGCATCATTTCTGTGCAACCAGTCGGTCTCATTTTCGTCATAAATATTACCGTTGAGCTGCATTGAATTTGGTCTAGGCTCTCCTGAACATGTTAGGATCTGCAGTTGTGTGACTGCCGTTTGTCCGGTAGCTTGCAGCTGCGAGACAATGTTGCTGCCATCGGCGACGGCAGCATTATGCTTATTATGCTCGCTGGATTTGGGTTGTCCCTTTAATAGTTCCTCTGTATCGTGTGCATACTGCCCCTTTCCCCCCGTATGTCCAGCCCATTATGGTCTGAATAGACAAAGAGTAGATCATTATATGGCAGTACCATTCGGCTATACATCACCAAAGTCGACAATCATTACCTTGTGATACAGCCGAATGTGTGTGTGTTCCATTGCCCAGGCCATTGACGTCTGCTGCAACATTTTTTTTTGTTTGTAGGCTTCATGCCGTCTCTTATTTATCTCATCCCTATTTTGTGCATACCGCTCTCTTTCCCTCTGCCTTTTTATCTCTTTACGGTCTGCAAGTCATGACACAGTTCAGCAGCTGAGCAAAATAAATAAGAAATCGAGTGATTGGGTTAAGTACCCAAGGAGTTAGTGTTGGTTATATCCTGGAACGGTGTGCGCTGCCCGTTGGGAGTGGTAGGGGCCATACGAAGTTCTTCAACGCTGTGAATGGCAAATTGTTATAATACAATTGTATTTGAAGTGGCATCTGACTGAGGAGTTTTCAATGTAAAAGTTTTGTTCTGGAAGTTGTGTCTATTTTTCTTATGAAATTCATCTTCAGCAGTTTAAGGATGAGTTACTTTTCATAGGTGCCTCATTATTCGTCTGCATGTATAGATATTCTAACAAATCTGGGATGTAACAAGTTCACCGCTTTCATGTGGTGGTTAAATTCCAGACTGGCAGCTGCTGATGTGTTATAGTATATATCGTAGGACAGAAACAAGAGGAAATGAGGTCGCACCTGCGTTGCAGAGGACGACGTGGTATGAGCTCAACGGCGATAAGGCAGGACAGCCTGGGCGGCGGCGTTACCAATCCTGGACGATGGCGGCATAGAATAGCTTCTCGAAGTCCAGAAGAGCATAGACCTGTGATGGCGTCCGTCGCCGGGTGCCTCGCCGGCTGCGTATGGCGTATTCGTTGTCGCGTCCGTCACCAGGTGCCTCGCCGGATGCGTAGGGCGTAGGTCAATCTGGAGGGCCGCTTCAGTTTTTTTTTGTTTCTGTGCTGTTGAAGAACCCATCCGGAGATTACGTGATGTTTCCATTGTAAGCCCTACTTTTTCGTACGTGGTTTTCAATCTGGAGGGCCGCTTCAGTTTTTTTTTTGGTTGCTGTGCTGTTGAAGAACCCATCCGGAAATTACGTGATGTTTCCATTGTAAGTCCTTCTTTTTCGTATGTGTTTTTTTCTTTCGCGTAACGTGGGAGGGTAGCAGTTTTCGTCTGCCCCTTGTTGGCTCTTTTAATAGTAGTAGAGATGATCTCAACCAATTTTTAAGTCCTGCAATTCTCCTAAAAGTTATGCTATTCCCTCCATTTATATTTAGTCCATGTATTAGCTTTGGTCAAAGTCAAGCTTTGTAAACTTTGAAAAAAATTATAAACAAAAATATTAACATATACAAATAACAAATCAATAGCATTAGATTCATTATTGAATGCACTTTCACATCATATAGATTTGTTATCGTAAATGTTTATAATTTTTCTATAAATTTGGTCAAACTTTATGAAAATTGACTTCAGTCTAACATAATATGCAGAGTACATAAAAACACAGGGAGTACTAATTAATACCTCGTTTTCCAAAAGCCTGTTAGATAATTTTGTTCATTGTCAAAGGTGAAAGCCCATATTATTTTTTATGGAAGGAAACAACTCTTTTTTTTCACCGCACAACTCAAAAGTTGAAAGTGCAGTAGACGACAGCTCATGTATAATCTAGAAATTGCAATTTTTTTGAACAACTATAAAGCCTATATTCACGGAAGCTAGTGGTTTGTATTAGCAAAGTTTTGGGGGCATATATCTTTTGCTGAAAGTGGATGGGGCATATCTCTGATAGTGTTGCTGTTATGGAAAATCGCCGAACTATCGGGAGAATAGCCGATGCTGCAATGGAGCACCACTGGCGCTAGCTGCCATGGAGCATCGCCGGGAGGCTGAAACATTGTAAATGCTGCAATGGAGCATCACCAGCCTGACAGATGTATCATCGCCGGTGTTGCAATTGGGATTTGCAGCATCACCCTTGCCGCAAGGTGTCGCTGATGCTACGATGGAGATGCAATGGAGCATCGATAGGCCGCCGATACTGCAATGGCGGCCTGCTACGAGTGACAATCGATGCTTTGACGAACGGGGCAACGATGCACTGCCGCCAGGGATAGGATATGCGATGAGTTCCAGCTGCAGAGAACACAGTACTTCATGGTCGGTGCTCGGGGCTCGTGCGTTGCGTCAGAGAAACAATCTTACGGCTGTGGCCCCTTCCATTGAACGGTGCACAAGGCGACTGATCTCGCATGGCATTCAGTTGGATGATGCCTAGAATCCGCCTCTTCCAAAATCCTAGTAGATAATATTTTAAAAAGGTTAAAACCCATATTATCTTTTACGAAAGCAAACAACTTCTTTCTTCCCCGCACATCTTGAATGTTAAAACATAGACATAGACACTCACATACCCACATACACTCAACTCTATGGGTGCAGGCAAGCACACCCTACCACTATAAGTGCTTATGAGAAACTAAGTCGGCATGTCTTTGAGATTAAAAAAGTTACTACATGTGCCTCGCTGCAATCCTAAAATAAATTCAGATTTCTTTTACAAAGAACTGTAAATTTTGGCGAGCAAAAGATGAAATCTTCATATTTGTTTTTCACTAAAATTCAAAAGCTCATTTTCTTTATAATGTCCTAGATAACTTATTCTCAAAGACAATGGAGTACAACGAACCCCCAAGGGCCCATTTTCGCCGCCTCAGGCCGAAATTGGTGCCGGCGGACCCAACCCGAACCCGGCGCGCTGCGGGGCGCTCGGGTGCGCCGGGCGAATCGTTTTTGGCGCGAAAGAGTGACGGGCCCTCCTTGCCAACGACTCGTCTCTCTTCTCGCCGCTTCATCACCTCGTTTCCCGCGGCGAATCAATGCCAAAGCTGCCGCGCGCTGCCGCGCCGGTCAGCCTCCATTGATGCCTCACGGGCAGCGCAGTGAAGACCGGACGACGCGCGTCCCCTCGCCCGCCACGCATACACGCAGCGGCCAAGCGTACGCGCCGCCTCCGCCTATATAAGCCGACCCCCAGCACGCCAGAGACACGCACATAGCCTCCACCGCCGACGTGCCATTTCTCCCCCTTCCTCCCTCTCCTCTCGCAGTCTCCAGTTCAAAGCATGGCCGAGCGCTTCCCAGGCGACGGCGCGGCGGCGAACGGCTTCGGCCGTCGCCACCTTCACGAGGACGAAGCTCGGCTCCTCTTCGAGGCCGAGTACCCGGTCCCGCCAGACATGCAAGTGCCCGGGGCTTGGAGAATCAGCGCCGGCGGCGTCCCGGTGCCACCACCGCCCACCGGGGCGGCGCGGTGTGCGGAGATCGCGCGTATCCGCGCCTCCCTGCCGCGGGCGGCGAGGGAAGGACCGCGGTACGTCCCCGACAGCCTGCTCTGGGAGCCATACTTCCGCCGCCGCCACGCCGAACAGCTAGAGGCCACGAACGGCGTCGTGCCCTCCGGAAGGCTCAACTCCGAGGGGCGGCGCCGATTGTCTTGTCCTGTTTTGATGGCTTGATGCCCTGTTTTTGATTGTCTTTCAGTATTTGATTGGATGATGATGATTTTAGTTGCTAGATGCCACTGTTTGTCTGTTTGTTAGATATTGTTATGCAGAAACCAATTTTGACATTAACAATTTTTTACAGGAGCTCAAGATGAACAAAAGAAACAAGACATTGAATTCTTTTTTTCAAGTTCGAACCACCGAGACCGCAGAAACGGGTCCTTCAGCTCAAACAAGTGAGACCCCTAATGTTAGAGGTGAACTCAAACCCGGTGATGTTGAATCTGACCCCGGTAAGAGAATACCAATTAGGAGTTAGATCCAGACATTAGAGATCTTGCTAGAAGGGAGTACATTAGTATGGGTCCTTGCCAACCAACTAATCATACATATGAAAAGATAAATGGTAGGAGCTTTCATGACTATTGGTTCAATGATCATCGCGGCTGGTTGGAATATAGCATTGAAAAAAGATCCGCCTTTTGCTTTTATTGTTTTCTGTTTAAGCAACCAAGAGCTGAGAACTATGGTACTGAAGCATTCACGAGAAATGGATTCAAATCTTGGAAGGATGGACCTAAAGTTTTTAATCAACATGTTGGCAAGCATGATAGTGCTCATAATAATTCTAGGCAACATTATGAGAATTTCAAAAATCAAAGACAAAATCTGCCACATGTCTTTGATAGGGGTTCTCAAAAGCAAGAAGAAGAATACAAAGCCCGTCTCTTGATTATATTGGGTATTGTAAAATTTTTGATACTACAAGCTCTTGCTTTTCGTGGTCATGATGAGTCTACTAGCTCAATGAATAAGGGTAACTTTAAAGAGTTGTTGGACTTGTTCATAAAGAAAGACCCGAAGGTGGCAAAATTATTTGGAGATGCGGGAGATAACCATAAGCTGACATCACATAAGATACAAAAGGATTTATGCAAGGCTTGTGCAAAAGAGACCACCAGTGTCATTCTTGAGGAGATTGGAGATAGTAAATTTGCATTACTTGTTGGTGAGTCCAGAGATGCATCTATGAAGGAGCAAACGGCTATGTGTTTGAGGTCAGTACATTTGCTTGTGTGTGTTATTGTAGCCTTATAGGTGTATTTTCTTAAAGTTCTTATATATTAATCATGCTCCTTTGTCTTATGTAGGTATCTCGGCAAACGAGGGGAGGTGATTGAGAGATTCATGGCAGTTGAGCATGTTCCTGACACTAAAGCAACTTCACTGAAGGTAGCTTTGGATGGTATGTTTGGTAATCTTGGCTTATCTATGTCTAATTTGAGAGGGCAGGGTTATGATGGGGCTTCAAACATGAGAGGGGAATTTCGTGGGTTGCAAAGATTGATCTTGGAGGAAAATCCTTATGCTCATTATATACATTGTTTTGCCCACCAGTTACAATTAGTGGTTGTTGCCGTTGCCAAGTGTTCTTCATCAGTAAGGGATTTTTTTGAGTACACAAGCATGGTTGTTAACATTGTTAATGCTTATTGTAAAAGACATGATCAGTTAGCCCAAGAGCAACATGATGAAATAGTACGCCTAATAGAGTCCGGGGAACTTCTTGGGGGAAAAGGGAAAAACCAATTAACTAACCTTGCAAGACCTGGTGATACACGGTGGGGATCACATCATAAAACATTGTGTCGTCTTGTTGAGATGTGGAAACCAATTCTAAAGGTATTAGAAAATTTACATAGTGATGCAGATAATGTTGCCCAAAGAACCACAGCCGCGGGGTTGATAAAGCACATGGAGTCTTTTGAATTTGTTCTCATATTGCATCTTATGATTAGATTATTGGGCAAGAGTAACAATCTGTCACAATGCTTGCAATCAAAAAATCAAAATATTGTACGTGTTGTGGGATTGATTAAAACCACATTGGAAGATATTCAAGAGATAAGGCAGAATGGTTGGGATGAGCTCTTCAAAGAGGTAACAGACTTTTGTGTCAAATACAACATTGTAGTGCCAAATATGGAAGATACAAGAACTGCTAATGGCCGTTCAAGGTCTTGGGGTGGGCAATTGGTAACTTACAACCATCATTTCAAAATTGAAATATTCAATGTGTTGCATGATCAACTTATTGTGGAGTTGAACAACCGCTTTGCTGAAAGGTCTACTCAATTGTTGAGATGCATTGCTTGTCTTGATCCCAAGAATTCATTTGCCAATTATAATGAAGACAAGCTAGTAGATCTTGCTAATATGTATGCTGCTGACTTCTCTACATATGAAGTTACTTTTGTCCTTAGAAATCAACTAGACACATTCATTCGGGAAGCAAGAGGTGATCCAAATTTGGTGAATTGCAATGATCTTGGTCATCTTGCCATGAATATGGTTAAAAGTGATATGCACACAACTTTTCCCTTAGTTTACCGTCTGGTTGAGTTAGCATTGATTTTACCTGTTGCAACCGCAACCGTGGAAAGGGCATTCTCAGCAATGAGCATTATCAAGACCGGATTGAGGAACAAAATGGGTGATGATTGGATGAATCATAGAATGGTATGTTACATTGAGAGAGATGTATTTGTCAGTATCGAAGAATCCAAGATCATTGAGCGATTTCAAGGTTATCGCACATGTAAAGGTGTTTTGCCTCGTCCTACACGTAAGTTTTCACATTTTGCATCTATTATTAATTAGTCTTGCCTGCTATATTATGCACTGATTCGCATTTCAAAATTGATGATTGAAGGTTTAGCGAGGTCTGCTATTGAAGATGTAGTCATGGGAGGCTTAGATCAACCAATCATTTGATTTGGTATCAATCTTCTGTATCATTTATCTATGCCACATATTGTCTTTTGATTTGTCTTGCTTTATTAGTTGACCCATCGTGAAAAAATGGTGTCATTGAATATCATGTTTGGTTTCTTGTTAGTTATGCAAAATATAGTTTGATTCTTGTATGCCTTGAAACTGAAGTTTTTTCCGGGTAGTTTTTAGCGATTAGTTGTTCGCCTGGGGCGTCAACAATTCCTGGGTCCGCCACTGTCCAGAAGCAGCCTGGTTGCTGATAGATCTTTTGCATCTTGGCTAATCTTCTGTATCACCAACTGAAAATCGGATTCGAGAAAGATTTTTTGGATCCCCATCTCCCTAGCTAGCTGCAAAGCTCCTTTGCACCGCCTGCTCAGGTTCCATCGTGGACGGGAGAAAAAAACATGTCCCCACTCGGAAACAGCCACGGTGGTCCTAGACAATCGCCCCTCCACTCCATCTACCCAAACTATGTGCATATTAGGATTTTTAAAGCCAAACTTTGTCAATTTTGACCAAGTTTAAATTTTAAAAAATATAAACATTCGGGATACCAAATCAACATCATTAGATTCCCATGAAATCTATTTTCATCTAATATATAATTGGCATTATGAATATAGGTAAATTTCTCTATAATCTTGGCGAACGTTTGTGAAGCTTGACTTTTACAAAAACCAATGCACACTATATTATGGTGTAGAAAGCACCCGAGTTTCTCTTAGACTGGCTGATTAGGAAGCGCCTTAGCGTAGAGGGCCGAATAGATTATGGGGGTTTTGTAGAAAGACAGCTTATGAGATTAATTGTTCTGTTTTTATAGGGGTAAGCACACTGCATGTGACGCAATATAGCCATAACTATACAAAGCTCATTGAATGTTGCCACGCTCATTAACCCCGCACTATTAAATTTAGTCATGCCTTGGTCTCGGTGTAGTAGCCCGCAGACCTTTCAAACGCAGACATAGGTAGTATTTAACATTTTAGTTAATACCATGTGAAACAAACTCTAGTCATGACAGGACTTGACACATTTAGTATTAGCCAATGTGTGCCCGCAGAAACAGCAGACTTGAGTGGTTGCTGACTTGGCCCTAAATTCTATGGAAAACCCACTAAATATACATACTAGCCAGTGAATTGATTGGTAGTAATTTAGAAGCTCACCTCAGGAGTGGATGAAGGGAAGTGGCGAGTAGGGAGGAGGAATACCACTAGGTGGAGCTCCTCGTCACAATGCACCGGTAATTTTGATGGCCATTAACTCATTTTATTTGTCATGAATATAATCTAAATATTAGAATAGTTTATTATCTTTATGTAAAAAATGTTTAATGGTCTGTCCCGTGGGCCTACCAAATGCTCGTGCTACCAAACCGCTTTGTGAGGCTTGGCTTGACGAACGTGCAAATACATCAAACTCTGAAGTGGACTTAGACTGACTTGAGTTTAGGAACCATCGAAACTGAAGATCTTTCTCTTTGAGACTAGCCCAACAATCTTTACCAACAGCTGACCTACTTTATCATAGACATGCATCACATGTTATGAACTGCGGTATTTGTGGGAGGGACGGTTCGTGGAGACACCGCTCTTGGAATGCAACATGTCATGTTGTGTTTCCGAGCCCAAGGATCCATACTTGGTTGATGTTCTGATGAGAAATATGGAATATGACGCAAGATGATGGATTTTTACACTCATGGATTCTCTCCCCCATGGCTATTTTGCTATCGTCCTGGTTTTTCTTTGGGTGATTTGGCATGCTAGAAGGAAAGCTTTGCACGAGCAACTCTTTCAAAGCGCGCAGGCGACCCACGAATTTATCAAGAAATATATTAGTGAAGTTGAAAGTTGCAAACCCAGAAGCCCACCTTCAAGCAGCCAGGGGGATGTCCGGGCCTAGTGCACGTTGGACTCCTGCTCCACCTAGTGTTGCCAAAATAAGGGCCGATGTACTGTTGCCAGGGGAACAATGAAGGATCTTCTTCTGTCATTTATAGGGAATCATCAGGCAATAATCTGTTGAGTCATCTGCCGTGAAACTTCTAGGTGTTAGCGACCCTGCATGTCTACAAGTAATTGCATGTCGCGAGGTGCTGGCTCTAGCTTCTGATATGAATATTTCCCATCCGGTCATTGTTTCTGACTGCAAAATGGTTGGTGAAGACATTAGCAATGATACTGGCAGTTTGCATGGAAACATCACTAGGGAGATTAGAACTACGGTTGCTCTTTCTGGATCCTATTCTTTCATCTTCGAAAGTAGGGAGTCCAATATCGAGGCGTAGCCACCTTAGACACACTATGTGTGTCTCAAGGTCGTCATTGATGTCTTCTACAGGCTCCTAATTTACGTTGTATTCGCATGAACATTTTGAGCACTGAATAAAGTTGAGCCATTTTATCCTAAAAAGACAGTAGAAGCACTCAAGTGAACTCTTGTTTCGTGGTTTAAGGCCATCTCCTACGCTTGCGGGCATATAGTCTTGAGCAAATCAACATGCATAAAGCGTTCGGCGCTAGCAGTGGCATTTTGTTTATGTTTTTTAAGCGCCTGACTCCTTATGTGTCAATGCAAGAAAAAATAGCCGGAAAGAAGCAAAAATGCCAAAACAGTCATGATTTAATTCCTAGCACCCGGATTTTATGTCCTAACACGTCGTTCCTTGGTTATTAGTAGGCCATGCTCACACGTGTACGCTATTGGGCTGTCCCAAGGTCCGCATTTGGGAAGCTTCTGGGTTAGGCTGCCGGGATTTTTTTTATTGGTTTATGTTTTTTTTTTCTCTTTTTCCTTTTCCACCTTTGATTATCTCCTTTTGTGTTTTTCATATTTTTCAAATCCATGACCATTTTCAAATTTTAAATTTTGTAAGCTCGTAACATCTTTTCCAAATCATGAACAAAATTCAAATCCGGTGCTAAGGCGCTAACTAGCGGGAGTAACTAACTGGAAGTTACCCCTAAAAAAACTAACTGGAGGTTACCCCTTGCGAGGGGCATCTATGGGTCACTTTTGGCGTGAATTTACTAGCGGGAGCACATATTTTCTTGTGAAAAACCCACGAAATATACATAATGGATAGTGAATTGATTGGTAGTAATTCAGCAACTAACCTTAGGGGTGGATGAATAAACTGGCGAGAGAGGAGGAATACCATTGGCTGGAGCTCGCCGTCGGAATGCGAGCCGATCATTGTGATGCCCATTAACACATTTTTTTGTCATAAATACAATTTAAATATTATGGAAATCTAAAAGTATTCATGTGCCTAAAACTTATTGTTCATCCCATATTAAGAGAAATATTAATCACATGTTAGAACATAGGTTGATTTACTTTTTAAAAATTGTTTGCATATACTCCCCACCCCAAAACAAAACAAAAGAAATGAAATGAAAAGTGAAAAGAGGAAAAAAAGCATTACAAGGATAAAGGAAAAGATCAAGAAAAATAATTTTGCAATTGTGCCCCCCCCCCCCCCCCTATTGAACTCAGCCCAGCAGGTAAGATCTTCATCCGAAGCTACCATAAATGTCGCTACGAACATGTAATCCTATAAACCACTCAATGTCGAGTTAGCACGCCTTCAACGAAAACGCCCAATGGTTGGTCTGACGCACATTATGCGGGCCACATTGCTTTTCAATTGTCTTTTATGTTTTCTTTATTTTTGTTATTTAATGAGTTTTGATATTTATTTTAGTTTTTCCCTTAATTGTCTGGACTTAGTTTCTATTTTTGGATGAATATGTAAATGCTTCTAAAATTGATAGACATATATCTCAATGATTAATACAGATGAAAACCTCTTCTCAATTGTATGACCTTTTCTTTAGAACTGATGAATATTTATTTCCGTTGGAGGAGCATTTATTTAAATATGACGTGAATAGTTGTTATATATATATATATATATATATATATATATATATATATATATATATATATATATATATAGTGTTACTATTCATCACCCAGGGTGCAGAATAAGTTATTCTTCACCCGAGGTAATCTTACGATCATTTCATAATTAAATTACATTTGGAATTCAAATAGTTACATTCCTATCGATTCACGACGTAAAATTTGACATAAGAAAATAAAAATATAGCTCATAAGACAAGAAAATTTACAGTTTATGTGTATTTTACACTATGTTTTTAAATTTGTAATTTTACATAACATAAAATATTTTTTCCGACGATTATATATTTTCTTACGGTCTCTTTTTACTTCAGAAATAAGGCAAAATTTATGGAACGTAAAATTACGGTCCATTGATAGTAAAATAGAGGGGGGTGAAGAATAACTATTCTTCACCCAGGGTGACGAATAGTCAATCCCTATATATATATATATATAATTTCACATTTATATGTCTCCATTATTTATTTCATCTTTGTCACCATTTCTAGAATTCCTTACCTAATTATTTATTCTTTTCAGAAACAATGGCGCAATGTTTTTACCAACCCATGCCTCTACACCATAATATACAAATTCCACTTCCTTGAGATCCATGATGCATGCACACTATCAAAAATTCACCTTTTCAGAGCACGACTTCTGTTTTTTTTTCTCTTTTAGAGACAAAATGAGTCATTCCTTTGGACACATACATAAGAAACGAGCATGTGCGATGTAAAAATGTTCACTTTTTAAACAAATTTTTGTATTTCTAATATTTTTGGTTGTGTATTGGTAGGTTGTTGCCAATCCCAACATGAATAAAAGTGATATATAGCCATGGTTTAGCTGAATGATTATGCCAACTATTTGTCATTTTAGTTGGTTCATCGACTCAGCATGGATTTACTTATGTGTAACTCTGAAGAGGCACTTGGCTACAAACCTTTATATTTCTAGAACTAAGAGGCTACAGAAAGATAACACCACAATAGATAAGATTGATGAATCTTGGTGAGAGGAACCGAAACAATAGATTGGATGCGGGGACAAGGTAAAACACACCTCAACGAGCCCAACTCAATCGGTGGCGAACCGTCCAAAGACCATCATGTCCAGGAGGAGAAAATGACTACGATGCATTACGATCAGCGATAATAATGTGGAGGAGGGTGGAATAGCAGAGGCGGGAAGAAGGGATGAAGCGAGGAAAAGTAGGGCAAGAAGAGATCGCCGATGTGAAGGAAATATGCCCTAGAGGCAATAATAAAGTTGTTATTTATATTTCCTTATATCATGATAAATGTTTATTATTCATGCTAGAATTGTATTAACCGGAAACTTTGTACATGTGTGAATACATAGACAAACATAATTTCACTAGTATGCCTCTACTTGACTAGCTCGTTGAATCAAAGATGGTTATGCTTCCTAACCATAGATATGAGTTGTCATTTGATTAACGGGATCACATCATTAGAGAACATGGGGGGCGCGCGCCTCCTTCCCTTTGGTCTGCCTCCTCTATTCCCGTATGGCACAATAAGGCCCAATACTTCTCCCGGCGAATTCCCGTAACTCTCCGGTACCCCGAAAAAGACCCGAATCACTCGGAACCTTTCCGATGTCCGAATATAGCCTTCCAATATATCGATATTTACGGCTCGACCATTTCGAGACTCCTCGTCATGTCCCCGATCTCATCCGGGACTCCGAACTACCTTCGGTACATCAAAACTCATAAACTCATAATACCGATCATCACTGAACGTTAAGTGTGCGGACCCTACGGGTTCGAGAACTATGTAGACATGACTGAGGGAGTCCTGGACTAGGGGATGTCCGGATAGCCGGACTATCATCATCGGCCGAACTCCAAGACTACGAAGATACAAGATTGAAGACTTCGTCCCGTGTCCGGATGGGACTTTCCTTGGCGTGGAAGGCAAGCTTGGCGATACGGATATGTAGATCTGCTACCATTGTAACCGACTCTGTGTAACCCTAGCCCTCTCCGGTGTCTATATAAACTGGAGGGTTTTAGTCCGTAGGACGAACAACCATTACAACAATCATACCATAGGCTAGCTTCTAGGGTTTAGCCTCCTTGATCTCGTGGTAGATCCACTCTTGTACTACCCATATCATCAATATCAATCAAGCAGGAGTAGGGTTTTACCTCCATCGAGAGGGCCCGAACCTAGTTAAAAACATCGTGTCCCTTGTCTCCTGTTACCATCCGCCTAGACGCACAGTTCGGGACCCCCTACCCGAGATCCGCCGGTTTTGACACCGACATTGGTGCTTTCATTGAGAGTTCCTCTGTGTCGTCACCGATAGGCTTGATGGCTTCTTCAATCAACAACAACGCAGTCCAGGGCGAGACTTTTCTCCCCGGACAGATCTTCGTGTTCGGCGGCTTTGCACTGCGGGCCAATTCGCTTGGCCATCTGGAGCAGATTGAAAGCTACGCCCCTGGCCGTCAGGTCAGATTTGGAAGCCTAAACTTCACGGCTGACATCCGCGGAGACTTGATCTTCGATGGATTCGAGCCACAGCCGAGCGCGTCGCACTGTCACGATGAGCATGATTTAGCTCTGCTGCCGGACAGTGCCCTGGAGGCCACACAAGAGTCCGCTCCGACCCTTAATTCGGAGCCGACCGCGCAGATCGAGGACGGGTGGTTAGTCACCGCCTCGGGGGCTGCAACCTCTACGGCGATGGAGCCGAATACTGACCATGTCCCTTGTAAAGCCCGTGACTCCGAGGTGCCGGACTCCTCGCCGGACTCCGAACCCCCCGCGCCCCTACCAATCGAATCTGATTGGGTGTCGATCATGGAGTTCACCGCCGCGGACATCTTTCAGCACTCACCATTTTGCGACATCCTGAATTCGCTAAAATACCTCTCGTTATCAGGAGAGCCCTGGCCGGACTACGGTCAAGACGGTGAGGATGAGGACGATGAAGAAATTCAAAGCCCACCCACCACCCACTTTATAGCCACTGTCGATGATTTAACCGACATGCTAGACTACGACTCCGAAGACATCGACGGTATGGACGACGACGCCGGAGAGGACCAAGAACCAGCGCTTGCCGAGCACTGGAAAGCCACCTCAACTCATGATGTATACATGGTGGACACCCCAAAAGGGAGCGATAACGAGGAACAAGGGGACGCGTCGAAGGATAATTCCCCCGAAAAACAACCAAAACGGCGACGCAAGCGCCGCCCCAAGACCCGCCTTGATAGCAACAGCACTCATAATGACCCAGCCATAGAGCAGGGCAAACCAGTGGGCGACGAACATGCAACCAAGCAGCCATCCGAACAGGATGAATCAGATAATCAACTCATCCTCGGAGAAAACAACAGTCCAGACGATCTCACGCCGGACACACCACCGGAGCATAAGAACCTTCAAAAAAGGCTTGTCGCCACTGCAAGAAGTTTGAAGAAGGAGAAACGAAAGCTCAAAACAGCGGAAGACATACTCAGAATGAGGTGGAGCAAAGTACTCAAGACCGCGGACAAATATGGCAATAGCCACCAAACAAAGAGCTACCCGAAGCGCAAGCTGCTGCCCGAATTCGACGAGGAGGCCGTAGAGCCCCCACAGTCAAAAAGCAAAGAGGCCGTCTGGCCGGATAGACGACCAGATGACAGGCCAAGAGCGACTAGCGGCGCCGCACACAAGCCGGCAGATGATCCTCACAAAACGGACGGCCCGGTCAGGTCCATTTACGGGCCAAAAAAGAGGGCCCCAGGAAGCAACACAACACGCCGAGTGTTCGAAGACAACGGCACACCCAAATACAGGGGCGCCGCACACCCACTATGTTTCACCAACGAGGTGCTGGATCATGAATTTCCAGCAGGGTTCAAGCCCGTAAACATAGAGGCATACGACGGAACAACAGACCCCGGAGTCTGGATTGAGGATTACATCCTGCACATACATATGGCTAGAGGAGACGATCTCCACGCCATAAAATATCTGCCCCTCAAGCTCAAAGGGACAGCTCGACATTGGCTCAAAAGCCTCCCAGAAAATACCATCGGAAGTTGGGAAGAGCTCGAGGACGCGTTTAGAGCAAATTTTCAGGGGACTTATGTCCGCCCTCCGGACGCAGACGACTTAAGTCACAAAACCCAACAGCCCGGAGAGTCAGCGCGCAAATTCTGGAACATGTTCCTCACCAAGAAGAACCAAATAGTCGACTGTCCGGACGCCGAAGCCTTAGCAGCTTTTAAACATAACGTCCGAGACGAATGGCTCGCCAGACACCTCAGCCAGGAAAAGCCAAGAACAATGGCCGTGCTAACAAGCCTCATGACCCGCTTTTGCGCGGGGGAAGACAGCTCGCTAGCAAGATGTAGCACCAGCGACCTGAGTACATCCGAGATCAGAGATGGAAACGGAAAATCACGGCGAAGAAAGGACCAGCGCCAAAATAAAGAAAAGAACCCAAAGAACACGACGGTCAACGCCGGATTCAAAAGCTCGCGGCCGAACAACAAAACACTGCCTCTTAAGGACAACAGTGACGAGCTATCCAACTTAAACAAAATTTTGGATCGGATATGTCAAATCCACAGTACCCCCGGGAAGCCTGCAAACCACACTCACCGAGATTGTTGGGTCTTCAAACAGTCCGGCCGACTCAACGCCGAACACAAGGGGCTCGACGCGCCAAGCGAGGATGACGACGAACCCCACCAGCAGAGCGCCGGAAAACAAAAGACTTTCCCACAAGAAGTCAAAATGGTAAACTCACTTCATGTGATAATACGGAACAATAGTGCGGCACCCGCTAAAATACGTGTCGCACGGTGAACCCCAGCGGAACCCCGAGATTGGATGTCAAAACCAATTACTTTCGACCACCTGGACTATTCCAGAAGTATTCGAAACGCAGGATGGACTGCTCTGATATTGGATCCTATAATCGACGGACTACAATTTACACAGGTCCTAATGGATGGCGGCAGTAATTTAAACCTGCTATTACCGGACACAATCCGGAAGTTGGGGATAGACCCTACTAAAATTCGCCGTAGCTGCACTTCCTTCAAGGGAGCGACGCTAGGCCCTTACGCCAAGTACACAGCCTCCTTACTACTAGAAGTTGTGTTCGGATCACCCGACAACTTCCGTCGCGAAAAGCTAATCTTCCATGTCGCCCGCTTTAAGCACTATTGGGACGCGAAGCTTTCGCCCGCTTTAACGCAATACCGCACTACGCGTCTCTTACACTTAAAATGCCCGGTCCACGCGGCATCATCTCATTAAAAGGTCGTTCAAGACCCCGGACATGGCTAGGCGAGTCCGGCATAAATAAACTAGGGGCTCCCTAGCCGCACACTCCTTCACAAGGGGCTGTGCAATAAAGAGCCAATAAAAGCTCCACTTTATTCATTCATTCATATTTTGCTTTCAATAAATTTTTTGCACGATTTCTTTTCAAGCTAATTTCCTCTCTTTTTACAGATGAACAACGTGCACACCCATCCAGGATACGGCACAATGGAGACACAGGCGCAGACGTGCAGCAGGGACCCGTGACAAGGATTCTTTTCAGATTAAGACCCTCGTAAACCTTTCTTACTGTCTCTTGTTGATTCATATCCCACGGGTTTTTACCATAACCAACGAGGAGGCTGGCGTTTTGGCATCGGCCACGCGAGAAATTCTCGCCTGTACCTGGACACTAGGGGCTTAGGGCATTGTTCTGCCCGTTATCATAAAGACCGAATACCTTAGGGAGTGCTCGGCGTCTCGAGTGAGGCCTTATATGCATCAGCTCCGAATCATGTCTTTGGTCAAATGTTGGGTTTGCCCGGCTCCTGTGTTTTGCTGCCTTACGTTCCGTATCATCGGCTAACGCGGCACCAGGAGAACTACTGCGATTGTGCCCCGGTTTGGCCGGGCGAGCACCTCAGTAGAGAAAGCCGAAAACTGACTGTCATGATACAACGAGAGACTGGTCAACCACTCGATCGACTACAGGAATGTTTAGAATTCCTCCGCTTTGACGAAGGACCGTTTCCCGGTCAGGCACATACGCGCCCCGAATTCGGAGAGCGCGGTGCCCCTAGGGGCTATATCGTAGCCCCACCCTCGAACTCCTATGGCTAAGTGAAAGTGATAAAGCATTATAGTCCGGTTGCCTCGTTTGCTACGCTACCACCTCCTTCACAGGACCAAGACGTTGGATTAAGTGTGAAAATGCGCTATTTTTGCAAACACCCCCGCACCATGTGCGCGGGGGCTGAAGCTGAAGACTGCCATCTTTCAGGTTATAAACAAGTATACATTAACGGCCGCACAGGAGATATTCCAATACTTGACTGCACAAGTATAAAAAACACTTATATTATATATATCATCTTGCAAATCATAAAAATCATTTAAACATGACATTCTTTGAGCACTGCGACTCTATTGCACGAGCACCCCGCAGAACTTCCCCAAAATAGTGTTCGGCGGGTAACCGGCTCTCGACCGAACCCCGGGTTGCAACATCGGTGGCATCCATCTCCATCCAGTATGTCTTCACACGGGCGAGGGCCATCCGTGCACCCTCAATGCAGGCCGACCGCTTCATCGCCTTGATATGCGGCACTGCCCCAAGGAATTGCTGCAATAAGCCAAAATAACTCTTCGGCTTGGGCCTATCCGGCCAGACATGAGCCACGATATCCGTCATGGCAAGTCCGGACAATCTATTCAGCTCAGCCCACTCAGCCAACCGATCGGTCAGTGGAAGTGAATGCTCCGAACTGTGGAATTGAGACCAAAAAAGCTCTTCCGTCTCGTGATCCTTTTGACTTCGGAAGTGCATGACAGCATCTGCCGCACTTGCCGCTAAATCCATATAAGGATCCTCCAGACCCCATAGCTGGCCAAGCTGAGCATACTTCGGATCTGTGAACCTCCTGCGCAGCAGAAAAGGCTTGCCAGCCGCAATATCTCTGGCCTGGCGCAGCTCCTCCTTTATAGCCCTCATTGCAGAACGGGCATCCTTGGCTTCGGCGATGGCCTTCTTCAGGCTTTCTTGCTCCGCTCCGAGTTTTTTTCAAGAACCTCATAGCGGTCGGTAACATCTTTCAGCTTCACGGCCACTTCGGCCATCCCCTCCCTGCTTCGGCAGTGAGCAGCCCTTTCGGCTTCTAGCTTTGCGGCCGCCTTTGAGGCAGCCGCATCACTCCTCCTGACCTGCTCCTTGGCTCGAGCAAGCTCTGCTCGAAGGTCCTCCACAGCAGCGGCACCATCTGCATCAAACACACATGTGGTAAGGAGTGAGCTTCGGCTCCCTTACTAGGTGACCACGGAGAAACAACCTACCCTGCAACTCGTCAAGTCGCTTATTGACCAGCGCGATGTCCGCATCCGCAACGTCGAGTTGCCCCTTTAGTTCAGCAACTCCATCAGTCCGGCTGGCCACCAGACTATCCGCCACCTGTGTAGGAAAGGCGAGAATTAATACCTGAGATAATGATCCTCGGCACGCTGTCGCTTTCGACAACATACCGAGTCTCAGGGGCTACTATCTATACAGGGCGCGCTTTATGTGCAAAACTGTCAAAAGGTATGTCATTTTTACGTACCTCAAACCCCGCCAGCAAACTTTTGACGGCATCATGCAGCACGCCTTCGGCAGATGTAATTCTTCCAATCACCACACTCATCAATGTACGGTGATCTTCTGAGATAGACGCCCTCTCAAGCAGATCCTTCAGCTCCCGCGGTCGTACACCAGTTGGTGCCGGACTCTTCGGCTCTGCTGGACTTGGGGATACCCTCCATGATGACACCTCAGGGTCATCCGCCCCACCTGACAGTGCGGCAGATGGAGGCGTCTCGCTCTCCATCATCTCCGGACGAAGGCCCCCCGAAGACGAGCTCATCTGAGAAGTATGGAGATCCGAACCACAAGGTAAAAACTTAGGTTATCCTCAGAAGCACAAATAGGGATGTCCCTTATTACAAAACTCCCCTTTTTTCTACTTACGGCCTGCTGGAGGGCTGATTCCTTAGGGGAGATAGTGCGGCCGGGGCCTCCCCAGACGCAGGACCCTCTGGTGAAGATCTCTTCCCCCGCTTCGAGGCCTTGGCCTCCGGGTTTTCGGAAGCGGTCCTCTTCTCCCCTTGGAGGGCGGGATTCTAGATCCCCCCTTTCTCAAAGGCCTCCTTGGTAGAGGCGGTAGTTCCACTGTTTTCCCCTTCGCCTTCCTCTGAAGGCGCAACCTCCAGCATCCTGACCAGCACGGGATCCGGCGCGCTCTCCGGGAGGGGGCCGGACACCGTATCAGTTTCGCTTGCGCTATCCACTCCTATTCAAGGGACGATTGGTTAAAAAGCAAATTCAAGAAGGCGCAAACAAACGGTATGTCCGGACACAAAGCTACTTAATTGTGTATCCGGGTGATTGCAGCTTAGGCCGGCGTCCTCGGTTAATTCCGGACACACCTCTTGTGATCCGAAGAACAATTTGTACATCTCCACGGGTGTCGTACCCATGAAGTGTTGGAGAATTCGTGGTCCCTCCGGATTGAATTCCCACAGCCGGAGAGGACGACGTTTGCAGGGCAGAAGACGCCTGATCAGCATGACCTGCATCACCACAACCAGATCGATCTCCCTTTCTTGGAGGTCTCAAATCCGGCCCTGCAATAGGGGCACGTCCTTTGACGGCCCCCAGTTGAGCCCTTGGTTGACCCATGACGTCACCCGTCGTGGAGGTCCCGGGCGGAAGATGGGCGGCGGCTTCTGCCTGCTGCCCCTAGGAGCGGTAATATAAAACCACTCCTGTTTCCACAAGCCGAGCTCCTCTTGGAAAGAGCCCTCGGGCCATGGAGCATCGGCCCTCCTACTTACAACCGCCCCGCCGCACTCTGCTTGACGCCCCTCGATCATCTTCGGCTCCACGTTGAAGGTCTTGAGCCACAAACCGAAGTGGGGGGTAGTGCGGAGGAAGGCCTCGCAGACGACAATGAATGATGAGATGTGGAGGATGGACTCCGGAGCCAAGTCGTGGAATTCCAACCCATAGTAAAACATAAGTGTCGGTGTCAAAACCGGCGGATCTCGGGTAGGGGGTCCCGAACTGTGCGTCTAGGCTGATGGTAACAGGAGACAAGGGACATGATGTTTTACCCAGGTTCGGGCCCTCTTGATGGAGGTAAAACCCTACGTTGTTCTTGATTAATATTGATGATATGGGTAGTACAAGAGTGGATCTACCACGAGATCAAGGAGGCTAAACCCTAGAAGCTATCCTATGGTATGATTGTTGTAATGTATGTTGTGTCCTACGGACTAAAGCCCTCCGGTTTATATAGACACCGGAGAGGGCTAGTGTCGGTGTCAAAACCGGCGGATCTCGGGTAGGGGGTCCCGAACTGTGCGTCTAGGCGGATGGTAACAGGAGACAAGGGACACGATGTTTTACCCAGGTTCGGGCCCTCTCGATGGAGGTAAAACCCTACGTCCTGCTTGATTAATATTGATGATATGGGTAGTACAAGAGTGTATCTACCACGAGATCAAGGAGGCTAAACCCTAAAGCTAGCCTATGGTATGATTGTTGTCATGTATGTTGTCCTATGGACTAAAGCCCTCCGGTTTATATAGACACCGGAGAAGGCTAGGGTTACACAGAGTCGGTTACAATGGTAGGAGATCTACATATCCGTATCGCCAAGCTTGCCTTCCACGCCAAGGAAAGTCCCATCCGGACACGGGACAGAGTCTTAAATCTTGTATCTTCGTAGTCTTGGAGTCCGGCGGACGATGATAGTCCGGCTGTCCGGACACCCCCTAGTCGAGGACTCCCTCAGTAGCCCCCGAACCAGGCTTCAATGATGATAAGTCCAGCGCGTATATAGTCTTCGGCATTGCAAGGCGGGTTCTCCCTTCAAGTTCCATGTACCTACCGAATAGTGTCCGGCTTCATCATAAATACTGTGTTTCTTGGCTTCTACGCCCAATAACAGCCTTCTTCCACGCGTCGCACGAATGCGAAAAGCCAGGGTGTCTTTTATGTTTCACCCCCTAGTCGTGCGAGTCATCTGCCTACAGAAGAGGCAAAAATCCAGATCCAAACCACACCATCTTCCTTCCGCGAATACTTCATCAGAGCGCCCTTGACCTAAAAATCCATTCCATCATGGACCGTCGATGCGGCTCCTCTTCTCGCGCTCCCAGCCCACCGCCAGGGGATTGGGGGAGGTGCTCTGTTCCACACAACGAGCTAGTGAAACTCCAAGCAGGGGGATATCTCCCTCCGGCCTTCATGGTCCCGGTTCGAGCCGGGCTGGTCACCTACCAAGGTGGGAAGCAAGCGGAGGCTACTCCAAGTACCAACAAAGGGGAGCGGGTATGCTTCGTCCCTTATCTGATAAGGGGACTCGGATTCCCAATACATCCGTTTCTCCGCGGGCTCCTGGAGTTCTACGGACTCCAGCTCCACCACCTTATGCCCGCCTCTATCCTGCATATCGCGGGCTACGTAGCTCTTTGCGAGCTATTCCTGTGCATCGAGCCCCATTTTGCATTGTGCAAGAGGCTGTTCTGCCTCGTACCCCGTTCTCACGAGGGATCCATATATCAAGTGGGCGGCGCCGAAATATGGCGCATTGCCGGGACCGGATACCCATCCGGTACTCCCAAGAAGGCATCCGAAGACTGGCCTTCAGAGTGGTTTTACATAGGAGATGCTCCGCTGCCGGACCCAGTCCGGATTGGCCTCCCGGAGTTTAGTGCTGCTCCTCTGAAGAAACGCCTCAGCTGGCGCCCACGGAGCCCCCGATTGGAGGAAGACAAGAGCGTCCATTACTTGATGGGCCGAATAAGATTACTGGCCCATTCCGGGTTGACCATGATCGGAGTCATGGCGACATGCATCATGCGGGGGGTACAGCCATTGCAATACAGAGGTCACCCGTCATGGCCGCGAAGGGCCGGATTCGACCGAGGATCTGGTGGAGATCCTGTCCAGCCTGTACAAGGGGGAGAAGGAGGACTTCCTTCGAACGAACCCTTTGAATGGGTTTTCCATGAATAACCCTAGAGGCTGGGTAAGCGAACTTTTAAGGGATCAACCCATGCTTTCGAAGTTTAGGCTTCTTACATTATGTCTTCGGCGCAGGATCTACGCCGGACTGTGGAGGACATGGTAAGTCCCGCTCCGCAACCCGAGGATCCAGAAAGATCCCTGGATCCGGCCTCCGAAGAGGATCCGGACATCAAGGTGGAGCTGATCGACGGGGTGTTTCACCAGCTCAGCATGGACAATGCTTTGGTCCCCATTACGGCGGACTACCCCAGACTATATCCGGCTTCCCAAGTGACTATGACCGAGGTCCGGACACAATTATCTCTTCCTTGCCCATTTCTGACCTTCGCGAACGATGGTGTTTTACAGGAAGCGCCTTCAGGGCGGGAAGCCGAGCCCGCGGCGGCTGACCAACAAAGGTCAGTCCGGACCAGCAGGCGGAAAAGGAGCGCGGCACGGACTGAAACGTCGCTGCAAAGGTATAGCTCGTGTTTAAATTTTCAGAGCAACGTTCCTAGGAAGCGTCTGAGTGCTCATGATCTTTATAGGAGAAAAAGCGCTCGTCGGACTACGGGCGCGGAAGTTGCCGATCCAACCTATACCGGCCAGGCTCCAGCGCCCGGCCTGGAGGGGGAGGCAAGCGCAAGACGCGGGCCGGATCCTCCTCCAACGGAGGACACCGACAGAATGTCCGCCACCAAGTCTGAGGTGGAGAGTGCCATGAACCATAGGCGCCGCCAGACAGTGTTTCGTGAAGCGTGCTTCTCCCTTGAGGCATTGGACGCCTTTAACGCAGGGTACGCGCACCTCCGTGCCGCTCAAGATGGTTTTACCAGAGCCACGGAGCAGTATGTGAAAGACATACGGGTAAGGGAATTTTAATGGTTATACACACCAGTAGCCCCCGAGACTTAAAGTAGTTATGTTAACTGATTTAAGGATCATTTGAAACGCAGGCTCTTACCGAGAAGAATGCCCAGCTGTCTCAGGAGCTGCACGAATGCAAGGCCCAACTTGAGGTCGCACTTGCTGCCGCAGGAGGAGACGCAGAGACCCCTCCTGGTAACACATTTTTATTAATAAATATAAGAGCTGTGCGGCGTGCGCGCAAGTCTAATAGTGACATTGCAGGTGCCGCCGGACAAGATCCGGACAGGCAAGAATTACTACGCTAGCTAAAGGCCGGCGAGAGGGTGCTGAATAGGGTGCAGCAAGAAAGGAACAAGCTCCAGGATGCCAACGCCAAGCTCGAAGAAGAGCTGAAAGGCGCTCGAGCCGGGCTGTCCAGCTCTGTTAAGGAGAATCAGCGGCTTCGTCGCGGCATTTATAGTAAGTGCTTGAGCGGACTCCTTTGAAAGGAAGAGTTCAGCGAGGAAGTAAATTGACATAATATGTCTTGTAGGTATACTCACAGGTCGCCCTGTGGAGGAGATGCCCATATCAACGGGTGATCAACTTCCCGAGCTGTTGCAACTGCTCGAACGAGTTCGGCAGGCAATGAGCGGCGTCGTCTAGGCTTTATGGCCAGCCCTCTCCCTACCCGAGGGCCTTGGGGAGCTTGCGGAGAAGCTTCAGGGAGTGCGGCAGCGCTTCCGTTTGTGGAAGATTTCGGCTTGCCGTCAAGGTGCCGGGGAGGCTTGGGCCATGGTGAAGACGCGTTACAAGAAGGCGGATCCCAACCACATGGCCGAAGTTGCACCGGTGGGGCCCGATGGGAAGGAGATCCCTGTGAGTTTAGTATACAGCCAAGTAGAGTTGGCTGCTAAATTTTCCCAACGGGACTGTAAGTTAGACAGCCTGTTAGACAGGATTGAGGAGGAATACAATCAGTAAATTTGACAATGTATGTTTTCCTTTAAAGTGACATGTAAAATGCCTTCTAGACGGATTGTAGATCGTTTGTCTTTGCCGACCTTTTCGCTTCAACCTCGGGACCCTAGAGTCCGGAGTGTGTCCGAATACCTTTTTGGTGAAGAAACAACCGTGGTATGCATGGAGACCAGGCGTAGGGGTCATTAGTGCTTTATCAGACAAGTGCCCAACTAGTTATGTTATATTACATGGTTAGTAAGAAACATCTTCCAGGGAGAATAGTTCCGTTAAGGGTTCCTTTCCCTGGGAGGCATGCCCTAAAGTGCATGTCTGGACTGCGAAAAAAGCAGAAAAACATCTGGGGGCGGGTAAATGAGTAGGTAAAAAATCATCTTTTAAGTCTGAGGTACACATCCGGCTGACCCGGCAGTAACAATCGCAGAGGTGCTCCCTTTACCTCCTAGCCGAACACTCGGGAACGTAGGGGTATGCACAGGAGCCAGGCAACCAAGCTAGGCCAAAACTTAAGTCATATCTATGCATATAATGGTGAGTAAAAGGTACATGTGGAAGCTTGACACATGTGCTGGGCATGAAACCCTTATAATTGAGCTTCTGGAAAAGAAGCCCCCAGGTATAATGAGTGCGGATGGCACATCAAGTGTATGTGAACAATACGAAAGTAGGCTCTTAGGGGCTTTTTAGTAAAAAGGTTGTGAGAGGAAAGAGAAACAAAAGACAGCCGAAGTGTAAAAATTTGAACGGAGGAAGGGGACGAACTCTTAGTCCGGCGCTAGGCATAGAATCTTCGGAGGCGGGCTGCGTTCCATGGGTTCGGCTCGAGTCGGTTATCCGACGCATTTCGTAGACGGTACGCTCCGCCGGTCAGGACTTGATCGATAATGAAGGGGCCCTCCCATTTGGTCTTGAGCTTGTCCTTTTTCTTGTCCGGCAGGCGTAGAACTAGTTCACCAACGTTGTAAGTCTTGGCCCGTACTTCTCTGCTTTGATATCTTCGGGCCTGCTGCTGATAGAATGCGGAACGAGCCTTGGCGACGTCGCGTTCTTCCTCCAATGTGTCCAAGCTGTCCTGCCGATCCAGCTCGGCCTCTCTTTCTTGGTACATGTGCACTCGAGGTGAGTCATGAATAATGTCGCAGGGCAGGACTGCCTCTGCGCCGTAGACCATAAAAAATGGTGTGAATCCGGTAGTGCGGTTAGGCGTTGTCCACAGCCCCCAGAGTACGGAGTCGAGCTCCTCGACCCAGTGCGTGTCAGATTTAGTAAGTGACCGCACTAGTCTGGGTTTGATGCCGCTCATTATTAGACCATTTGCTCGTTCCACTTGACCGTTGGTTTGAGGGTGATAGACTGAAGCGTAGTCGAGCTTGATACCCATATTTTTGCACCATGACTTAACCTCGTCGGCTGTGAAGTTCGTGCCGTTATCGGTGATGATGCTGTGGGGGACTCCGTAACGGTGTACTACCCCAGATATAAAGTCTATCACTGGTCCGGACTCTGCCGTTTTGACCGGTTTGGCCTCTATCCATTTGGTGAATTTATCCACCATGACCAATAGGTACCTTTGCTTGTGGGTTCCCCCTTTAAGGGGTCCAACCATATCAAGCCCCCAGACCGCGAACGGCCATTTAATGGGTATATTTTTGAGGGAGGTGGGCGGCATATGGCTCTGATTAGCAAAGAGCTGACAACCAACGCATCTCTAGACTAAGTCCTGGGCATCTGCCCGGGCCGTCGGCCAATAAAATCCTGTACGGAATGCCTTTCCTACAAGGGCCCGGGCTGCTGGGTGGTGTCCGCCTAGTCCGGCATGAATTTCAGCCAGGAGGTTTCGCCCTTGCTCTTCGGAGATACACCTTTGAAGGACTCCGGTTGTAATTTTCTTATAAAGTTCTCCCTCATGGACCTTGTAGGCTTTCGATCGCCGGACTATGCAGCGGGCCTCGTTTTGGTCTTCGGGAAGTTCCTGCCTAAGCAAGTAGGCTAGGAATGGTTCTGTCCATGGGGCGATTACTGCCATTATGTTGTGGGCTGAAGGTGTTATGTCATCGGCTGAATCGCCGATTGGCACGGTTTTTTCCGGTTTGTCACTTCTGGGCTCCTCTTCCCATAGTACGGATGGCTTGAAGAGCCGTTCCAGGAAGATATTTGGAGGGACAACATCACGTTTCGCACCGATGCGTGCCAGTATGTCGGCCGTTTGGTTATTATCTCGGGCTATGTGATGGAATTCGAGTCCTTCAAACCGAGCTGACATTTTTAGGACAGCGTTGCGATATGCTGCCATTTTTGGATCCTTGGCATCAAAGTCTCCATTTATTTGGGATATTGCAAGGTTTGAATCCCCGCGCACCTCTAGGCATTGAATGCCCATGGAGACTGCCATCCGGAGACCAGGTAACAGGGCCTCGTATTCGGCTGCGCTGTTGGAGTCCGTGTACATTATTTGAAGTACATACTGGGCTGTTTCCCCGGTTGGGGACGTCAATACGACGCCAGCTCCCAGTCCGGCCAACATTTTAGAGCCGTCGAAATGCATAATCCAATTGGAGTATGCGCCGTACTCTTTAGGGAGTTCGGCTTCGGTCCATTCGGCGACATAGTCAGCCAAGACTTGTGACTTTATAGCTCGCCGAGGTTTGTAAGTTATATCGAATGGTAAGAGATCAATGGCCCATTTTGCAATCCTGCCCGTTGCGTCGCGGTTATTTATAATGTCGTTGAGTGGTACTTCAGAGGCTACTGTTATCGAACACTCTTGAAAGTAGTGTCGGAGCTTCCGGGATGCCATGAACACCGCATACGCTATCTTCTGATAGTGTGGGTAACGGGACTTGCAGGGGGTTAATACAGTGGATACATAATACACTAGTTTTTGAAGAGGGAATTTGTGCCCTTCTGTCTCTCGTTCGACGACGAGTACCGCGCTTACAACTTGATGCGTTGCTGCGATGTATAACAACATTGGTTTGCCCAGATTGGGCGCAGCCAGGACCGAATTTGTTGTCAATATGGCCTTTATTTCTTCGAGTCCGGCAGTGGCAGCATCCGTCCATTCGAAGTGTTCGGTGCGCCTGAGGAGGCGATAGAGGGGCAATGCCTTTTGTCCTAGATGGGAGATAAAGCGGCTTAGAGCTGCCATGCATCCTGTTAATTTTTGTATTTGTTTGAGGTCTTTTGGAATGTCCAACTGTGACAGAGCTCGGATTTTAGCCGGGTTTGCTTCAATTCCTCTACCGGATACGATGAAGACCAGCAGCTTTCCGGCTGGTACGCCGAAAACACATTTTTCCGGATTCAGCTTGATGTCATATGCTCTGAGGTTGTCGAACGTGAGCCTCAAATCGTCTACTAGAGTTTCGACGTGTTTTGTTTTGACGACTACATCGTCTACGTATGCCTCGACTGTTTTGCCGATCTGGGTAGCCAGACATGTTTGAATCATGCGCTGATATGTTGCGCCGGCGATTTTAAGTCCGAAGGGCATCGTGTTGAAGCAGAATGGTCCGTAAGGAGTGATGAATGCCGTTGTGGCTTGGTCTGCTTCCGCCATCTTGATTTGATGGTAGCCAGAGTATGCGTCAAGGAAGCACAACGAATCGTGCCCTGCGGTAGCATCGATAATTTGGTCGATGCAGGGGAGAGGGAAGGGATCCTTTGGGCAAGCCTTATTGAGGTCTTTAAAATTGACACAGAGGCGCCAGGATTTGTCCTTCTTTGGTACCATTACCAGATTTGCTAGCCAATCCGGATGTTTGATATCTCTGATGAATCCGGCTTCCAATAGTTTGGCTAGCTCTTCTCCCATTGCCTGTCTTTTGGGTTCGGAAAATCGTCGAAGAGCCTGTTTGACTGGCTTAAATCCTTTTAGGATGTTTAGGCCGTGTTCTGTCAACCGGCGTGGGATTCCGGGCATATCCGAAGGATGCCAGGCGAAGATGTCCCAATTTTCCCGAAGGAATTCGCGCAGTGCGGCGACTACTTCGGGGTTCAATTGTGCCCCAATGGAGGCCGTCTTTGTTGTGTCCGTTGGATGGACCTGGAATTTTATTACTTCATCTGCTGGTTTGAAGGAGGTGGACTTGGATCTTTTATTGAGTATCACATCGTCCCTGTTCACCGTAGAGCGTAGCGCGGTGAGTTCTTCTGCTGCTAAGGCTTCGGATAGTGCCTCCAGGGCTAGTGCGGCTGTCTTGTTTTCGGCGCGGAGTGCTATGTCTGGATCACTAGCAAGTGTGATTATTCCGCCGGGCCCAGGCATTTTGAGCTTCATGTACCCATAATGAGGTACTACTTGAAAAATTTTGAATGCCTCTCGTCCTAATATAGAGTGATATCCGCTGTTGAACGGGGCCACTTGGAACGTGACTTCTTCGGATCTGTAATTGTCCGGCGAGCCGAACACCACATCGAGTGTGATTTTTCCGGTGCAGCGCGCTTCCCGGCTGGGGATTATTCCTCTCAAGGTTGTGCTGCTTCGCTCAATACGGCTCCAATCAATTTCCATTTTTTGCAGAGTTTCCTCGTAGATGAGGTTTAGTCCGCTGCCGCCATCCATGATGACTTTTGTCAGTCGAAAGCCGTCCACTATGGGACTAAGCACCAGTGCGGCTGGTGCTCGGGCTGTTCGAACTTTAGGCTCGTCGCTGGCGTTGAAGGTAATAGCTGTGTTGCTCCATGGATTTGCTGTTGCTACTTGGTAGACTTCGGCGAGTCCGCGGATTGTTTGTTTTCGCATATTGTTTGATGCGAAGGTCTCGAAGATTGTTGATACCGAACCGGTATTGTTGGAGTGGTTTTCCGGGGCTAGAAGCTTCTCGCCACTTTTGGCCACCTGCCGTAATATCCAGCATGCTCGAAGGCTATGTGTTGGGACGGCTCCCTTTGTACTATGAAGCCTACAGGGTCCATTGAGCCATCCCTCCAGTACGGTTCCGTGCCCTTTATGGGGTTTTTGCTTTTTGGTTTTTGCATCTAGGGCCTGAGTGTGATGCACCCTTTTGTTGCGGACTGGGGTTGTGTTCGGGGCCGGATTATTCCAAAATTGGTTTTCGGTTTTCCCAAAACTCTCCATCGCACAGTACTTTCATACTATGGACGCCAGATCGGCGAAGCGTATAATTTTACGACGACCGATGGCATTCAATATTCCCTTGTCCGTGCAATTATTGCAAAAGATTGAGATTGCGTTTTCCTCTCGGCAGTCCTTTATCCTGTCCATAACTAGGAGGAATCTGGCCCAGTAGTGATGTACTATTTCAGCGGCTCTTGCTGTATTAGAGATAGATCGCATATGTCTGGGCGGGTGGGTGGACTAAAATCCGGATCCCTGCCCATCTTGGGGCTTAAAGGCCGAGGAGTTTCTGAATTCGGAAGCTTGGATTGCTGGACACGATCCAGCGAGTCCGGAACGATGCATGATTTTAAGTTCAATGCTCGATCGAAGTCCGTCCCTCTGCGGAAATCCGGCATGGAGGGTTCGGAAATCCGGACGTGACTAGTTTTCAATATAGGTGAAGAGTCGCCGCATTGCTCCTGTACCATTGCGACGTGGTGGGTGGCCTGGGGAGAGTTAATCTCTCTTAGATCGGTTTTAAGCCCAATCTGATTGTAGTCTGTAGTGACTCCCAGGGCGGCGAGGCGATCCAAGAGCTCGTTAACAGACGAGAGCTCTATTGGATCCAACTGCTCAGCAGATTCCGAGCTGACGCGAAGATTGCTTTTGACGACTTGAGAAGTCATTGTCGAAGCAGTGGCCGGACAGGCGGTCATAAGAAAACCACCTAGCCGGATAGTTTGGCCGGCGGCCAAGGCCCCTTTGGCGAAAATACTGTCTTTGAAGACGGGTGGAGGCAACCTTCCTATCGGTGACGACACAGAGGAACTCTCAATGAAAGCACGAATGTCGGTGTCAAAACCGGCGGATCTCGGGTAGGGGGTCCCGAACTGTGCGTCTAGGCGGATGGTAACAGGAGACAAGGGACACGATGTTTTACCCAGGTTCGGGCCCTCTCGATGGAGGTAAAACCCTACGTCCTGCTTGATTAATATTGATGATATGGGTAGTACAAGAGTGGATCTACCACGAGATCAAGGAGGCTAAACCCTAAAGCTAGCCTATGGTATGATTGTTCTCATGTATCTTGTCCTACGGAGTAAAGCGCTCCGGTTTATATAGACACCGGAGAAGGCTAGGGTTACACATAGTCGGTTACAATGGTAGGAGATCTACATATCCGTATCGCCAAGCTTGTCTTCCACGCTAAGGAAAGTCCCATCCGGACACGGGACGGAGTCTTCAATCTTGTATCTTCGTAGTCTTGGAGTCCGGCGGACGATGATAGTCCGGCTGTCCGGACACCGCCTAGTCCAGGACTCCCTCAGCTAGGGTTACACAGAGTCGGTTACAATGGTAGGAGATCTACATATCCGTATCGCCAAGCTTGCCTTCCACGCCAAGGAAAGTCCCATCCGGACACGGGACAAAGTCTTCAATCTTGTATCTTCGTAGTCTTGGAGTCCTGCGGACGATGATAGTCCGGCTGTCCGGACACCCCCTAGTCCAGGACTCCCTCAGTAGCCCCTGAACCAGGCTTCAATGACGATAAGTCCGACGCACATAATGTTCGGCATTGCAAGGCGGGTTCCTCCTTTGAATAATCCGGAGAAGATCATGAACACCAGGATATTGTCCGGCTCTGCAAAATAAATTCCACATTCCACCGTAGAGAGAATAAAATGTACACAAGTTCAATCTGCTGACGTATTTTGCGGTATGACGTCACACCACTACCAAGCCTTTACTTGAATCGTTTTTTATTATACCACCTCAGCACGTTTAGCGAAGCGGTTTCCTTGGCACGTCTTGTCGAAGCAGAGATCGTGCTCCCCTTATTCCGGGATTCTCATCAATACGGGCGTGGGTAACCCAACCGTGCCCGTCGCCACGCCTCCTCTATCGAAGGTGAATCCCGAACGGTCACAGAGACGGCTCTTGCTATTTTCCCCCTTTATAAGAGGACCAAGGCTCGTTTCTTTTCTTCAATCTTCCATCGAATCTTCTCCTTGCTCCAAGTTCCAACACCCAGAGCGCCAGATTCGAGCGCTTCGGACCTTCAACAATGTCCGGCTCCGACCTTCAGGGCCGATGGATGCCGGAGGAGGACGTGTTAAAGCTGCGTGAGGCCAAGTACCTGTCTTACGAGATTTCGCACAGGTTGCCTGCCCAAGGGCAGGCCGTATCCACTCCCGAGCCCGGTGAGTACATCGTCTTCGTATCCCACCTCCGTCGGGGTTTAGGCTTCTCGACGGACCCCTTCGTGAGAGGGCTCATGTTCTACTATGGGCTGGATTTTCACGACTTGGCTTCGAAGTCCATTCTCCATATTTCCGCATTCATTATCGTCTGCGAAGCCTTCCTCCGCGTCACCCCTCACTTCGTCCTGTGGCCGAAGACCTTCAATGTGGAGCCGAAGATGATCGGGGGGCGTCAAGCAGAGTGCGGCGGGGCGGCCATAAGCAAGAGGGCTGATGCCCTGTGGCCCGAGGGCTCCTTCCAAGAGGAGCTCGGCTTGTGGCAGCAGGAGTGGTTCTATATCACCGCTCCGAAGGGCAGCAGGCAAAAGCCGCCGCCTTCTTTCCGCCCGGGACCTCCACGACGGTTGATGTCGTGGGTCAACCAAGGACTCAATTGGGAGCCGTCAGAAGACGTGCCCCTACTGCAGGGCCGGATTCGAGACCTCCAAGTGAGGGAGATCAATCTGGTTGTGGTGATGCAAGTCATGCTAATCAGGCGTCTTCTGCCCTGCAAACGCCGTCCTCTCCGGTTATGGGAGTTCAATCCGGGGGGACCACGAATTCTCCAACACTTCATGGGTATGACACCCGTGGAGATGTACAAGTCGTTCTTCGGACCGCAGGTGGCGTGTCCGGAATTGACCGAGGACGCAGGCCTAAGCTGCAATCGCCCGGATACTCAGGTAAGTAGCTCAGAGTCCGGACGTTCCGTTCGTTTGCTTTTCTATAATCCGCCTTCTAACCCATTATCCTTCATCAGGAGTGGGTAGCATGAGCGAAGCTGATAAGGTGTCCGGCCCCCCTCCTAGAGACCGCACCGGAGCCCGTGCTGGTCAGAATGTTGGAGGTAATGCCTATAGAAGAAGGCGATGGGGAAAATAGAGGAGCTATCACCTCACCCAAGGGGGCGCTTGAAGAGGGGGGATCGAGAATCCCTCCTTCCAGGGGGAGAAGAGGACCGCCTCCGGAGACCCGGAGGCCAAAGCCCCTAAGTGGGGGAAGAAATCTTCACCGGAGGGTCCTGCGTCCGGGGAGACCCCGGGCGTACAATCGTTTCTAAAGGATCAGCCCTCCAGCGAGCCGTGAGTAGGAAAAGGGGAGTTCATTAATAAGAAAATACCCCTATTTGTGCTTCTGAGGATAACCGAAATTTTTACCTTACAGTTCGGATCTGCGGCCTTCTCAGATGAGTTCGTCTTCGGGGGATCTTCGTCCGGAGATGATGGAGAGCGAAACGCCTCTGTCCGCTGCACCGTCGGACAGGGCAGACGAGCCTGAAGTATCATCACGGAGGGTATCCCAGAGCCCGGTGGAGCCGGAGAGTTCGGCGCCGACAAGTGTTCGGCCGGGGGAGCTGAAGGATCTGCTTGAGAGGGCGTCCATCTCAGAAGATCACCGTGCATTGATGAGCATGGTGATTGGAAGGATTTCGTCCGCCTAAAGCAGATAGCATAATGCCGTCAGGAGTTTGCTGGCGGGATTTGGGGTACGCAAGAACGACACACCTTTTTGACAGTTTTGCACATAGAAGTGCGCCCTGTATAGATAGTAGCCTCTGAGACTCGGTAGGTTGTCGAAAGCGATAGCGTGCCGAGGATCAAAATCGCAGGTATTGAATGTTGCCTTTCCTATGCAGGTGGCGGATAGTCCGGGGGATAGCCGGACTGGTGGAGTTGTCGAGTTAATGCGACAACTTGATATGGCGGATGCGGACATCGCGCTTGTCAACCGGCGACTTGACGAGTCGCAAGGTAAATGAATTCTCTGCAGTCACTTATTTAAGGGAGCCAAAGCCCGCCTCTTACAATATTTATGCTGTGATGCAGACGGTGCTGATGCTGTGGAGAGCCTTCGGGCCGAGCTTGCTCAAGCCAAGGAGCAAGCCAGAAGGAGTGATGCGGCTGCCTCGAGGGCGGCCGAGGAGCTAAAAGCCGAAAAGGCTGCACACTGCCTAAGCAGGGAAGAGATGGCCGAATTGGCCCTGAAATTGAAAGATGCTACCGACCGCAATGAGGCTCTTGAAAAGGAGTGCCTATCGGAGCGAGAAGACCTGGGGAAGGCCACCGCCGAGGCCAAGGATGCCCGCTCTGCAATGCGGGCTATGAAGGAGGAGCTGCGCCAGGCCGGAGATATTGTGGCTGGCAAGCCCTTTCTGCTGCTCCGCCGGTTTACGGATCCAATGTATGCCCAGCTTGGCCAGCTGTGGGGTCCGGAGGATCCATATATGGACTTAGCGGCAAGTGCGGCGGATGCCGTTGTGCACTTCCGGAGTCAGAAGGATCACAAGACGGAAGAGCTATTTTGGTCTCAATTCCATAGTCCGGATCGTTCACTTCCGCTGACCGATCGGTTGGCCGAATGGGCTAAGCTGAATAGGTTGTCCGGACTTGCCATGAATGATATCGTGGCTCATGTCTGGCCAGAGAGGCCCAAGGCGACGAGCTATTTTGGCTTATTGCAGCAATTTCTTGGAGCGGTGCCGCATATCAAGGAGATGAAGCGGTCGGCCTGCATAAACAGTGCGCGGATGGCCCTTGCCCGTGTGAAGACACATTGGACAGAGATGGATGCCACCGCTATTGCAGCCCAGGGTTCGGACGAGAGCCGGTTACCCGCCGAGCACTATTTTGGGGAAGTTATGCGTGGCGCTCGTGTAATAGAGTCGCAGTGCTCGAAAAATGTCACGTTCAAATGAACGTTTTATCTTGTAAAACAATGATTGTGATGTAACCGCTTTTTATACTTGTGCGTTCCAAGTATTGAAATATCTCCTATGTCGCCGTTTACGTATACGTTTGTATAACCTGAAAGATGGCAGTCTTCGGCTTCAGCCCCCACGCACAAGGTGCGGGGGTGTTCGCAAAAAATAGCGCGTTTTCACATTTAATCCGATGTCTCGGCCCTGTTAAGGAGGTGGTAGCGTAGCAAACGAGGCAATCCGGACTATGATGCTTTATCACTTTCACTTAGCCATTGGAGTTCGAGGGTGGGGCCTGACGGGGAAACGGTCCTTCGTCAAAGCGGGGAATTCTAAACATTCCTGTAGTCGATCGAGTGGTTGGCCAGTCTCTCGCTGTATCATGACAGTCAGTTTTCGGCTTTCTCTACTGAGGTGCTCGCCCAGCCGAACTGGGGCACAATCGCAGTAGCTCTCCTGGTGCCGCGTTAGCCGATGATACGGAATGTAAGGCAGCAAAACACAGGAGCCGGGCAAACCCAACATTTGACCAAAGACATGATTCGGAGCTGATGCATATAAGGCCTAACTCGAGACGCCGAACACTCCCTAACGTGTTCGGTCTTTATAATAATGGGCAGAACAATGCCCTAAGCCCCTAGTGTCCAGGTACGGGCAAGATCCTCTGACGCGGCCGATGCCAAAACGTCAGGATCCACTTTGGTTATAATGAGAAACCAGGGGATTATAACAACAAGAGACATTAAAAAAGGTTTACGCAGGGTCTTAATCTGAAAAGAATCCTTGCGACGGGTCCCTACTGCACGTCTGCGCCTGTGTCTCCGTTGTGCCGTTATCCTGGACGGGTGTGCACATTGTTCATCTGTAAAAAGAGAGGAACTTAGTTTGGAAGGAAATCGTGCGAAAAAATATATACGAAGGAAAAAATATAAATAAATAAGTAAAGCGGAGTCTATTTGAGCTCGCCGTTGCTTATGCGCGCAGCCCCTTGTGAAGGGGTGTGCGGCTAGGGAGCCCCTAGCTTATTTATGCCAAACTCGTCTAGCCGTGTCCGGGGTCTTTAAATGACCCTCACACTTAAATGATGCCACGTGGACCGGGCATCTTAAGTGTAAGAGACACGTAATGTGGTATGGCGTTGAAGCGGACAAAAGCTTCTCGTCCCAAGAGTGCTTGATAGCTACTTTTAAATGGGACGATATGAAAGATTAGTTTTTCGCGTCGAAAGTTGTTCGGTGACCCGAACACAACTTCTAGTAATAAGGAGCCTGTGCACTTGGCGTAAGGGCCTGGCGTCACTCCTTTAAAGGAGGTGCGGCTGTGTCGAATTTTGGTAAGGTCTATCCCCAACTTGCGGATTGTGTTTGGATACAGCAGGTTTAAGTCGCTGCCTCCGTCCATCAGGACTTGTGTAAAATGCAGTCCGTTGATTATAGGACCCAATATCAGGGCACTCCATCCTGCATTTCGAACGCTTCTGGAATAATCCAGGTGGTCGAAAGTGATTGGTTTTGATATCCAATCTCTATGTTCCGCTGGGTTGGACCGTGCGAGACCCATTTTAGCGGGTGCCGCATTGTTTTTCCGTATTATCACATGAAGTGAATTTACTGTTTTGACCTCTTGGGGGAAAGTCTTTTGTTTTCCGGTGCTCTGCTGGTGGGGTTTATCATCATCCTAGCTTGACGCGTCGAGCCCCTTGTGTTCGGCGTTTAATCGGCCGGACTGTTTGAAAACCCAACAATCTCCGTGGGTGTGGTTTGCAGGCCTTCCGGGGGTACTGTGGATTTGACATATCCGACCCAAAATTTTGTTTACGTTGGATAGCTCATCGCTGTTATCCTTAGGAGGCGGTGTTTTGTTGTTTGGCCGCGAGCTTTTGAATCCGGTGTTGACCGCCGTGTACTCTTGGCTTTTCTCTTTATTCCGGCGCTGATATTTTCTGCGCCGTGATTTTCCGTTTCCATCTCTGATCCCGAATGTACTTGGGTCGCTTGTGCTGCATCTTGGTAGCCAGCTATCCTCTCCCACGCAAAAGCGGGTCATGAGGCTTGTTAGCGCGGACATTGTCCTCGGCTTCTCTTGGCCGAGGTGTCTGGTGAGCCATTCGTCTCGGACGTTATGTTTAAAAGCTGCTAAGGCTTTGGCGTCCGGACAGTCGACTATTTGGTTCTTTTTGGTGAGGAACCTGTTCCAGAATTTGCGCGCTGACTCTCCGGGTTGTTGAGTTATGTGACTTAGATCATCTGCATCCGGAGGGCGGACATAAGTTCGTTGAAAGTTTGCTCTAAACGCGTCCTCGAGCTCTTCCCAACTTCCAACAGTGTTTTCTGGGAGGCTCTTGAGCCAATGACGGGCTGGCCCTTAGAGCTTGAGGGGTAAGTATTTTATGGCGTGGAGATCATCTCCTCTAGCCATGTGTATGTGTAGTATATAATCTTCTATCCAGACTCCAGGGTCTGTTGTTCCGTCGTAGGCCTCTATGTTTATGGGTTTAAATCCTGCTGAGAATTCATGATCCAACACCTCGTTGGTGAAACATAGTGGGTGTGCGGCGCCCCTATATTTGGGTGTACCGCTGTCTTCGGACACTTGGCGTGTTGCGTTGCTTCCTGGGGCCCTCTTCTTTGGCCCGTAAATGGAACTGGCTGGGCCATCTGTTTTTCCAGGGTCATTAGTCAGCTTATGTGCGGCGCCGCTTTTAGATTTTGGCCTATCATCTGGCCGTCTATCCGACCAGGCGGCCTCTTTGTTTTTTGACTGTGGGGGCTCTATGTCCTCCTCGTCAAATTCTGGCAGCAGCTTGCGCTTCGGGTAGCTCTTTGATTGATGGCCATTGCCGTATTTGTCTATGGTTTTGAGCACTTTGCTCCACCTCATTCTGAGTGTATCTTCCGCTGTTTTGAGCTTCCGTTTTCCCTTCTTCAAGCTTCTTGCGGTGGCGACGAGTCTTTTCCGGAGGTTTTTATTCTCCGGCGGTGTGTCCGGCATGAGGTCGTCTGGACTATTGTTTTCGCCGGGCCTGGACTGATTATCTGACTCGTCCTGTTCAGACGGTTGCTTGCCTGCGTGCTCGTCGTCCGCTGGTTTGCCCTGCTGTATTGCTGGGTCATTAGGAGCGCTCTTCTTGTCGAGGCGGGACTTGTAGGCGCTGGTTCTTGTTCATCTCCGGCATCTTCGTCCATACCGTCGATGTCTTCGGAGTCATAGTCTAGCATGTCGGTTAGATCGTCAACAGTGTCTACAAAGTGGGTGGTGGGTGGGCTTTGAATTTCTTCGTTGTCCGTATCCCAACCGTCCTGGCCATAGTCCCGCTTGGTCTCTCCGGATAGCGAGAGATGTTTTAGCGAATTTAGGATGTCGCCAAAGGGCGAGTGTTGGAAGATGTCCGCGGCGGTGAACTCCATGACCGGCGCCCAATCAGATTCGATTGGGAGGGGCGCGGGAGGTGCGGAGTCCGGCAGGGAGTCCGGCACCTCGGAGTCACGAGCTTCGCAAGGGACAAGGTTAGTGTTCGGCTCCATCACCGTGGAAGTTGAAGCCCCCGAGGCGGTGTCCAACCACCGGTCCTCGATCTGGGCGATCGGCTCCGGATTAAGGGCCGGAGCGGATTCTTGTGCGGCCACCAAGGCACTGTTCCGCGGCAGAGCTAGATCATGCCCATCGTAACAGTGCGGCACGCTTGGCTGTGGCTCGAGCCCGTCGAAGATCAAGTCCCCGCGGATGTCGGCCGTGAAGTTTAGGCTTCCGAACCTGACCTGATGGCCAGGGGCATAGCTTTCGATCTGCTCCAGATGGCCAAGTGAATTAGCTCGCAGTGCGAAGCCGCCGAATATGAAGATCTGTCCGGGGAGAAAAGTCTCACCCTGGACAGCGTAAGTCAGGTACTTGGCTTCTCTCAGCTTTTGCACGTCCTCTTCCGTAACGGAGGAGGGCATCCACCGGCCCTGTAGGTCGGAGCCGGACATTGCCGAAAGTCCGAAGCGCTCGAATCTAGGTGAAGGAGTCCTGGACTAGGGGGTGTCCGGATAGCCGGACTATCATCGCCAGCCGGACTCCAAGACTATGAAGATACAAGATTGAAGATTTCGTCCCATGTCCGGATGGGACTTTCCTTGGCGTGCAAGGCAAGCTTGGCGATACGGATATGTAGATCTCCTACCATTGTAACCGACTCTGTGTAACCCTAGCCCTCTCCGGTGTCTATATAAACCGGAGGGTTTTAGTCCGTAGGGCGAACAACCATTACAACAATCATACCATAGGCTAGCTTCTAGGGTTTAGCCTCCTTGATCTCGTGGTAGATCCACTCTTGTACTACCCATATCATCAATATCAATCAAGCAGGAGTAGGGTTTTACCTCCATCGAGAGGGCCCGAACCTGGCTAAAAACATCGTGTCCCTTGTCTCCTGTTACCATCCGCCTAGACGCACAGTTCGGGACCCCCTACCCGAGATCCGCCGGTTTTGACACCGACATTGGTGCTTTCATTGAGAGTTCCTCTGTGTCGTCACCTATAGGCTTGATGGCTTCTTCAATCAACAACAACGCCGTCCAGGGTGAGACTTTACTCCCCGGACAGATCTTCGTATTCGGCGGCTTCGCACTGCGGGCCAATTCACTTGGCCATCTGGAGCAGATCGAAAGCTACGCCCCTGGCCATCAGGTCAGATTTGGAAGCCTAAACTTCACGGCTGACATCCGTGGAGATTCGGTCTTCAATGGATTCCAGCCACAACCGAGCGTGCCGCACTGTCACGAGGGGCATGATTTAGCTCTGCTGCCGGACAGTTCCCTGGAGGCCGCACACGAGTCCGCTCTGACCCACAGTTCGGAGCAGACCGCGCAGATCGAGGACAGGTGGCTGGACACCGCCTTGGGAGCTGCAACTTCTACGGCGATGGAGCCGAATACTGAACTTGTCCCTTATAAAGCTCGTGACTCCGAGGCGCCGGACTCCTGGCCAGACTCCGAGCCTCCTGCGCCCCTACCAGTTGAATCCGATTGGGCGCCGATCATGGAGTTCACCGCTGCGGACATCTTTCAGCACTCGCCCATTGGCGACCTCCTGAACTCACTAAAGCATCTTTCGTTATCAGGAGAACCCTGGCCGGACTGCGGTCAAGATGGTTGGGATGCGGACGATGAAGAAATTCAAAGCTCACCCACCACCCACTTTGTAGTGACTGTCGACAATCTAACCGACATGCTAGACTACGACTCCGAAGACATCGACGGTATGGACGACGATGCCAGAGATTACCAAGAACCAACGCCTATCAAGCACTGGAAGGCCACCCCAACCCATGATGTATATATGGTGGAAACCCCAAAAGGAAGCGATAACGAGGAACAACGGGACGCGGCAAAAGATAATTCCGCCGACAAACAACCAAAACGGTGACGCAGACGCCGCCCTAAGTCCCGCCTCGACAAAAACAGCACTCCTAATGACCCAACAATAGAGCAGGGCAAACCAGTGGACGACGAACACACAACCAAGCAACCATCCGAACAGGACGAATCGGATAATCAATCCATGCCCGGCGAAAACAACAGTCCAGACGATCTCACGCCAGACAAACCACCGGAGCATAAGAACCTTCACAAAAGACTTGTCACCACTGCAAGAAGTCTGAAAAAGGAAAAACGGAAGCTCAAAACAGCGGAGGACATACTCAGAATGAGGTGGAGCAAGGTACTCAAGACCGCGGACAAATATGGCAATAGCCACCAAACAAAGAGCTACCCGGAGTGCAAGCTGCTGCCAGAATTCGACGAGGAGGCCATAGAGCCCCCACAGTCAAAAAGCCAAGAGGCCGCCTCGCCGGATAGACGACCAGATGACAGGCCAAAAGCGACAAGCGGCGCCACACACAAGACTACACATGATCCTCGTAAAACAGACGGCCCGGTCAGGTCCATTTATGGGCCAAAAAAGAGGGCCCCAGGAAGCAACACAACACGCCGCATGCTCGAAGATAACGGCACGCCTAAATACAGGGATGCCGCACACCCACTATGTTTCACCGATGAGGTGCTGGATCATGAATTTCTAGCAGGATTCAAACCCGTAAACATAGAGGCATACGACGGAACAACAGACCCCGGAGTCTGGATTGAGGATTACATACTTCACATACACATGGCTAGAGGAGATGATCTCCACATCATAAAATATCTACCCCTCAAGCTCAAAGGGCCAGCTCGGCATTTGCTCAAAAGCCTCCCAGAAAATACGGTTGGAAGTTGGGAAGAGATCGAGGACGCGTTTACAGCAAATTTTCAAGGGACTTATGTCCGCCCCCCGGATGCAGACGATTTAAGTCAAATAACTCAACAGCCCGGAGAGTCAGCGCTCAAATTTTGGAATAGGTTTCTTACCAAAAAGAACCAAATAGTCGACTGTCCGGATGCCGAAGCCTTAGCAGCTTTTAAACATAATGTCCGAGACGAATGGCTCGCCAGACACCTCGGCCAAGAGAAGCCGAGAACAATGGCCGCGCTAACAAGCCTCATGACCTGCTTTTGCGCGGGGGAAGACAGCTGGCTAGAAAGATGCAGCACCAGCGACCCGAGTACATCCGAGATCAAAGATGGAAATGGAAAATCACGGCACAGAAAGGACTAGCGCCGAAATAAAGAAAAAATCCCAAAGAATACGGCGGTCAACACCGGATTGAAAAGCTCACGGCCGAACAACAAAACACTGCCTCTTAAGGACAACAGTGAAGAGCTTCCAACTTAAACAAAATTCTGGATCGGATATGTCAAATCCATAGCATCTCCGGAAGGCCTGCAAACCACACCCACCGAGATTGTTGGGTCTTTAAATAGTCCGGCCGACTCAACGCCGAACACAAGGGGCTCGACGCGCCAAGCGAGGATGATGACGAACCCCACCAGCAGAGCGCCGGAAAACAGAAGACTTTCCCGCAAAAAGTCAAAACAGTAAACTCACTTCATGTGATAATACGGAACAACAATGCGGCACTCGCCAAAGTAGGTGTCGCACGGTCCACCCCAGCGGAACCTCGAGATTGGATGTCAAAACCAATTACTTTCAACCACCTGGACTATTCCAGAAGTATTCGAAATGCAGGATGGACTGCTCTGATATTGGATCCTATAATCGACGGACTACAATTTACACAAGTCCTGATGGACGGCGGCAGTGATTTAAACCTGCTACATCTGGACACAATCCGCAAGTTGGGGATAGACCTTACTAAAATTCGACATAGCCGCACTTCCTTTAAAGGAGTGACGCCAGGCCCTTATGCCAAGTGCACGGGCTCCTTACTATTAGAAGTTTTGTTCGGGTCACCCGACAACTTCCGACGCGAAAAGCTAATCTTTCATGTCGCCCCATTCAAAAGTAGCCATCAAGCACTATTAGGACATGAAGCTTTTGTCCGCTTTAATGCAATACCACACTACACGTCTCTTACACTTAAAATGCCCGGTCCACGCGGCATCATCTCATTAAAAGGTCGTTCAAGACCCCGGACACGGCTAGATGAGTCCGGCATAAATAAGCTAGGGGCTCCCTAACCGCACACCCCTTTACAAGGGGCTGTGCGTGTGAGCTAATATAAGCTCAGCTTTATTCATTCATTCATATTTCGATTTTTAATTCATTTTTTTGCACGATTACCTTTCAAACTAAGTTCCTCTCATTTACAGATGAACAGCGTGTTACACCCGTCCAGGATACAGCACAACGAAGACACAGGCGCAGACGTGCAGTAGGGACCCGTGGCAAGGATTCTTTTCAGATTAAGACCCTGCGTAAACCTTTTTTTACTGTCTCTTGTTGATATATATCCCCTGGTTTCTCATTATAACCAGAGAGGAGACTGATGTTTTGGCATCGGCCGCGTCAGAGGACCTTGTGTGTACCTGGACACTAGGGGCTTAGGGCATTGTTCTGCCCGCTACCATAAAGACCGAATACCTTAGGGAGTGTTTGGCGTCTCGAATTAGGCCTTATATGCATCAGCTCCGAATCATGTCTTTGGTAAAATGTTGGGTTTGCCCGGCTCCTGTGTTTTGCTGCCGTACGTTCCGTATCATCGACTAACGTGGCACCCGGAGAACTACTGCGATTGTGCCCCGGTTCGGCCGGGCGAGCACCTTAGTAGAGAAAGCCGAAAACTGACTGTCATGATATAGCGAGAGGCTGGTCAACCACTCGATCGACTACCGGAATGTTTAGAATTCCTCCGCTTTGACGAAGGACCATTTCCCGGTCAGGCACATACGTGCCCCGAATTCGGAGAGCGCGGTGCCCCTAGGGGCTATATCATAGCCCCACCCTCGAACTCCTATGGCTAAGTGAAAGTGATAAAGCATTATAGTCCGGTTGCCTCGTTTGCTATGCTACCACCTCCTTCACAGGACCGAGACGTCGGATTAAGTGTGAAAATGCGCTATTTTTGCGAACACCCCCGCACCTTGTGCGTGGGGGCTGAAGCCGACGACTGCCATCTTTCAGGTTATACACACGTATACATAAAAGGCCGCACAGGAGACATTTCAATACTTGAACGCACAAGTACCAAAAATCGCTTACATCATAAACATCGTTTTACAAACCAAAACGTTCATTTTAACATGACATTTTTTGAGCACTGCGACTCTATTACACGAGCACCACGCAGAACTTCCCCAAAATAGTGCTCGGCGGGTAACCGGCTCTCGTCCGAACCCTGGGTCGCAACAGCGGTGGCATCCATCTCTGTCCAATGTGTCTTCACACGGGCGAGAGCCATCTGTGCACCCTCTATACAGGCCGACCGCTACATCGCCTTAATATGCGGCACCTCCCCAAGAAATTGCTGCAATAAGCCAAAATAACTCTTTGGCTTCAGCCTATCCGGCCAGACATGAGTCACGATATCCGTCATGGCAACTCCGGACAATCTATTCAGCTCAGCCCACTCGGCCAACCGATCGGTCAGCGGAAGTGAACACTCCGGACTATGGAATTGAGACCAAAACAACTCTTCCGTCTTGTGATCCTTCTGACTTCGGAAGTGCACAACGGCATCTGCCGCACTCGCCGCTAAGTCCATATAAGGATCCTCCAGACCCCACAGCTGGCCAAGCTGAGCATACTTTGGATCTATAAACCTTCGGCGCAGCAGAAAGGGCTTGCCAGCCACAATGTCTCCTGCCTGGCGCAGCTCCTCCTTTATAGCCCGCATTGCAGAACGGGCATCCTTGGCTTCGGCGGTGGCCTTCCCCAGGTCTTCTCGCTCTGCTAGGCGCTCCTTTTCAAGAACCTTATTGCGGTCGGTAGCATCTTTTAACTTCACGGCCATTTCGGCCATCTCCTCCCTGCTTCGGCAGTGTGCAGCCCTTTCGGCTTCTAGCCCTTCGGCCGCCCTCGAGGCAGCCGCATCACTCCTTCTGGCTTGCTCCTTGGCTTGAGCAAGTTCTGCCCGAAGGCTCTCCATAGCAACGGCACCATCTGCATTCAGCACACATGTTGTAAGTAGTGGGCTTCGGCTCCCTTACTAGGTGACCACGGAGAACAAAACCTACCTTGTGACTCGTCAAGTCATTTATTGACCAGCGCGATGTCCGCATCCGCAACGTCGAGCTGCCGCTTTAGTTCGGCAACTCCATCAGTCCGGCTAGCCACCGAACTATCCGCCACCTGCATAGGAAAGGCGAAAATCAATACCTGGGATTTTGATCCTCGGCACGCTGTCGTTCTCGACACCCTACCGAGTCTCAGGGGCTACTATCTATATAGGGCGCACTTTATGTGTAAAACTGTCAAAGGGTATGTCATTTTTACGTACCTCAAACCCCGCCAGCAAACTCCAAACGGCATCACGCAATCCGCCTTCAGCGGATGAAATTCTTTCAATCACCGTACTCATCAGTGTACGGTGACCTTCTGAGATGGACGCCCTCTCAAGCAGATCCTTCAGCTCCCCCAGCCGCACACCAGTTGGTGCCGAACTATTTGGCCCTGCCGGACTTGGGGATACCCTCCGTGATGAGACTTCAGGCTCGGCCGCCCTATCCGATGGTGCGGCAGATGGAGGCGTCTCGCTCTCCATCATCTCCGGACGGAGTTTCCCCGAAGATGAGCTCATCTGAGAAGGACGGAGATCCGAACTACAAGGTAAAACTTATGTTATCCTCAGAAGCACAAATAGGGATGTCCCTTATTACAAAACTTCCTTTTTTCTACTTACGGCTCGCTGGAGGGCTGATTCTTTAGGGGAGACCGTGCGGCCGGAGCCTCTCCGGACGCAGGACCCTCTGGTGAAGATCTCTTCCCCCGCTTCGAGGCTTTGGCCTCCGGATTTTCGGAGGCGGTCCTCTTCTACCCTTGGAAGGAGGGATTCTCGATCCCCCCTTCCTCAAAAGCCTCCTTGGTTGAGGCGGAGTTCCTCTGTTCTCCCCTTCGCCTTCCTCTGAAGGCGCAACCTCCAGCATCCTGACCAGCACGGGATCCGGCGCGGTCTCTGGGAGGGGGGCCGGACACCGTATCAGTTTTGCTTGTGCTATCCACTCCTGTTTAGAGGGCAATTGGTCAAAAGGCGAATCATAGAAAGGCAAACCAACGGTATGTCTAGACTTAGAGCTACTTACTTGTGTATCTGGGCGATTGCAGCTTAGGCCGGCGTCCTCGGTCAATTCCGGACACACCTCTTGTGATCCGAAGAACAATTTGTACATCTCCATGGGTGTCGTACCCATGAAGTGTTGGAGAATTCCGGTCCCTCCGGATTAAACTCCCACAACCGGAGAGGACGGCGTTTGCAGGGCAGGAGACGCCTAATCAGCATGACCTGCATCACCACGACCAGATCGATCTCCCGCGCTTGGAGGTCTTGAATTCGGCCCTGCAGTAGGGGCACGTCCTTTGACGGCCCCCAGTTGAGCCCTTGGCTGACCCATGACATCAGCCGTTGTGGAGGGGCCAAGCGAAAGATGGGCGGCAGTTTCTTCCTGCTGCCCCTGAGAGCGGTTATGTAGAACCACTCCTGCTGCCACAAGCCGAGCTCCTCCTGAAAAGAGCCCTCGGGCCATGGAGCATCGGCCCTTCTGCTTACAACCGCCCTGCCGCACTCTACTTGACGCCCCTCGATCATCTTCGGCTCCACGTCAAAGGTCTTAAGCCACAAGCCGAAGTGAGGGGTAACGCGGAGGAAGGCTTCGCAGACGACAATGAATGAAGAGATATGGAGGATGGACTCCGGGGCCAAGTCATGAAATTCCAACCCATAGTAAAACATGAGCCATCTCACAAAAGGATCCGTCGGGAAGCCTAAACCCCGACGGAGGTGGGATACAAACACGACATACTCGCTAGGCTCGGGGGTGGGTATGACTTGCCCTTCGGCGGGCAACCTATGCAAAATTTCATAAGTCACGTACTTGGCCTCTCGCAGCTTTAGCACGTCTTCTTCCGTGATGGAGGAGGGCATCCACCGGCCCTGTAGGTCGGAGCCGGACATTGTTGAAGGTCCGAAGCACTCGAATCTGGGGCTCTGGGTGTTGGAACTCGGGGCGAGGAGAAGATTCGATTGAGGATTGAAGAAAAGAAACAAGCCTTGGTCCCGTTATAAAGAGGGAGAATACCAAGAGCCGTCCCCGTGACCGTTTGGGGCTCGCCTCCGATAGAGGGGGCGTGGCAACAGACGCGGTTGGGTTACCCACATCCGTATTGATGGGAATCCCGGAATAAGGGGAACACGATCTCTGCTTTGACAAGACGTGCCAAGGAAACCGCTTCGCTAAACGCGCTGAGGTGGTATAATAAAAAACGATTCAAGAAAAGGCTTGGTAGTGGCGTGACGTCATGCCACAGAATACGTCAGCAGATTGAACTTGTGTACATATTATTCTCTCTACGGTGGAATGTGGAATTTACTTTGCAGAGCCAGACACTATCCTGGCGTTCACAATCTTCTATGAGTTATTCGGAGGAGGAACCCGCCTTGCAATGCCGAACAATATGCGCGCCGGAGTCATCGTCATTGAAGCCTGGTTCAGGGGCTACTGAGGGAGTCCTGGACTAGGGGGTGTCCGGATAGCCAGACTATCATCGCCAGCCAGACTCCAAGACTATGAAGATACAAGATTGAAGACTTCGCCCCGTGTCCGGATGGGACTTTCCTTGGCGTGGAAGGCAAGCTTGGCGATACGGATATGTATATCTCCTACCATTGTAACCGACTCTTTGTAACCCTAGCCCTCTCCGGTGTCTATATAAACCGGAGGGTTTTAGTCCGTAGGGCGAACAACCATTACAACAATCATACCATAGGCTAGCTTCTAGGGTTTAGCCTCCTTGATCTCGTGGTAGATCCACTCTTGTACTACCCATATCATCAATATCAATCAAGCATTAGTAGGGTTTTACCTCCATCGAGAGGGCCCGAACCTGGGTAAAAACATCGTGTCCCTTGTCGCCTATGACCATCCGCCTAGACACACAGTTCGGGACCCCCTACCCGAGATCTGCCGGTTTTGACACCGACACTGGGGCTCTGGGTGTTGGAACTCAGGGCGAAGGTCAGATTCGATTGAGGATTGAAGAAAAACGAGCCTTGGTCCCATTATAAAGAGGGAGAATACCAAGAGCCGTCCCTGTGACCGTTTGGGACTCGCCTTCGATAGAGGAGGCGTCGCAACGGGCGCGGTTGGGTTACCCATGTCCGTATTGATGAGAATCCCGGGATAAGGGGAACACGATCTCTGCTTCGACAAGACGTGCCAAGGAAACCGCTTCGCTAAACACACTGAGGTGGTATAGTAAAAACGATTCAAGTAAAGGCTTGGTAGTGGTGTGACGTCACGCCACCAAATACGTCAGCAGATTGAACTTGTGTATGTATTATTCTCTCTACGGTGGTATGTGGAATTTATTTTGCAGAGCCAGACACTATCCTGGTGTTCACAATCTTCTATGAATTAATTCGGAGGAGGAACCCGCCTTGCAATGCCGAACAATATGTGCGCCGGACTCATCGTCATTGAAGCCTGGTATAGGGGCTACTGAGGGAGTCCTGGACTAGGGGATGTCCGGATAGCCGGACTATCATCATCGGCCAGACTCCAAGACTATGAAGATACAAGATTGAAGACTTCGTCCCGTGTCCGGATGGGACTTTCCTTGGCGTGGAAGGCAAGCTTGGCGATACGGATATGTATATCTCCTACCATTGTAACCGACTCTGTGTAACCCTAGCCCTCTCCGGTGTCTATATAAACCGGAGGGTTTTAGTCCGTAGGGCGAACAACCATTACAACAATCATACCATAGGCTAGCTTCTAGGGTTTAGCCTCCTTGATCTCGTGGTAGATCCACTCTTGTACTACCCATATCATCAATATCAATCAAGCAGGAGTAGGGTTTTACCTCCATCGAGACGGCCCGAACCTGGGTAAAAACATCGTGTCCCTTGTCTCCTGTGACCATCCGGCTAGACGCACAGTTCGGGACCCCCTACCCGAGATCCGCCGGTTTTGACACCGACACTAGGGCTCTGGGTGTTGGAACTCAGGGCGAAGGGCAGATTCGATTGAGGATTGAAGAAAAACGAGCCTTGGTCCCTTTATAAAGAGGGAGAATACCAAGAGCCGTTCCCGTGACCGTTTGGGACTCGCCTTCGATAGAGGAGGCGTGGCAACGGGCGCGGTTGGGTTACCCACGTCCGTATTGATGAGAATCCCGGGATAAGGGGAACACGATCTCTGCTTCGACAAGACGTGCCAAGGAAACCGCTTCGCTAAACGCGCTGAGGTGGTATAGTAAAAACGATTCAAGTAAAGGCTTGGTACTGGTGTGACGTCACGCCACAAAATACGTCAGCAGATTGAACTTGTGTATGTATTTTCTCTCTACGGTGGTATGTGGAATTTATTTTGCAGAGCCGGACACTATCCTGGTGTTCACAATCTTCTATGAGGAGGAACCCGCCTTGCAATGCCGAACAATATGCGCGCCGGACTCATCGTCATTGAAGCCTGGTTCAGGGGCTACTGAGGGAGTCCTGGACTAGGGGGTGTCCGGATAGCCAGACTATCATCGCCAGCCGGACTCCAAGACCAGGAAGATATAAGATTGAAGACTTCGTCCCGTGTCCGGATGGGACTTTCCTTGGCATGGAAGGCAAGCTTGGCGATACGGATATGTATATCTCCTACCATTGTAACCGACTCTGTGTAACCCTAGCCCTCTCCGGTGTCTATATAAACCGGAGGGTTTTAGTCCGTAGGGCAAACAACCATTACAACAATCATACCATAGGCTAGCTTCTAGGGTTTAGCCTCCTTGATCTCGTGGTAGATGCACTCTTGTACTACCCATATCATCAATATCAATCAAGAAGGAGTAGGGTTTTACCTCCATCAAGAGGGCCCGAACCTGGGTAAAAACATCGTGTCCCTTGTCTCCTGTTACCATCCGCCTAGACGCACAGTTCGGGACCCCCTACCCGAGATCCGCCGGTTTTGACACCGACACCGGGGCTCTGGGTGTTGGAACTCAGGGCGAAGGGCAGATTCGATTGAGGATTGAAGAAAAACGAGCCTTGGTCCCATTATAAAGAGGGAGAATACCAAGAGCCGTCCCCGTGACCGTTTGGGACTCGCCTTCGATAGAGGAGGCGTGGCAACGGGCGCGGTTGGGTTACCCACGTCCGTATTGATGAGAATCCCGGGATAAGGGGAACACGATCTCTGCTTCGACAAGACGTGCCAAGGAAACCGCTTCGCTAACCGCGCTGAGGTGGTATAGTAAAAATGATTCAAGTAAAGGCTTGGTAGTGGTGTGACGTCACGCCACAAAATACGTCAGCAGATTGAACTTGTGTATGTATTATTCTCTCTACGGTGGTATGTGGAATTTATTTTGCAGAGCCGGACACTATCCTGGTGTTCACAATCTTCTATCATTTAATTTGGAGGAGGAACCCGCCTTACAATGCCGAACAATATGCGCGCCGGACTCATCGTCATTGAAGCTTGGTTCAGGGGCTACTGAGGGAGTCCTGGACTAGGGGATATCCGGATAGCTGGACTATCATCATCGGCCGGCCTCCAAGACTATGAAGATACAAGATTGAAGACTTCGTCTCGTGTTCGGATGGGACTTTCCTTGGCGTGGAAGGCAAGCTTAGCAATAAGGATATGTGGATCTCCTACCATTGTAACCGACTCTGTGTAACTCTAGCCCTCTCCGATGTCTATATAAACCGGAGGGTTTTAGTCCGTAGGACGAACAACCATTACAACAATCATACCATAGGCTAGCTTCTAGGGTTTAGCCTCCTTGATCTCGTGGTAGATCCACTCTTGTACTACCCATATCATCAATATCAATCAAGCAGGATTAGCATTTTACCTCCATCGAGAGGGCCCGAACCTGGGTAAAAACATCGTGTCCCTTGTCTCCTGTTACCATCCGCCTAGACGCACAGTTCGGGACCCCCTACCCGAGATCCGCCGGTTTTGACACCGACAGCGCCCAAGGAACCTACCTCTTGCAAATGGGTGAAATCCATTGTCACTGACAGCACGTTAGATGACTTCGTGAAAACAGGCTATCTGCCAAAGAATGAAGTCATACATTACCGTGCTCTGAACCCGGATGAAGAAATCCCTCAACCCAAAGACGGAGAGGTGGTTGTCTTTACAGATCATATGAACCGGGGTTTTACTCCTCCTGTTTCAAAAATTTTCAGAGATGTGCTGAAGTTTTTTGACCTTCACCTACAAGACAATGGACCCAATTCCATGTCTAACATCTGCAATTTCCAAGTGTTCAGCGAAGTTTATCTTGGTGAAGAACCCAATTTACTGCTTTTTAGAGAGCTGTTCTACTTGAACCGCCAGACAGAGTGTACCAGTGGTCAGAGCTTGGAACTTGGTGAGGTTTCAATTCAGCGCCGCAGGGATGCGATATTCCCCTACGCCAACCTGCCAAGCCATCCAAAAGATTGGAACATGATGTGGTTCTACTGCAAAGATACCTCCCCGGCTGACGAGAATCCTCTGCCCGGCTTTCGTGCCCTTCGTCTTGACACCAATCATCATTTGCCCGACAAGATTACTACCGCAGAACGAAGATCCCTCGCTCCTACGCTGGCCAAGATCAAGGCTCTGTTGGGGAACAGGTTGACGAGCGTTGACCTGGTTCGAGTGTGGCTTGCCTGGCGAGTTATCCCATTGAGCCGCCGTACCGTCTTAATGTGTGAGTATACTGGCGCCAAGAATGACCCCCTGCGCCATAGCCCTGACGACTTACCTGCTCATGTTGTTGATGACATGACTCATGACCCACAAGTATAGGGGATCTATTGTAGTCCTTTCGATAAGTAAGAGTGTCGAACCCAACGAGGAGCAGAAGGAAATGATAAGCGGTTTTCAGCAAGGTATTCTCTGCAAGTACTGAAATAAGTGGTAACAGATAGTTTTGTGATAAGATAAATTGTAACGAGCAACAAGTAACAAAAGTAAATAAAGTGCAGCAAGGTGGCCCAATCCTTTTTGTAGCAAAGGACAAGCCTGGACAACTCTTATAATAGGAAAAGCGCTCCCGAGGACACATGGGAATATCGCCAAGCTAGTTTTCATCACGCTCATATGATTCGCGTTCGGTACTTTGATAATTTGATATTTGGGTGGACCGGTGCTTGGGCGCTGTTCTTACTTGAACAAGCATCCCACTTATGATTAACCTCTATTGCAAGCATCCGCAACTACAACAAAAGTATTAAGGTAAACCTAACCATAGCATGAAACATATGGATCCAAATCAGCCCCTTACGAAGCAACGCATAAACTAGGGTTTAAGCTTCTGTCACTCTAGCAAACCATCATCTACTTATTACTTCCCAATGCCTTCCTCTAGGCCCAAATAATGGTGAAGTGTTATGTAGTCGACGTTCACATAACACCACTAGAGGCTAGACAACATACATCTTATCAAAATATCGAACGAATACCAAATTCACATGACTACTAATAGCAAGACTTCTCCCTTGTCCTCAGGAAAAAACGTAACTACTCACAAAGCATGTTCATGTTCATAATCAGAGGGGTAATAATATGCATAAAGGATCTGAACATATGATCTTCCACCAAATAAACCAACTAGCATCAACTACAAGGAGTAATCAACACTACTAGCAACCTACTAGCACCAATCCCGGACTTGGAGACAAGAATTGGATGCAAGAGCTGAATTAGGGTTTGAAGATGAGATGGTGCTGGTGAAGATGTTGATGGAGATTGCCCTCTCCCGATCAGAGGAGCGTTGGTGATGACGATGGTGATGATTTCCCCCTCCCGGAGGGAAGTGTCCCCGGCAGAACAGCTCTGCCGAAGCCCTAGATTGGTTCCGCCAAGGTACCGCCTCGTGGCGGCGGAGTCTCGTCCCGAAAGGTTGCCTTCTATTATTTGCTCATCGAAAGACTTCATATAGGAGAAGATGGGCGTCGGAGAGCCACCAGGGGGCCCACGAGGTAGAGGGGCGCGCCTAGGGGGGCGCCCCCCAGCCTCGTGAGCAGGGTGTGGGCCCCCTGGCCTTCATCTTTGGTGACGATTTTTCTTTATTTATTTTAAGATATTCCATGGAGTTTCAGGACTTTTGGAGTTGTGCAGAATAGGTCTCCAATATTTGCTCCTTTTCCAGCCCAGAATTCCAGCTACCGGCATTCTCCCTCTTCATGTAAACCTTGTAAAATAAGAGAGAATAGCCATAAGTATTGTGACATAACGTGAAATAACAGCCCATAATGCAATAAATATTGATATAAAATCATGATGCAAAATGGAGGTATCAACTCCCCCAAGCTTAGATCTCGCTTGTCCTCAAGCGAAAAGCCGATAACAATAAATATGTCCTCATGATTTGAGGTAGAGGCGTCGATAAAAATAAAATACGGACATGCAGACATCATGATTATTTCCATAACATCAACATATATAGATTTTGTCATATGATTACTTATGTTCAAGTGATGATCTTTTCACAATGCAAAAGTATGAATCAGAAACCTTATTGAGCACCAACAAATTATAACCTCAGTCATTGAAGCAATTGCAATTTATCATAACATCGGAAAGAGTCTATGTCAGAGCTTAAAAGCAAGTCCACATACTCAACTATCACTTAGTCCTTCATAATTGCTAACACTCACGCAATACTTGTGGTTACGGAGTTTTAATCGAACACAGAGAAAGATAGGGGCTTATAGTTTTGCCCCACAACCTTTTACCTCAAGGGTAATGTCAACAATAGTAAATCATGCTCCCCTACATCCAATTAGATATATATATATGTATATCATGTTCTTTCCAACATGCTGAGCTTGCCAAAGGATAAAGTGAAAAAAGGAAAGGTGAAGATCACAGTGACTCCTGCATAAGGTAGAGTACAATAATAAAAGATAGGCCCTTCGCAGAGGGAAGCAGAGGTTGTCATGCGCGTTTAGGGTTGATGCACAAAATCTTAATGCAAAAGAACGTCACTTTATATTGCCCCTTGTATGTGGACCTTTATTATGCAATCCGTCGCTTTTATTACTTCCACAACAAGTTCGTACAAAGCTTATTTTCTCTGCACTAATAAGTCATGCATATTTAGGGAGCAATTTTTATTGGTTGCACCGATGACAACTTACTTGAAGGATCTTACTCAATCCATAGGTAGATATGGTGGACTCTCATGGTTGAACTGGTTTAAGGGTATTTGGAGCACAAGTAGTATTTCTACATGGTGCTGAGAATTTGGCTAGCATGAGGGGGAAAGGCAAGCTCAACATGTTAGAGGATTCATGACAACATACTTTATCTCAGATATAAGAAAACATAACTTATTATGTTGTCTTCCTTGTCCAACATCAACTCTTTAGCATGTCATATTTTATGAGTGCTCCCAATCATAAAAGACATCAATGATAATATATCTATATGTGAAACCTCTCTTTCCTTATTACTTCCTATTAATTGCAACGATGACCAAAGCTATATTTTCCAACTCCCAACAACTTTTAATCATCATACTCTTTCTATGTACTTTCAATAAGATTAATATGAACTCTTTGATTCTTTTTATTCTTTTTCTTCTTTTCTTTTATTCACCCAAGATCATGGCAAAATAATCAAGCCCTTGACTCAACACTAATCTTTAGTATATAGCTCACAGACTCAATTACAAAGAAGGATCATAAAGCAAAAATCAAAACTAGATCATGACACGACTTTATTCTACTAAATCAAGATACTACTAATAGGGTCGAACTAGGAAAAACGGTAAAGATAGGAGTTGTGATGGTGATACAATACTAGGGCACCTCCCAAAAGCTTGGCAGTTGCCAAGAGGAGTGCCCATACCCATGTGATTATGTCTCCTTCTTTGTTGTTGGTGTAATATTCTTGGCGATGATTCCCCTCAAGATACGGTTCTCCTCCTCGAGCTTATTGACTTGCTGCTTGAGGTTCATTATTTCCTTGCGAAGCTTTCCTGTAACGGCTAAAGCTCCTTGCACCCAAGGGTGTTGCACAGCTGCGGGAGAACAAGAGACACTCCTCCTCATATTTTCATAGGAAAGAAATCTAACATTGGAAGGGATAACTGAGTTTGGAATAGCTGAGCTCTATAGTTCCCCCATCGTAAACCCAGCTCGGAGGCGAGAGGTGACTTCTTGATCTTCCATGGCATCTACCCTCATCAGGTCAGCCTCCATCTCTTGCTCCGTTGCTTGCCCAAAGTGGTCAGCGTCGCTGTTTGCCCTTGGTTCCGGTGCCGGGTTAGATACCCGGCTCTCCCCGACTGACTCTTGAGAAGACATCTTGCTCTAATCTGCAGCAGCAACAGCTCGAAACAAAAACAGAGGATATTTGCGTGATACGAGAGTCAAAACCTTCGGGAGAATATATAATGAATTTTTACCGACCAAAATACCTATCGTGCAAGAAAACGGAGTCCGGAGGGCACACGAGGTGCTCACGAGGTAGGGGTCGCGCCCAAGGGGGTAGGGCATGCCCTCCACCCTCGTGGAGGCCTCGTGTCCTTCCCGGACTGCTACTTATCTTTCTATTTTTCTAAATATTTCAAAACGGAGAAATATTGCCTTAAAAATTGTTTTGGAGTCAGTTTACTTACCTACCACATACCTATTCCTTTTCGGAGTCTGGAATGGTCTGGAAAGTGTCCCTTATGTATTCCTCCGGGGTTACGGTTTCAATAATATTGGTTTCAACATTTATAGTATTACCTGAGATATAGTGTTTGATCCTTTGACCGTCTACCACCTTAGGATTTGTGCCTTCGAAGTTGTTGATTTTTATGGCACCGGAACGATAGACCTCCTCGATAACGTAGGGACCTTCCCATTTAGAGAGAAGTTTTCCTGCAAAAAATCTTAAACGAGAGTTGTATAGCAATACATAATCACCTACATTAAACTCACGCTTTTGTATCCTTTTGTCATGCCATCTTTTAACTTTTTCTTTAAACAACTTGGCATTTTCATAAGCTTGGGTTCTCCATTCATCAAGTGAGCTAATATATAATAACCTCTTCTCACCGGCAAGTTTGAAATCATAGTTGAGCTCTTTAATAGCCCAATAACCCTTATGTTCTAGTTCGAGAGGTAAGTGACATGGTTTTCCATAAACCATTTTATACGGAGACATACCCATAGGATTCTTATATGCAGTTCTATAGGCCCATAATGCGTCATCCAGTTTCTTGGACCAATTCTTTCTAGACCTATTAACAGTCTTTTGCAAAATTAATTTGAGCTCTCTATTGCTCAATTCTACTTGACCACTAGACTGCGGGTGGTATGGAGATGCAATTCTATGATTAACGTCATATTTAACAAGCATTTTACGGAAAGAACCATGAATAAAGTGTGAACCACCATCAGTCATTAAATATCTAGGGACTCCAAACCTCAGAAAAATAACTTCCTTAAGCATTTTAATAGAAGTGTTATGATCAGCACTACTAGTTGGAATAGCTTCTACCCACTTAGTAACATAATCAACAGCAACTAAAATATGTGTATATCCATTAGAGGCAGGAAAAGGTCCCATATAATCAAAGCCCCAAACATCAAATGGTTCAATAACAAGTGAATAATTCATAGGCATCTCTTGATGTCTACTAATATTACCAATTCTTTGACATTCATCGCAAGACAAAACAAACTTACGGGCATCCTTGAAGAGAGTGGGCCAATAAAAACCGGATTGCAATACCTTATGTGCAGTTCTATCTCTAGCGTGGTGTCCTCCATAAGCTTCCGAGTGACATTTGCGTAGGATCTGTTCCTGTTCATGCTCAGGTACACAACGTCTAATAACACCATCTACTCCTTCTTTATAAAGATGTGGGTCATCCCAAAAGTAATGTCGCAAATCATAGAAAAACTTTTTATTTTGTTGGTATGTGAAGCTAGGTGGTATAAATTTAGCAACAATATAATTAGCATAATCAGCATACCATGGAGTGCTACGAGAAGTGCTTATGACATATAATTGTTCATCAGGAAAGCTATCATCAATAGGTAGTGGGTCATCAAGAACATTCTCTAACCTAGATAAGTTATCTGCAACGGGGTTCTCAGCTCCTTTTCTATCAAACAATATGCAAATCAAATTCTTGCAGCAAGAGAGCCCATCTAATAAGTCTAGGTTTTGCATCTTTATTTTCCATAAGATATTTAATAGCAGCATGATCAGTGTGAATAGTTACTTTATAATCAACAATATAGGGTCTGAATTTATCACAAGCAAATACAACTGCTAAAAGTTCCTTTTCGGTAGTAGCATAATTTCTTTGAGCATTGTCTAGAGTCTTACTAGCATAATAGATAACATTTAATTTCTTATCAACTCTTTGCCCTAGAACAGCACCTACAGCGTAATCACTAGCATCACACATAATTTCAAAGGGTAAATTCCAATCAGGTGGCTAGACAACAGGTGCAGAGACTAATGCTTTCTTAAGTATTTCAAATGCTTCTAACAATCATCGTGAAATACAAATGGTACATCTTTTTGTAGTAAATTAGTGAGAGGCCAAGAAATTTTTGAGAAGTCCTTAATGAACCTCCTATAAAATCCGGCGCGACCAAGGAAACTTCTTATACCTATGATGTCCTTGGGACATGGCATCTTTCCAATAGCATCAACCTTGGCTTTACCAACTTCAATACCTCTTTCAGAAACTTTGTGCCCCAAGACAATACCTTCATTAACCATAAAGTGGCACTTTTCCCAATTCAGGACAAGATTAGTTTCTTCACATCTCTGCAAAACTCGATCAAGATTGCTCAAGCAATCATCAAAAGAGGAACCATAGATGGGAAAATCGTCCATGAAAACCTCACAAATTTTGTCACAAAAATCAGAGAATATAGCCATCATGCATCTTTGAAAGGTAGCAGGTGCATTACATAAACCGAAAGGCATACGTCTATAAGCAAAAGTACCAAAAGGGCATGTAAAAGTAGTCTTTGATTGATCTCTAGCCGATATAGGTATTTGAGAGAAACCAGAATAACCATCTAGAAAGCAATAATGTGTATGTTTGCATAATCTTTCTAGCATTTGATCAATAAAAGGTACGGGGTAATGATCTTTCTTAGTAGCCTTATTTAATTTGCGGAAATCAATTACCATCCTATAACCTGTGATAATTCTTTGCGGAATCAATTCATCTTTATCATTAGGGACAACAGTAATACCTCCCTTCTTAGGGACAAAATGGACAGGACTTACCCACTGACTATCAGCAACGGGATAAATTGTACCTGCCTCCAGAAGCTTGAGTATTTCTTTTCTTACCACTTCTTTCATTTTAGGATTCAAACATCGTTGAGGATCACGAACTGGTTTGGCATCCGCTTCCAAATTTATTTTATGTTGACATAGAGTGGGACTGATGCCCTTAAGATAATCAAGAGTATATCCAATAGCGGCACGGTGCTTCTTCAGAGTTTTCAATAATCTTTCTTCTCCATGCTCTGAAAGGTTAGCACTAATAATGACAGGATATATTTTCTTTTCATCAAGATAAGCATATTTAAGATTATCAGGCAACGGTTTAAGCTCAAACATGGGATCACCCTTGGGTGGAGGAGGATCCCCTAGGATTTCAACAGGCAAATTGTGTTGCAGAATAGGTTCATGTTTAAAGAATACTTCATCTATTTCCCTTCTTTCATTCATGAACATTTCATTTTCATGGTCTAGCAAATAGTGTTCTAAAGGATCACTAGGAGGTACGGCAATAGAAGCAAGACCAATAATTCCATCTTTACTAGGCAATTCTTCCTCACGATGTTGTTTACTAAATTTAGAGAAATTAAACTCATGAACCATATCATCCAAGCCAATAGTAACAACATTCTTTTCGCAGTCTATCTTAGCATTAACAGTATTCAAGAAGGGTCTACCAAATATAATGGGACAAAAGCTATCTTGTGGAGAACCAAGAACAAGAAAATCAGCGGGATATTTAGTTTTCCCACACAAGACTTCAACATCTCTAACAATTCCCATTGCAGATATAGTATCTCTATTGGCAAGTTTAATTGTAACATCAATATCTTCTAACTCAGCAGGTGCAATATCATGCATAATTTCTTTGTATAAGTCAATTGGTATTACACTAGCACTAGCACCCGTATCACATAAGCCATGATAACAATGATCTCCTATTTTAACAGAAATAACTGGCACGCCTATCACAGGTCTATGTTTATCTCTAGCACAAGGTTTAGCAATTCTAGCAGTTTTTCACCACAGAATTGAATAACATGCCCATCAATATTATCAGATAACAGATCTTTAACAATAGCAATATTAGGTTCTACTTTGACTTGCTCAGGATGTGTATAAGTTCTAATATTGCTCTTACGAACAACAATTGAAACTTTAGCATGATCCTTCATTCTAATAGGGAAAGGTTGTTTCTCAACATAAGAAGTGGGAACAATAGGATCATTATAATAGGTAGCAAAAGATTCACAGAAAGAAGCTATTATCTTAGAGTCAAGTCCATATTTAGTGCTAAACTTATGGAAAATATCGGTATCCATAAAAGATTTAACACAATCAAACTTAGGTGTCATACCTGACTCCTTACCTTTGTCGAGGTCCCAATCTTCAGAGTTGTGCTTAATTCTATCCAATAAATTCCATTTAAATTCAATAGTCTTCATCATAAAAGAGCCAACACAAGAAGTATCGAGCATGGTGCGATTGTTATTAGAAAGCCGAGCATAAAAACTTGGAATAATTAATTCTCTTGGGAGCTCATGATTGGGGCATGAAAATAACATTGATTTAAGCCTCCCCCAAGCTTGAGCGATGCTTTCTCCTTCGCGAGGCCAAAAGTTATATATATAATTGCGATCATGATGAACAAGATGCATAGGGTAATACTTTTGATGAAATTCCAATTTCAATCTTTTATAGTTCCATGATCTCATATCATCACATAGCATATACCATGTCAATGTTTCTCCCTTCAAAGATAAAAGGAAGGCCTTCTTCTTAACAACATCATCGGGTATACCTGCAAGCTTAAATAGTCCACAAACTTCATCCACATAGAGTAGATGTTCATCAGGATGCTTTGTTCCATCTCCTGTAAATGTGTTAGCTAGCAGTTTTTCCATCATACCCGAAGGAATTTCAAAAGGAGTTTCATTTTCAATAGGTTCAGTAGGTTGAGGAGCAACTCTTTGCTCTACTGGACGGGGTGAAGATACCCCGAACAAGCCCCTCAGAGAATTACTTTCCATAGTAAAAAGTAACAGAAAATTTCAGCACACTATATAAATTTTTCCTTACCAAATTCCACCTACCAAAGGCGCTACACTCCCCGGCAACGGCGCCAGAAAGGAGTCTTGATGACCCACAAGTATAGGGGATCTATCGTAGTCCTTTTGATAAGTAAGAGTGTCGAACCCAACGAGGAGCAGAAGGAAATGATAAGCAGTTTTCAGCAAGGTATTCTCTGCAAGTACTGAAATAAGTGGTAACAGATAGTTTTGTGATAAGATAAATTTGTAACGAGCAACAAGTAACAAAAGTAAATAAAGTGCAGCAAGGTGGCCCAATCCTTTTTGTAGCAAAGGACAAGCCTGGACAAACTCTTATAATAGGAAAAGCGCTCCCGAGGACACATGGGAATATCGTCAAGCTAGTTCTCATCACGCTCATATGATTCGCGTTCGGTACTTTGATAATTTGATATGTGGGTGGACTGGTGCTTGGGTGCTGTTCTTACTTGAACAAGCATCCCACTTATGATTAACCTCTATTGCAAGCATCCGCAACTACAACAAAAGTATTAAGGTAAACCTAACCATAGCATGAAACATATGGATCCAAATCAGCCCCTTACGAAGCAACGCATAAACTAGGGTTTAAGCTTCTGTCACTCTAGCAACCCATCATCTACTTATTACTTCCCAATGCCTTCCTCTAGGCCCAAATAATGGTGAAGTGTTATGTAGTCGACGTTCACATACCACCACTAAAGGCTAGACAACTTACATCTTATCAAAATATCGAACGAATACCAAATTCACATGACTACTAATAGCAAGACTTCTCCCTTGTCCTCAGGAACAAACGTAACTACTCACAAAGCATGTTCATGTTCATAATCAGAGGGGTAATAATATGAATAAGGATCTGAACATATGATCTTCCACCAAATAAACCAACTAGCATCAACTACAAGGAGTAATCAACACTGCTAGCAACCTACTAGCACCAATCCCGGACTTGGAGACAAGAATTGGATGCAAGAGATGAACTAGGGTTTGAAGATGAGATGGTGCTGGTGAAGATGTTGATGGAGATTGCCCTCTCCCAATCAGAGGAGCGTTGGTGATGACGATGGTGATGATTTCCCCCTCCTGGAAGGAAGTGTCCCCGGCAGAACAACTCTGCCGAAGCCCTAGATTGGTTCCGCCAAGGTACCGCCTCGTGGCGGCGGAGTCTCGTCCCGAAAGGTTGCCTTCTATTTTTTTCTCATCGAAAGACTTCATATAGGAGAAGATGGGCGTCGGAGAGCCACCAGGGGGCCCACGAGGTAGGGGGCGCGCCCTAGGGGGGGCACCCCTGGCCTTCATCTTTGGCGACGATTTTTATTTATTTATTTGAAGATATTCCGTTGAGTTTCAGGACTTTTGGAGTTGCGCAGAATAGGTCTCCAATATTTGCTCCTTTTCTAGCCCAGAATTCCAGCTGCCAGCATTCTCCCTCTTCATGTAAACCTTGTGAAATAAGAGAGAATAGCCATAAGTATTGTGACAGAACGTGAAATAACAGCCCATAATGCAATAAATATTGATATAAAATCATGATGCAAAATGGACGTATCAATGACCAAATCTCTTCTCAACGGGAGTCTGGCGGATTGTGGCAGAGTGGGTCTAGCCCCATTCTGCAATCATAACCCGGCTCCAAAGGTAAAACACCCGTATAAAATGTTTACCTTATTCTCTTAATGCTTCACCCATACTCATAATATACTTAATCCTTGCAGGCGGGTGATAAATTTTGGAAAGTTAAATATGATCATGAAGCGGCCAAGAAAGCCCGGAAAGAAAAGAAAGCTACCAGGAAAGAAGCTGCCAAAAGGAAGGGCAAGAAAGCTACTACTTCCGACTTGCCTCGGCTGGCGTACTCTTCTGAGTCAGAGGTAGCCCTTGATTCCCTTGGCTTGTTTTTTAATCATCTTATTGACACTGATCATCAGCAGGAGGGCACTAGGACAAGCCATAGCAAGGCTGACGAGGTAACTATCCTTTCCTCCGACTCCGAGCCTTTGCCAAGACAGAAAATCCACAGTGACCTGGAAAGTAAGATTTTCTCATCCTCTAGCTCATCACGATCCTCAATTTCTTTTGAAGCGGCAAATTCATGAGAGCCGGAGGCAGACCCGGACCAGCAAGGACGTGGAGCTCTCCTACGGCTTACCAAATACTCCAAGGAAACGCCGAAACGAGGTTACCTCTATTTTAACTAAGTTTTATCCCTTGGCGGGTCTCTTTCGTCAACCACTCAATCCCTCTGACTCGGATTATCAGGATACTTCCCCTTCCTTTGGCGAGTCATTGCAGTCCAATCTGCCAACTTTTAAGACTGTACGAGGGTACAATAAGCCACTCACTTTTGTAGCTATTGTGATCTTCTTACTTCTGTATTAGTTCTTTTTATTTGAATGCAGTAGTCAAGCTAAACCCGGCAAGAGGGTTAGAAAGAATAAACCGACTGAAGAAAGAGTCGCCGCTGATGAGCCGGTTCTTGAAACAACCGTGCCGGAGTTAGGCACTCATGAACCGCCACCTGAACCAGCACAAGATGTGTCACCTCCTACTGATCTGCCCACTGACCAAGGTGCTACGGATTCAGAAAATCCCAAACCTCCAAGCCCAACCCGGACAGCTGATCCTTCCAATGCTGATGTTGAGATCACCGGAACCGGCCATGCTGACCCGGGGAGGCCAATCGTGCTGGCCAAATGCCCCGCCAAGGAAGAACTGCTGGACCAGCACCTAGTCAAGATGGATGTCACCAATTATACTCATATGAGTATTAGAGACGTCTTCTCTGGCTATATGAGCCAAGTGCACAGCAGTCGGAACCTCGAGATTGACATGGTGAAGCAGATGCACCATAAATTCGAGGTATAACCCGTTTTCTCTTGTTCATTATCCTTCAGTATGTTAGCCCCCAAGTATGCTGCTTAAGACGCTTATTCGATAGACTTAGAAACAATTTTAACAATGTAAAGAAAGAACAAAATTCTGGCTTACCATGTAGTCCCCAATGGGCGGCTTAACCAATATGGTTGAACCGGCGCTTTATAGAGAAATTCTTATGGGTCTTTGAACAGCAATATACATTAGCCCTCAAGTGCCAAGTTTTATTGCTTGCAAAATGCTTGGGACTTACTCATATGAATCACCATATAATGAACCGTCATAGAAAAGAAAAACTCTGTAAGACATTAGCCCCCAAGTGCCAGGTATTATTGCTGGCAAAATGCTTGGGACTTTAATACTGCATATACAACTTACTTGATGTTATACTTGCATAGGCTACCACGAGTCAACTCGAGTCTGAGGTGACCAATCTAAAGAGCCGCCTTGAATTCCAAGAGTCAGAACTTGAGAAGGCCAACAGTAAATTCGAATTCAGTGTTTCTGAAGAGGAGAAACTAAAGAAAGACTTTGAGACTGAAAAGAAAGCCTGGGCGGATGAGAAGACCGCATTGATAAGCCGAGATGAAAAGCAGAAGCAGCTCTGGAAGAAGTCACTGGAGAATTGTCCAGGTTAAAGCGCCATATTTCACAAATGGTCGCAGCCATCTTCGGTAAGTCGCCTTGCCGTTGTGTACATACTTTAAGTCGTGCAATAGAGTATACGCCAGAAATTAACTCTTCTGAGTATGCTTTGTACAGGCCCCAGAAGCGCAAATTTAAACCACAACATGCTGACAAAGCTGAAAGCTGTGTATACCTTGGTGGAACAATCGTACACCGGGTCACAACGTACACTTGCTTCAGTGGCCTTATCCAGTGAGATTCGAACCCTCCTACCACGGGTCTTGAGTAAGCTTTCAGTCCTTCTGCAACGGATCAATGAACTGAGACGGTCAGCTGCAAGAGCCGGAGCAATAAATGCTCTAAGCCGGGCTAAGGCCTGGCTACCTGAACTAGATCCGGAGGATATCGCCATTGGTTACCCAAGTCTTAAGGAAGACGGCACGCCGTTTGAGGATGCGGATTTTCTTGCCTGTGTCAAAGAGATACGCCCCGTGGCGACTCTGATAGCTACTGAAATAGATCTTACCAAGAACCAGGTGGGTTATGATGAACAAAATCGAAGAACTCCGACACCTCAATATGATGTGACCAGTCTGATTCCCCCAATTCGTAAGAATACCTTTGCTCCTGAAGTTGACCCAGCCGGTCTTGTTGATGATGAGGCAGAATTTGATGCTTTAAACAACATTGACTGGTCATCATCAACCTTCCAGGAAAAGAAACAGAGCGCAAGCACGGAGAGGGCTAACCCGGACGCATCCGGCCAATCCTGAAGGTGAACCTGTCATGGCGGCTCATTACCTGGTGTAAAAAACAATGCAAACTATTTGGACTTAATGACTCCTGTAATAGGATAGAGATAACTCTGTTGTGGCCATGCCATCGTGCATGTTTTGATGCTTAATATCCTTAAGCCGCCTTGCTGTATTCGTGCACACAGTTGATCATTTTTGAAAAACTGTCCTTCAAATAAACTACTAGGAAGGTCAGAAGGTTATCAAAATAATCATAGATTATCTGGTTGATAAAAACACAACTATTAAAATTTCACAACTTGCACCACAGTGTTCATATGGCCCGGCCGGTAAGGAGGAAGATCCAATATTTGGATACCCGGAAAGTGCAACGATGCTTATGTGTAGGTGACTCATCAGTCGATATTGAACCGGGCTACAGACATCATATTTATAGTTGTAAGCCTCGGGAAAAATCTTAAGTCCAATAATGGGGCTTCCAAAGGGAACTTAAGCCAAAAAGAGAAGTAACAATGGCAAGGCTACTGATTCGAAAACGATCAGTGAATCGTCCCAGAGGGGTTTAAACTAGGATTCGAATACGATCATGTAGCCTCCAATGGCTTTGGCATTGCGCCGATCAAGAGGGTACTGACAGTTGTGTTCTCTTTGGTTCGAATATGACCTATGTTTGAACAGGAAGCCCCCTAGTGATCATAATTTTGAACAACTAGATTCGAATATGTTCGTAAGCCGGATCAGAACAGGTTGAGCCGGATCAAATATGATCCGCCCCCGAGCGATCATGCGAGAAAGTGATGACAATGATAATAACAAATTTACCTTGTGAAGAGGAAAAAAGGACAGAGGTCCTGCTTTATTATTTATGATAATATATACATTGGCAAAATATATACATCAGTGGAGCCTATGGCTCAAGTGTTGTAGGGCCGGAGATGAGCAATATTCCACGGTCTCCGGGTGTCTTCCTCCGACTTACGTGGGTCTTTGTGCTCTTGAATGTCAATAAGGTAATATGACCCGTTGTTCAAGTTCTTGCTGACCACAAATGGCCCTTCCCAAGGTGGGGATAACTTGTGAGCATTAGTTTGATCCTGGATGAGCAGGAGCACTAAATCCCCTTCCTGAAAGGATCTAGACTTAACTCGACGGCTGTGATAACGGTGCAAGTCCTGTTCATAAATAGCCGAACGAGCTGCCGCCAAGTCCCGATGTTCATCTAACGGATCAAGAGCATCCTGGCGCGCCTGTTCATTTTATTCCTCGACATAAGCCGCCACACGAGGTGAATCATGATGGATGTCACTAGGGAGAACCGCCTCAGCTCCGTAGACCATGAAGAAAGGCGTATAACCCGTAGATCTGTTAGGAGTAGTGTTGACGCTCCATAACACAGAAGGTAACTCCTCAACCCAACAACCCAGCGTCCGTTGCAAGGGGACGAAAAGGCGGGGCTTAATGCCTTTCAGGATCTCTTGATTGGCTCTCTCGGCTTGACCATTGGACTGAGGGTGAGCCACTGATGAAACATCAAGTCGGATATGCTCACGTTGATAGAATTCCTCCATGGTGCCTTTAGACAGATTAGTGCCATTGTTTTTGTGGAAAACCAAAACGAAATATCACCTTCTTCATGAATTGAACCGCTGTGGCTGCATCACACGTACTGACCGGCTCTGTCTCGACCCACTTTGTGAACTTATCAACTGCCACCGAGGTGAGTCTTTTTATCTTTGGATCTCTTGAAAGGTCCAACCATGTCAAACCCCCAGACTGCGGACGACCAAGTAATTGGAATCATCCTCAACTCTTGAGCCGGCACATGAGCCCGTCTTGAGAACTTCTGACAACCGTCACATTTACTGACCAGATCCTCTGCGTCAGCATGAGCCGACAGCCAATAAAACCCATGACGAAAAGCCTTAGCCATGAGTGATTTTGACCCGCCGTGATGACCGCAATCTCCTTCATGAATCTAACGGAGAATTTCTTGTCCTTCTTCAGGAGAGATGCAACGCTGAAAAGCCCCTGTAACAGTGCGATGATGCAACTCGCCATTGACAATCGTCATGCATTTGGACCGCCGGGTTATCTGCCTGGCCAAGGTTTCATCCTCAGGCAATTCGCCCCATGTCATATAAGCCAGATACGTCACCGTCCAATCTGGGATGATATGAAGAGCCGCCACCAACTGTGCTTCAGGGTTAGGAACAGCCAAATCTTCCTCCGTAGGTAGCTTGACAGAAGGGTTGTGCAAAACATCCAAGAAAGTATTAGGCAGCACCCGCTTATGCTGAGATCCCAGCCGGCTTAAGGCGTCAGCCGCCTCGTTCTTTCTATGGTCAATGTGTTCCACCTGATAACCCTTGAAGTGCCCCACAGTTGCATCAACCTCCCGGTGATAAGCCGCCATGAGAGGATCCTTTGAATCCCACTTGCCTAACACTTGCTGAGCCACTAGATCTGAGTCGCCGAAGCACCTCACCCGGCTTAAATTCATCTCTTTAGCCATCCGGTGACCATGGAGCAAGGCTTCATACTTAGCTGCATTGTTAGTACAAGGAAACATCAACCGGAGTACATAACAAAACTTATCACCCCGAGGGGAAGCCAAAATAACTCCAGCTCCTGAGCCTTCCAATTGCCTAGACCCGTCAAAATGAATTGTCCAATAGGTATTGTCCGGCTTTTCCTCAGGCATCTGCAGCTCTGTCCAATCATTGATGAAATCCACCAGCGCTGGAGATTTAATAGCTGTGTGTGGCACATATTTTAAACCATGAGGCCTAAGCTCAATGGCCCATTTGGCGACTCGCCCTGTGGCCTCTCTGTTCTGAATAATATCCCCCAAGGGGGCAGAACTAACCACAGTGATGGGGTGGCCCAAGAAATATTGCTTAAGCTTCCGGCTAGCCATGAACACTCCATAAACAAGCTTCTGCCAGTGCGGATATCGCTGCTTGGACTCAATCAGTACCTCACTGATGTAGTAAACTGGCTGCTAAACCGGGTGCTCCTTGCCAGCCTCCTTGCGTTCCACCATAATAACCATGCTGACAGCACGCGTGTTAGCAACCACGTATAGTAACAATGGTTCCTTGTCAATGGGAGCAGCAAGAACCGGCGGCTCAGCCAACTGTCTCTTCAGATCTTCAAAAGCAGTATTGGCGCCGTCACTCCAAGTAAAGTTATCCGTATTCTTCATCATCTGATACAGCAGTATAGCCTTCTCCCCTAACCGGCTTATGAACCGGCTTAAAGCGGCGATACGACCCGCCAAACGTTGAACATCATTGATACATGCTGGTTTGGCCAAAGAGGTGATGGCTTTGATCTTCTCCGGGTTAGCTTCGATGCCTTTGTTAGAGACCAGAAAGCCCAAAAGCTTGCCAGCAGGCACACCAAAAACACACTTGGTCGGGTTAAGCATCATCTTGTAGACCCGGAGATTATCAAAGGTTTCCTTGAGATCATCCATCAAGGTCTCTTTCTCTCTGGATTTATTCACTATGTCATCCACATAAGCATGAACATTGCATCCAATCTAATCATGAAGGCAATTCTGCACGCATCACTGGTAAGTCGCCTGGGCACTCTTGAGCCCAAAAATCATTGAAACATAGCAGAAGGCTCCAAATGGAGTAATGAACGCCGTCTTCTCCTGGTCCTTAACAGCCATCTTGATCTAATGATAACCAGAGTAAGCATCCAGAAAGCTCAAACGCTCACAACCCACCGTAGCATCGATGATCTGATCAATACGAGGGAGAGCAAAAGGATCAGCGGGACAAGCCTTGTTTAAGTCCGTGTAATCCACACACATACGCCAAGTGCCGTTTTTCTTAAGAACAAGCACCGGGTTAGCTAGCCACTCTGGATGAAACACCTCAATGATGAACCCAGCTGCCAAGAGCCGGGCCACTTCCTCACCGGTAGCTTTCCTTCTCTCCTCATTAAACCACCGAAGGAATTGCTTGACCGGTTTAAACTTTGGATGGACATTAAGAGTGTGCTCAGCGAGTTCTCTCGGTACACCCGACATGTCAGATGGCTTCCATGCAAAAATGTCCCGATTCTCACGGATGAACTCGATGAGCGCGCTTTCCTATTTGGGATCCAAATTAGCACTAATACTAAATTGCTTGGATGAATCGCCTGGGACAAAATCAACAAGCTTAGTCTCATCCGCCGACTTAAATTTCATGACCGGCTCATGCTCTGTAGTTGGCTTCTTTAAGGATGTCATATCCGCCGGGTCAACATTGTCCTTGTAGAATTTTAACTCTTCCGTCGCGCAGACCGACTCAACATAAGCCGTGTCACCCTCTTCACATTCCAGACCCACCTTGCGGCTCCCGTGCATCGTAATGGTTCCCTTATGTCCTGGCATCTTGAGCTGCAAGTACACATAACACGGTCGTGCCATGAACTTGGCGTAAGCCGGCCGCCCAAACAGAGCATGATACCGGCTCTTGATCTGAACTACTTCAAATGTCAATTTCTCCATTGTGGAATCATATTCATCCCCAAATGCAACTTCCAACTCTATCTTGCCGACCGGATACACCGACTTACCAGGTACAACTCCATGGAAAACGGTGTTGGACTTTGAGGGAGTCCTGGACTAAGGGGTGTCCGGACAGCCGGACTATCATCGTCCGCCGGACTCCAAGACTACGAAGATACAAGATTGAAGACTCCGTCCCGTGTCCGGATGGGACTTTCCTTGGCGTGGAAGGCAAGCTTGGCGATACGGATATGTAGATCTCCTACCATTGTAACCGACTCTGTGTAACCCTAGCTGTCGGTGTCAAAACCGGCGGATCTCGGGTAGGGGGTCCCGAACTGTGCGTCTAGGCGGATGGTAACAGGAGACGAGGGACACGATGTTTTACCCAGGTTCGGGCCCTCTCGATGGAGGTAAAACCCTACGTCCTGCTTGATTAATATTGATGATATGGGTAGTACAAGAGTGGATCTACCATGAGATCAAGGAGGCTAAACCCTAGAAGCTCTATGGTATGATTGTTGTAATGTATGTTGTGTCCTACGGACTAAAGCCCTCCGGTTTATATAGACACCGGAGGAGGCTAGGGTTACACAGAGTCGGTTACAATGGTAGGAGATCTACATATCCGTATCGCCAAGCTTGCCCTCCACGCCAAGGAAAGTCCCATCCGGACACGGGACGGAGTCTTCGATCTTGTATCTTCGTAGTCTTGGAGTCCGGCGGACGATGATAGTCTAGCTGTCCGGACACCCCCTAGTCCAGGACTCCCTCAGTAGCCCCTGAACCAGGCTTCAATGACGATAAGTCCAGCGCATATATAGTCTTCGGCGTTGTAAGGCGGGTTCTCCCTTCAAGTTCCATGTACCTGCCGAACAGTGTCCGGCTTCACCATAAATACTGTCTTTCTCGGCTTCTACTCCCAATAATGGTATTTTTCCACGCGTCACACGAATGCGAAAAGCCAGGGTGTCTTTTACGTTTCACCCCCTAGTCGTGCGAGTCGTTCGCCTACAAAAGAGGCAAAAATCCAGATCCAACTCACGCCATCTTCCTTCCGCGAATAGTTCATCAGAGCGCCCTTGACCTAAAAATCTATTACATCATGGACCGCCGACGCGGCTCCTCTTCTCGCGCTCCAAGCCCACCGCCAGGGGATTGGAGGAGGTGCTCGGTTTCGCACAACGAGCTACGGAAGCTCCAAGCGGGGGGATATCTCCCTCCGGCCTTCATGGTCCCAGTCCGGGCCGGACTTGTTACTTATCAAGGTGGGAGGCAAGCGGAGGCTACCCCAAGCCCCAATAAAGGGGAGCGAGTATGCTTCGTCGCTTATCTGATAAGGGGACTCAGATTCCCAATACATCCGTTCCTCCGCGGGCTCCTGGAGTTCTACGGACTCCAGCTCCACCACCTCACGCCCGCCTCTGTCCTGCATATCGCGGGCTACGTAGCTCTTTGTGAGCTATTCCTGGGCATTGAGCCCCATTTTGCATTGTAGAAGAGGCTGTTCTGACTCGTACCCCGTTCTCACGAGGGGTCCATATATCAAGTGGGCGGCGCCGAAATATGGCGCATTGCCGGGACCGGATACCCATCTGGTACTCCCAAGAAGGCGTCCGAAGACTGGCCTTCAGAGTGGTTTTATATAGGAGACGCTCCGCTACACCCAGTCCGGATCGGCCTCCCGGAGTTTAGTGCTGCTCCTTTGAAGAAATGCCTCAGCTGGCGCCCACGGAGCCCCCGATTGGAGGAAGACAAGAGCGTCCATTACTTGATGGGCCGAATAAGATTAATGGCCCATTCTGGCTTGACCATGATCGGAGTCATGGCGACATGCATCATGCGGGGGGTACAGCCATTGCAATACAGAGGCCACCCCATGTGGGATTTTAACGGGGAAGACGATGACACCCGTCATAGCCACAAAGGGCCGGATTCGACCGAGGATCTGGTGGAGATCCTGTCCAGCCTGTACAAGGGGGAGAAGGAGGACTTTCTTCGAACGAACCCTTTGAATGGGTTTTCCATGATCAACCCTAGAGGATGGGTAAGCGAACACCTTCAAGGGGTCAACCCATGCTTTCGAAGTTTAGGCTTCTTACATTATGTCTTCGGCGCAGGATCTACGCCGGACTGTGGAGGACATGGTAAGTCCTGCTCCACAACCCGAGGATCCAGAAAGATTCCTGGATCTGGCCTCCGAAGAGGATCCGAATATCAAGGTGGAGCTGATCGACGGGGTATTTCACCAGCTTAGCATGGACAATGCTTTGGTTGCCATTACGGCGGACTACCCCGGACTATATCCGGCTTCCCAGGTGACTGTGACCGAGGTCCGGACACCATTATCTCTTCCTTGCCCATTGCTAACCTTCGCGAACGATGGTATGTTACAGGAAGTGCCTTTACGGTAGGAAGCCGAGCCCGCGGCGGCTGACCAACAGAGGCCAGTTCGGACCAGTAGGCGGAAAAGGAGCGCGGCGTGGACAGAAACGTCGCCGCAAAGGTATAGCTCGTATTTGAATTTTCAGAGCAACGTTCTAGGAAACGCCTGAGTGCTCCTGATCTTTGTAGGAGAAAAAGCGCTCGCCGAACTGCGGGCGCAGAAGTTGCCGATCCAACCTACACCGGCCAGGCTCCAGCGCCCGGCCTGGAGGGGGAGGCAAGCGCAAGATGCGGGCCGGATCCTTCTCCAACGGAGGACACCGACAGACTGTCCGCCACCAAGTCTGAGGTGGAGAGCGCCATGAACCATAGGCGCCGCCGGACAGTATTTCGTGAAGCGTGCTTTTCCCCTGAGGCATTGGATGCCTTTAACGCAGGGGACGCGCATCTCCGTGCCGCTCAAGATGGTTTTACCAGAGCCACGGAGCAGTATGTGAAAGACATACGGGTAAGGGAATTTTAATGGTTGTATATACCAGTAGCCCCCGAGACTTAAAGTAGTTATGTTAACTGATTTAAGGATCATTTGAAAACGCAGGCTCTTACCGAGAAGAATGCCCAGCTATCTCGGGAGCTGCAAGATTGCAAGGCCCAACTTGAGGCCGCACTTGCTGCCGCAGGAGGAGACGCAGAGACCCCTCCTGGTAACACATTTTTATTAATAAATATAAGCGTTGTGCGGCGTGCGCGGGAGTCTAATAATGACATTGCAGGTGCCGCCGGACAAGATCCAGACAGGCAAGCATTGCTGCGCCAGCTAAAGGCCGGCGAGAGTGTGCTGAATAGGGTTCAGCAAGAAAGGAACAGGCTCCAGGATGCCAACGCCAAGCTCGGAGAAGAGCTGAAAGGCGCTCGAGCCGAGCTGTCCGGCTCCGTTAAGGAGAATCAGCGGCTTCGTCGCGGCATTTATAGTAAGTGCTTGAGCGGACTCCTTTTAAAAGAAGAGTTCGGCGAAGAAGCAAATTGACATAGTATGTCGTGTAGGTATACTCACAGGTCGTCCTGCAGAGGAGATGCCCATATCAACGGGTGATCAACTTCCCGAACTGTTGCAACTGCTCGAACGAGTTCGGCAGGCAATGAGCGGCGTCGTTCGGGCTTTATGGCCAGCCCTCTCCCTACCCGAGGGCCTTGGGGAGCTTTCGGAGAAGCTACAGGGAGTGCGGCAGCGCTTCCGTTTGTGGAAGATTTCGGCTTGCCGTCAAGGTGCCAGGGTGGCTTGGGCCATGGTGAAGACGCGTTACAAGAAGGCGGATCCCAACCACATGGCCGAAGTTGGACCGGTGGGGCCCGATGGGAAGGAGATCCCTGTGAGTTTAGTATACAGCCAAGTAGAGTTGGTTGCTAAATTTTCCCAACGGGACTGTAAATTAGACAGCCTGTTAGACGGGATTGAGGAGGAATACAATCAGTAAATTTGACCATGTATGTTTTCCTTTAAAGTGACATGTGAAATGCCTTCTAGCCGGATTGTAGATCGTTTGTCTTTGCCGACCTTTTTGCTTCAACCTCGGGACCCTAGAGTCCGGAGTGTGTCCGAATACCTTTTTGGTTAAGAAACAACCATGGTATGCATGGAGACCAGGCGTAGGGGTCATTAGTGCTTTATCAGACAAGTGCCCAACTAGTTATGTTATATTACATGGTTAGTAAGAAACATCTTCCAGGGAGAATAGTTCCGTTAAGGGTTCCTTTCTCTGGGAGGCATGCCCTAAAGTGCATGTCCGGACTGCAAAGAAAGCAGTAAAACATCTGGGGGCAGATAGATAAATAGGTAAAAAGTCATCTTTTAAGTCAACGACCAAATATTCCCTTCAGAACGCTAGCTTTCGGCTTCACCCAGTCTGAGGTACACATCCGGCTGACCCGGTAGTAACAATCGCAGAGGTGCTCCCTTTACCTCCTAGCCGAACAATCGGGAACGTAGGGGTAAGCACAGGAGCCAGGCAAACCAGCTTGGCCAAAACTTAAGTCATATCGATGCATATAATGGCGAGTAAAAGGTACATGTGGAAGCTTGACACATGTGCTGGGTATGAAACCCGTATAATTGAGCTTCTGTAAAAGAAGCCCCCAGGAATAATGAGTGCGGATGGCACATCATGCGTATGCGAAAAATGCAAAAATAGGCCCGCAAGGGCTTTTGAATAAAAAGGCATGAAAAGAGAAACAAAAGACAGCCGAAGTGTAAAAGTTTGGACGGGGGAAGGGGACGAACTCTTAGTCCGGCGCTAGGCGTAGAATCGTCGGAGGCGGGCTGCGTTTCATGGGTTCGGCTCGAGTCGGTTATCCGACGCATTTCGTAGACGGTATGCTCCGCCCGTCAGGACTTGATCGATAATGAAGGGGCCCTCCCATTTGGGCTTGAACTTGTCCTTTTTCTTGTCCGACAGGCGTAGAACTAGTTCGCCAACGTTGTAAGTCTTGGCCCGTACTTCTCTGCTTTGATATCTTCGAGCCTGCTGCTGATAGAATGCGGAACGAGCTTTGGCGACGTCGCGTTCTTCCTCCAATGTGTCCAAGCTGTCCTGCCGATCCAGCTCGGCCTCTCTTTCCTCGTACATGCGCACTTGAGGTGAGTCATGAATAATGTCGCAGGGCAGGACTGCCTCTGCTCCATATACCATAAAAAATGGTGTGAATCCGGTAGTATGGTTAGGCGTTGTCCGCAGCCCCCAGAGTACGGAGTCGAGCTCCTCGACCCAGTGCGTGTCAGATTTAGTAAGTGACCGCACTAGTCTGGGTTTAATGCCGCTCATTATTAGACCATTTGCTTGTTCCACTTGACCGTTGGTTTGAGGGTGATAGACTGAAGCGTAGTCGAGCTTGATGCCCATATTCTTGCACCATGACTTAACCTCGTCGGCTGTGAAGTTCGTGCCGTTATCGGTGATGATGCTGTGGGGGACTCCGTAACGGTGTACTACCCCGGATATAAAGTCTATTACTGGTCCGGACTCTACCGTTTTGACCGGCTTGGCCTCTATCCATTTGGTGAATTTATCCACCATGACCAATAGGTACCTTTGCTTGTGGGTTCCCCCTTTAAGGGGTCCAACCATATCAAGCCCCCAGACCGCGAACGGCCAGGTAATGGGTATAGTTTTGAGGGCGGTAGGTGGCATATGGCTCTGATTAGCAAAGAGCTGACAACCAACGGATCTCTGGACTAAGTCCTGGGCATCTGCCCGGGCCGTCGGCCAATAAAATCCTGTACGGAATGCCTTTCCTACAAGGGCCCGGGCTGCTGCGTGATGTCCTCCTAGTCCGGCATGAATTTCAGCTAGGAGGTTTTGCCCTTCCTCTTCGGAGATACACCTTTGAAGGACTCCGGTTGTGCTTTTCTTATAAAGTTCTCCCTCATGGACCTTGTAGGCTTTCGATCGCCGGACTATGCAGCGGGCCTCGTTTTGGTCTTCGGGGAGTTCCTGCCTAAGCAAGTAGGCTAGGAACGGTTCTGTCCATGGGGCGATTACTGCCATTATGTCGTGGGCTGACGGTGTTATGTCATTGGCTGAATCGCCGATTGGCTCGATTTTTTCCGGTTTGTCACTTCCGTGCTCCTCTTCCCATAGTACGGATGGCTTGAAGAGCCGTTCCAGGAAGATATTTGGAGGGACAGCATCACATTTCGCACCGATGCGTGCCAATACGTCGGCCGCTTGGTTATTATCTCGGGCTATGTGATGGAATTCGAGTCCTTCAAACCGAGCTGACATTTTTAGAACGGCGTTGCGATATGCTGCCATTTTCGGATCCTTGGCGTCAAAGTCTCCATTTATTTGGGATATTGCAAGGTTTGAGTCCCCGCGCACCTCTAGGCATTGAATACCCATGGAGACTGCCATCCGGAGACCATGTAATAGGGCCTCGTATTCGGCTGCGTTGTTGGAGTCCGTGTACATTATTTGAAGTACGTACTGGACTGTGTCCCCGGTTGGGGACGTCAATACGACGCCAGCCCCCAGTCCGGCCAACATTTTAGAGCCGTCGAAATGCATAACCCAATTGGAGTATGCGCCGTACTCTTTAGGGAGTTCGGCTTCGGTCCATTCAGCGACGAAGTCAGCCAAAACTTGTGACTTTATAGCTCGCCGAGATTTGTAAGTTATATCGAATGGTAAGAGCTCAATGGCCCATTTTGCAATCCTGCCCGTTGCGTCGCGGTTATTTATAATGTCATTGAGTGGTACTTCAGAGGCCACTGTTATTGAACACTCTTGAAAGTAGTGTCGGAGCTTCCGGGACGCCATGAACACCGCATATGCTATCTTCTGATAGTGCGGGTAACGGGATTTGTAGGGGGTTAACACAGTGGATACATAATACACTGGTTTTTGGAGAGGGAATTTATGCCCTTCTATCGCTCGTTCGACGACGAGGACCGCGCTTACAACTTGATGCGTTGCTGCGATGTATAACAACATTGGTTCGCCCAGAGTGGGCGCAGCCAGGACCGGATTTGTTGCCAATATGGCCTTTATTTCTTCGAGTCCGGCAGTGGCAGCATCCGTCCACTCAAAGTGTTCGGTGCGCCTGAGGAGGCGATAGAGGGGCAACGCCTTTTCTCCTAGACGGGAGATAAAGCGGCTTAAGGCTGCCACGCATCCTGTTAATTTTTGTATTTGTTTGAGGTCTTTTGGAATATCCAACTGTGATAGAGCTCGGATTTTAGCCGGGTTTGCTTCAATTCCTCTACCGGATACAATGAAGCCCAGCAGCTTTCCGGCTGGTACGCCGAAAACGCATTTTTCCGGATTCAGCTTGATGTCATATGCTCTGAGGTTGTTGAATGTGAGCCTCAAATTGTCTACTAGAGTTTCGACGTGTTTTGTTTTGACGACTACGTCGTCTACGTATGCCTCGACTGTTTTGCCGATCTGGGTGGCGAGACATGTTTGAATCATGCGCTGATATATTGCGCCGGCATTTTTAAGTTCGAAGGGCATCGAGTTGAAGCAGAATGGTCCGTATGGAGTGATGAATGCCGTTGCGGCTTGGTCTGCTTCCGCCATCTTGATTTGATGATAGCCAGAGTATGCATCCAGGAAGCACAACGAATCGTTCCCAGCGGTAGCATCGATAATTTGGTCGATGCGGGGGAGAGGGAAGGGATCCTTCGGGCAAGCCTTATTAAGGTCTTTAAAATCGACACAGAGGCGCCAGGATTTATCCTTCTTTGGTACCATCACCAGATTTGCTAGCCAGTCCGGATGTTTGATATCTCTAATGAATCCGGCTTCCAATAGTTTGGCTAGCTCTTCTCCCATTGCCTGTCTTTTGGGTTCGGAAAATCGTCGAAGAGCCTGTTTGACTGGCTTAAATCCTTTTAGGATGTTTAGGCTGTGTTCTGCCAACCTGCGTGGGATTCCGGGCATATCCGAAGGATGCTAGGCGAAGATGTCCCAATTTTCCCGAAGGAATTCACGCAGTGCGGCGTCTACTTCGGGGTTCAATTGTGCCCCAATGGAGGCCGTCTTTGTTGGGTCCGTTGGATGGACCTGGAATTTTATTATTTCTTCTGCTGGTTTGAAGGAGGTGGACTTGGATCTTTTATCGAGTATCACATCGTCCCTGTTCACCGTAGAGCGCAGCGCAGTGAGTTCCTCTGCTGCTAAGGCTTCGGATAGTGCCTCCAGGGCTAGTGCAGCTGTCTTATTTTCGGCGCGGAGTGCTATGTCCGGATCACTAGCGAGGGTGATTATTCCGCCGGGCCCAGGCATTTTGAGCTTCATGTACCCGTAATGAGGTACTGCTTGAAACATTGTGAATGCCTCTCGTCCTAATATAGCGTGATATCCACTGCTGAACGGGGCCACTTGGAACGTGACTTCTTCGGATCTGTAATTGTCCGGCGAGCTGAACACCACATCGAGTGTGATTTTTCCGGTGCAGCGCGCTTCCCAGCTAGGGATTATTCCTCTAAAGGTTGTGCTGCTTCGCTCAATACGGCTCCAATCGATTTCCATTTTTCGTAGAGTTTCCTCGTAAATGAGGATTAGTCCGCTGCCGCCATCCATGAGGACTTTTGTCAGTCGAAAGCCGTCCACTATGGGACTAAGTACCAGTGCAGCTGGCGCTCTGGCTGTTCGGAATTTAGGCTCGTCGCTGGCGTTGAAGGTAATAGTTGTGTCGCTCCATGGATTTGCTGCTGCTACTTGGTAGATTTCGGCGAGTCCGCGGATTGTTCGTTTTCGCATATTGTTTGATGCGAAGGTCTCGAAGACTGTTGATACCGTACTGGTATTGTTGGAGTGGTTTTCTGGGGCTAGAAGCTCCTCGCCACTTTTGGCCACCTGCCGTAATATCCAACATGCTCGAAGGCTATGTGTTGGGACGGCTCCCTCTGTACTATGAAGCTTACAGGGTCCATTGAGCCATCCCTCTAGTACGGTTCCGTGCCCCTTATTGGGTTTTTGCTTTTTCTTTTTTGCATATGGGGCCTGAATGTGAGGCGCCCTTTTGTTGTGGACTGGGGCTGGGGCCGGATTATCCCAAAATTGATTTTCGGTTTTCCGGAAACTCTCCATCGCACAGTACTTTCGTACTATGGACGCCAGATCGGCGAAACCTGTAATTTTGCGACGATCGATGGCGTTCAATATTCCCTTGTCCGTGCAATTATTGCAGAAGATTGAGATTGCGTTTTCCTCTCGGCAGTCCTTTATCCTGTCCATAACCAGGAGGAATCTGGCCCAGTAGTGGTGTACTGTTTCGGCGGGCTCTTGCCGTATTAGAGATAGATCGCATATGTCTGGGCGGGTGGGTGGACTGAAGTCCGGATCCCTGCCCATCTTGGGGCTCAAAGGCCGAGGGGTTTCCGAATTTGGAAGCTTGGTTTGCTGGACACAATCCAGTGAGTCTGGAGCGACGCATGATTTTAAGTTCAATGCTTGATCGAAGTCCGTCCCTCCGCGGAAATCCGACGTGGAGGGTTCGGAAATCCGGACATGAATAGTTTTCAATACAGGCGAAGAGTTGCCGTATTGCTCCTCTACCACTGCGACGTGGTGGGTGGCCTGGGGAGAGTTAATCTCTCTCAGATCGGTTTTAAGCCCAATCTGGTTGTAGTCCGTAGTGTCTCCCAGGGCGGCGATGCGATCCAAGAGCTCGTTAACAGACGAGAGCTCTATTGGATCCAACTGTTCGGCAGCTTCCGGGCTGACGCGAATATTGCTTCTGACGACTTGAGAAGTCATTGTTGAAGCGGCGGCCGGACAGGCAGTCATAAGAAAACCACCTAGCCGGATAGTTTGGCCGGTGGCCAAGGCCCCTTCGGCGAAAACACCGTCTTTGAAGACGGGTGGAGGCATCCGCCCTATCGGTGACGACACAGAGGAACTCTCAATGAAAGCACCAATGTCGGTGTCAAAACCGGCGGATCTCGGGTAGGGGGTCCCGAACTGTGCGTCTAGGCGGATGGTAATAGGAGACGAGGGACACGATGTTTTAGCCAGGTTCAGGCTCTCTCGATGGAGGTAAAACCCTACGTCCTGCTTGATTAATATTGATGATATGGGTAGTACAAGAGTGGATCTACCACAAGATCAAGGAGGCTAAACCCTAGAAGCTAGCCTATGGTATGATTGTTGTAATGTATGTTGTGTCCTACGGACTAAAGCCCTCCGGTTTATATAGACACCGGAGGAGGCTAGGGTTACACAGAGTCGGTTACAATGGTAGGAGATCTACATATCCGTATCGCCAAGCTTGCCCTCCACGCCAAGGAAAGTCCCATCCGGACACGGGACGGAGTCTTCGATCTCGTATCTTCGTAGTCTTGGAGTCCGGCGGACGATGATAGTCCGGCTGTCCGGACACCCCCTAGTCCAGGACTCCCTCACTAGCCCTCTCCGGTGTCTATATAAACCGGAGGGCTTTAGTCCGTAGGACATAACATACATTACAACAATCATACCATAGGCTAGCTTCTAAGGATTAGCCTCTTTGATCTCGCGGTAGATCCACTCTTGTACTACCCATATCATCAATATTAATCAGGCAGGACGTAGGGTTTTACCTCCATCAAGAGGGCCCGAACCTGGGTAAAACATCGTGTCCCTTGTCTCCTGTTACCATCTGCCTAGACGCATAGTTCGGGACCCCCTACCCGAGATCCGCTGGTTTTGACACCGACATTGGTGCTTTCATTGAGAGTTCCTCTATGTCGTCACCGATAGGCTCGATGGCTTCTTCAATCAACAACGCTGTCCAGGGTGAGAATTTTGTCCCCGGACAGATCTTCGTATTCGGCGGCTTCGCACTGCGGGCTAATTCACTTGGCCATCTGGAGCAGATCAAAAGCTCCGCCCCTGGCCGTCAGGTCAGGTTCGGGAGCCTAAACTTCACGGCCGACATCCGCGGGGACTTGATCTTCGACGGGCTCGAGCCACAGCCAAGCATGCCGAACTGTTACGATGGGCATGATCTAGCTCTGCCGCCGAACAGTGCCTTGGTGGCCGCACAAGAATCCGCTCCGGCCCTTAGTCCGGAGCCGATCACCCAGATCGAGGACCGGTGGTTGGACACCGCCTCGGGGGCTTCAACTTCCACGGCGATGGAGCCGAACACTAACCTTGCCCCTTGCGAAGCTCGTGACTCCGAGGTGCCGGACTCCCCGCCGGACTCCGAACCTCCCACGCCCTTACCAATCGAGTCTGATTGGGCGCCGGTTATGTAATTCACCGCCGCGGACATCTTCCAACACTCGCCCTTTGGCGATATCCTAAATTCGCTAAAACATATCTCACTATCCGGAGAGACCTGGCCGGACTATGGCCAGGACGGTTGGGATACGGACAACGAAGAAATTCAAAGCCCACCCACCACCCACTTTGTAGCCACTGTCGACAATCTAACCGACATGCCAGACTATGCCTCCGAAGACATCGACGGTATGGACGACGATGCCGGAGATGAACAAGAACCAGCGCCTCCAGGGCACTGGCAGACCACCTCGTCATACGACGTATACATGGTGGATACCCCAAAAGGAAGCAATAACGGGGACCAACGGGGCGCGGCAGAAGATAATCCCGCCGACAAACCAAAACGGCGACGCAGACGCCACCCTAAGTCTCGCCTCGACAACAACAGCGCTCCTAATGACCCAGCAATACAGCAAGGCAAACCAGTGGACGACGAACACGCAGACAAGCAACCGTCCAAACAGGACGAGTCAGATAATCAGTCCAGGCCCGGCGAAAACAACAGTCCAGACGACCTCACGCCGGACACACCACCGGAGAATTAAAACCTTCGGAAAAGACTCGTCGCCACCGCAAGAAGTTTGAAGAAGGAAAAACGGAAGCTCAAAACAGCAGAAGATACACTTAGAATGAGGTGGAGCAAACTGCTCAAAACCGCAGACAAATACGGCAATGGCCATCAATCAAAGAGCTATCCGAAGCACAAGCTGCTGCCAGAATTTGACGAGGAGGCCATAGAGCCCCCACAGTCAAAAAACAAAGAGGCCGCCTGGTCGGATAGACGGCCAGATGATAGGCCAAAATCTAAAAGCGGCGCCGCACATAAGCCGACTAATGACCCTGGAAAAATAGATGGCCCAGCCAGGTCCATTTACAGGCCAAAGAAGAGGGCCCCAGGAAGCAACGCAACACGCCAAGTGTCCGAAGACAGCGGTACACCCAAATACAGGGGCGCCGCACACCCACTATGTTTCACCAATGAGGTGCTGGATCATGAATTCCCAGCAGGATTTAAACCCATAAACATAGAGGCCTACGACGGAACAACAGACCCTGGAGTCTGGATAGAGGATTATATACTACACATACACATGGCTAGAGGAGATGATCTCCACGCCATAAAATACTTACCCCTCAAGCTCAAAGGGCCAGCCCGTCATTGGCTCAAAAGCCTCCCAAAAAACACTGTTGGAAGTCATATAACTCAACAGCCTAGAGAGTCAGCGCGCAAATTCTGGAATAGGTTCCGCACCAAAAAGAACCAAATAGTCGACTATTCGGACGACGAAGCCTTAGCAGCTTTTAAACACAACGTCCGAGACGAATGGCTCGCCAGACACCTCGGCCAAGAGAAGCCGAGGACAATGTTCGCGCTAACAAGCCTCATGACCCGCTTTTGCGCGGGAGAGGATAGCTGGCTAGCAAGATGCAGCACCAGCGACCCAAGTACATCCGAGATCAGAGATGGAAACGGAAAATCACGGCGCAGAAAAGATCAGCGCCGAAATAAAGAGAAAAGCCCAAAGAACACGGCGGTCAATGCCGGATTCAAAAGCTCGCGGCCAAACAACAAAACACCGCCTCTTAAGGATAACAGCGATGAGCTATCCAACTTAAACAAAATTTTGGGTCGGATATGTCAAATCCACAGTACCCCCGGAAGGCCTGCAAACCACACCCACCGACATTGTTGGGTTTTCAAACAGTCCGGCCGATTAAACGCCGAACACAAGGGGCTCGACGCATCAAGCGAGGATGATGATAAAGCCCACCAGCAGAGCACCGGAAAACAAAAGACTTTCCCACAAGAGGTCAAAGCAGTAAATTCACTTCATGTGATAATACGGAAAAACAATACGACACCCGCTAAAATGGGTCTCGCACGGTCCAACCCAGCGGAACATAGAGATTGGATGTCAAAACCAATCACTTTCGACCACCTGGATTATTCCAGAAGCGTACGAAATGCAGGATGGACTGCCCTGATATTGGATCCTATAATCGACGGACTGCAATTTACACAAGTCCTGATGGACGGAGGCAGCGACTTAAACCTGCTGTATCCAAACACAATCCGCAAGTTGGGGATAGACCTTACTAAAATTCGACACAGCCGCACTTCCTTTAAAGTAGTGACGCCAGGCCCTTACGCCAAGTGCACAGGCTCCTTATTACTAGAAGTTGTGTTCGGGTCACCGAACAACTTTTGACGTGAAAAACTAATCTTTCATGTCGTCCCATTTAAAAGTAGCTACCAAGCACTCTTGGGACGAGAAGCTTTTGTCTGCTTCAACGCCATACCACATTACGCGTCTCTTACACTTAAGATGCCCGGTCCACGTGGCATCATTTCAGTGCGAGGGTCATTTAAAGACCCCGGACACGGCTAGACGGGTCCGGCATAAATAAGCTAGGGGCTCCCTAGCCGCACACCCCTTCACAAGGGGCTGCGCGCACAAGCAACAGCGAGCTCATATAGACTCCGCTTTACTTATTCATTTATATTTTTTCCTTCGTATATATTTTCTGCATGATTTCCTTCCAAACTAAGTTCCTCTCTTTCTACAGATGAACAACGTGCACACCCGCCCAGGATAACGGCACAACGGAGACACAGGCGCAGACGTGCAGTAGGGACCCGTCGCAAGGATTCTTTTCAGATTAAGACCCTGCGTAAACCTTTTTTACTGTCTCTTGTTGTTATAATCCCCTGGTTTCTAATTATAACCAAAGTGGAGCCAGACGTTTTGGCATCGGCCGCGTCAGAGGATCTTGCCCGTACTTGGACACTAGGGGCTTAGGGCATTGTTTTGCCCATTATTATAAAGACCGAACACCTTAGGGAGTGTTCGGCGTCTCGAGTTAGGCCTTATATGCATCAGCTCCGAATCATGTCTTTGGTCAAATGTTGGGTTTGCCCGGCTCCTGTGTTTTGCTGCCTTACATTCCGTATCATCGGCTAACGCGGCACCAGGAGAACTACTGCGATTGTGCCCCAGTTCGGCTGGGCGAGCACCTCAGTAGAGAAAGCCGAAAACTGACTGTCATGATACAACGAGAGACTAGTCAACCACTCGATCGACTACCGGAATGTTTAGAATTCCCCGCTTTGACGAAGGACCGTTTCCCGGTCAGGCACACACGCGCCCCGAATCCGGAGAAGCGCGGTGCCCCCTGGGGCTATATCGTAGCCCCACCCTCGAACTCCAATGTCTAAGTGAAAGTGATAAAGCATCATAGTCCGGATTGCCTCGTTTGCTACGCTACCACCTCCTTAACAGGACCGAGACGTCGGATTAAGTGTGAAAACGCGCTATTTTTTGCAAACACCCCCGCACCTTGTGCGTGGGGGCTGAAGCCGAAGACTGCCATCTTTCAGGTTATACAAACGTATACATAAACGGCCGCATAGGAGATATTTCAATACATGGAACGCACAAGTATAAAAAGCGGTTACATCATAATCATTGTTTTACAAGATAAAATGTTCATTTGAACGTGACATTTTTCGAGCACTGCGACTCTATTACACGAGCACCACGCATAACTTCCCCAAAATAGTGCTCGGCGGGTAACCGGCTTACGTCCGAACCCTGGGATGCAACAGCGGTGGCATCCATCTCTGTCCAATGTGTCTTCACACGGGCAAGGGCCATCCGCGCACCTTCTATGCAGGCCGACCGCTTCATCTCCTTGATATGCGGCATCGCTCCAAGAAATTGCTGCAATAAGCCAAAATAGCTCGTCGCCTTGGGCCTCTCTGGCCAGACATGAGCCACGATATCAGTCACGGCAAGTCCGGACAACCTGTTTAGCTCAGCCCATTCGGCCAACCGATCAATCAGTGGAAGTGAACGATCCGGACTATGGAATTGAGACCAAAACAACTCTTCCGTCTTGTGATCCTTCTGACTCCGGAAGTGCACAACGGCATCCGCAGCACTTGCCGCTAAGTCCATATATGGATCCTTCGGACCCCACAGCTGGCCAAGCTGGGCATAATTCGGATCCGTAAACCGGCGACGCAGCAGAAAAGGCTTGCCAGCCACAATGTCTCCGGCCTGGCGCAGCTCCTCCTTCATAGCCCGCATTGCAGAACGGGCATCCTTGGCCTCGTCGGTGGCCTTCCCCAGGTCTTCTCGCTCCGATAGGCGCTCCTTTTCAAGAGCCTCATTGCGGTCGGTAGCATCCTTCAATTTCATGGCCAATCCGGCCATCTCTCCCCTGCTTAGGCAGTGTGCAGCCCTTTCGGCTTTTAACTCCTCGGCCGCCCTCGAGGCAGCTGCATCACTCCTTCTGGCTTGCTCCTTAGCTTGAGCAAGCTCGGCCCGAAGGCTCTCCACAGCAGCAACACCATCTGCATCACAGCATAAATATTGTAAGAGGCGGGCTTTGGCTCCCTTAAATAAGTGACTGCGGAGAATTCATTTACCTTGCGACTCGTCAAGTCGCCGGTTGACAAGCGCGATGTCCGCATCCGCTACATCAAGTTGTCGCATTAACTCGACAACTCCACCAGTTCGGCTAGCCCCCGGACTATTCGCCACCTGCATAGGAAAGGCGACACTCAATACCTGCGATTTTGATCCTCGGCACGCTGTTGTTTTCGACAACCTACCGAGTCTCAGGGGCTACTATCTATACAGGGCGCACTTCTATGTGCAAAACTGTCAAAAGGGTGCGTCGTTCTTACGTACCTCAAATCCCGCCAGCAAACTCCTGACGGCATTATACAATCCGCTCTCGGCGGACGAAATCCTTCCAACCACCATGCTCATCAATGCAAGGTGATCTTCTGAGATGGACGCCCTCTCAAGCAGATCCTTCAGCTCCCCCGGCCGAACACCAGTCGGCGCCGAACACTCCAGCTCCACCGGGCTCGGGGATACCCTCCGTGATGATACTTCAGGCTCGTCTGCCCTCTCCGACGGTGCGGCAGACGGAGGCGTCTCGCTCTCCATCATCTCCGGACGAAGATCCCCCGAAGACGAACTCATTTGAGAAGGCCGCAGATCCGAACAGCAAGGTAAAATTTTTGGTTATCCTCAGAAGCATAAATAGGGATATTTTCTTATTAATGAACTCCCCTTTTCCTACTCACGGCTCGCTGGAGGGCTGATCCTTTAGAGACGATTGTACGCCCGGGGTCTCCCCGGACGCAGGACCCTCCGGTGAAGATTTCTTCCCCCGCTTAGGGGCTTTGGCCTCCGGGTCTTCAGAGGCGGTCCTCTTCTCCCCCTGGAAGGAGGGATTCTCGATCCCCCCCTCTTCAAGCGCCCCCTTGGGCGAGGTGATAGCTCCTCTATTTTCCCCATCGCCTTCTTCTACAGGCGCAACCTCCAACATTCTGACCAGCACGGGCTCCGGTGCGGTCTCTGGGAGGGGGGCCGGACACCTTATCAGCTTCGCTCGCGCTACCCACTCCTGATGAAGGACAATGGGTTAGAAGGCGAATTATAGAAAAGCAAACAAGCGGAGTGTCCGAACACTGAGCTACTTGCCTGAGTATCCGGGCGATTGCAGCTTAGGCCTGCGTCCTCGGTCAATTCCGGACATGCCATCTGCGGTCCGAAGAACAACTTGTACATCTCCACGGGTGTCGTACCCATGAATTGTTGGAGAATTCGTAGTCCCTCCGGATTGAACTCCCATAACAGGAGAGGACGGTGTTTGCAGGGCAGAAGACGCCTGATCAGCATGACCTGCATCACCACAACCAGATTGATCTCCCTCGCTTGGAGGTCTCGAATCCGGCCCTGCAATAGGGGCACGTCTTCTGACGGCCCCCAATTGAGTCCTTGGTTGACCCACGACATCAATCGTCGTGGAGGTCCCGGGCGGAATGAAGGCGGCGGCTTTTGCTTGCTGCCCTTCGGAGCGGTGATATAGAACCACTCCTGCTGCCACAAGCCGAGCTCCTCTTGGAAGGAGCCCTCGGGCCATGGGGCATCGGCCCTCCTGCTTATGGCCACCCCGCCGCACTCTGCTTGACGCCCCCCGATCATCTTCAGCTCCACATTGAAGGTCTTGAGCCATAGGCCGAAGTGGGGGGGTGACGCGGAGGAAGGCTTCGCAGACGATAATGAATGCGGAAATATGGAGGATGGACTCCGGAGCCAAGTCGTGAAAACCCAGCCCGTAGTAGAACATGAGCCCTCTCACGAAGGGGTCCGTCGAGAAGCCTAAACCCCGACGGAGGTGGGATATGAAGACGACGTACTCACCGGGCTCGGGAGTAGGTACGGCCTGCCCTTGGGCGGGCAACCTGTGCGAAATCTCGTAAGACAGGTACTTGGCCTCACGCAGCTTTAACACGTCCTCCTCCGTGACGGAGGAGGGCATCCACCGACCCTGAAGGGCGGAACCGGACATTGTTGAAGGTCCGAAGCGCTCGAATCTGGGGCTCTGGGTGTTGGAACTTGGAGCAAGGAGAAGATTCGATGGAAGATTAAAGAAAAGAAACGAGCCTTGGTCCTCTTATAAAGAGGGAAAATACCAAGAGCCGTCTCCGTGACCGTTCGGAATTCACCTTCGATAGAGGAGCCGTGGTGACGGGCACGGTTGGGTTACCGACGTCCGTATTGATGAGAATCCCGGAATAAGGGGAACACGATCTCTGCTTCGACAAGACGTGCCAAGGAAACCGCTTCGCTAAATGTGCTGAGGTGGTATAATAAAAAAAGATTCAAGTAAAGGCTTGGTAGCAGTGTGATGTCATGCCGCAAAATACGTCAGCAGATTGAGCTTGTGTACATTTTTATTCTCTCTACGGTGGAATGTGGAATTTATTTTGCAGAGCCGGACACTATCCTGGTGTTCATGATCTTCTCTGGATTATTCAAAGGAGGTACCCGCCTTGCAATGCCGAACATTATGCGCGCCGGACTTATCGTCATTAAAGCCTGGTTCAGGGGCTACTGAGGGAGTCCTGGACTAGGGGGTGTCCGGACAGCCGGACTATCATTGTTCGCCGGACTCCAAGACTAGGAAGATACAAGATTGAAGACTCCGTCCCGTGTCCGGATGGGACTTTCCTTGGCGTGGAAGGCAAGCTTGGCGATACGGATATGTAGATCTCCTACCATTGTAACCGACTCTGTGTAACCCTAGCCCTCTCCGGTGTCTATATAAACCGAAGGGCTTTAGTCCGTAGGACATAACATACATTACAACAATCATACCATAGGCTAGCTTCTAAGGTTTAGCCTCTTTGATCTCGCGGTAGATCCACTCTTGTACTACCCATATCATCAATATTAATCAGGCAGGACGTAGGGTTTTACCTTCATCAAGAGGGCCCGAACCTGGGTAAAACATCGTGTCCCTTGTCTCCTGTTACCATCCGCCTAGACGCACAGTTCGGGACCCCCTACCTGAGATCCACCGGTTTTGACACCGACAGACTTCTTAAGGCTCTTATCAGTTAGCCCCATGCGACGGAAGGTCTCATAATAAAGATATTGATGCTGCTGCCTCCATCCATGAGCACCTTGGTGAACTTGTATCCACCCACTTGAGGGGCCATGACCAGGGCTAAGTGACCCGGATTGTGAACCTGGGGAGGGTGATCCTCTCTACTCCATATGATAGGCTACTCAGACCACCTCAAATAATGAGGTATTGCCGGCTCAACCGCATTCACAGCCCTCTTATGAAGCTTCTGGTCCCGTTTATATAACTGGTGGTAAACACGTGGTATTGCCCACTGTTCAACTGCTTTGGATTGCTTTGGTATCCACCTTGCTGCTGCTGCTGCCTGCCCTAGCCAGCCTGTTGGTTATATCCACCCTGGTTTCCCTGGGCTTTTTGAAAATTGGGATTTGACCCGCCGCCCGAGCCATGAAAACCCCCACCACCTGAGCCGCCCGGGCCATTGTTACCGTCAAACATGTTAGAATTTTTGAAAGCCTTCATAATCGTGCAGTCCTTCCACAAATGTGTAGCCGGCTTCTCCTTAGTACCGTGTCTCGAACAAGGTTCATTCAACAACTGCTCATGTGTGGGTCCTGACCCGCTGGATCGAGGAGGTGGCCTTCCCTTGCGCCGTTGGTTATGACCCTGTGCACCAGTGTTAGCAACAAAATCCAAACTACCGTCAGCCTTACATTTATTACCTCCTTGATTTGCCGGGTTGTGCTGAGAGCCCTTGCCGTTGCCGTTCCTCTTTCCCTTCCCTGCCTTTTCATCATCATACTCAGGATACTTGGTACTATCAGAATCGGCGTACTTGACCAGAGCCGCCATCAGCGTGCCCATATCATTGCACTCACGTTTGAGCCGCCCCAGCTTTTGTTTCAAAGTCAAGAAACGGCAATTCTTCTCCAACATTAAGACTGCAGAGCCGACATCCATCTTATCAGATGAATGTATTATGGCTTTAACCCGGCGTACCCAATGGGTTGTAGACTCACCCTCTTCCTGCTTACAATTCGTCAGACCCACGATCGACATGGGCTGCTTGCACGTGTCTTTGAAGTTCTGGATGAACTGGGTCTTTAACTCCGCCCATTAACTGATTGAATTAGGTGGCAGTCCTTTCAACCAAGTGCGGGCGGTTCCATCCAACATCATGGTGAAATACTTAGCCATTGCTGCGTCAGTAACCTCCAACAGCTCCATAGCCATCTCATAGCTCTCAATCCATGCCCCGGGCTGCAAGTCGGCTGTGTAATTCGGCACCTTCCTTGGTCCTTTAAAATCTTTGGGCAACCGCTTGTTACGTAGAGCCGGCACTAGAAATGGGACTCCTCCGGTCCGGGTGGCTATGTCTGCCTTAACAGAAGTCGCCGGATAAACCGGATACGGCTGATAAGCCATCAACTGAGCCGCTTGCTCCGCCGCCTGCTGAACTGCCCGTTCAGTCTCTTGCTGTAGTCTCTCTTGATCTACCAAGTTAACAGCCTCATGACATGGCGGGTTACCCCCACCCGGCTGGTCACGGCGTCTAACATTGCTTGACACGGCCGCTGAATCCATGTGCCTGCTATAACTCGGGCTTCGGCTTGGACGAGGGGTCGAGTGGATCCTGTCTCGGCTGTATGAGTACGCCTCCTGCTGTGCTAAGGCCGTTTGAAGAAGTTCCCTAACCCGGCGTGTCTCAACTGCAGCCGGAGAGTCGCCATCAATTGGGAGAGCCGCCAATCGGGTTGCTGCCACTATCTTGTTTTCCAATGGGTTAGAGTAATGACCCGGGGGTGTTGGTACGTACTGAGGTGGCGCCATGTTCACGCGGGGAGGTCCCATCACTAGCGGCTGAAACGGTGCTCTGTCCCCGGGTGTCGCAATATGGTCCGTTCCAGTGCGCGGATGGAACCATGGCGGGTTGCCTGTCTGCGGGGTAAGCCACGGCGGGTTACTGGGTCCTTCTCCTGGCGTGTTAAAAGATTCCGAGGGTCATAAATCGGGGGAAGTCGAGACAGAGTCTTCTGATACCTTCTCCTCATGACCTCATTAGCCACGTTCTGGTCTTGTGTGAGTTGGAAAGCGTGCGCCTGGATTTGTTGTGCCTGAACATCCAGAGCCGCCCGCTCTGTGGCTATCCTAACATCTTCCGCTGCTAGGTCTTCCTTATCTTGCACCATATCGAACTTTAACTGTGCCACCTCTGCATCATGACGGGCTTGATCCGCCGGGTTGACTATGGTGGTCAACAGGGTGGTCAACTTGTCGGTGAGATCCATTAACACCTGGGCTGGTGAACGCACAGGGCCTCCTGCCCTGGCTGCCGCTGACCCGGAGGTTACGGCTACTGCAGTTGTGGAGTCTTGGATGGGTTTGGTGCCGGCCATGAAGATCCCGACCCTGCTTGGCGGCTCGAGACAATCCGGAATGCTGCTGCCATCGGAACAGCCCCCAAGCCCGCCATCCTGCAGTTGGTACAATGAATCCGTCTCACCTATGGACGACTCACCATCGGAGTAGATGGCCGTCTCACCACCAGAGACAGATCCTTCAGAGAGTCCTCCATGGATGCATCTCACAAAGGCACGTTTCACCGCTGGCGGAACCCGGGCAGGTCTCGCGCGCTGAGCCGTTTCGATGAGGTCGGTGCAGATGTCCGGCTCAGGGCCTGGCTCGCCGATCTTGCCGATGAAGACATGGATTCCGCCGAAAGGGACCCGGTACCCGTACTCAATTGAGCCGGCGTCGGGACCCCATCCTGCATCGTCGATGTAGAGCTTTCCGCGATGATTCTTGGTCATTCGACCCACAGCGTATCCCTTGAGCCCTTCGAAGCTGCCCTTCAAGAACTCAAATCCACCATGCACTAGCCCCACGGTGGGCGCCAACTGTCATGGAATTGTCACGTCAGATGTCCTAGTGAAAGGACTTAGTCGTGGAGCCATCGCAACTAGCAAGCTTGAAGGGGTTAATCAGGACAAGAGACACGAGAGGTTTTATACTAGTTCGGCCCCTTACGATGAAGGTAAATGACTACATCTAGTTGTGATTGGGATTATGTATGTCTCGATAACCAGGAAGCAAATCGCTTGACCTAGCTCTCGAGTTGTTGTTTCGTACCCTGAACCGCCGCCAGGTCGTCCCTTTATATACTGAGGTTGACACCCAGCGGCTCTACAGAGTCCCGGCCAGCTTATAGACTTTATCCGGCTCGGTCTCTTAATATTTCTTGCCTTACAGTACAAGTTATATCAATAAGGCGGTTTTTAACACTACGGGCCTTAAGTCACCTCTGGGCCTTTGGGCCTTTACTAAACCGCCGTCTTCAAGCTTGAGCTTTGGTCTTCAAGAATGCTTATAGGTATAACCCGGCTCCTTCTGGCGGGTCATACCTAGTAGTTATATCCCCCACAGAACCTATGACTGAGGCATAGGGAATGACTTTTCATTCTTTATCTATTTTCTTCCATGGTCGGGTTTTTAGTCTTACTCAACTTCACACCTTGCAACACAGGCAAGAACTCCTTCTTTGACTGTTCCATTTTGAACTACTTCAAAATCTTATCAAGGTATGTACTCATTGAAAAATCTTATCAAGTGTCTTGATCTATCTCTATAGATCTTGATGCTCAATGTGTAAGCAGCTTCACCGAGGTCTTTGTTTGAAAAAACTCCTTTCAAACACTCCTTTATGCTTTCCAGAAAATTCTACATTATTTCTGATCAACAATATGTCATTCACATATACTTATCAAAAAGGCTGTAGTGCTCCCACTCACTTTCCTGTAAATACAGTCTTCACCGCAAGTCTGTAAACTATATGCTTTGATCAACTCATCAAAGCGTATATTCCAACTCCGAGACGCTTGCACCAGTCCATAGATGGATCACTGGAGCTTGCACACTTCGTTAGTACCTTTAGGATTGACAAAACCTTCTGGTTGCATCATATACAACTCTTCTTTAATAAATCCATTAAGGAATGCAGTTTTGACATCCATTTGCCAGATTTCATAAAATGTGGCAATTGCAAAGATGATTCGGACAGATTTAATCATCGATATGAGTGAGAAAATCTCATCGTATTCAACACCTTGAACTTGTCGAAAAACTTTTTGTGACAAGTCGAGCTTTATAGATAGTAACACTACTATCAGCGTCTGTCTTCCTCTTGAAGATCCATTTATTTTCTATGGTTTGCCGATCATCGGGCAAGTCCACCAAAGTCCACACTTTGTTCTCATACATGGATCCCATCTCAGATTTCATGGCCTCAAGCCATTTCGCGGAATCTGGGCTCATCATCACTTCCTCATAGTTCGTAGGTTTGGCAAGGTCAAGTAACATGACCTCCAGAACAGGATTACCGTACCACTCTGGTGTGGATCTTATTCTGGTTGACCTACGAGGTTCAGTAGTAACTTGATATGAAGTGTCATGATCATTATCATTGGCTTCCTCACTAATTGGTGTAGGGATAACATGAATTGATTTTTGTGATGAACTACTTTCCAATAAGGGAGCAGATATAGTTACCTCATCAAGTTCTATTTCCTCCCACTCACTTTTTTTGAGAGAAGTTACTTCTCTAGAAAGGAACCATTCTTAGCAATGAATATCTTGCCCTCGGATCATGTGATAGCAGGTGTACCCAACAGTTTCCTTTGGGTATTCTATGAAGACGCACTTTTCCGATTTGGGTTCGAGCTTATCAGGTTGAAGCTTTTTCACATAAGCATCGTAGCCCCAAACTTTAAGAAACGACAACTTTGGTTTCTTGCCAAACCACAGTTCATAAGGCGTCGTCTCAACGGATTTTGATGGTGCCCTATTTAACGTGAATGCAGATGTCTCTAATGCATAATGCCAAAACGATAGTGGTAAATCGGTAAGAGACATCATAGATCGCACCATATCCAATAAAGTGCGGTTAAGACGTTCGGACACACCATTAGGCTGTGGTGTTCTAGGTGGTGTGAGCTGTGAAAATATTTCACATTGTTTTAAATGAAGGCCAAACTCGTAACTCAAATATTCTCCTCCACGATGAGATCGTAGCAATTTTATTTTCTTGTTACGATGATTCTCCACTTCACTCTGAAATTCTTTGAACTTTTCAAATGTTTCAGACTTGTGTTTCATTAAGTAGATATACCCATATCTGCTCAAATCATCTATGAAGGTCAGAAAATAACGATGCCCGCCATGAGCATCAACACTGATTGGACCGCATACATCGGTATGTATTATTTCCAATAAGTCACTAGCTGGTTCCATTGTTTCAAAGAACGGAGTTTTAGTCATCTTGCCCATAAGGCACGGTTCGCAAGCATCAAATGATTCACAATCAAGTGATTCCAAAAGTTCATCTTTATGGAGTTTCTTCATGCGCTTTACACCGATATGACCCAAATGGCAGTGCCACAAATAAGTTGCACTATCATTATCATCTTTGCATAGATCGAGATTAAGATTTCTCCAAACGGCAGTGTGACCCAAACGGCAGTGTCTCCTAAGGTGTTTGTTGGGTTGGCATAGATTGAGATTAAGATTTGTCACTCCGTGTATCGGAAAGGAATCTCTGGGCCCTCTCGGTAATGCTCATCACTATAAGCCTTGCAATCAATGTGACTAATGAGTTAGTTGCGGGATGAAGCATTACGGAATGAGTAAAGAGACTTGCCAATAACGAAATTTAAGTAGGTATGAAGATACCTATGATCTAATCTCGGGCAAGTAACATACCGATGACAAAGGGAACAACGTATGTTGTGGTGCGGTTTGACCGATAAATATCTTCGTAGAATATGTAGGAGCCAATATGAGCATCCAGGTTCCGCTATTGGTTGTTGATACGTCTCCAACGTATCTATAATTTTTGATTGTTCCATGCTATTATATTACCCCATTTGGATGTTTATGGGCTTTATTTTACACATTTATATCATTTTTGGGACTAACCTACTAACCGGAGGCCCAACCCATATTGCTGTTTTTTTGCCTATTTCAGTATTTCGAAGAAAAGGAATATCAAACAGAGTCCAAACAGAATGAAACCTTCGGGAGCGTGATTTTTGGAACGAACGTGATCCAGAGGACTTGAAGTGCAAGTCAAGAAGCAGCCGAGGCAGCCACAAGATAGGAGCCCCCCCTCTGTAGGGCGCGCCCCCCTATCTCGTGGGCCCCTCGGGCGGCCACCGACGTACTTCTTCCTCCTATATATACCTACGTACCCCGAAAACATCCAGGGGCACCACGAAACACAATTTCCACCGCCGTAACCTTCTCTATCCGCGAGATCTCATCTTGGAGCCTTCGTCGGCACTCTGCCGGAGGGGGAATTGACCACAGAGGGCTTCTACATCAACATCCTTGCCCCTCCGATGAGTTGTGAGTAGTTTACCACAGACCTACGGGTCCATAGTTATTAGCTAGATGGCTTCTTCTCTCTTTTTGGATCTCAATACAATGTTCTCCTCCTCTCTTATGGAGATCTATTTGATGTAAACTCTTTTTGCGGTGTGTTTGTCTAGATCCGCTGAATTGTGGGTTTTATGATCAAGTTTATCTATGAATAATATTTGAATCTTCCCTGGATACTTTTATGTATGATTGAGTTATCTTTGCAAGTCTCTTCAAATTATCAGTATCCATTGAGACGACGCCTTATGTACTGAATTCGCAGGTCGGTCCGAGTTCCGGATGCGGCGTTCGCCGAACTATGTACGGAAACTGACCGAACCACCATGCGACCATCTCTAATGCGACCACCATTTGATAGACGTGTATACAGATGATGGAACAAAACAAAGTAATAATTTCTTAGGAAAAATAAATCCAAACAAGCAAAAATTGCTCGGATTAATAGCATCTGGGTTATTTGTTGTAGCAGTCCGAAGAAAAGTGACTTATTGGGACTCGATCCGCACACTCATTGCCTGATGGGCGGTGAAGCGACAGCATGGTGATGCTGGTAAAGGTTGGCTCGCCAAGGCAAAGCCCGGTCCAGCTAATGTGACGAAGCTGGTCGGCGGATGACGCCGAAGTCTCCGAAGTAGGTCGATGAATGGATGGCGAAGCCCCCGGTCCAGAAGAGGTGACAAACCAGGTCGGTAAGGAGACGTTGCAGCTGCTACGTCAGCCAAGGTGTTGAAGTTGTTCAGCGTGATGGACATCGGCTCGAAGAAGCAACGGTGCGGTCATGCCGATGCAGGTCGTAACTCGTGACGTGGTCAATGCTGGCTTGATGAAGTGACCGTGTGGCGATGCCGGTGTGTCCGCTCCGTGTAATCCATGGGGCGGTGATGTTGGTGATGATTTATCCTTCGCGATGTTGAACTCTTGTTCAGCTTGCTGAGACGATTATCCGGAGAAGTTGAGCTCGGCTCAACAAAGCAACGACGTGTCTAGCGCAGTCGGCAGCCGTGGAGCAACGTTGTCGGGCTGGTTTGACACCGGCGCGATGGTGAAGATCATATTGGAAAAGAATTTAAAATTAGTGGGATGTGTTTGGGAACAAAACAGAATACCCCATACAGAACTTCCTTCAAGAAGGATGTCCGAAATCTCGTTCATAAAAAAGATGAACTCGGGTTGGATTCGTTCTCGCGCAGATAACAGATCTGAAAAGTGATGCACTCATCGGAAGGTTCCCAGATTTTGGACGGTCGGATCAAGCTGAAATTTTGAGGGGTGTTAGATATAGGAATTCCGCAGCTGATCAACGGTTGGATCTTCCAAGGGAAGTCCGAGCTAGATGCTGGACACCACGCTCCAAACTCGTCCAGATTCAACGAGGCTCTGGTATATAGGAGACCGGCGGAGATTGTTCCATCGGAACGCGATGAAATTTTACAGTGTTGTTGTGGACTCAATTACGCACAATTCCACTGAAGGAATCGTCAAATCTATGCTCGAGGAGGTGGTGGTAGCGGATACAAGTTTGCTATTCAGAAAAACAGCATGGTCGCCCGAGGGCAATGGTGACGTCGAGCCCCCGAGCTCCATGGATGACTCCTCCATGATCTTGATAGAGATCGAAGTTGATGTTGATGAAGGCCCTTTTCAAACATGATAATTGGAGGTAGGATACAGTCCTCAGTCCAGCCAAGGTGACCAGTCGAGGCGGCGACAAAGACGCTGATGTCGAAGTTGATCTGCAGGCGAGCCATTGATCCTATTGCTGACCACACAGCGGAACTCTCAATGAAAGCACCATTGTCGGTGTCAAAACCGACAGATCTCGGGTAGGGGGTCCCAAGCTGCGTGTCTTAGGATCGATGGTAACATGGACACGGGATTTTACCCAGCTTCGGGCTCTCTCGAAGAGATAATACCTACATGCTGCTTTTGATTGTATTCGATGTGTATGATTACAGAGTTGATCTACCTCGAGATCATATGTTGTGGTCTAATCCCTAGAGGTATGATGAGTAATGTCGTAATGATCTATCGACTAGCCTGGCCTCGGCTTATATAATGTACCAGAGGCCTAGGATAACAAGAGTCCTAGTCAAATACGCCGGTGGAGAGGAGTCCTTGTCTTAATCAACAAGTCTTGTGGAATCTTCCTCGTGTATACATCGCCTGTCCGAACTGGCCAATGTGTAAACGACCATGGGGGTCCTCGGCCCATTCCAACTGATCGAAAGACGATGTGGTGAGTACCCCCTAGTATAGAACACCGTCAACGGGCATGACAAGTAGTCTCAAAATGGTTGAGAGGTAAAGATTGATATATTGAAAAGTGATATTCGTACACCGGAAGGGTTCCGGAGTGTATCGGGTACAAACCGGAGTACCGGAAGGGTTACCGGAACCCTCCGGTGGAAGATATGGGCCATATGGGCCATTGCAGGGAGGCTAACCAGCCCACAAGGGACGGTGCACCCCACAAGGGAGGAGGCCGAATTGGACTAGGGAAAGGGGGCACCCCCCCTTTCCTTCTCCTACTCCCTCTCCTTCCCCCTTTGCACCTCCGTAAGAAGGAAAAAAGAGGGGGGCGAATCCTACAAGAAGTGGAGTCCTAGTAGGACTCCTCCCTCCCTTGGTGCGCCTCTGGTGGCCGGCCTCCTCCTCCCTCCTTTATATACGGGGGCAGGGGCACCCCAAAGGCAGAACATTATCTTAGCCGTGTGCAGTGCCCCCCTCCACCGTTTATTCCTCCGATAGTATTATCATAGTGCTTAGGCGAATCCCTGCGCGGATCACATCATCAACACCGTCACCACGCCGTCATGCTGACGAAACTCTCCCTCGACCCTCTGCTGGATCAAGAGTTCGAGGGACGTCATCGAGCTGAACATATGCTGAACTCGGAGGTTCCATACATTCGGTGCTAGATCGGTTGGATCGTGAAGATGTTCAACTACATCAACCGCGTTAACTAACGCTTCCGCTTTCGGTCTATGAGGGTACGTGGACACACTCTCCCCCTCTCGTTGCTATGCATCTCCTAGATAGATTTTGCATGATCGTAGGAAATTTTTTGAAATTGCATGCTACGTTCCCCAACATGATGCGCATTAAGTGAGGGAAGCGACTCCAAAGTTTGGAATGGATGCATATAAATATATAGCACAACTTAATCACACTTTATTGAACCCCTTCATTGGCGGGCTTAAATAAACCAGCACTAGTGTCGTCATCGCTGACAAGAAAAAGAGTTGACATTAGCGATGATTCTTCTTCATTTTCATCATCGGAAATTACTACCAAAAATAGTTTTCCTTTTTTGGAGAGTTCTTTTAGAAGGTTGAGGCAATCCTTCTAAGCCGAGTATAGGAGCACACAACGACCTACTTTCTGATCTTTTAGAAGTGCTTCTGTCCGTTCACCATCACACACTCTTTACAAAAAATCCCTTGTGTTTTTCGGTAATTAAACCCGCAGTCCCCTTATAAGTGGATATCTAAAAAATGATTTGTTCTTGCATAAACCCCCCTGTCAGTTGGTATATTCAACCTGCAGTGCTCCTTCCTCTCCATATTATGTATCTTATCCGCCCCCTTTCTAGAGCGAAGGACGAGGAGGTTTGGACGGTGGGGATCGGGGATTGAAAAAGTCCCTTGATCCCGCGAGACGCAGCCAGTCTACCTACCATCTCTTGAGCTAGGAGCCCGCAACGACAAACCAAAGAGTGCCCTGCACAACCTGACTTCCTCGATTCTTGCACCCAACCGAGGTGCACAACGCATCTCCAGGCTATCTGTCGTCATGGCCAGGGAAAGGGAGGCAGCGAGCTCCTCGGGCTTTGTCCTGTGAACACTGGGAGAGGGAGAGAGAAGGAGAAGATAGGAGGTAGGTGGATGGAGCAGGGTGGCGCGGGGTCGGAGCTGCCGCTCCGGTTGCGTCTCTTAGCGCCGACGCGGGGAAAGACTGGGAGGAGGCAGAGAGAGGGTCTCACGCGCTGCTCGGGCACGCCTCGGGGGCTGCAGTGTGTGGGCAAGGGCGACAACGAGCTCCTTGGGCTTCGTCCTATGAACACTGAGAGAGAGGAAGAGAGAAGGAGAAGATAGGAAGGATATGGACAGAGTAGGGCGGTGCGGGGTCAGAGCTACTGCTCCGGGGGCGTCTATGGGCGCCGACAGCGGGGAAGACTGGGAGGAGGCGGAGAGAGGGTCTCGAGGCTACTCGGGCATGCTCGAGGCACGCCTGTGGGCTACAACGTGTGTGGGGGCGCTCGGGAGCTGGTTGAATCGGGGGATTCTGAAGGAGAGAGGTTGGTAGAGTGAAAGTATCAGCGGGGGTGCCCTGCAAGTCGATCATGGTTTGTCTCGTCGTTCACCAACCAGGATGTGTGGTCAATGTTCGAGCTACATGTAGCCACACCACCAGTGCTGCTCGGCATGTGGCCATTGTGTTCCTTGGCAGTAGCATTGTGGTGTATCGGCTCATCGACGGCAGGCTTCCCGTAAGCAGATAGCACGGGTGCTCGTGACCCTGCTGGCTTTTTTTTATATAGGGTGGATTTTTATAGTCTCAAAATGAAGCATCAAGAGGATACAAAAAGTATGAGCACACACCCGACCTATGCATAGGTAGGATGCACACAGCCAAGCGAACCTCCTGGCTAACATGCTGTTTTGGTCGGTGGACTCTTAGCCATGCCGCATGTCGATTTTCGTGCCCTGCCTCCTTCAGTTTAACATTTGGTGTTGCATGTTGAGCTGACCCTACTGGTATACTTTTCTTTTTGCGGTTGCCCCTTAATGGTATACGCCCCTTATTAAACTCCAACATGTCCTTTTGTATTCAATCTCTATGGAATTTTGGAACATGGACTATTCAATGTGCCAACCCCTGGTTGATATGATTTGATTTTCTTTTAGTTAAATTCTCTTGTTTAGTCTTAGTCCTTTTTGCGGCTGGTAGGTTTGCACTCCTGAGGAGCTAGCAAAGCATGTTCCTTCATCATCTTCGAGGGGTCGCATCATAGGATATGTCGATGTGATGCATGTTGGCAAAAATCTTATCTGTAAGTCGGTCTGGCTGTAAGACCTGGTGATTTCTAATAATAGAAATCGGAGAGGAAACTCTCTTTATCGGAAAAAAAAACCTTGTTTCATAAGTTGTGTTATTACATGAAACTCAATCCTCACATTGACTGTTATAAAAGTAGCATATATCATATTTGTGATGCAAATATTCAGTTTCAGTAGTCGTGCATCTGCTCCAAAAGTTTTGCTTTGCTGAACCAATACTCAATAACTAGCTCGCCTATGTTTTCTGAAGGTGGTGTTATATCAGCAAGTTGAGAACGATGATAATTAATGACACAAATAAGAAACATGTACTTTTTTTCTCCTGTTGTAACGCACGGGCAGTTTTGCTAGTGATAGGCCCATCACTAATTGACCCAGTGGCCCAAAACGAAACCCTAATTACCCAAAAACAAACCCTAATCGAAATTGCTATATAAGTTCCCCAATCCCCTGCCCTCATAGTTCCCATCCCGGCCGCCACAGAACACCTCCTAGCGCATGTCGCATCTATCCTCCACCTCTACGCTGAGGCAGGCCGGCAGCTCGACTCCGTCCCTACTTTTGCTCTCGGTAGGAGCTGTTGAGATGAGATTACCCCATACCCTGCAGAGAGCGTCAGCCCGACGCTGCACATGCGTATGGGGTAATCTCACCTCAACAGCCGCTCCCTGTGAGCGTTTCCTTGGTGATTGTTAAATCTAAGAAAGTTGACCGCGGGGATTAATTAATGCTTTCAGTCAACAAGGTTAGTGGTGCGATTTCTTGGTTACTGACAGAATTTTTTTAGTATTCTTCGGCAGGTTTGGCGCAGAATTTCTTTGTTGGTCTTCCGACGAAACAGCTGCCTATAGAGCAGATCTGTCTTCTTCATCTCGCTGTAGACGAGACGAAGCAGCTGCCTGTGTAACAGATCTGGAGGAGGCGCTGGTTGTTTTGGGTCTCGTAAGGAGGACACAGATTGATAGATGAAATAGTGTTGTCGGTATAGTGTACGCATCATGTTCCGCTCAATACTTGTGTTCTTATGCCAGTACACTATGGCAGAAAGTAATCTTTAAAGAACACTATGATTTGATTGGTAATCACACTATGGCAGGAAGTAATTATGTTATATTGCATCTTTGCTAAAGAACGCTTACTTTTGTAAGTAAGCTCGTCCTCGCCGTACAAGATGGATGAAATGACCTGTATACGATTGGCTTTTCAAAGTACATTGAAGGAGCTATCTTTGTAGTCAGGCCATGTAATTCCTGGCCGGTTGATGGGTTGGTTAATTCAAAGCGGGGCTCATTTCGAGCCTATTTCTAAAAAAACTTTGTAATCAGATACTGTTTTCTACTCTTGGGTGAGGGTACTCATCTTTTTCTCATCTATTTTAGTGTGGAAATACTGTGCACACGATGGTTGCTGGACAAAAATCACATGACACTCTGATCTACATGGATACATGGCTTTAATTGTGTGTGCGTGAATCGGTTGCATAATATAGTCCATGTAGCAGTTGCCCATGGATCGGATCTGGAGGAGGAACTGGTTGTTTTGGGTCTTCAGAGGAGGACGCAAACTGCAGCCGGAACTATAGATGAACTAGTCTTATCAGTATATGTACGGTACAAATATACTGAACTAGTCCATGTATATCTGATTTTTTTGAGAATTTTTTCAAATGCAGAAATTTGAAATTTGCAAAATTTAGAAATCTCCAGATTAACACGAAAGTGAATACAGTGGCGCATGAGATTGCAAAGTTTAGTATTGTTAATAGGTCTGATTGTGTACTTGTTAACAGTGTTTCGCCCTGCATGGCACAAGATGTAAAGAATGATTGTATGAATGTTCCTGCTCGCTCAGTAGTTGAGTTCTTATGTCAGTAAACTATTTGTTATGTCGTTAAATATGAATGAAATGGGAAAGGCACAATGGCAGAATATAATAATGTTATATCGCAGCTTCGTTGAAGAACATATACTTTTGTTATGGTACTGTTTTCTTCTCTTGGGGGAGGGTACTCGCCTTTTTCTCATCTATTTTAGTGGCTTAGTTGCAGTTGCAGACCGGTGACACAGATTATACATGTACAGTATAATCTATATATACAACATAACTTCAGCATGAAAAGTAGACTACAAGATTGTAAAATTCGATATAAGTTTAACCAATAGTCACAAAGACAGGAGTACTTTATAATTTAGAAAACTAATAGTGTTACTGCATGAATCTCGTCAAAAAATCGACGCATGTAAGATAAACAACTAAAACTAATGTAAAATGAAATGCAAGAGTGTTCTCGTAAGAAGCATGTAGAAGAAAAAAAATGTTTGAAATAAATATAGTATGTTCCAAGCATTCAAAATATATAACATCCACGAAAACAAAATATATGTCATCAAACTCATGCCATTTGATTTTATTATATGAAGATTTGTCTGAATTATTTTATTTTTCCTTGTTGCCTTTTCCGTTTGATTGATTAAGTCACCTAGATGATACTTAAGTAATTCTCGTTTAGATGAGAGCTAAACATATCCTAATAATAACTTTACTTACACACATGAATTGGTGATGTGGCATAGGTGCATAGATAAAAAACATAGGTAGTAGGTTTTTTAGTGGAACTTGCTACTTTAATTAAATCAGGTAGCGGTACACTCCGTGGCTATCATTGAGTTCGCAAACTCTCGTGATACCCGGATCCAGTCTTACAAAGTTTATTTAAGCGGCCTTATTCGGCTACTGAGGCACCCACTTAATCGTAAACTCCTCAAAACTATGGAGTTCTTTCACCTTCTCCACGAACGACCTGTTTGCTGATAGATCTTTTACATCTTGGCTAATCTTCTGCACCACCAACTGAAAATCGGATTCGAGAATGATTTCTTGGATCTCCATCTCCCTAGCTAGCTACAAAGCTCGTTTGCACCGCCTGCTCAGGTTCCGTTGTGGACGGGGGAAAATAACACGTCCCCGCTTGGAAAAAGACTTGGTGGTCCTAGAGAACCGCTCCACCACTCCATCCATCCCAAATTATGTGCATATTAGGATTTTTTAAGCGAAACATTGTCAGTTTTGACCAAGTTTACATAAAATACTATAAACATTCGGGATACCCAATCAACATCGTCAGATTCACCATCAAATATATATTCATATAATATATAATTGGCATTATAAATATAGATAAATTTCTCTATAAACTTGGTGAATGTTCGCGAAGTTTGACTTTTATACAAAAACCAATGCACACTATATTATGGTGTAGGAAGCACGTGAGCATCTCTTAGACTGGATGATTAGGAAGCGCCTTAGCCTAGAGGGATGAAGAGATTATGGGGTTTTTGTAGAAAGAGAGCTTATGAGGTTAGTTGTTCTATTTTTATAGGGGTAAGCACACTGGATGTGATGCAATATAGCCATAACTATACGAAGCTCATAGAATGTTGCTGTGCTTATTAACCTCGCACCACTAAATTTAATCATGCCTTGGTCTCGGTGTACTAGCTCGTCGACCTTTCAAGCCCAGACATAGGTAGTAGTTTACATTTTAGTTAATACCATGTGAAACAAACTCTAGTCATGACAGGACTTGACACATTTAGTATTAGCCAATGTATGCCCGCAGAAATAGTGGACTTCAGTGGTTGCTGACTTGGCCCTAAATCCTATGGAAAACCCACTAAATATACATAATGGACAGTGAATTGATTGGTAGTAATTTAGAAGCTCACGTCAGGGGTGGATGAAGGGAAGTGGCGAGAAGGGAGAGGAGGAATACCACTGGGTGGAGCTCGCCGTCGCAACGCACCGATAATTTTGAGGGCCATTAACTCATCTTATTTGTCATGCATATAATTTAAATATTAGTATAGTTTATTATCTTTATGTACAAAAATGTTTAATAGCCTATCCCGTGGGCCTACCGAATGCTTGTGCTACCAAACGCTTTGTGAGGCTTGGCTTGACGAACGTGCAAATACATCAAACTCGGAAGTGGACTTGGACTGACTTGTCAAAGTTTAGGAACCATCGAAACTGAAGATATTTCTTTCAGACTAGCCCAACAATCTTTACCAACAGCCGGCCTACTTTAATATAGACATGCGTCACATCTTATCAACTGCGGTATTTGTGGGAGGGACGGTTCATGGAGACACGGGTCTTGGAATGCAACATGTCATTTTGTGTCTGGGAACCCGAGGATCCATACTTGGTTGATGTTCTGATGACAAATACGGAACATGACGCGAGATGATGGATTTTTACACTTGTGGATTCTCTCCCCCATGACTATTTTGCTGTGGTCCTGGTTTTCCTTTGGGTGATTTGGCATGCTAGACGGAAAGCTTTGCACGAACAACTCTTTCAAAGCCCGCGGGCGACCCACCAATTTATCAAGAAATACATTAGTCAAGTTGAAAGTTGCAAACCCCCAAGCCCACCTTCAAGCAGCCAGGGGGATGTTCGGGCCTAGTGCACGTTGGACTCCTCCTCTACATAGACCTAGTGTTGCAAAAATAAGGGCCGATGGACTGTTGCTAGGGGAACAATGAAGGATCCTCTTCTGTCGTTTGTAGGGATTCATCAGGGAATTATATGTTGAGTTATCTACCATGAAACTTCTAGGTGTTAGCGACCTTGCATGTCTAGAAGTAATCGCATGTCGCGAGGAGCTGGCTCTAGCGTCTGATATGAATATTTCCCATCTGGTCATTCCTTCTGACAGCAGAATGGTTGTTGGAGACATCAGCAATGATACTGGCAGCTTGCCTGGAAACATCATTAAGGAGATTAGAGCTACGGTCGATCTTTCTGGATCATATTCTTTCATCTTCGAAAGTAGGGAGTCCAACATCAAGGCGCGTAGCCACCTTAGACATGCTATGGGTGTCTCAAGGTCGTCACTTATGTCTTCTACAGCCTCCTAATCCACGTTGTATTCGCATGAACATTTTGAACACTGAGTAAAGTTTAGCCATTTTATACGGAAAAGACAGTAGAAGTACTCAAGTGAACTCTTGTTTCAGGGTTTAAGGCCATCTCCAACGCTTGGGCGCATAAAATCTAGAGCAAATCAACATTCATAAAGTGTTCGGCAGTAGTACTTGCATTTTGTTTATGTTTTTTAAGCGCCTGACTCCCCCTTATGTGTCAATGCAAGGAAAAATAGCCGAGAAAGAAACAAAAATGCCAAAATAGTCGGGATTTAATTCCTAGCACCCGGATTGTATGTCCTAACACGCCGGTCCTTGGTTATTGGTAGGCCATGCTCACACGTGTACGCTATTGGGCTGTCCCAAGGTCCGCATTTGGGAAGCTTCTGGGTTAGGCTTTTTTCTATGTTTTATGCCGGGATTTTTCTACTAGTTTATGTTCTTTTTTTCTCCTTTTTCTTTTTCCATCTTTCATTATCTCCTTTTGTGTTTTTCATATTTTTGAAGTCCGCAACCATTTTCAATTTTGAAATTTTGTAAGCTCGTAACATCTTTTCCAAATCGTGGACAAAATTCAAATCTTGGTCTAAGGCGCTGACTAGCGGGAGCAACTAACTGGAAGTTACCCCTAAAAAAACTAAGTGGAGGTTACCCCTTGCGAGGGACATCTATGGGTCACTTTTGGCGTTAGTTCACTAGCGGGAGAACATATTTTCTTGTGGAAAACCCACTAAATATACATAATAGATAGTGAATTGATTGGTAGTAATCCAGGAACTAACCTTACGGTGGATGAATGAAGTGGCGAGAGAGGAGGAATACCACTGGGTGGAGCTCGCCATCGGAATGCGAGCCAATCATTGTGATGCCCATTAACACATTTTTGTTTGTCATAAATATAATATAAATATTAATAAAATTTAATATTTTATGTCAAAAATTTCTTAATAATCGAATATATATATATATATATATATATATATATATATGAAAATTTAAAAGTATTCATGTGCCTAAAACTTATTGTTCACCCAATATTAAGAGAAATATTTATCACATGTTAGAACATAGGTTCATTTATTTTTTAAAATTGTTTGCATATATTCGACACCCAAAAAAAAGTGAAATAGCAGGAAATAAATGAAAAGTTCATTACAAGGAAAAAGGAAAATATCAAGAAAAGGAAATTTCTAATTTTGCACCCCCCCCCCCCCCCCCCCTCTATTGATCTCAGCCGAGTAGGTAAGATCTTCATCCGAAGGTACCATAAATGTCTTTACACACATGTAATCCTATAAACCACTCAGTGTCAGAGTTAGCACGCCTTCAACGAAAACACCCAATGGTTCGTGTGACGCCCATTATGCGGGCCACATTGTTTTTCAGTTGTCATTTATGATTTCTTTATTTTTGTTGTTTTATTGAGTTTTGATATTTCTTTTAGTTTCTCCCTTAAATTTTTGGACTTAGTTTCTATTTTTGGATGAATATGTAAATGCTTCTAAAATTGATAAACATATATCTTAATGATTAATGCATGTGAAAATGTCTTCCCAATTGTATGCCCTTTTCTTTAAAACGAATGAATAATTTATATATATATGTCACTTTTAATTTCACATGTATATTTCTCCATTATTAATTGCATCTTTGTAACCATTTATAGAATTCCTTACCTATTTTTTTATTCTTCTCAAAAAAATTTGCGCAAAGTTTTTACCAACCTATGTCTCTACACCATAGTATACAAATTCCGCTTCCTTGAGATCCATGATGCATGCACAATATAAAAAAAATCACCTTTTCAGAGCATGACTTCCTTTTTTCTTCTCTTAGAGATACAATGTGTCATTTCTTTTGCACACGTACAAAAGAAACGAGCATGTGCGATATAAAAATGTTCATTTTTTTAACAAATTTGTGAATTATTAATTTCTTTTGTTGTGTGTTGGTAGGTTGTTGCCAATCCCTACATGAATAAAACAAGATATAGCCATGGTTTAGGTGAACGATTCGGCCAACTATTTCTCATATTAGTTGGTTGATCTCAGCATGGATTTACTTACATGTAACTCTGAAGAGGCACTTGGCTACAAACCTTTATATTTCTAAAACTAAGAGGCTAGAAAAAGATAACACCAGAGCATATAAGATTGACGAATCTTGGTGAGAGGAACCGAAACACTGGATTGGATGCGGGGATAAGGTAAAACGCACCTCCACGAGGCCAACTCAATCGGTGTCGAACTGTCCAAAGACCATCATGTCCAGGTGAAGAAAATGGCTGCGATGCGTTAGGAGCGGCGATAATAATGTGGAGGAGGGCGGGACGGCAGAGGCGGGAAGAAGGGATGAAGCGGGGAAAAGTAGGGCAAGAAGAGATGGCCGATGCGCATTAAGGTGAGGGAAGTGACTGAAAAGTTTGGAATGGCTGCGTATAAATATACACCACAACTTAACCACACTTTATTGAACCCCTTCATTGGCGGCCTTAAATTAACCAGCATTAGTTTCGCCACCGCTGACAAGAAAAAAAAATGACATTAGCGATGATTCTTCTTCATTTTCATCATGGGAAATTACTGCCAAAAATAGTTTTCCGTTTCATGAGAGTTTTTTCTTTTGAGGCAGTCCTTTTTTTAGAAGACTGAGGCAATCCTTTTTTTAGCGACTTGTGGCAATCCTGCTAAGGCCGGTATGGGAGCACACAACGACCTACTTTGTAATCTTTACCTAATAATAATAAATCACATAGTGCTTCCGTACGTTCACTGTCACGCACTTTTTACAAAAAATCCCTTATTTTTCAGTAATTAAACCCGTAGTCCCCTTTAAGTGGATATCTAAAAAATGATTCATTTTTTGCACAAAACCCCTTGTTATTCAATATATTCAACCTGCGGTGCTCCTTCGTCCCCATATTATGTATCTTATATCCGCCCCCTTTCTAGCGCAGAGGACGGGGATGTTTGGCCGGCGGGGATCGGGGATTGGAAAAGTCTCTTGATCCCGCGAGATGCAACGAGTGTATCTACCATCCCTTGAGCTAGGAGCCGGCGGCGACATCCCAAAGAGTGGCCTGCACAACTTGTCTTCGCCAATTCTTGCACCCAACCGAGGTGCCCGACACATCTCCAGGCTGCCTGTCGTCATGGCCATGGCAAGGGCGGTAGCGAGGTCCTCGGGCTTCGTCCTGTGAACACTGAGAGAGGCACTATTAGGGAAAACCTTATACACAGAACTTTAGAAGTAGCGTGGGTCAAAAAAGCACGCTTGTGCTAAGTAGCAGTAGCGCGCCTGTGCAAACAACGCTGCAGATAATTTCCTAGCAGTAGCGCGCCTTGCTGTAAACACGTTACTACTAAAATTCCCATGGTTTAGCCGATAGGCTACACATAGTAGTAGCGATCTATATTAAACCGCCCTACCGCTACTTTCTTTGTAGTAGCGCATTTTATTCTAAACTCGCTAGTGCTAAAGGATATAAAATTAAATGGAAAGCAAATAGAAAGGTAATTGAAAATGAAAGAAATAGAAGAAGGTGAAAGGAAAAAAAATAAAATGTGAAGAATAATAAATGAAAAAGGGGAAAAAGAGAAAGGAGTGGCTGTAGCGCGTATCCTAGAACGCGCTGTAGCTAGCGTAGCAATAGCGCGCTTTCTGGAACGCGCTACTGCTACTTCTGACTTAACCACCAAGTTCGTCCTTCCCCACGGTCACTTCCCCCAAATCGAACTCCTCCGCTCTCGCCGCCGTCGTCGCCCGTCGGCCGCCGCGCACTTTGCATACCCTCTACGCCGCCCCCGACCCCGGATACAATGCCGCCCCCGCCCCCGCCCCCGACCTCAACGCCGCCCCGGACCCCGACCTCGAGGCCGCCCTCCGCCGCGCGCCCGAGCCCCGACCTCGACCTCGACGCCGCATGTTCCTCTCTCGCCGCAGGCACCCAAGGTGAGCACGCCTACTCCTCCCCCTCCCCTACCTCTGCCTAGATAGGGTTCTTCAAATTTTAGTTGCTTCAAATTAGTTAGGGTTCATCTATGGGTGGAAATGAATTGGATACAGATGCGGCTGGGATGTTTTCTTAGATGATGAATAAACACTAGTGTAATGCATAATAAAAAGAGTAAAATTTGACCACTTATTTCACTTTTAAGTTGGATAATTGGAATATCCGCTACCACTTTCCACCCCTAGGTTCATCAAATTAGATGGTAATTAGGGTAGTAGTTCCTAAGTACTAATTAGTTAGTAAGAACTAGGTACTAATTAGGTACTAGTTTATTTTTATTTATAGTAAGTTTATTTTTAGTAAGAACTAGTTGAATTAATAGAACTAGTTAGTAAGAACTTGTTGCTATTTTTTTAGTTAAAGCAATTTTTCCCGCATCGACGTGGACGATGCCTGTCCCGCATCCTCGTCGTCAAGTCGGCGGAGGACACCTGTTTGACCAGATGGGCCATGTCCGGGACTGGGCTCCGCCGGGGTGGTACTGGGAGGCGCTACCTACCGGGGGGTGCAGGTTGGTGAGGATCCAGCCTGTCATTGACCCGAACCTTCTTTGGTGGCGGTCTCCTGTGCCAGTGACGGTCCAGAGGCTCGAGGACCCCGCGGAGGTGGTGCGTCACCGTGTCAGTGAGGAGGACGCGTACGTCCGTCGCTACTTGTTTGCATTGGAGCACAGGTTATCCAGGGATCTCACTGGAGCTATGATCCTGTGATGGTTCCTTCTCTGTGCGTGTCCACCGCCCGCGCCGATACCTGTCGTGCGCTAGGGTTTTAGTTGTATTAGTGATGTTATATGTATGATACTATTCGAGATGTATTAGTGATAATATTCGACGATGTACGGACGCATGAGATGATTTACTTTTGCTTATTTAATGCATGCTAATTTGAGTCCTATAAGATATTTTCAAATGTATATCTTGTGTTTCTCAAATAGGATATGTGCTTGCCCAAGTGGCTGGTCATGTTTGCAGGTTACACCTCTGAGTGGCCTATGTTTTGCCGGAGTGTTGATTCATTTTCGTTCCGGTAAATTTCAGGCGCTCGATATGTCCTATTTTAGCAAAGGTCATGCCGGATTTTCCCATGAATTTTGGCATGACTTATGCCAGAATATGTAGGAAATATCGAGTGCCCCGGATTTGTGTGTTGAGTATCCTGGTAGTTGTCTTCGATCGATTTTCAATTAATGTTTCAACTATGAACATAGGAAATATCTGACGATGAAAAGGATTTCGGTATTTGCAAATACTGCGAAGACGAGCACGGCCTGTGCGACGGAATCTTCCTAGATGATGATAGGCGCTTCAGCATCAAGCTGGACGAGAACTTCGAAGTGGATACAGTAAGTCACAACGACAAGTTTTTTTCGTAATTAAGCATGACATCTGCTTCATTTGCTTCAACTTGTATTTTTTTTTACTATTCTACTAGCATATCCCCTGCCATGCAAGAGTTTTGTATTGGATAAGGTAAGTTTCAGTCGTACTATGGAGGTAAAGAAAGTTTACTTGAAGACCGAGCATGGTTATATTTTCCACACAAAATTATACAATTCAGACGACTACACCTATTTTGGATGCAAAACATGGCGAGCACTATGCAAGACTTATGCATTTGAGCCTGATATGGTTATCACCTTTGATATTCGTCCGGAAGATGATATTGAAGGTAATACCGACATCTGGGTCGATGTGAAAACGCCTCCAGTTATACCATTATGTGAGTTTCTCAACCATATTTATGTCTTTGATATTGTTTATTCAAAAATAGTTGACAACTAATTTCTATTGTCAGCTTATTTCTGTTCAAGCAAACATGTCCAACACTTGGTAGACAGCACTACTACTGTGTCGGGGCTGAACTAAACTACGAGGACCTAAGTCATTATGTTTCATGGCTTGTCGATCTTGATACTGTCAAGACAAATTTTCTTCCTGGATTTAGAAATGTTAGTACTGAAAACGTGCGACCAATAGTGTTTGTAATGAACTACGGTCACATCTATTTAGGAAAGATGGTAAGATTTTTACTATTTATCCTCGGTGCATCTTTTCTATACATTATTTTTTAAACTAACCTTCATTGCTAAGTATGTTACCATACAATGTTCTTCAACAGGGACTCCCGATGAATGTTGTGCCTTATGGGATCGATACTAAAGGTACCATGAGTATTGTTAGCTTATGGCCAAGATATCCTACAAATCACTATAGTGCATTCAGGATTAGCGACGAATTCTTAATAGTGAAAGACTGGACCAAATCTGTGATGGAGGAGCGCAGACAAGTACTAGAGGGCAGCAATCAGAAGCGCAACCCACGATTAAGAGATAGGTTCATCTGCATGCTCCAACTTGATGAAGGAGGAGAGCTACACATGTTTTATGTTATTTTACCTGAGAGAGAGCAGCAGGAGTGATTAGCTAGCTTGAAATGAGTTTAAAGATGATGATGTGCTACACTATGACTATGATGATTAAATAGCTAGTATTGGTGGTAATGACTATGAAGGTTGTCAGAATTGCAATTCTGTTATACGATTCTACGACTTTACGATCCAAACTAATCCCTTTAATTCTACGATTTAAGTTCTTAGAATCTACGCTTCTACGATCCTGATAGTGAAGATTCTACAATTTGTGATCCTACCATCGAAGCTCTGATTCGATTCAAAATCGCGATTCTGACAACCTTGATATGATGATTATTATGAGCTAGTGTTAGTGGTGATTAAATAAATATTGTTGATGGTAATGACTATGATGATGATTAAATAGCTTGTGCTGGCGGATTAGATTCAAGTGGAGGAAACATGTGGTGCACATCAAAAGTACTACTAGTCCAAACTAGATCAAGTTTGGATTAGTAGTATACTTTTGACATGCACCACATACTGCCTCCACTTGAACCTAATCCATCTTCATTAAACACACTGTTATGGACATAATGATATAAACCTCATAATTGGTATTGTACCAAAATTTGTATAACAGCGGATAAATACACTAAAAGAAGAATACTAGTAGCGATGGACAGTAAACACGCTGCAAGTAGCTAGATTAGCAGCAGCGCGGGTGTGAACAAGCGCGGCCGCTATGTCTTTTAGCAGTAGTGCGTGTCACACGCGCTACTGCTAAGTAATAGCTGTAGCGCCTTATTAGTAGCGCGGCAGCACGTGCTACTAGTGGGCTTTAAACCCGCGCTACTACTAGGGTTTTCTCTAGTAGTGAGGGAAAGAGAAGGAGAAGATAGGAGGTAGGTGGATGGATCGGGGCAGTGCGGGTCGGAGCTGCCGCTCTGGAGGCGTCTCTTGGCGCCGGCGCCGGGGAAGACTAGGACTGTGGTTGGATGGTTAGAAAGACTGTGGTATCACCAGCCCACCAGGGTTTAAATCATGTGCTCGCATTTATTCTTGGATTTATTTCAGGATTTCTGGTGATGCACATTCAATGGGCGGATACGTTCCTGTCGATGACGAGGTGCCTACAGTGACTTCATAAATTTCAAGATGATATGTCGGCTCAATCTTTCGGAGGTGCTCATAGGGGTAGGGTGTGCGTGTGTGTTCATAGGGGTGAGTATATGCGCGTATATATGAGCGCCTGTGTTTGTACTGATGTTAAAAAAGAAACCGGAGAGGAAACTCTCTTTATCAAAAACAAACCTGGTTTCATAAGTCGTGTTACATGTGTTGGGGAACGTAGTAATTTCAATAAAAATCCTACGCACACGCAAGATCATGGTGATGCATAGCAATGAGAGGGGGGAGTGTTGTCCACGTACCCTCGTAGACCGAAAGCGGAAGCGTTATGACAACGTGGTTGATGTAGTTGTACGTCTTCATGATCCGACCGATCCAAGTACCAAACGTACGTCACCTCCGAGTTCAGCACACGTTCAGTCGATGACGATCCCCGGAGTCCGATCCAGCAAAGTGTCGGGGATGAGTTCCGTCAGCACGACGACGTGGTGACGATGATGATGTTCTACCGGCGCATGGCTTCGCCTAAACTCCGCGACTATATGACCAAGGTGGAATATGGTGGAGGGGGGCACCGCACACGGCTAAGGAATGATCCGTATATAAAGGAGCAAGGGGGAGGAGGCGGCCGTCCAAGGGAGGGCGCGCCAGGGAGGAGTCCTACTCCCACCGGGAGTAGGATTCCTTCCTTTCCTAGTCCAACTAGGAGGGGGGAAGGAAGGGAAGGAGAAGGAGAAGGAAGGAGATTGAGGAAAAGGAGGAAAGGGGGGCCGGCCCCCTAGTCCAATTCGGTTTGGGCTAGGGGGGCCGCGCGCCCTGCCTCCTCTCTTCCACCACTTGACCCATGAGGCCCATTGTTTCTTCCTTGTATTCCGTAACTCCCCGGTACCCCCGAAAATACCCGAATCACTCGGAACCTTTCCGAACTCTGAATATAGTCGTCCAATATATCGATCTTTATGTCTCGACCATTTTGAGACTCCACGTCATGTCCCCGATCTCATCCAGGACTCCGAACTTCTTCGGTACATCAAAACTCATAAACTCATAATATAACTGTCATCGAAACCTTAAGTGTGCGGACCCTACGGGTTCGAGAACTATGTAGACATGACCGAGACACGTTTCCGATCAATAACCAATAGCGGAACCTGGATGCTCATATTGGCTCCTACATATTCTACGAAGATCTTTATCGGTCAAACCGCATAACAGCATATGTTGTTCCCTTTGTCATCGGTATGTTACTTGCCCGAGATTCGATCGTCGGTATCTCAATACCTAGTTCAATCTCGTTACCGGCAAGTCTCTTTACTCGTTACGTAATGCATCATCCCACAACTAAATCATTAGTCATACTGCTTGCAAGGCTTATAGTGATGTGCATTACCGAGAGGGCCCGGAGATACCTCTCCGACTATCGAAGTGACAAAACCTAATCTCGAAATACGCCAACCCAACATGTACCTTTGGAGACACCTATAGAGCTCCTTTATAATCACCCAGTTATGTTGTGACGTTTGGTAGCACACAAAGTGTTCCTCCGGTAAACGGGAGTTGCATAATCTCATAGTTACAGGAACATGTATAAGTCATGAAGAAAGCAATAGCAACATACTAAACGATCGTGTGCTAAGCTAACGGAATGGGTCATGTCTATCACATCATTCTCCTAATGATATGATCCCATTAATCAAATGACAACACATGTCTATGGTTAGGAAACATAACCATCTTTGATCAACAAGCTAGTCAAGTAGAGGCATACTAGTGACACTATGTTTGTCTATGTATTCACACATGTATTATGTTTCCGGTTAATATAATTCTAGCATGAATAATAAACATTTATCATGAAATAAGGAAATAAATAATAACTTTATTATTGCCTCTAGAGCATATTTCCTTCAGTCTCCCACTTGCACTAGAGTCAATAATCTAGTTCACATCGCCATGTGATTTAACATCAATATTCATATCTGTATATGATTAACACCCATTGTTCACATCGTTATGTGACCAACACCCAAAGGGTTTACTACAGTCAATAATCTAGTTCACATTGCTATGTGATTAACACCCAAAGAGTACTAAGGTATGATCATGTTTTTCTCGTGAGAGAAGCTTAGTCAACGGGTCTGTCACATTCAGAGCCGTATGTATTTTGCAAATATTCTATGTCTACAATGTTCTGCACGGAGCTACTCTAGCTAATTGCTCCCACTTTCAATATGTATCCAGATTGAGACTTAGAGTAATCTGGATCGGTGTAAAAGCTTGTATCGTTGTAACTTTTACGACGAGCTCTTTTATCACTTCCATTATCGAGAAACATATCCTTATTCCACTAAGGATAATTTTGACCAATGTCCAGTGATCTACTCCTAGATCACTATTGTACTCCCTTGCCAAACCAGGGCAGAGTATACAATAGGTCTGGTCCATAGCATGGCATACTTTTATAGAACCTATGACTGATGCATAGGGAATGACCTTCATTCTCTTTCTATTTTCTGCTATGGTCAGGATTTGAGTCTTACTCAATTTCATACCTTTGCAACACAGGCAAGAACTCTTTCTTTGACTGCTCCATCTTGAACTACTTCAAAATCTTGTCAAGGTATGTACTCATTGAAAATCTTATCAAGCGTCTTGATCTATCTCAATAGATCTTGATGCTCAATATGTAAGTAGCTTTACCGAGGTCTTTCTTTGAAAAAACTCCTTTCAGACACTCCTTTATGCTTTGCAGAATAATTCTACATTATTTCCAATCAACAATATGTCATTCACATATACTTATCAGAAATGCTGTAGTGCTTCCACTCACTTTCTTGTAAATATAGACCTTTCCAAAAGTCTGTATAAAACCATATGCTTTGATCAACTCATCAAAGCGTATATTCCAACTCCGAGATGCTTGCACCAGTCCATTGATGGATTGCTGGAGCTTGCACACTTTGTTAGCATCTTTAGGATTGATAAAACCTTCTCGTTGCATCATATACAACTCTTCGTTAATAAATCCATTAAGGAATGCAGTTTTGACATCCATTTGCCAGATTTCATAAAATGTGGCAATTGCTAACATGATTCGGACAGACTTAAGCATAGATACGAGTGAGAAAATCTCATTGTATTCAACACCTTGAACTTGTCGAAAAACCTTTTTCCGACAAGTCGAGCTTTGTAGATAGTAACACTAATATCAACGTCCGTCTTCCTCTTGAAGATCCATTTATTTTCTATGGATTGCCGATCAGCGGGCAAGTCCACCAAAGTCCACACTTTGTTCTCATACATGGATCCTATCTCAGATTTCATGGCCTCCAGCCATTTCGCGGAATCTGGGCTCATCATCGCTTCCTCATAGTTCGTAGGTTTATCATGGTCTAGTAACATGACTTTCAGAACAGGATTACCGTACCACTCTGGTGCGGACCGTACTCTGGAAGACCTACGAGGTTCTGTAGTAACTTGATCTGAAGTTTCATCATCATCATCATTAGGTTCCTCACTAATTGGTGTAGGAATCACTAGAACTGATTTCAGTGATGAACTATATTCCAATTCGGGAGAAGGTACAGTTACCTCATCAAGTTCTACTTTCCTCCCACTCACTTCTTTCGAGATAAACTCCTTCTCTAGAAAGGATCCATTTTTAACAACGAATATCTTGCCTTTGGATCTGTGATAGAAGGTGTACCCAACAGTTTCCTTTGGGTATTCTATGAAGACGCACTTCTCCGATTTGGGTTTGAGCTTATCAGGACGAAACTTTTTCACATAAGCATTGTAGCCCCAAACTTTAAGAAACGACAACTTGGGTTTCTTGCTAAACCACAGTTCATATGGTGTCGTCTCAACGGATTTTGATGGTGCCCTTTTTAACGTGAATGTAGCTGTCTCTAATGCATAACCCCAAAACAATAGTGGTAAATCAGTAAGAGACATCATAGATCGCACCATATCCAATAAAGTGCGGTTACGACGTTCGGACACACCATAACGTTGTGGTGTTCCAGGTGGCGTGAGCTGTGAAACTATTCCACATTGTCTTAATTGAAGACCAAACTCGTAGCTCAAATATTCGTCTCCGCGATCAGATCGCAGAAACTTTATTTTCTTATTACGTTGATTTTTCCACTTCACTCTGAAATTCTTTGAACCTTTCAATTATTTCAGACTTATGTTTCATCAAGTAGATATACCCATATCTGCTCAAATCATTTTGTGAAGGTCAGAAAATAACGATACTTGCCACGAGCATCAACACTCATTGGATCGCATACATCGATATGTATTATTTCCAATAAGTCAGTAGCTCGTTCCATTGTTCCGGAGAACGGAGTTTTAGTCATCTTGCCAAAAAGGCATGGTTCGCAAGCATCAAATGATTCATAACCAAGTGATTCCGATAATCCATCTTTATGGAGTTTCTTCATGCACTTTACACCGATATGACACAAACGGCAGTGCCACAAATAAGTTGCACTATCATTATCAACTTTGCATCTTTTGGCATATCAATGTTATGTATATGTGTATCACTACGATCGAGATCCAACAAACTATTTTCATTGGGTGTATGACCATCGAAGGTTTTATTCATGTAAACAGAACAACAATTATTCTCTGACTTTAAATGAATAACCGTATTGCAATAAACATGATCAAATCATATTCATGCTCAACACAAACGCTAAATAACATTTATTTAGGTTTAACACTAATCTCGAAAATATAGGGAGTGTGTGATGATGATTATATCAATCTTGGAACTATTTCCAACACTCATCGTCACTTCCCCTCAACTAGTCTCTGTTTATTATGTAACTCCTGTTTCGAGTTACTAATCTTAGCAACCGAACAAGTATCAAATACTCAATGGCTACTATAAACACTAGTAAGGCACACATCAAGCACCTGTATATCAAATATACCCTTGTTCACTTTGCCATCTTTCTTATCCACCAAATATTTAGGGCATTTCCGCTTCCAGTGACCATTTTCTTTGCAGTGTAAGCACTCAGTTTCAGGCTTTGGTCCAGCTTTGGTCTTCTTCATGGGAGTGACAACTTGTTTGCCATTCTACTTGAAGTTTCCCTTTCTTTCCCTTTGCCCTTTTCTTGAAAGTAGTGGTCTTGTCAATCATCAACACTTGATGCTCTTTCTTGATTTCTACCTTCGTCGATTTCAACATCACGAAGAGCTCGGGAATCATTTTTGTCATCCTTTGCATACTATAGTTCATCACGAAGTTCTACTAACTTGGTGATGGTGACTAGAGAACTCTGTCAATCACTATCATATCTGGAAGATTAACTCCCACTTTATTCAAGCGATTGTAGTACCCAGACAATCTGAGCACTTGCTCACTAGTTGAGCGATTCTCCTCCATCCTTTAGCTATAGAACTTGTTGGAGACTTCATATCTCTCAACTCGGGTATTTGCTTGAAATATTAACTTCAATTCTTGGAACATCTCATATGGTCCATGACGTTCAAAACGTCTTTGAAGTCCCGTTTCTAAGCCGTTAAGCATGGTGCACTAAACTATCAAGTAGTCATCATATTGAGCTAGCCAAACGTTCATAACGTCTGCATCTGCTCCTGCAATAGGTTTGTCACCTAGCGGTGCATCAAGGACATAATTTTTCTGCGCAGCAATGAGGATAAACCTCAGATCATGGATCCAATCCGCATCATTGCTACTAACATCTTTCAACACAGTTTTCTCTAGGAACATATCAAAATAAACATATGAAAGCAACAACGCGAGCTATTGATCTACAACATAATTTGCAAAATACTACCAGGACTAAGTTCATGATAAATTTAAGTTCAATTAATCATATTACTTAAGAACTCCCACTTAGACAGACATCTCTCTAGTCATCTAAGTGATCACGTGATCCAAATCAACTAAACCATCTCCGATCATCACGTGAGATGGAGTAGTTTCAATGGTGAACATCACTATGTTGATCATATCTACTATATGATTCACGTTCGACCTTTCGGTCTCCGTGTTCCGAGGCCATATCTGTTATATGCTAGGCTTGTCAAGTTTAACCTGAGTATTCCGCGTGTGCGACTGTTTTGCACCCGTTGTATTTGAACGTAGAGCCTATCACACCCGATCATCACGTGGTGTCTCAGCACGAAGAACTTTCGCAACGGTGCATACTTAGGGAGAACACTGATTGATAATTAGTGAGAGATCATCTTAAAATGCTACCGTCAAACAAAATAGAATAAGATGTATAACAGATAAACATCATATGCAATCAAAATATGTGACATGATATGGCCATGATCATCTTGCGCCTTTGATCTCCATCTCCAAAGTACTGTTATGATCTCTATCGTTACCGGCACGACACCATGATCTTCATCATCTTGATCTATATCAATGTGTCGTCACATTGTCTTCTCGCCAACTATTGCTCTTGCAACTATTGCTATCGCATGGCGATAAAGTAAAGCAATTATTTGGCACTTGCATCTTATGCAACAAAGAGACAACCATAGGGCTTCAGCCAGTTGCCGATAACTTCAACAAAACATGATCATCTCATACAACAACTTATATCTCATCACGTCTTGACCATATCACATCACAACATGCCCTGCAAAAACAAGTTAGACGTCCTCTACTTTGTTGTTGCAAATTTTACGTGGCTGCTACGGGCTGAGCAAGAACCGTTCTTACCTACGCATCAAAACCACAATGATAGTTCGTCAAGTTAGTGCTGTTTTAACCTTCGCAAGGACCGGGCGTAGCCACACTAGATTCAGCTAAAGTGAGAGAAACAGACACCCGCCAGTCACCTTTAAGAACGAGTGCTCGTAACGGTGAAACCAGTCTCGCGTAAGCGTACGCGTAATGTCGGTCCGGGCCGCTTCATCTCACAATACCGCTGAGCCAAAGTATGACATGCTGGTAAGCAGTATGACTTGTATCGCCTACAACTCACTTGTGTTCTACTCGTGCATATGACATCTACGCATAAAACCAGGCTCTGATACCACTGTTGGGGAATGTAGTAATTTCAAAAAAAAAATCCTACGCAGACACAAGATCATGGTGATGCATAGCAACGAGAGGGGAGAGTATTGTCCACGTACCATCGTAGACCAAAAGCGGAAGCGTTATGACAACGCGGTTGATGTAGTCGTACGTCTTCACGATCCGACCGATCCAAGTACCGAACGTACGGCACCTCCGAGTTCAGCACACGTTCAGCTCGATGACGATCCACGGACTCTGATCCAGCAAAGTGTCGGGGATGAGTTCCGTCAGCACGACGGCGTGGTGACGATGATGATGTTCTACTGGCACAGGGCTTCGCCTAAACTCCGCGACGATATGACCGAGGTGGAATATGGTGGAGGGGGGCACCACACATGGCTAAGGAACGATCCATAGATCAACTTGTGTGTCATGGGGTGCCCCCTGCCCCCGTATATAAAGGAGCAAGGGGGAGGAGGCGGCCAGCCAAGGGAGGGCGCGCCAGGGAGGAGTCCTACTACCACCGGGAGTTGGACTCCCTCCTTTCCTAGTCCAACTAGGAGAGGGGAAGGAAGGGAAGGAGAAGGAGAAGGAAGGAGATGGAGGAAAAGGAGGAAAGGGGGGCCAGCCCCCTAGTCCAATTCGGTTTGGGCTAGGGGGGCCGCACGCCCTGCCTCCACTCTTCCACCACTTGGCCCATGAGGCCCATTGCTTCTTCCTCGAATTCCCGTAACTCCCGGTACCCCCGAAAATACCCGAATCACTCGGAACCTTTCCGAACTCCAAATATAGTTGTCCAATATATCGATCTTTACGTCTCGACCATTTTGAGACTCCTCCTCATGTCCCCGATCTCATCCGGGACTCCGAACTTCTTTGATACATCAAAACTCATAAACTCATAATATAACTGTCATCGAAACCTTAAGCGTGCGGACCCTACGGGTTCGAGAACTATGTAGACATGACCGAGACACGTTTCCGATCAATAACCAATAGCGGAACCTGGATGCTCATATTGGCTCCTACATATTCTACGAAGATCTTTATCGGTCAAAGCGCATAACAACATACGTTGTTCCCTTTGTCATCGGTATGTTACTTGCCCAAGATTCGATCGTCGGTATCTCAATACCTAGTTCAATCTCGTTACCGGCAAGTCTCTTTACTCGTTACGTAATGCATCATCCCGCAACTAACTCATTAGTCACATTGCTTGCAAGGCTTTTAGTGATGTGCATTATCGAGAGGGCCCAGAGATACCTCTCCGACTATCGGAGTGACAAAACCTAATCTCGAAATACGCCAACCCAACATGTACCTTTGCAGACACCTGTAGAGCTCCTTTATAATCACCCAGTTACGTTGTGACGTTTAGTAGCACACAAAGTGTTCCTCCGGTAAACGGGAGTTGCATAATCTCATAGTTACAGGAACATGTATAAGTCATGAAGAAAGCAATAGCAACATACTAAACGATCGTGTGCTAAGCTAACGGAATGGGTCATGTCAATCACATCATTCTCCTAATGATGTGATCCCATTAATCAAATGACAACACATGTCTATGGCTAGGAAACATAACCATCTTTGATCAACAAGCTAGTCAAGTAGAGGGATACTAGTGACACTATGTTTGTCTATGTATTCACACATGTATTATGTTTTCGGTTAATACAAATCTAGCATGAATAATAAATATTTATCATGAAATACGGAAATAAATAATAACTTTATTATTGCCTCTAAGGCATATTTCTTTCAACATGAAACTCAATCCTCACATTGACTGCGATAAAAGTAGCATATATCTTATTTGTGCTGTAAATATTCAGTTTCAGTAGTTGTGCATCCACTCCAAAAGTTTTGCTTTGCTGAACCAATACTTGAATAACTAGCTTGCCTATGTTTTTTTGAAGGTGGTGTTATATCAGCAAGTTGAGAACGATGATAATTAATGACACAAGTAAGAAACATGTATTTTTTTCTCCCGTTGCAACGCACGGGCATTTTTACTAGTTTTTTTAGAAGAGGGCTTTTTTGCTAGTGATAGACCTAATCGTGGCCCATCACTAGTTGATCCAGTGGCCCAAAACGAAACCCTAATTACCCAAAACGAAACTCTAATCGAAATTGCTATATAAGTTCCCCAATCCCCTGCCCTCACAGTACCCATCTCACCCGCCGCAGAACCCCATCCCAGCGCATCTCGGATCTATCCTCCACCTCCACCCCCACCCGACGGCAGGCCGGCAGCTCGACTCCGTCCCTACCTTTGCTCTCGGTAGCAACTGTTGAGACGAGATTACCCCATACCCTGCAGCGAGCGTCAGCTCGACGCCGTACACGCGTATGGGGTAATCTCAACTCAACAGCCGCTCCCTGTGAGCTTTTCCTTGGTGTTTGTTAAATCTCAAGAAAGTTGACTGCAGGGATTAATTAAAGCTTTCAGACAACAAGGTTAGTGGTGCAATTTCTTGGTTATTGACAGAATTTTTTAGTCTTCGTTGGCAGGTTTGGCGTGAAGCTTTTGAACAGGCAGTGTTGGTCTTGAGACGAAACAACTGCGTGTATAGAGCAGATCTGTCTTCTTCATTTTGCTGTATACGAGACGAATCTGTTGCCTGTGTATCAGATCTGGAGGAGGCGCTGGTTGTTTTGGGTCTCGTGAGGGGGACACAGATTGATAGATGAACTAGTCTTATCAGTATAGTGTATGTATCATGTTCCTTTCTCGCTCATTACTCGAGTTCTTATGCCAGTACACTATGGCAGAATTTAACCTATTGTTAAATATGATTTGATTGAGAATAACACAATGGCAGAAAGTTTTTATGTTATATCACAGCTTCGTTAAAGAACATATACTTTTGTAAGTAAGCTTGTCCTCACCGTACAAGATATGGATGAAATGGCCTATATATGATTGGCTTTTCAAATAACATGGAAAAAAGTGACATGTCCCCGCTCGGAAACAACCATGGTGGTCTCGGGGAACCGCTCCTCCACTCCATCCATCCCAAACTATGTGCATATTATGATATTTTTTAATCCAAACTTGCTCAATTTTGACCAAGTTTACATAAAAAAATTATAAACATTCGGAATACCATATCAACATCATTAGATTCACCATGAAATGTATTTTCATATAATATACGATTGGCATTATAAATATAGGTAAATTTCTCAATAAACTTGGTGAACATTTGTGAAGCTTGAATTTTACAAAAACCAATGCTCGCTATATTAATTATGGCACACGGGAGAACATAGGACTAGTGTTAATTATTTGGGACAAATTATGTTTGCATTTTAGGAGGGTTGCCCTCACTAGATCCACCCTACTTAGTTGTTGGTAAAACATGTTGAGTCCGGCTAGTCCCGCTTTGCCTAGAAGGCTAGACATAACACCACTTTGACTAGAAATAACAGAGAAACATGCATACCACTTATATGTACTATGTTCGTGCAAGATTACCAGATGGCGTAGGAAGAACTTGAGTTTCTCTTAGACTGGCTTATTAGCAAATGCCTTAGCCTAGAGGGCTGTAGAGATTATGGCATTTTTGTAGAAAGAGAGCTTATGACATTAATTGTTGTGTTTTATAGGGGTAAGCGCACTGCATGTGATGCAATATAGCCATAACTATACGAAGCTCAATGAATGTTTCCACACTCATTAACCCCACACCATTAGATTTAACCACGCCTGCTCTCGGTGTACTAGCCCGCCGACCTTTTAAACGCAGATGTATGTAGTAGTTAGTAACATTTTAGTTAATGCCATGTGAAACAAACTCTAGTCATGACAAGACTTGACACATTTAATATTAGCCAATGCGTGCCCGCGCAAACACAGAACTTGAGTGGTTGCTGACTTGGTCCTAAATCCTATGGGAAATCCACTAAATATACATAATGGGCAATGAATGATTGGTAGTAATGTAGCTGCTCGCCTCAGCGGTGGATGAAGGGAAGTGGCAAAAAATGTATATATATAATTGTTATAATTCAAAGAAACCGCAGGCATGAATATTTTTACAAGTAGAGGCCAACAAGGAGTAGCACCCGTTCCAGGAAAGGCAAAGGAGAGGAGTTAAGCTGAACTCCCTAATCAAGAAAAAGTTCTTCATTCAAGTTAGAATAGTAAGCCATGCATGCGAACTGAACTATTCAGCCATGAAGGATGGTTTATATAATACTTCAAGGCGTGCATTAGTGCACTCAAGTCTTGAAATAAAATATCATGGCACAAGATGACAAGAATATAAAACTACGATTGGGTCATGGTCTTCATTTTGGACATGTCTTTACTTTGGACAAAATCCTCTATCGGGACAAGGTCTTCAGTCTAGACAAAATCCTTGGCCCGGACAAAAGTCTTCATCAAAACAAAAACATAGTCACGCATTGGAATCATGCATGGCTAGACTATGCAAACAACGATGCTTGAGCGTGCAGACTACAAGGAATACAAGATAGATAAATATTAGGCTGGTTCATCAGCTCACACGAAGGAACATGCATGACACTTCAACCAGTGAAGTCGTCTCGAGGCATGAAACAGTGCATAGGCCATAGAGGAATAAAGAAGGGACCACACGGAGTCCCTCGAACACTATAAAAGGATGACGACTGAGCGCTACAAAAGACACGAAACACCAGACTCCATAGCAATGCAACACTCTTAGAGCAAGAACACCACAATCGCCCACTCATTAGTAGTAGTAGATGTTTCATCTCCACTTGTAATAAAGCTTTATGTTGAAGGCATTGTATCATCAAGTAGCAAAGGTTGGAAGGAAGAAGGTAGTCTTCTTATTTCCTGTATAATTCCTTCGGGGTCTCCCGAAAGGAAAAATCTTATGAAAATTATGTTCTCAAATGAAGTAGTTTTGTGTTTCACTTGGTTTCCTTATTATTACTTTATGAGATGAGTTCTTATGCTAGGGATCCTATAGGAGAAATCTCTGTCGGGAGTTTACCCTTGTGTGGCGTCTGATGAGAACCTTGTGGTCATAGAGTGTTCCCATCAGATGAAACTGCCTGGGAAGACGGCAAGAATTTATCCCATAAGTTTGCAGACAAAACATCAATTGAATGACCTTAGCTACTTCTGAAGCAACATAGTGAAAATATGGTGAGTACCGAGTAGGATTAACAAAACCACGACACACACCGTCGACCATTTTCTTGGTTTCCCAACCTTTAAAAATCGTACCAAAAACAAATAAAATAGAGTAATAAGAATACCTAATTATTTTCACTAATTGTTTTTAATGCTAAATAATTTTGATTTTTACCTAAGTTTTTATACTAAATAAATTTTTTCTTGTAAAATAATGTTTATATTTGTGTGTTGGTTTTTTGCTGGATCTTTTAATGCTGTAGAAACCAAGAAAATGACCGATGGTCTGTGTAGTGGTTGTGTTAGTCCTACTCGGTACTCACCGTATTTTTCACTATGTTGCTTCAGAAGTAGCTAAGTTCACTTTATGTTTTTATTGCAAATTAATAGGATAAATTCCTACCGTCTTCCTATGCAATTCCACCCGAAGGAAACACTTCTCTACGGCCACATGGTTTTCATCAGATGACACACAAGGCTGAACAAAGAATTATCGACAGAGGTTTCTCCTATAGGATCCTAGAATAATAACTCATCTCATAAATTCATAATACAAAAAACAAGTGAAACACAAAACTACTTCATTTTACAACATAATTTACATATGGTTTTACCTTTCGGGAGATCCCGACGGGATTACACAATAAATAACAAGACTACCTTGTTCCTACCCTCAGCACCTGATGATACAATGCAGTTAGTATAAGGCTTTATTACAAGTGGAGATGGAACTACTACTACTACTACTACTACTACTACTACTACTACTACTACTACTACTACTACTACTGATGAGTGGGAGGTTGTAGTGCTCTTGCTCGACGAATGTTGCGATTCTCTAGAATCTAGTGTTCTGTGTCTTTTGCAGCTCTCAGTCCCCTTCCTTTCACAGTGCGTGAGGGACACCACGCAGTCCCTTCTTTATTCTTCTATTGCTAGTGTACTACTGCATGCCATTGGTTGGCGCATCATGCATGTTCCTCCATGTGAGCTGATGAACCAACCCAATATTTTATATACCTTGTATTCCATGTAGTCTACACATTAAAGCATCGATGTTTGCATAGTCTTGCCATGCATGATTCCGAAGCGTGACCGTGTTTTTGTTTTGGTTAAGACTTTTGTCCAGACCGGGGATTTTTTCTAGACTAAAGATCTTGTTCCAACAGAGGATTTTTTCCCCAAAATAAAGACCTTGTCTTGACAGAGTATTTTGTCCAAACTGAAGACATTGTCCCCATCATATTTTTATATTCTTGGCCTCTTGTGGCATGATTTTATTTCAAGACTTGCATGCACCGTTGCATGCCATGAAGTATTATGTAAGCCACCCATGCATGGCTTAGTATTCTAGCTTGAATGAAGGACTGTATCTTGATTGAGGAGTTTAGTTTAACTCCTCTCCTTTGCCTTTCCTGATACGGGTGCTGCTCCTTGTTGGTCTCTACTTGCACAAATATTTATCCTACAGATATTTTAGGTAGGAGTCTTCCCCGCCCATATTATTGATAATACTTTATCAATATTCGGATATAGGTCCTCTGCGCCCGAATAATTGATAGTCATATCAATTCATATTCAGATATATTTGAGGATTATGCTTATGATCTTCTATTTGATTGGTTTCCCGTGTCCAACAATATCCATATGATCTTCATCGGAAAGATTGGGATCATAAATTTTATCTTATTCTTTCTTTAGATTTCAAAACTTCGATTCATTTCTAATTATAATTCTTTTAAAATTTCTTCTTTTAGTTTTGCCTTCACTGATTTTGTGATCTCTTTATATTTTTCATTTATCTTCAACTGTATGTATTCACTATCCAAGAGATCGGTTCCTTTGACAAGGCATTCTTTGGATGTCGGATATTTAGGGGAATCTTCTTCCTTAACCTTCTTGGAGCTTGATGCTTCTCCTTTTGTATATTTATGAAATTATGGAGTGGTCATATTGTTAGCTTTACTTCTCCGACTTTGAATAGATTCTCTAGCTTTTGGGATGATGTAACTTTTTCCCCCTATTAAGCTTCTTTTGCATTTTTAAGCTTCATTGATTTTTTTTCATATCTTTTCCATGAAAAATCTTCATTGTTTTGTCTTGCATAATTTTTTTCTTTTAGAACACCTTCAACACTCATGTATATTCCAGGTTTACTCCCATCAAATATTATATATAGTGTCTTTTCTTTTTACACTTTCCCTTCTGCAGCTTTGCGTGTGCCTTTGTTCAACATGTTAAAGTATTCTGATAGGCTATTAAGGATTACCAACATGTACCCTTTGCCTTCTCTTTTACTGTTATATTGAAACAATAAATTATCTTGTATGCATTGTTGGATTTCATCAATATGGATATGGTTGTTTTGTTTTAAATTGAATGTGCCATGCGTGAGTATATTTTTCTTCACCAAATAGAATGCTTCATTTCCACTAGGAAGCAGTCCTCTCTTCATTTCTGTAAAATTGACGAGCGAGAGAATATGTCATTTAATCTATTATCCTTCCCTTTAATATATTCAAATACTAATCCATAACAATTCCCTACAATAGTATCTTAAAATAAGACCCTTCTTCTAGTCAAACTTTTATTATTAATAATAGGGTTATAATATCTACATATCGCTTCACAGTCTGTTCGCACTATATATTCCTTATATCCTAAGTATAATCTGAAACCGTTTATTGTGTGCACTAGCGCAAGGATTTCTGGATCAATATTATTGACTTTTTTAGTTTATAACCTAGTGAGGCGTATCTACATACTTTTATTATACTTTGGAGAAATTTTAGTAGGTTTTTGCTTCAAAATAGGGCCCCAACCTACTTTAAGTGCATCGGTCTCAATTATGAAGTAATAATCATACTATGATAATACTAGAGGTTTCTCATTCTTGACCTTGTCTTTAATGGCCCTTACTAATTTTAGATCTTTCGAGTTGAAATACGTGACCCTTCTTTCTTAATTTAGCATATAAAGAACAAGCAAGTTCTGGTAAGTTATCTATATAATTCCTTGCATGGTTCACAATCCCTTAATGCAAAATATTTTTATCATTCATATTATCAGGGAATTGTGAAATTTTGATTTTGCAGCAATTTTTAGGTATTATGAACTATGCAAAGAATCACATAGATAACTTAGCAAGGCTTGCTTGACCTTTATATGCTAAATTAAGAAAGAATGGTGAAAAGTATTTCAACTCGTAAGATATACAATTAGTAAGGGACATTAAAGACAATGTCAAGAATTTGAAGCCTCTAGAACTACTGTTGGAAGATTGTTACTTCATAATTGAAATCAATCATTCTAAAGTAGGTTGGGATGCTATATGAAAGCCAAAAATTAACAAATATTCTCCAATAGCAAAGGAAAAAATATGCATATACGCCTCAAGAAGCTATAGATTAAAAATAGTCAATAATATTGATAGAGAAGTCTTAGTGGTAGTTCACGCAATAAACGCTTTAAAGTTATACTTAGGATTTAAGGAATTTCCCGTGCAAATAGACTGTGAACGATATGTAGATATTATAATAAAATTAATATTAATAGAAGTTCGACTAGAAGATGGGTCTTATTTAAAGGTACTATAGTAGGGAATGGTTATAGAGTAGTATTTGGATATATGAAAGGGAAGGATAAAAGCTTACCTGAATATTCTCTTGCTCATCACTTTTACAGGAATGAAGAGAGGACCGCTTCCTAAAGGAAATGAAGCATTCTATTTAGTGAAGAAAATAAAATCAATATATCTGCAAAGGGCGCATTCGATCTCAAACAAAAGAGGCATGTCCATATTTATAAAATCCAGCAATGCATACTAGATAATTTATGGTTTCAATATAATAATAAAAGAGAAGACAATTGGTACATGTTGGCAATCCTTAATATCCTATCAGAATACTTTAACATGTTGAACAAAGGAACACCCAAAGCTACAAAAGAGAAAGTGTAAAAAGAAATGACACTATATATAATATTTGATGGGAATAAATCGGGAATATACATGAGTTTTGAAGATGTTCTAAAAGAAAATTTTGATGCAAGACAAAAGAATGAACATTTAAAATGGAAAATATATGATGGCATCATTGAAGCTTAAAAATGCGCAAGAATTTTAATAGGGGAAAATTATTACATAGTCACAAAAGGGAGAGAATATATTCAAACTCGGAGAGGCATGGCTAACAATATGACCACTCCATCGTTTCCTAAATATACAAAGGGAGAAGAATCAAGCTCCCAGAAGGTTAAGGAAAAAGATTCCCCTAAATATCAGACATACGAAGAATGCCTTGTGCAAGGAACCAATATCTTGGATAATGAATACAACGCTTGTTGTTCTGGTGCGCTGGTCCTATGGGGCCTTAGCACGACGACTTCCTGACTATCTAATACAACAAGTTTTGCCCAGTTCCAGCGATGGAGCGACGATGATGGCGGCGCGCCTTTGGCTCGCTTTAGTGCTTGTAGTCATCGCTAGGTGCTTCACAGATCTAGATGTAATTTTTGCTATTGATGGTGTATTGTACTGCCATGATTGAAGATGAATAGATCGAAAATTTTCCCGCAAAAGGAAATACAGAGACATGATAAATGAAAAAAATAAGAGATCATGAAATCGGTGATGACAAAACTAAAAGAAGAAATTTCAAAATAATTATGATTCGAAACGAATGAAAATTTTGAAATCCAAAGAAAGAATATGATAAAAAAAATATGATCCCAATCTTTCCGATGGAGATCATATGGACATTGCCGGACACAAGATCCAATCGAATAGAAGATCATAAGCATAATCCTCAAATATATTTGAATATGAATTGATGTGACAATCAATTATTCGGTCGTAGAGGGCCTATACCGGCATATTGATATACTGAATATTGATAAATTATTATAAATAATATGGGCTGGGAAGACTCCTACCTAAAAAATTCTACAACATGATTATTTTTGTAACTAGAGGTCAACAAGGAGAAACGCCCGTAGAAGGAAAGGCCAAGAAGATGAGTTAAGCTAAACTCCTCAATCAAGAGAAAGTCCTTCATTCAATCTAGAATACTAAGCCATGCATGTTCAGCCACGCATGGATGGCTTACATAATACTTCATGGCAAGCAACGCTGCATGCAAGTCTTGAAATAAAATCCCCGATCTAAACAAAAGTTTTAACCAAAACAAAAACGTAGTCACACATCGAAATCTTGCATGGCCAGACTGCAACCAGCGATTCTTGATTGTGCAGACCACAGTGAACACAAGGTAGATAAAATATTGGGCTGGTTCATCGGCTTACATGGAGGAGCATGCATGATGAGTCAACCAATGAAACTGTCTCAAGGCATGTAGCAGTGCACCAGCAATAGAGGAATAAAGAAGGGACCGCACGGTGTCCGCGCACTGTAAAAGGAGGGGGGCTGAGAGCTACGAAAAACGCAGAACACTAGACTCCAGAGAATCACAACACTAGTAGAGCAAGAGCACCACCGCCCCCACTCATCGGTAGTAGTTGTCCCTTCCCCACTTGTAATAAAGCCTTATACTAAATGCATTGTGGTGAAATGTAGGAATAAAGTAGTCTTCTTATTTCCTATGTAATTCCTTTGGGTCTCCCAAAAGGAAAAGCCATATGTAAATTATTTTGTGAAATGAAGTAGTTTTGTGTTTCATTTGGTTTTTGTATTATGAAATTATTAGATGAGTTCTTACACTAGGGATGCTATAGGATAAACCTCCACCGGTAGTTCACTGTTTAGCCTTGTGTGGCATCTAATGAGAATATTGTGGTCGTAGGAAATGTTTCCTTTAGGTGAAACTGCATGGGATAGGAAATTTTTTTTTGCGGGGGGCATGGGATAGGAATTTATCCCCTAAGTTTGCAATAAAAACATCAAGTAAATTAACTTAGCCACTTCTGAAACAACATATGTCGAGTAGGACTAACACAACCACTGCACATACAGTCGGTCATTTTCTTGGTCTCGCCATCCTTAAAAGATCATGCAAAAAACAAATAAAATATAATAACTAGAATATCTAATTAAAATAAGTTTTCACTAATAGTTTTTAATGCTAAATAATTTCGAATTTCTTAATTAACTAAGTTTTTAATACTAAATAATATCTTGTTTGCAAATAAAAATTTATATCTGTGTGTGTTGATTGTGCTTATAATACTTGATTTTCTTTCATATACAAATCTTCTCCATTATTAATGCAAATAAATATTAATATTTTTAGAATATAGCAACTAAAAATATACGCTTTCATGGGCTTCAGAGTAGCGGACCATTATACACCCCTTGAAAGGAGCGCTCGATAAGAGAAATCATTAATTGAGGAGTACTCCTGGCAAAGATCACTCCCACTACCTCAGGTTGTGACAAGTGGTGCGCTGCATGTGCGCCACTTGTCGCAATCTGCAGCTTTTCCTTTTTTTTGGAGATCCATTTATTCAAAATGTTCTATCTCTAAAACCATGTGTCCAAATCTCGAACCATTTTCACCGTTGAATTCCTCGCGTCGAGATCTTTAAAACTAGATCTCGTGTTGATAGTTTTTGATGAACTTTTTTTCAATGAAATAAGGACGAAAAAAACAGGACAAAAAAACCGAGCCAAGAGCAAGGTCTTTTCCCTTTCCGAAATAGGCGCGACCGTGCCTCTCCCGAAAGCACAACCGTGCCTCTGGTGAAAGGAAAATAAAATAAAAAATAAACACTTTTTTCCGTTTCTGAGAGGCACGGCCATGCCTCCCGCGAAAGCACAACTGTGCCGCTCGCGGAAGAAAAACCATGCATCTCATGGAAGGAAAAAATAGAAAATGTGTTTTCTTTTCATTTCTGAGAGGCACGGCTATGCCTCTCGCGGAAGCGAAACGGTGCCTCTTGCGGAAGGAAAAAAACTGAAAACACATGTTTTTTTTCATTTCCAATAGGCACGTCCGTGCCTCTCGCGAAAGCACAACCGTGCCTCTTGCGGAATCAAAACCGTGCCTCTCGTGGAATAAAAAACAGAAAACGTGCTTTTTTTCGTTTCCGGGAAAACAAAAACATGCTTTTGCGAAAGCAAAAAACGAGTTTTTTCGTGCAAAAATGAAAAGTTTCAAAAAAAATTGGTCCAAAAGCTAAGGAAGACCAATGGAAAAGCAAAAAATCGAAAAAAAAACCGCTTAAAAATACGAAAACGCTTGCGGAAAAAATTCTGGAGGGAAAGCCCAGAGCGCGACACGTGGCGCGCTCTCAGCTCACCCACAAGTAATCATTGCGAGGCTCCTGAAGGAGCGCTCCTCAACTAGTTGCTCCCCCATAAGAGCCACTAAAGTTGTATATTGCGCCAAGTAATATACAAGTAAAGTAGTATGAGTACACAACGCCCACAGAAGTTCCCATTGTTTCAAAGCAGGTTGGCATATTGGGTATCTTCTAGCAGTTCGAACCACTGTTTTTTGGGCGCTTTTCTCTTGGTTTTCCTTTGGGGACTTTTTTTCTCTTTTTTAATTTATATTTTTCGTTTTTTATTTTTATTTTCATATTTTATTTTTTTCTCCTTTTTGTTTTAATTCTCATGGATATCTTAAAATACATGAATATTTTCAAATTCATGAACAATTTGCATTGTGTGAATATTTAAAATTTTGGGAACCTTTTTTCGAATCAAAGACATATTTCCTAATCCATGAAGGTTCTTCAAATATATGAACTTTTCCCAAATTCATGAGATTTATTCAAATTTGTGTAGATAAAATCAAATCCATGTTCTTCTTCAAATACACAATTATTTTTACAAATGGATGAACTTTTTCAAATTCATGATTTTTTTCAAACCCACCAACCAATTTTAAAATCTGCAACTTTTTGTATTTACTTTCCTTCTCTCAAAATTCTACGATTGAGAGTTAACCGATCAGTGGTCGACTAGTGAACCGTCCAGTCGAAGGAAGCTGGGATGATCAAGCAAGCGTGCAACTCATGTGTTGGACTAGCCCACGTGAGAGGAGCGCGTGAACGCCGGTTTCTTAACGGGTGCAAAGAGCACCGATTACGAGCCCTCCTCGCCTGGTCTCTAAATATTATATACCACTCAATTCAAGGGTTAGCATGCCTCAACATCGGGTGGCTGAGGTCCAATTGGAAGGCCACACATTTGTTTTTGTTATAAACTTTTATTAGATTTCACTTTTTAGGGAGCATGTAATCACTTTTAAAATTACATGAACACGTAGTATCCAATGTATTAAATTATCGAAATGTAAGATCATTTTCTTTGTATGCTAGAATAATTTCTGAAGGTGCCACAAATATCTATAAATTGTATGAAAAATTGTGTTTTTTTACATGAGCATTTTTATTTTCACATATAAAATTTATGTATTATTAACGCAAATATGCCAACACTTCTACAATTAATTAACTGGTGAAACACACATTTTAGATTATGTTATAAAAAATATTAAAATACATGTTAGGGGGGCGCGTAATGCCCAGCACAATATGCGCCCCCTAGAGGTGGCTCAGTGATAAGAGCCACTTAAAGTACATGTGTGCCCCTCCTCGATGCTCTCTTTTCTTCATCCTTAATAAGTTCTCTTATTCTATGATTTATACTCAGGCAAACGCCCCAAAGGCAGGTATATGGACTAACCATCCAATAGCTTTATAAATTTTCATCTTTTTAATTTCATATATGATTTTTTAACATATCTACAAAAGTATTGTCAAAATGATTTTAAATAATAAAAAATCATACGTTGCGATAATAAAGTTCCCTGATGCATTCTATCAGTAGTTGTTCCTGCAAGAAACAATGTGTATAACCAATAAATCCATGGGATAATATTTGTCAAATAGCTCCGTTGAGTCCAATGTTGGTTACGAAACCAATTAATTCCTACTATTATGAAATCCATGTGAGATATAGAGGAAGTAGCTATTCTTTTTTTGAAATTTCGTTGACCAAGAGAAGTTTAACTTGCATAAATTATTTCATCGCTCCTATTATTACCAATCAAGGCAAAGTAGAAAACGACCATGCTTATACAACATTTGCCGATTGCTGGATCTCTAGGTCGGAGAAGGGAGACAGGCAAGTACGCCAACCATGCAAGAAGATATGGCCGATGCACATTAATAGAGGGGAAGCGACTATAGGACCGGAATGGTAATTGAGCAATGTATACACTAATACATAATCATACTTTAGTTCAACCCCTCCACCGACGGGCTTAAATTTAGGACCATCATAAGTGTCATACGTGTGGCACATAGCAATTCCGTCCTGACGTTTTTTATTGACAACTTTAGTTGTCCGAAGATGGCAACTTTAGTTGTGAAGCATGACAACTTTTTGTTTGGATGGCAAGTTTCAATTTTTGGGGGGTTTTCTCGGATGGCAATTTTAGTTATAAAAACGCTAGGACGGTGTTACTCCGTATCACATGTTTGGCATTTATCATTCGGGTAAATTTAACCAGTACTAGTGTCGGTCACCACTCACATGCAAACCAACTACGACGTCAGGAATGATTTTTTAGGAGATAAATTTTTAATCATGTGAAATTACATTTCTCTTAGAGATAAAAGGGAAATTGATATATGAGCGATGCTAAATCCCTGTACTGTTTTTTTTTTTGGTTTATAAATCTAATCCCTGTATCGACATGCCTATCGTGGCCCATCACTGGGTTTTCAGTGGCCCAAAAAGAAAACCCTAATTACCCAAAACGAAGCCCTAATACTGCTCTATAAATTGCGCCTACCCCTCACGTTTTCGTTCACCGCCGCCACACCGCCGCTCTTCCCCTACGATCTATCCCTCCCCCTCCTCCTCAACGCAGCGGCAGCTCGACTCCGTCCCTGCTTGCTCTCCGAGGCGGCCGTTGAGACGAGATCTCCCCATACCACATAGCGGCAGCTCGGCTCCGTGCACGCGTATGGGAAGATCTCGCCTAAACAGCCGCTCCGTGTGAGCTTTACCTTTACGTATGATGATGCTGCTGTTTCATCCCCTGCATCGCGGTCTTCTTCAGTCCAGCTGAGAGTTCACTGCAGGGATTAAGGCTTTCAAACAATGAGGTCAGTGATGCAATTTCTTCTCATTGACATAAATTTTTAATTGCATGCACGTCTTCTTCGGCAGGTTCGGGTGCGCAAGTACGCGGTGCTGAGATGATCCTGTCGGAGTTCACGTGAGTCCTACTTGCCGAGATCGTCATCGTGTGTGTTGGTAACCTTGGTCCCTAGAGAGATCAGGACCATCGTTATTGCTTGCGTGAAGATAGGTCCAAAATTACTCCGTCATGCTTTGTGTATTGGGCCACGTTTTCCTTTAGTACCTCTTTCCGATCTGATGTAATCACGTTGTACTGTTGTTTCTAGGAGTTAGAGATTTGTAAGCATTTGAGGTTCGTGACAAAGATCAGCCTGCCATCATGCTTCTGTGAAGAAAGTGGCTTAGTACCACCTTGTTCCTTTACAGGCAATCCCATAAACTTACGTTTGCGAGTTAAAATCAGAAAGCCGCCTTGAAAAATAATGAGATGGTAAAGTGTGGCGTTTATATGCCCGGGGAGAAAAAACAAACTTCTCTTAACTCCGAGAGAGATCTTGATTTTGGGATTTGTGTGGAATTTAATGGGAGGAAAAGACCCAGTTTCGGAAGACAATTAATTCTCCAGATCCGATTTGTGGCCAATTAGAATTAAATAGACAGGTATGGTTGGCCAATTATAGAATTAATTAATAAATGGGAGAGAGGGATTAAAATTTTGCTAAACCCCTCCCACTCACCGTGCTCCAAGCCCCTCCCACTCCCACATGTGGTGTCAACGGCTTAAAATTTTACATATACAATTTTGCTAAACCACATCTAGATGTGCTTTAAGTATGGGGGATGCTAGGCGCCGGCGCACCGGCCCAACAGTTGGGCCGGTCGAGGCCTGGCCGCCCGATGCCGGAATTAAAGACCGTCAGATCTGTTTCTCGCTTCGTCCTCCTCACGAGTCCCTTTTTCCAAAAGAAAATTGCAATGGCCCGAGCGCCGCCGATTCGCCATACCCTGCGAGAAAACGGCCGAGCCTGAACCACCACCGCGGCGTTCCTCGTCGCCTGTGGGCGCCCTCGCTGGCCATCGCGCTTGCCGAGATCCGGGCTCGCCATGGATGCAGCTCCGCGGCCCGAGCTCGTCGGAGTTCTGCGCTCGCCATGGATGCAGCTCCGCCGCCCGCACTTGCCATGGATGCAGCTTCGCCGCCCGCGCTCGCCATGGATGGATCCCGCCGTCGCCGCCCGCGCACGCCATGGATGCAGCTCTGCCTCGCCAGCGATTGACTGGTTCCAGCAAATAGAATTGCCCGTTGTAGCATTTTTCGTTGTTGGTCGTAGCAAAATGGAGACACGGTTGCAGCAAGAAAGAAACATGATCGTTATCGCTGGTTGTAGCTCGCCGTTGCAGGTAGCAACATTTGCATCTAAAATGAACAGATGTAACAAAACCCGTTGCCGGACGTAGCAAATACCTACGACGGTTGCAGCAAAAAGTCGTCATCGCCGTCGCGGGTAGCAACTCGGTTGTGATGGATGTAACAAAACATTATGCCGGTTGTAGCAAAAAGTAGACGGTGGCAGCAAAAATTCATCCTCGCTGATAGTAGCAAATTGTCTCGCTGGTAGTAGCAAAAGTAAACGGCGGTTGCAACAAAAACGGTCGTCTCCCCATCGCGAGGCACGTTATGGCCATTTGGTTGTAGCAAAAAAAAATTAGCGGCCGTAGCAAAATTAGATTATGGTTGTAGCAAAAAACTTTGTCGTCATTGTCACGACAGGCGGAGTGGTCAGTTTGGTTGTAGCAAATTTTGTGGCCAGTCGTAGCAAAAACTGACAATGGTTGTAGCACCGGCTGATTAGTTGTTTGCCATTGCTGGCGATGGTCATCTCAGCCATCTCATCATAAAATTTCGGTGGTCCGTGGTTCGCAGCACCTAGGCTCGCTGCCCCATGCCCTTTTCGTGTCTAACTCCAAGGAGTTAGGGGTCGTCGGGAGCAGGAAGGATGTGAGGACGAAGACATGAATCTGTCGGAGGTGAGAGGAAGAGCTTGCCGAGAAGGAAGAAAAAAAGAGGGATATAGGAGAGGTCGCTCCGGTGGTGGAACTCGCCGGGAAGCCGTGGTGGACCGGCGGAGCGAGAAACGGCTCAGGGGGTCATGGGGGAGCAGATAAGGTTGCGATGCGTTTGTGGAAGAAGACAATTAGGAAAGAAAAACTGTGATGTGTGGGTCTGTGTCCAACGCAGGTGGTGGGATGCCAGACGCACGATCGAAGAGAAACGCACGGCCCACGCGCGACCGGCCGAAGTTTCAGCCGGTCCGCCGGGTGGAAACGTTTCCCTTTAAATATTGTACATATCTAAGTCTTATATGAGGCCTCCATGCGGCGGTGGGGTCCCCTGAGAAAGAGAGAGAGAGATGAGCGACGCGAGAAGAGAAAAATGATGGAGAAGGAGAGGGGGAGTCGCGGATAAGAGAAGGACGTCTGCGTGCAGGCCCTTTGACCGCGTGGCACGTGTGTGGACAAGGTACCGGCCGAGCGTTCTGCCGGCGCGCTGAGCCCAAATGTTTTCCTTTCGCTTATGTACACATATACACTTGAAATAGCTTGCTCACCCAAATTTTGTGACGACACTTGACATCATAGTCAGTGTGTGCTTCGCCGCTGCTCCTAGTGCCTCCTTCCTCGACCTGCCGGGACACCCCGAAACGGCGGAAGCGAAAGCGAAGCCCCTACAATCGAAACGTCTGCGAAGCAATCTCTCCTCATAAGCTAGTCACCCCGTCTCATTCCCCATCTATCTCTACCCAAATCAAAACGGCATGCGACGACGGATGCAGCAGAAACCCAGGCACGATCGAGGGTAGAACCGGCGGTTACGAGGCATGGGCAGGATAATCTTCACCTACTTGATCTGTGTGTGTTCCCCGCGATACACCTGCAGCCCTGGGTGTTGTGTCCCCTCTCCGTCTTTGTGCAAGATTCTACCCACAACCTCTTCTTTGTGGCACATGTTGATCGTGCCATGCCCCCCATCGATCTAGTTATTACAGGTCCAGTTCTTAATCTAGAGACTGTAAAATTCTTGTCTCTGAAACTGCACAACTGATCTATGTTGGAAAGTTGGTGTCTTGCATGGTTGATGCAAACATTGAATTATAGAATTGTTTTGAGATGTTCAAACTTGATACGATCCTTCTGTACCGAGATGATTGTTGTACTGAAATGTCACCCTTAAATTTTAACTGTCCTTCCAATGTTGTAGTTCAAATTCACATATATATGTACAAATGCCTACCAAGACGAAAACCATTGATGCCACCAATATATTGCAACTATTTTTTTTTACATGAAGCTAGATAAAATGCACTCTTACTTTGTTGTTCCCTGCTACAAGCTTAGCAGATGGTGTGTGCGTATCCATGAATTTCTATATTAATATGAATGAATTGTCCAACTTTTGTGTATACATAGAACTTCACAGCCATGTCAAATACCTACATGGTCAGATTGTTTAGTAATATACTTAGTTGATGAATTGTAATCTTTTCTTGCAGTTTATTCTTGCAATCATTAGCGAGAGCTAGCAAACATCATAGGCCAGGATCCATCTGTGCCCACAATCATGTCATGTTGTAGGTACGGTTCGTATGAACTTCCTCTTTACACGTTTAAATGCAATTGTTTCCTTGCTTAAGGCTTAGTCGAGCTCTACTGTGTCGTGCGCGTTGGTCACCGCGTGTACCCGGATCGGAGGCGGCTCACCCTGGCGACGGGTGATCTGTCGCCCATGGTTCTCTCTCCGTTGACTTCACCATGTCCGGGATCACGTTTTGAGGCGTTGGGCGTCGAGGGAGAGGAACATGCTGACGTCGGGGAGTCGTCCCGCTTAGCGTCTCATATGGCTGATGTGGTACTCACCGGCGGCGAGGTTGCAGACGAGGGAGGACATTGGTCCACTGTCAAGTCTAGGAGGAAGAAGTAGAAGGAGGAGATTGCTCAGGAGTTCTGGGCGGACATTGGGTACCCCACGCCGGCGTCACGCGTTTGGGAACGGGGCTCGCCGTCGACATCGTCTACCCTGCAGGTGAGAGCTAGTTCAGTTTCAGCTGATGTTCGTCTGGATGATGCTCGCAGGTCCTCGCCAGATCGTATGGACGTCAGACCCGTGTGCAGCGAGCATGAAGCACCAGTGTCTTCTCCAAGTGGTCGCTCCTCCCCGAGGGGCGCAACGTCGCCGGAGAAAGTGCTGGCAAACTCGACGGCTCCTTCAGTTCGGGCGCAGCCCAAGGGCGTTCGAATCCGGCCATGGCATGGGCCACTGCCACGTCCTCGGGTGACGCTGCCGGTGGCCCGCGTCCTCGGTTGCCGCTCAACAGGAGGAAGCTCCTGCCAACGTGCCTAAAACCAAGAATGAAAAGATGCACTGTTTCAAATGCCGGTCTAATGATCACCTGTCATGCCTCGTTGTCCCGTTCTGAAGCAGCCACGGCCCTCGGCATCTTTTTGTGGACAAGGATCTAATGCTTCCATGTTCATTCAAATCCCGGAGCACGTGTGCAAGGACATCGACACTTCTCCATCAGCATCGCCAATTGCCTTAGAGCATCTCCAGCCGTTCGGCCCCCAGGGCGCCAAAAAAGAGCGGCCTGGGGGCAAGCCGGCGGCAAACTCGGCGCTGGGTGCCGTTGGGCTCCCAGCCGTCACCACCAGGCGTCGATTTTGGCCCATTATTCGGCCCAATTGTATCCAAAAACGGCCCGGTATCTGCGTGAATGGGCCCATATTCGGCGCGGTTCGGTTTGTTTCGGCGTGAATTTTCGCATACAAATAAAAATCAATTAGTCCATCACATAGTTTGGCATGGTTCGGCGTGTTTCGGCGTGTTTCATCACATAAATCAAATAGTTCAACAAATAGTTCAATACAAATTATATAGTTTAACAAATAAAAACTCAAGTTTCATCAAACGTCATTCCCCGCGTCGCCCCGGCCTCGCCCTTGAGCCTCCATAGGCGCTCCACTAGATCGTGTTGCAGTTCTTGATGCACCTGTGGGTCTCGGATCTCCTGACGCATATTGAGGTAGTCAGTCCAGGTTGCCGGTAGCTGGTGATCAACTTGGGCAAGAGGACCCTGCCTGTAATATGGTTCAATGTCAAACACTGGCTCTTCCTGCTCGCTCTCAATGATCATGTTGTGCAAGATGACACAGCAAGTCATGATCTCCCACATTTGATCTTTCGACCAGGTCTGAGTAGGGTACCGGACAACAGCAAATCAAGATTGGAGCACACCAAATGCCCGCTCGACATCCTTCCTGCAAGCCTCCTGAACCTTCGCAAAGAAGGCGTTCTTGGATCCCGGCACAGGGTTTGAGATAGTCTTCACAAATGTCGACCATCTCGGATAGATGCCATCAGCTAGATAGTACCCCTTGTTGTACTATCGCCCATTGACCTTGAAGTTCACCGGCTTACTGTGACAGTCAGTTTTCGGCTTCCTCCACTGAGGTGCTTAACCATACGAACTGGAAGCACAATCACAGTGGTTCGCCCTTTGCACACCTAGCCGAACAGAGCGAAACGTAGGAGGCAAGCACAGGAGCCGACCAACCCAACTATTTACCAAAGACACAAGTCGAAACCGATGCATATATAACAATATCCGAGAATGTTTTTGCAGAATTTCTAAAGGTGTCCGGTGTCGTGGTTCTAAGTCTGACAGTAGAGTGGGGGGTAGGTATGGAGAGGCAAGGTCCTAGCTATGGAGAGGTTGTAAACACAAGCGATGTACGAGTTCGGGGCCTTCTCGGAGGAAGTAAAAGCCCTACGTCTCGGAGCCCTGAGGCGGTCGAGTGGATTATGTGTATAGGTGTTACAAGAGTGCGAACCCCCCTGCCTGTGGAGGGGGGTGGCTTATATAGAGTGCGCCAGGACCCCTGCCAGCCCACATAATGAAGGGGTTTAAGTACATTAAGTCTGGGACATTACTGGTAACGCCCCACATAAAGTGCCTTAACTATCATTAAGTCTATTCAATTACAGGTCGTTGCAGTGTAGAGTGCCTTCTGACCTTCTGGTGGTCGAGTGAATCTCCATGGTCGAGTCCTTCTAGTCAGTCGAGTGGGTTCCTCGTTGGTCGACTGGAAGGTGATCTCTTCTAAGGATGTCCTTGGGTAGGACATTTAGGTCAGGCCTATGACCCTACCCTAGGTACATGAATCCATCATTAGCCCCCGAATGGATTGAGGCTTGAATGAGGAAGGAGTTGATGCTGTTTCCGATTGATTTTTGGTATACTGGCTATGCGTCGTTCGCGACCAAGATCTTCTTTGTTGATAACGAGCAACTTTTCTTCAGTCGACTCGATCCATTCTTGTCTTTCGTCGAGTGATCTTTTAGACTTTGCCGGTTCCCGAGCGACGGATCGCAGGAAATCTCGCGTCTGACAGACCGACCTGCCGCTCGCGGATTCCACGGGATACGAAATTTGGGGAAGCGCGCGAAGCGGAACGAACCGCGGCGCTCGGACGGGACAGGACATAGACGCCTCGATCTCCGCGCCGCTTTTTCCGCCACGTATCGTGTCAATGCAACTGTTTCGAGATATGATTAGATTGACCAGGTCCACCTGTCATCCACTCGGAAGGGATGTTATAAATGCGACTAGTGAGGGTTTCTGAACAGTGCTCCATTCTTTCTCCTCTGCTCTCCTCGTCTCCGCCCAACGCACCCGCTTTCGCCTCCGCAAAGCTCTTCTTCGCGCACCTCGCCGGCAGCCATGGTCAAGGAGAAGACGGCGGTGCTGGAGCGCGCAAAGAAGGCGTCGGCGACGGAGAAGGCGTCGGCGGTGGAGAAGGCGAAGGGGAGATCCACCAGCCGCAGCGGGTCTTCGTCGAGATCCCGCCTGTCGAAGGGCTGGGTCCAGGGAGATTGGATCCAGTCGACCATCAGGGAGAAGGATCTCCTCGACATGGCCGATGACGGGCTGATCCCCCACGGCGTCGCAAACTTCCAGGAAAAGAGTGGCAACCCCAGCGGGAAGAGGGTGAGTGTGTGCTCCTGGCTACTCATGTCGATCGAGGATTTTCTCTTCCATCGAGCGTTTTCTTTCGTGGTTTTTTGAACTTCTTTGGAGCCCAACTCCACCACTTTACTCCGAACTCCATCGCGTATCTTGCTGCGTTTGTATCCATGTGCGAGAACTTCCTAGGCTGTCGACCGCACTGGGGCTTGTTCAAGCACATCTTCACGTGTCGTTCTCAGACCGTGAAGAAGGCGAGTCCAGGCGATGAGAAAACCCAAGTTGTCCAAATGTGCGGGGGCCTGGGAATTCAAGTGAGGAATAAGAGCACCTTCCCAGCTATGACGTTTCCCGAGTCGGTCAGGGGCTGGCAGTCGACCTGGTTCTACTGCCAGAATGAGCCGACGCCGGGGCAGTCGAGTGGACTCCCTCCATTCACCATGAGCCGAGTGAACAAGCCCTCCTCTCTGAAGGTGGTTCCGGAGGAGAGAGCCGATGTGAAGATGTTGATGGATCGCGTGGTGCAGTTGGTTCGGGACGGCGTGACTGGCATGGACCTTCTGGAGGTTTTCCTTCGGCGGCGTATCCAGCCTCTTCAGTTCCGGAGCCATTGCATGTGGTTGTACTGCGGAACTGAAGACGAGACTCGAGTCCACCCGGAAGCAGTCGACGACGCCACGGTGGAAAGATGGATGGCCGTGGTCACTGGGAACAAGGATAATCCCCGTGGATCCAGGAGGATTCCTCCACTCGACCATCACAGCGTTCCAGACAAGGTACATTTGCTCTGCTTTCTATTGTATATTTGTCGAATTTGTTTCTGTATGTTCTGCAACTTGGTCGATTGATCTCTGTCTTGACGTCTTCCAGGCCCTTACCGAGCTGTATTCGATGCCCAATGGAGCTCAGGCTCCGACTGAGGAGGGAGAAGCCAGCGGGGGCGAGAGCCAGGATGAGTGGGATTCAGACGCTGCCGAAGATGACGACGATGACGACGACGATGATGAGGACGAAGAAGAGGAGGAGGAGGAGGTTGCACCACCGCGCTCGGAAAGACGGTCGAAACTTGTCCATGACCCCGCGACTGAACGCGGTAAGGGGGTTGCGACTGCCCCGCAGTCGACCAAACGCCCTCGGACCGCTTCTCCGGTGCCGAGTGAAAAGGCGCCGAAGCAGTCGAAGGTGGCTCCGTCGAAACCCACCAAGCTCCTGCCGAAGATGAAGGTGTCCATCCCCACCATATCTGGGTAAACATGTTACTTGAGTCTCCTTGTTTTGTATAAGCTTTATCTCTAGTTGATACTTGAGTTAGTCGACTGATTCTTTGGAACTTCAGTGCTGCAACTTCTGAGATCTCAGGCAAGGCTGACGACCATGAGATGGAGGACGCAGCAACCTCAAATCCTGGTACTATACTCTCAATTCTGTCCTTAGTCGACTGAGTCATGATTTCTAACTTTGATTCTTTCTGAAATCCATAGCAATCACCTAGTGGGTGTGTCGATAAAAAACTCCGTGTTAGCGGGGGCACGCTGAGTGCACCCGTTGGGTGTAGTCCCCAAGGCTAAGGTCGACTGCTGGCAGTCGGCCTTAGGCTTTATAAGTAAAGGTTGTTCATCATTCGACTGGGGCGAATGAGTTTCCGAAACCAGTGGGGGCACGCTGAGTGCACCCACTGGGTGTAGTCCCCGAGACTGTGGTCGACTGCTGGCAGTTGATTACAGTCTGAAGAAGATATTTTTTTGGTCGACTGGTCGACTCTGTCTTGAACAGAACCAACGGGGGCATGCTGAGTGCACCCAGTGGGTGTAGTCCCCGAGACTACGGTCGAATGCTTGCATTCGACTGTAGTCTTAGAAACGTATGATTTTTCCCTATCCACTCGGAAGTGAATCATCTTTGATATTTTGTCGATTGGTTCTTCGTAGAAATCCTGTGACCTTGTGGATCGCTATACGGAACTGGAGCAGAAGCACATTCAGCTCAAGCTGGATCTGAAGCTAGTGTAGGAGAATCTGACGAAGGCGATGGAGGAGACCAAAGGTATGTTCGGTGAGACCTCGACGACTCCTTTTTCCTTCCATTTGTTTCGAAATCTGTCTTTGTTGTAACTTGCAGGCAAGGTGAAGGAGGCCCAGAAGAAGAAAGACCTTGAGCTAGCTGAGAAGACCAAGCTTGCTGACGAGAAGTTAGCTTCAGTCACCAAGCTTGAACAGGAAAATACCAATCTGAAAACTGCTCTGGCGATTGCCACCAAGGATGTCGACCGACTGAAAACTGACAAGACTACCTTGACCGAGAAGATCAACCAGTTGACTGGGAAGAAGAATGACCTGGAAGGCTTCCTGGGTGGTCTTGCCAAGAAATTGTTCCTTATGCTCGAAGGTAATCTTTTACACTCGACCAACATTTCCAACTGTGATGCTTACATTCGACCACTGTCTTGACTCGGCGTTTTGTCGTTGCAGAATTCTGTCGAAACTTTGAAGAAGAGACTAGCCAGTTGGAGCCGAACCTTGACCCTGTCAATTCTCCGGTGAATGATGAAGTTGCCATGAATGTCTTCCGACTGGAGTCCCGCGTTGCAGCTGTCGTGGACTATCTTGCAAGGCTGAAGGCCGCCACTTCTCGCATCGACTCGACGCTTTGGCCCAGGGCGACACTTCAGAATGACCTCGAGTCGTTGATGGCTCGACTAAACGCGGTCCCCGACCGTGTGCAAGAGTGGAAGAAGTCCTCGGCTCGGTGTGGCGCAGATGTTGCCCTGAGTCTGGCCCGAGTCCACTGCAAGGACGCACGAGAAGAGAAGCTGGCGGCTCTCTGAGTGGCCAACACCAAGAAACACGACTTCAGGTCCTTCATGGAAACTTTCATCGCTGCTGCTACCCGGATCGCAGACGGGATCGACCTCGATGAGTTCGTTGCTCCTTCCAGCCCTCCACAGGAGGGGTAAAAAACTTTCTTTAAGCCCGACACTTTAAATTTGCCTCGGTATGCCGAGTGGAATTGTAACCGATAAACCTTAACAGGCTTACTGCCTGAGCACTCTCGGTTCCTTTAGGTATCGACCTAAACTTGGATTTGATGTTTGGATATGATTGCTCTTGGGTCGAATTGTCCTTTGCAGGTTCACAGCAAGATGCCCACTGCAGTCGACTTATTCCTTAGGCGTGCACTGGGCTGCAGCTAAGCCCCCGAGTGAGAGGTTTGCTCTTCACTCGGTAGGATTTCTTATACCTTAGGCGAGCACTGGGCTGCAGCTAAGCCCCCGAGTGAGAGGTTTGCTCTTCACTCAGTAGGATTTTTTATAACTTAGGCGAGCGCTGGGCTGCAGCTAAGCCCCCGAGTGAGAGGTTTGCTCTTCACTCGGTAGGATTTTTTTATAACTTAGGCGAGCGCTGGGCTGCAGCTAAGCCTCCGAGTTAGAGGTTTGCTCTTCACTCGGTAGGATTTTTTATAACTTAGGCGAGCGCTGGGCTGCAGCTAAGCCCCCGAGTGAGAGGTTTGTTCTTCACTCGGTAGGATTTTTTATAACTTAGGTGAGCGCTGGGCTGCAGCTAAGCCCCCGAGTGAGAGGTTTGCTCTTCACTCGATAGGATTTTTTATAACTTAGGCGAGCGCTGGGCTGCAGCTAAGCCCCCGAGTGAGAGGTTTGCTCTTCACTCGGTAGGATTTTTTATAACTTAGGCGAGCGCTGGGCTGCAGCTAAGCCCCCGAGTGAGAGGTTTGCTCTTCACTCGGTAGGATTTTTTATAACTTAGGCGAGCGCTGGGCTGCAGCTAAGCCTCCGAGTGAGAGGTTTGCTCTTCACTCGGTAGGATTTTTTATAACTTAGGCGAGTGCTGGGCTGCAGCTAAGCCCCCGAGTGAGAGGTTTGCTCTTCACTCGGTAGGATTTTTTATAACTTAGGCGAGCGCTGGGCTGCAGCTAAGCCCCCGAGTGAGAGGTTTGCTCTTCACTCGGTAGGATTTTCACGTTGTATTTGTGGCGAAGCTCGGAGGAGAGAGTCGCAGTCTATCTGCACCTCGTCCTCCTTGCGAGCCCACATTATACTTATGGCGTAGCTCAGAGGAGAGGGTCGCAGTCGACCTGCACCTCGTCCTCCTTGTGAGCACACACATTGTACTTATGGTGTAGCTCAGAGGAGAGGGTCGCAGCTGACCTGCACCTCGTCCTCTTTGCAAGCGTATGTTGTACTTAGGCGAGTACTTGGACTGCAGCTAAGCCTCCGAGTGGAAGTCTGGCTTATCACTCGGTAGGATTTTTTATAACTTAGGCGAGTACTTGGACTGCAGCTAAGCCTCCGAGTGGGAGTCTGGCTTACCACTCGGTAGGATTTTTTATAACTTAGGCGAGTAATTGGACTACAGCTAAGCCCCCGAGTGGAAGTCTGGCTTACCACTCGGTAGGATTTTTATAACTTAGGCGAGCACTGGGCTGCAGCTAAGCCCCCGAGTGGAAGTCTGGCTTACCACTTGGTAGGATTTTTATAACTTAGGCGAAACGGATTCGCGGCTAAGCCTCCGAGTGGAAGTCTGGCTTACCACTCGGTAGGATTTGTACAAACTTAGGCGAAACGGATTCGCGACTAAGCCACCCACTGGGGGAAAAAGTGACAAAAATTATGAAGGAATTATGGCACTATTATTTCGAAATCCATGAACTACAGAAGTATTTTATTACAACTCATCCGAGTGGAAAACTTTAAGTGTAAAACGGGCGGAGCAGATCCGCATTCCAAGCTCGGGGCTCTTCGATATTGTGTTCGACGTTGTAGAAACGGTATGCTCCGTCGTGGAGAACTTTGGTGACGATGAAGGGTCCTTCCCAAGAAGGAGCGAGCTTATGCTGTTTCTGCTGATCCACTCGGAGAACTAGATCTCCTTCTTGGAAGGCTCGACCCCTCACATTCCTGGCGTGAAAGCGACGCAAGTCCTGTTGATAGATGGTCAATCGGATCAGAGCCATCTCCCTTTCTTCCTCTAGAAGGTCGACTGCGTCCTGACGTGCTTTCTTAGCTTCTGCTTTGTTGTAGAGTTCAACTCGAGGAGCATTGTGAAGAAGATCACTCGGCAAGACTGCTTCAGCTCCATAGACCAAAAAGAATGGAGTTCTTCCGGTCGACCGATTGGGTGTGGTCCGCAAACCCCAAAGCACCGAAGGGAGTTCGTCGACCCATGCTCCAGCCGCGTGCTTGAGATCACGCATCAGTCGGGGTTTTAAACCCTTGAGGATTAAGCCATTGGCTTGCTCTGCTTGTCCATTCGACTGCGGATGAGCGACCGAAGCGTAGTCGACTCGTGTGCCTTGAGCGTTGGAGAAATCCTTGAATTCTTCCGAGTCAAAGTTCGACCCATTATCCGTAATGATGCTGTGCGGGACTCCATATCTGAACGTCAGCTCCCTGATGAAGGTAACCGCAGTACCGGCGTCAAGATTCTTGATTGGTTTAGCCTCAATCCACTTCGTGAACTTGTCGACTACGACCAGTACGTGCGTGAAACCACTTCGACCTGTTCTCAAGGGACCGACCATGTCCAACCCCCATACTGCGAACGGCCAGACGAGTGGAATGGTCTTCAGAGCTGACGCGGGCTTGTGTGACATATTGGAGTAGAACTGACATCCTTCGCACTTGTCCACTATTTCCTTTGCCATCTCATTCGCCCTTGGCCAGTAAAATCCAGCTCGGTATGCTTTGGCTACAATGGTCCGAGAGGACGCATGGTGACCACAGGTCCCCGAGTGGATATCATTGAGAATGATTCGACCTTCTTCTGGCGTTATGCATTTTTGACCAACCCCAGTCGGGCTTTCTCTATACAGCTGTCCTTTGATAACGGTAAAGGCTTTGGATCGACGGACGATCTGCCGAGCCTCTTCCTCATCCTCTGGGAGCTCTTTTCTCAGGATATACGCGATATAGGGAATTGTCCAGTCGGGAGTGACCACTAAAACCTCCATGACCAAGTCGACCACTGCTGGGACCTCAACCTCAGTCGGATCTGTGGCACTCTTGGGCTGTGGAGCTTCCTCTGTGAAGGGATCCTCTTTAACTGACGGAGTGTGTATATGCTCCAAAAACACACCACTCGGAATGGCTTCTCTTTTGGAAACTATCTCTGCCAGATCATCTGCTGCTTGATTTTTCAGTCGGGGGATGTGATGGAGCTCCAACCCCTCGAACTTCTTTTCCAGCTTCCTCACTGCATTGCAGTATCCAGTCATGGCTGGGCTTCTCACGTCCCACTCCTTCATCACCTGGTTGACCACTATATCTGAATCGCCATAAACCATCAGGCGACGGACGCCGAGTGAGATGGCCATGCGCAATCCATATAAAAGGGCCTCATAGTCTGCCTCATTGTTGGAGGAATCAAAGTGAATCTGGAGCACATACCTAAGCTTATCTCCTCTGGGGGAAACCAGAACAACCCCAGCACCAGAACCATTCAGCATCTTAGAGCCATCGAAGAACATGGTCCAATGCTCCGAGTGAACTTCAGTCGGCTGCTGTTGTTCAATCCACTCAGCGAGGAAATCTGCTATTGCCTGGGACTTAATGGCTTTCTTTGCCTCAAACTTGATATCAAGGGGAAGAAGTTCAATCGCCCATTTCGCCACTCGACCAGTTGCATCTCTATTGTGCAGAATCTCTGATAGTGGGGCGTCGCTGACGACTGTGATAGAATGATCAGAGAAATAATGAGCAACCTTCTTCGTGGTCATGTATATTCCATACACAAGCTTCTGACAATGAGGATATCTCTACTTGGATGGAGTCAAGACTTCAGACAAATAATACACCGGGCGCTGAACTTTGAAGGCTTTTCCTTCTTCTTCCCGCTCGACCGTAAGTACTGTACTGACGACTTGTCCTGTGGTTGCAATATAAAGCAACAGAGGCTCTTTGCTGATTGGAGCAGCAAGCACCGGCTGGGTGGAGAGCAGAGCTTTTAGCTCGGCAAACGCTGCATCAGCTTCTGGAGTCCACTCGAACTTGTCTGCCTTCTTCATCAGTCGGTAAAGAGGCAATGCCTTTTCACCGAGTCATGAGATGAATCGACTTAATGCGGCCAAGCATCCAGTAAGCTTCTGGACATCGTGCACTCGCACAGGGCGTTTCATTCGGAGAATAGTGCCGATCTTCTCTGGATTAGCGTCGATCCCTCGCTCGGAAACGAGAAAACCGAGTAACTTTCCACCAGGAACTCCGAATGTGCACTTCGATGGATTGAGCTTGATATCATACCTTCTGAGGTTGGCAAATGTTTCGGCGAGGTCAGCAAGCAGGTCGGAACCTTTTCACGACTTAACGACGATATCATCCATATACGCTTCCACATTCCGACTGATTTGAGTGAGAAGACACTTCTGAATCATTCGCATAAATGTGGCTCCGGCATTCTTGAGGCCGAATGGCATGGTGATATAGCAGAAGCACCCGAATGGAGTGATGAAAGCTGTTTTTATTTCGTCGGGTCCATACAGAAGGATCTGATGATACCCGGAATATGCGTCTAGAAAAGACAATCTCTCACATCCCGCGGTCGAGTCAACAATTTGATCTATGCGAGGGAGAGGAAAATGATCTTTCGGGCAGGCCCGATTGATGTGCTTGAAGTCAATGCACATGCGGAGTGAGTTGTCCTTCTTGGGAACCATGACGACATTAGCGAGCCACTCGGAGTGGTATATCTCTCAGATAAATCCTGCCGCCAACAGTCGAGCCACTTCGTCACCAATAGCTTTTCTCTTCTAGACGGTGGACCGCCGAAGATGCTCTTTGACTGGTTTTGCTGATTTGTCGACTCTGAGGCGATGCTCAGCCAGTCCCCTGGGAACACCTGGCATGTCAGCTGGCTTCCATGCAAAAATGTCCCAGTTCTCACGGAGGAACTGGATGAGCGCTTCTTCCTATTTCGGGTCGAGTGTCGTGGAGATGTGGGTCGGGGCTGCATTGGGGTCGGTCGGGTGAATGTGAACAGGCTTCGTCTCACCAGACGACTGAAATGCAGATTCTGTGGCTGGTTTCTTGGATCGCAACAAATCACTCGGATCTGCGTTTTTCTTGTATTCTTCGAACTCGACCGCTGTCACCTGGGAATCGGCAATCTTCGAGCCCTTCTGAAAGCACTCTTCTGCCTTTTTCCGATCGCCAGTGACAGTGATCACTCCTTTGGGACCTGGCATTTTCAGTTTGAGGTACACATAACATGGTCGAGCCATGAACCGTGCATAGGCGGGCCTCCCCAAAATGGCGTGGTACACGCTCTGAAAATCCACAACCTCAAAGGTCAACTTTTCCTTGCGAAAATGCTTTGAGTCGCTAAAAACCACGTCCAGAGCTATTTGGCCGAGTGAGTCGGCTTTCTTCCCTGGTATGACTCCGTGGAAACTCATGTTGCTGGTGCTCAGTCGGGACATCGGGATGCCCATTCCTTTCAGTGTGTCTGCATACAACAAGTTCAGCCCACTACCACCGTCCATCAGCACTTTCGTCAGTCGAGTGCCTTCGACAACTGGATCGACCACCAAAGCTTGCCTCCCAGGGATGGCAATATGAGTCGGGTGATCAGATTGGTCGAATGTGATGGGTGTTTGGGACCATCTCAGATAACTTGGTTTTGCTGGGGCAACCATATTCACCTCACGGTTAATGACTTTCAGTCGACTCTTGCTTTCCACATCCGCGAAGATCATCAGAGTGGAGTTGACATGCGGATATTCTTCCTCACTGTCCTCTTTGTCTCCGGCCTTGTCTGACTCCTTCTCCTTGTCCTTAGACTGTTTTCCCTGAAACTGCTGGATCAGGAGTCGACACTGGCGAGTGGTGTGCTTTGGGTAAATGATGTTGCCCTCTTCATCTTTCTTCGTGTGGATGTGGCATGGCATATCCATCACGTCGTTTCCTTCTTTATCCTTTACTTTCTTAGGATTCCAGGATCCTTTTGGCTTCCCTTTGAACTTTCCCTGAGTCACGGCCAGGGCCTCTCCAGGAGCTGCTGGCTCGGCTTTCCGCTTCTGTTTCCGACTGGAATTTCCCTTCTCCGACTGACTTGGCTTATACTTGCCGCTTCGGAGTCGGTCCTCTTCCTCGCCATTGGCGTACTTGGTAGCAATCTCCATCATTCGACTCAGAGTCATGTCCCCAGTTCGACCAAACTTCAGACTCAATTCCCTGTTCTTGACGCCATCTTTGAAGGCGCAAACTGCTTAATGATCAGACACATTTTCCACAGTATGGTGCAGAGTGATCCACCTCTGAATGTACTCTCTGAGAGTCTCATTGGTCTTCTGCAGACAAACTTGCAGTTCTGTCAAACCAGCTGGTCGCTTGCTAGTTCCTTCAAAAATTCTGACGAACACTCGGGACAAATCTTCCCAAGTGTAAATACTGCTAGGAGGTAACTGATTCAACCACGCTCTGGCTGAACTTTCCAGCATGAGGGGCAAATGCTTCATGGCCACCTCGTCATTCCCACCACCGATCTGAACAGCCACTCGGTAGTCCTCAAGCCAAGTTTCAGGCTTGGACTCCCCAGTGAATTTGCTGACTCCTGTCGCCAACCTGAAATTGGGGGGAATCACTGCGGCTCTGATAGCCCTGCTAAAACACTCTGGACCAGAAACATGCACTCGACTGCTCGTGGGTGCATCTCTCTCGGGTCCACCTCGATGGGCTCTGTTCCGGTCAACCAAGCCTTGCACGATAATGGATCGCGCATCGAAGCCTGGTTCCCTGGGATCGACTAGAACTCTTCGCCCCGCACTGAATTGACGCCTGTCATCCTGTCGCCGAGGAGCGTAAGACCCTTCCCTCGGAGGGGAAACGGGCACTCGACGCCTGTCATCTCGGTCGTGTCGGTCTCCATACTGATCTCGCTGGTTGTCGCTCCTTCCCGCCGCGGAGGCGATCTGGGACTGTGAGCCGACTGAACCATATTCGCAGCGACGGATCGACTGTGAATTCTGTTGCGCGACTGCGACACGGCTGAGTTCTGGTCCCCTGCTGCTCGGAGCAAATCTCTGATCTGCATCAAGCCTCTCCCAGCTTTCGACTGTGAAGGCTGGATGGACTCTGCTATACGGGTTGCAGCTGCTAAATTCTGAATTGGCGTGCGGTATACCTGAGTCGGCGGGAAGAGTCGACGTCGACTGGCTTCGGGAACTCGTCGCCGCGCGCGCTCGTCGAGTGCTCGCTGAAGGTTCTCCAGACGAGCGCGTTCAGCCACATTGGCCAAACGTGCCTCCTCCAAGGCGCGAGCCTCGGGGGTTTCTCCCGCAATGGGAGTATGCAGGGCATCCATGTTCCTGCGGCGAAGCTCTTCTCTCTGCAGAGAGTCGAGTGTCTCGGGCTGGTACTCTTCGTGGTCCTGTGCGGGGTCACCTCCATCGCCCGCTCCGCCACCATGGGCGAAGCCGGGAGGACTGCGGGGCCCGTCGACCATGAGAATTTCCGCCGCTGGATCACTGCTATCGCATTCGGATGCAGTCTCTACGGAACCAGTCGACTGATCAAACATGCCGTAGAGAGATTCGTCGGGCTCGATTGCCGCAACTTGTGCGATGGCCGTCTGGCGAGCCACCGCGTGCTTCACCCACCGCTGAAGCCTCGACCGACCAGAGCGCCTGCGCTGGTGGGAGACCAGACGGGTGACCGATAAAGGAGTCGACCGATAGGGGGCCGACGGTTGCCGCAGTAGAACGCCGCGGACACATGCGCGAAAATGCGTCGCACCGCGGATGGGGAGCGCATCAACGTCGAGTGGAGCCTCCTAGAGCCACGCGGAGTCGTCGGCAACAAAGGTGAGAGCGCCAAGACAGATCTCGCGCCCCTCGACCAAAACTCCAGCAGTCATCATGATGAAAGTACTCGAAAATACCGCAACTTCTCCACAAAATCGCTAAAACACCAGCCCCAAGGTGGGCGCCAACTGTCGTGGTTCTAAGTCTGACAGTAGAGTGGGGGTAGGTATGGAGAGGCAAGGTCCTAGCTATGGAGAGGTTGTAAACACAAGCGATGTACGAGTTCGGGCCCTTCTCGGAGGAAGTAAAAGCCCTACGTCTCGGAGCCCTGAGGCGGTCGAGTGGATTATGTGTATAGGTGTTACAAGAGTGCGAACCCCCCTGCCTGTGGAGGGGGGTGGCTTATATAGAGTGCGCCAGGACCCCTGCCAGCCCACATAATGAAGGGGTTTAAGTACATTAAGTCTGGGACGTTACTGGTAACGCCCCACATAAAGTGCCTTAACTATCATTAAGTATATTCAATTACAGGTCGTTGTAGTGCAGAGTGCCTTCTGACCTTCTGGTGGTCGAGTGAATCTCCATGGTCGAGTCCTTCTAGTCAGTCGAGTGGGTTCCTCGTTGGTCGACTGGAAGGTGATCTCTTCTAAGGATGTCCTTGGGTAGGACATTTAGGTCAGGCCTATGACCCTACCCTAGGTACATGAATCCATCATCCGGTGTTGCACTACGAGACTTATGCTGGAAACACAAAAATAGTTTAAAAGTGCCATAGGCTCGAAAAGCTAAAAACTTATGTAAAAGCTTGACGTCCGGACTAAACCAAGATTTGGGTGCCAATCCGGAAATTGGTCTTTTTTTAAAAAAAAAATGTGCTTCTGTCGTGCTTTAACATGACACATCTGATCTCAAGACTTCAAGCGGGTCAGCCTACGGCTTCAAGGTCATTATCTCGAAGGCGGAGTGCTTCTCCGAGGCCAGTTTAGCAAACTAAACTCGAGCGGCTTTAGAGAGAAGCCAGGCTATCCGGCTATTGACCATACACTCGAGTCAAAAAAGGAGCAGTAGAAAAAGACTTTGGAACGACCAAGAAGAATACACATTTATTATAGAATGGCTCATTTAATTTTAAGAGCCCCTAGTTAACATGGGTAAAGAGAGTATCTTTAACAAACAACGTTTGCTGACATGGTCGAACCGAACACAAGTTAAAAATTTAAAACTTGAGCATGAAAGCGACTTAGCTGGTTAATGTGTTCGGCATTGATGAGGCGTTCCGAGCTTGATGCAGGACGAGGTTCTATCCCCCAAGCCCGTCCCGAGGTAGCGGAGCGAAGAGCTCGGCACTTCCGAAGTGGTGACATGGCACGGCCAATGCAGGCCGGCCGAGTAACACCAAAGTACTGCCATGGGTTAATGAAGTGTTGACGAAGCCCCCGTCCATCCGAGGTGACTATAAGAATTTGAGGCGTGGAAGCGTATGCACTTCTGCAGGGACGCATGCGTGTTTGTATAGATCAACAGAATACATCATCGAGGTAGGTTGTTGTAGACTTGACCCTTCCTCCAAGCTATACAAGGGATAGGATCTATCTAGCTAACAACCTTCCTGATTACATCTTACACACGCACACGCATACATTATCGTGACATGGCTGTCACGTCTATACATCACGTCTATACAACACAAGCCTATCATTTTACATCCTCCCTCAATCTCAACACATCAAGGTTTAGATTGTTCCTGAAGACTTGAAGTTGTCGGACTTGTAGTGGTTTGGTAAAGCCATCTGCCACTTGATCTCCAGTTGGAATGAACTTTATCTCTAATTTTCTTTGTGCAACTCTTTCTCGGACAAAATGAAAATCAATCTCTATGTGTTTTGTTCTTGCATGAAACACAGAATTAGCAGAAAGATACGTTGCTCCAAGATTATCACACCACAAGCGTGATACATGTGATCTAGATACACCCAATTCAGCCAGAAGTGTTTCTACCCACATTACCTCTGCAGTAGCATTTGCTAATGACTTATATTCTTCCTCAGTGCTGGATCTTGAGACAGTTGCTTGTTTCTTTGCTTGCCATGACACAAGGTTTGAGCCAAGAAACACTGCAAAGCCCCCTGTGGACTTTCTATCATCTGGACACCCTGCCCAATCTGCATCAGAGAAAGCACTTACTGTAGTTGAGGGAGACTTACATATACTTAATCCAACTCCAATGCTCTCTCGAATATATCTCAATATTCGTTTCACAGCTGTCCAATGCAAAGTGGTTGGTGCAAGCAAGAACTGACAGACTTTATTAACTGAAAAAGATATGTCAGGTCTTGTTAATGTAAGATACTGAAGTGCCCCAACTATACTTCGGTACTTTGTCCCCTCTTCTTGACTCAGCAACTTTCCCTCATTTAAGGACAATTTTTCTGTGGTTGACATAGGTGTGCAGGAAGGCTTACATTCCTTCATTCCTACACGGCTTAAAATATCAGAAGCATATTTCTCTTGAGTAAGAAGAATACCATCTTGCATCTTCTTTACTTCAATACCTAAGAAATAATGTAGATCACCCAAATCTTTTAAAGCAAATTCACTTCTTAAGTTTCTTAACAGGGCCAACGTGACATCTTGTGAGGAGCTTGCCACAATTATGTCATCCACATAAATCAGCATATATATGATCACCTTTCCTTTTTTAAAGAAGAACAGTGAGGTATCTCCCTTTGACGGACAGAACCCAAGCTGTTGCAACTTAAGGCTTAGTCTTGAATACCATGCCCTAGGTGCCTGTTTCAAACCATACAAGGCTTTATCCAACCTGCACAAATAGTTAGGTTTGGACTTATCTTCAAAGCCTGGTGGTTGCCGCATGTAAACCTCTTCCTCGAGAACGCCATGTAAAAACGCATTCTGAACATCCAATTGGCGAAGATTCCATCCCCTGGAAATAGCAACAGACAAAACAAGTCTGATAGTAGCAGCCTTCACTACAGGACTGAAGGTGTCCTCATAATCAATACCGTAGCGTTGTTTGAAACCCTTAGCTACTAACCTAGCTTTATACCTATCTATTGTTCCATCAGCCTTCTTTTTAATTTTATAAACCCACTTACAATCGATAATGTTCCTCCCTGGCTTTGGTGGAACTAAATGCCAAGTGTGGTTTTTCATCAAAGCATCATATTCTATGCTCATAGCATTCTTCCAATTTTTATCATGCAAAGCTTCTAGCACGTTTTGTGGCTCACCAGAGGAAGCAAAGTTTGCAAACTTAAAGTTTTTGTCATACCTTACCGTGCCATCCTTGGGCACTAATGGTTTGAGAATACCTCGCTGTGAATGTGTAACACGCATGGGTATTGATGTAGCCACAGAAGATCCAGGAGCAGCCGCAGAGGATCCCGCTCCTCGTATCGAATCAGGCGAATCAGCATCGGCCTCCGTGTGTATTTCTCGTACTGACACAGGCGAATCAGCCTCGGGATCAGTAATATCCCTGGAGTTGTCAGTTGGTGTAGGCGACGCGTGAGCGCGGGCCCGCGGCGGGCTGTCGGGGTCATCATTGCGCCGGGGACCGGGCGCACCCGCCTCAGCCGGCTCGCGACACGTCACGCGTGGCGACACGGGCGAGTTGCCCCCACCCGACCGAACCGGTGCGCCGGGTTGCATGGCGCGCGCTGACGGGCCGGATCCGCCACGCGTGTCTGACGCCGCCAGAGAATCGCTCCCGGGATCCGCGTCGGGCCCGCCTGCGCCATCTGCACCGGATCTCTCGGGATCAGTGCTGTCAGGTGCATCTTCCTCGTGTTTGGTGCTGTACAACTCCGTTTTTGCATAAAATCATGACTTGGAGCAGCAATTTTTGCACCGTTTTCATTAGTAGCATTAGCATGGCTATTAAGCAAGTGATCATCAGCATATGTTTCACCCCCATGATCAGTAGGATTTAGCAGTTTAGGAGATAACAAAAGAATTTCAGCCCGAAGACGAGCCCCTGCATTTGGATGTAAGGCAGCGAAGGGAAATACGGTCTCATCAAAGACCACATCTCTGGAGATATACACTCGCCCGGTGCAAATGTCTAAGCACTTAAATCCTTTGTGAAGGTTGCTGTACCCTAGGAAAGCGCACTGTTTGGATCGGAACTGGAGTTTGTGTGTGTTATAGGGTCGTAGGTTGGGCCAGCAGGCACACCCAAAAATACGGAGAGCCGAGTAGTTAGGTTTTTCATGAGACAATCTTTCAAGGGGCGTTTCAAAGTTGATGACTTTGCTTGGAAGTCTGTTTATGAGGTATGTGGCCGCAATGAAGGCCTCATCCCAGAACTTTAGAGGCATAGATGCTTGAGCTAGGAGGGAGAGCCCAACTTCGACTATGTGTCGATGTTTTCGCTCAGCTAACCCATTTTGCTGATGAGCATGAAGACAGGAGACATGATGGGATATACCAATCCGAGTGAAAAAGGAATTTAACTTAACATATTCTCCCCCCCCCCCCCCCCAGTCAGTCTAAAGGGCTAGAATTTTACGATCAAATTGTCTCTCAACAAGGTTCTGAAAGTCATGAAATTTTTGAAAAACTTCAGACTTATGTTTGATTAGGTAGATCCATGTGAACTTACTGAAATCATCTATGAAGCTCACATAGTGTTTTTTTCTACCTGCAGATTCGATAGCAGGTCCCCAAACATCAGAGAAAATGAGTTCCAAAGGAAACTTTGATTCACTTATTGATTTTGGATAAGGCAGCTGATGGCTTTTGCCTTTTTGACAAGAATCACAAATAAATTCGCTGTTCAACAGCTTGACACACGGGAGCTTATTTTGACTAATTATTTTGCTAACGATGATAGATGAAGGATGTCCTAGGCGCCGGTGCCACCTATCCGAGGAGGGAGTGACACTGAGCGCTTGCTTCTTGGCGCCTTGTCCCGTGTGTTTGACAGGGTATAGACCTCGTCTACCCCTGCCTTTGAGGAGCACCCTCTTCGTTCCCCGATCCTTTACAAAAAAAGAATAGGGATGAATTTCAACAAAGGAGTCGTTGTCAAGAGCAAGGCGGCTAGCAGATATTAGACTTTTGTTTGCTTCGGGTACGTGGAGGATGTTGTTTAGGTGTAGATCACGATCTTGAGTGCGAATAGCTGAATGACCAACATGTTTAATAACCATACCTGAACCACTTGCGGTGTGAATCTGCTCATTGCCGGTGTAGCGGTCACGTACGGTCAGTTTCTCCAAGTCTCCTGTGATGTGGTCGGTGGCACCACTGTCCAAATACCAGTTGGTATCCACCCCGTACTGCGGAGCAGCAAGGTTGGTCGACTTCTCCTCCACACCTTGGTAGGATTCGTCGTAGCGTTTCCAGCACTTCCAGGCTGGGTGGCCCATCTTGCCACAGATCTGGCATTGGACCCTGGGAGCGGAGGCGTGATTGTTGTTGAAGTTGCCTCTGTTGTTATTGTTGCCGCCGCCGCGTCCTCCTGGCCTGGAGTAGCCGCGCCCGCCGCGGTCACCATCGTTGCCGCCTTGTCTGCGGCCGCGCTCACCACCACCGCCGCCAGGTTTGCGGCCTCGGGTAGCAGCATTGGCGGAGGACTGAGACCCTCCACCCCGAAGACTCAGCCTTGTCTCGAAGCTGAGAAGCTGTGAGAACAGCTCGGCGACGGTTACCGGCTCCACCCGTGAGCACATGGCGGACACCACAGGATCGAAGTCTTCTTCGAGTCCAGCCAGATATGAGAGACGATGTCGTCCTCATCAACCTTCTTCCCTGCGGCCATCAGCTCGTCGCAGAGAGACCTGACTTTTCCAACATAGTCGGTGACGGAGGAGTTGCCCTTCTGCAGATTGGCGAGGGCAATCCGAACATTGGTGGTCTGGGAACGGGTGCGGGATGCGAGCATCCCTTCAACCGTGTTCCAGAGTTCTGCTGACGTGTGGCACGATGCAACCTGGATGGTGATCTCACGGGGAAGAGTCGTCAGCAGATAGGAGAAGACTTGTTGATCTTGTGCATACTAGGTTTGGAACTCAGGATTCGGCCCCTTCATCGTGGTCTTGCCATCTGACGAAGCGACGTCGATCTGCATGGGTGGCGGAGGTTGCTCGACGTCGAGGTACTTCGCCATCGGCGCGCCCCGGATCGCAGAGAGCACGGTCACCCGCCATAGTGCCTGATTGCCCTTCGTAAGCTTCTCGGTGGCTGCGTGAGCGAAGGGCGAGGATGGGAAGGAACTTGAAGAAGTTGCCATGGATGAGCTCGAGGATGGCTCTGGTTACCATATAAGAATTTGAGGTGTGGAAGCGTATGCACTTCTGCAGGTACGCATGCGTGTTTATATAGATCAACAGAATACATCATCGAGGTAGGTTGTTGTAGACTTGACCGTTCCTCCAAGCTATACAAGGGATAGGATCTATCTAGCTAACAACCTTCCTGATTACATCTTACACATGCATACGCATACATTATCGTGACATAGCTGTCACGTCCATACATCAAGTCTACAACACAAGCCTATCATTTTACAGTGACAACACTGCCCAACCCGGATCATTTACCTGTGCAGAAAAAATAGTGCAAACTAGAGATAATAGTAATAATAAATAAATAAAAAATTGTTGCATAATAAATAATTTATGCAAAATGAATAATAAAAGGAATATGGCCTGTGTGCCAAACACTCGATGAGGTAGAGCTCTCTCAGTGATGCCAAAGTCCCCGAGGCAAAAGAACACATCGGTATGGAAACTCGACCAACAAGGTGACCATGTGAGCCGCTTTACGCCGATTGGGACGACAGCGTCGGCTTGCTGAAGAGACCATGTGAGGCAGTCGAAGTCCATTACTTGCACATGTAAAATAGTGCAGGCCAACAATAATAATATAAATATATAAAAATCCTCGGGTAATTAATTTACGCAAAATAATTTATTTAAAGATATGCATGGCGCCGAAGTCAATGTCAATGCAGGGCGTTGGCGTGATGCGGTAAAGGCGTGGAAAAGCCTGAATTTGCAGGTCGGTCCGAGTTCCGGATGCGGCGTTCGCCGAACTATGTATGGAAACTGACCGAACCACCATGCGACCGTCGCTAATGCGGCCATAATTTGATAGACCTGTATACAGATGATGGAATAAAACAAAGTAATAATTTCTTAGGAAAAATAAACCCAAACAAGCAAAAATTGCTAGGATTAATAACACCTGGTTTATTTGTTGTAGAAGTCCGAAGAAAAGTGACTCATTGGGACTCGATCCGCACACTCATTGCCTGATGGGCGGTGAAGCAACGACATGGCGATGCTGGTAAAGGTTGGCTCGCCAAGGCAAAGCCCGGTCCAGCTAACGTGACGAAGTTGGTCGGCGGACGACGCCGAAGTCTCCGGAGTAGGTTGATGTAGGGATGATGAAGCCCCCGGTCCAGAAGAGGTCACAAAGCAGGTCGGTAAGGAGATGTTGCAACTGGTATGTCAGCCGAGGTGTTGAAGTAGTTTGGCGTGATGGACATCGGCTTGAAGAAGCAACGATGCGGTCATGCCGATGCAGGTGACATGGTCAATCCCGGCTTGATGAAGTGACCGTGCGGCGATGCCGGTGTGTCCGCTCTGTGTAGTCCGTGGGGCGGCGATGTTGGTGATGATTTATCCTTCACGATGTTGAACTCTTGTTCAGCTTGCTGAGACGATGATCCGGAAAAGTTGAGCTCGGCTCAACAAAGCGACGACGTGTCTAGTGCGGTCGGCAGCCATGGAGCAACATTGTCGGGCTAGTTTGACACCGGCGCGATGGTGAAGATCATATTGGAAAAGACTTTAAAATTAGTGGGATGTGTTTGGGAACAAAACACAATTCCCCATACAAAACTCCCTTCAAAAAGGATGTCCGAAATCCCGTTCATAAAAAAGATGAGCTCGGGTCGGATTCGTTCTCGCACAGAAAACAGATCTGAAAAGTGATGCACTCATCGGAAGGTTCCTAGAGTCTGGACGGTCGGATCGAGCTGGTATTCCGCAGCCGATCAATGGTTGGATCTTCCAAGGGACATCCGAGCTAGATGCTGGACACCACGCTCCAAACTCGTCCAGATTCGACGAGGCTCTGGTATATCGGAGACCGGCGGAGATTGCTCCATCGGAATGCGACGAAATTTTACAGTGTTGTTGAAGACTCAATTACGCACAATTCCACTAAAGGAATCGTGAAAGCGATGCTCGAGGAGGTGGTGGTAGCGGATACAAGTTTGCTGTTTAGAAAAACAGCACGGTCGCCCGAGGGCAATGTTGACGTCGAGCCCCCGAGCTCCATGGATGACTCCTCCATGATCTTGATAGAGATAGGAGTTGATGTTGATGAAGGCCCTCGTCCAAACATGATAATTGGAGGTAGGGCACAGTCCTCGGTCAAGCCAAGGTGACCAGTTGAGGCGGCGACAAAGACGCTGATGTCAAAGTTGATCTGCAGGCGAGCCATTGATCCTTTTGCCGACCACACAGTGGAACTCTCAAAGAAAGCACCATTGTCGGTGTCAAAACTGGCAGATCTCGGGTAGGGGGTCCCAAGCTGCGTGTCTTAGGATCGATGGTAACATGGACACAGGATTTTACCCAGCTTCGGGCTGTCTCGAAGAGATAATACCCTACATGCTGCTTTTGATTGTATTCGATGTGTATGATTACAGAGTTGATCTACCTCGAGATCATATGTTGTGGTCTAATCCCTAGAGGTATGATGAGTAATGTCATAATGATCTATCGACTAGCCTGGCCTCGGCTTATATAATATACCAGAGGCCTAGGATAACAAGAGTCCTAGTCGAATACGCCGGTGGAGAGGAGTCCTTGTCTTGATCAACAAGTCTTGTGGAATCTTCCTCGTGTATACATCGCCTGTCCGAACTGGCCCATGAGTAAACGACCATGGGGGTCCTCGGCCCATTCCAACTGATCGGGAGACGATGTGGTGAGTACACCCTAGTACAGGACACCGTCAACAGGCATGACGAGCAGTCTCACAATGGCTGAGAGGTGAAGATTGATTTATTGGAAATTGATATTCGTACACCGGAAGGGTTCCAGAGTGTATCGGGTACAAATCGGAGTACCGGAAGGGTTACCGGAACCCCTCGGTGGAAGATATGGGCCATATGGGCTATGGCAGGGAGGCTAACCAGCCTACAAGGGGCTGGTGCACCCGCCACAAGGGAGGAGGCCGAATTGGACTAGGGAAAGGGGGAACCACCCCCCTTTCCTTCTCCTACTCCCTCTCCTTCCCCCTTTGCACCTCCGTAAGAAGGAAAAAAGAGGGGGGCGAATCCTACTAGAAGTGGAGTCCTAGTAGGACTCCCCCCTCCCTTGGTGCGCCTCTGGTGGCCGGCCTCCTCCTCCCTCCATTATATACGGGGGCAGGGGCACCCCAAAGGCAAAACATTGTCTTAGCCATATGCGGTGCCCCCCTCCATTGTTTATTCCTCCGATAGTATTATCATAGTGCTTAGGCGAAGCCTTGCGCGGATCACATCATCAAAACCGTCACCATGCCGTCGTGCTGACGAAACTCCCCCTCGACCCTCTGCTGGATCAAGAGTTCGAGGGACGTCATCGAGCTGAACGTGTGCTGAACTCGGAGGCGTCGTACATTCGGTGCTAGATCGGTTGGATCGTGAAGATGTTCGACTACATCAACCGTGTTAACTAACGCTTCCGCTTTCGGTCTATGAGGGTACGTGGACACACTCTCCCCCTCTCGTTGCTATGCATCTCCTAGATAGATTTTGCATGATCGTAGGAATTTTTTTAAATTACATGCTACGTTCCCCAACATGATGCGCATTAAGTGAGGGAAGTGACTCCAAAGTTTGGAATGGATGCGTATAAATATATAGCACAACTTAATCACACTTTATTGAACCCCTTCATTGGCGGGCTTAAATAAACCAGCACTAGTGTCGTTACCGCTGACAAGAAAAAGAGTTGACATTAGCGATGATTCTTCTTCATTTTCATCATGGGAAATTACTACCAAAAATAGTTTTCCTTTTTTGGAGAGTTTTTTTAGAAGATTGAGGCAATCCTTTTTTTTTGAGCGACTTGAGGCAATCCTTCTAAGCCGAGTATAGGATCACACAACGACCTACTTTCTGATCTTTACCTAATAATAAAGCACGCAGTGCTTCTATCCGTTCACCGTCACACACTTTTTACAAAAAATCCCTTGTGTTTTTCGATAATTAAACCCGCAGTCCCCTTTAAGTGGATATCTAAAAAATGATTCGTTCTTGCACAAACCCCCATGTCATTTGGTATATTCAACCTGCAGTGCTCCTTCCTCTCCATATTATGTATCTTAACCGCCCCCTTTCTAGAGCGAAGGACGGGGAGGTTTGGACGGTGGGGATCGGGGATCGAAAAAGTCCCTTGATCCCGCGAGACGCAGCCAGTCTACCTACCATCTCTTGAGCTAGGAGCCGGCAGCGACAAACCGGAGAGTGGCCTGCACAACCTGACTTCCTCGATTCTAGCGCCCAACTGAGGTGCACAACGCATCTCCAGGCTATCTGTCGTCATGGCCAGGGAAAGGGAGGCAGCGAGCTCCTCGGGCTTTGTCCTGTGAACACTGAGAGAGGGAGAGAGAAGGAGAAGATAGGAGGTAGGTGGATGGAGCAGGGTGGCGCGGGGTCGGAGCTGCCGCTCCGGTGGCGTCTCTTGGCGCTGACGCCGAGAAGACTGGGAGGAGGCAGAGAGAGGGTCTTGCACGCTGCTCGGGCACGCCTCGGGGGCTGCAGTGTGTGGGCAAGGGCGACAATGAGCTCCTCAGGCTTCGTCCTGTGAACACTGAGAGAGAAGGAGAGAGAAGGAGAAGATAGGAAGGAGATGGACAGAGTAGGGCAGTGCGGGGTCAAAGCTGCTGCTCCGGGGGCGTCTATGGGCGCCGACAGCGGGGAAGACTGGGAGGAGGCAGAGAGAGGGTCTCGAGGCTACTCGGGCATGCTCGAGGCGCGCCTGTGGGCTACAACGTGTGTGGAGGCGCTCGGGAGCTGGTTGAATCGGGGGATTCTGAAGGAGAGAGGTTGGCAGAGTGAAAGTATCAGCGGGGGGTGCCCTGCAAGTCGCTCATGGTTCGTCTCTTCGTTCACCAACCAGGATGTGTGGTCAATGTTCGAGCTTCATGTAGCCACACCACCAGTGCTGCTCGGTGTGTGGCCATTGTGTTCCTGGGCAGTAGCATTGTGGTGTATCGGCTCATCGACGGCAGGCTCCCCGTAAGCAAACAACACGGGTGCTCGCGACCCTGCTGGCTTTTTTTTATATAGGGTGGATTTTTATTGTCTCAAAATGAAGCATCAAGAGGATACAAACAGTATGAGTACACATCCGACCAATGCATAGGTAGGATGCACACAGCCAAGCGAATCTCCTGGCTAACATATGCTATTTTGGTCGGTGGACTGTTAGCCATGCCGCATGTCGATTTTTGTGCCATGCCTCCTTCAGTTTAACATTTGGTCTTGCATGTTGAGCTGACCCTGCTGGTATACTTTTTTTTGCGGTTGCCCCTTAATGGTATACGCCCCTTATTAAACTCCAACATGTCCTTTTGTATTCAATCTCTATGGAATTTTGGAACATGGACTATTCAATGTGCCAACCTCTGCTTTGAAAATATTTGATGTTGGATTTGAGTTTCTTTTAATTAAATTCCCTGGTTTCATATGATTTGATTTTCTTTTAGTTAAATTCTCTTGTTTAGTCTTAGTCCTTTTTACGGCTGGTAGGTTTGCACTCCTGAGGAGCTAGCAGAGCGTGTTCCTTCATCATCTTCGAGGGGTTGCATCATAGGAGATGCCGATGTGATGCATGTTGGCAAAATTCTTATCTGTAAGTCGGTCTGGCTGTAAGACTTGGTGATTTCTAATAATAGAAATCGAAGAGGAAACTCTCTTTATCGGGAAAAAAACCCTGGTTTCATAAGTTGTGTTACATGAAACTCAATCCTCACATTGACTGTTATAAAAGTAGCATATATCTTATTTGTGATGCAAATATTCTGTTTCAGTAGTCGTGCATCTGCTTCAAAAGTTTTGCTTTGCTCAACCAATACTCAATAACTAGCTCGCCTATGTTTTCTGAATGTGGTGTTATATCAGCAAGTTGAGAACGATGATAATTAATGACACAAATAAGAAAGATGTACTTTTTTTCTCCCGTTATAACGCACGGGCATTTTTGCTAGTGATAGGCCATCACTAGTTGACCCAGTGGCCCAAAACGAAACCCTAATTACCCAAAAAGAAACCCTAATCGAAATTGCTATATAAGTTCCCCAATCCCCTGCCCTCACAGTTCCCATCCCGGCCGCCACAGAACACCTCCTAGCGCATGTCGCATCTATCCTCCACCTCTACGCTGAGGCAGGCCGGCAGCTCGACTCCGTCCCTACTTTTGCTCTCGGTAGGAGCTGTTGAGATGAGATTACCCCATACCCTGCAGAGAGCGTCAGCCCGACGCCGCACATGCGTATGGGGTAATCTCACCTCAACAGCCGCTCCCTGTGAGCGTTTCCTTGGTGATTGTTGAATCTAAGAAAGTTGACCGCGGGGATTAATTAATGCTTTCATTCAACAAGGTTAGTGGTGCGATTTCTTGGTTACTGACAGAATTTTTTTAGTATTCTTCGGCAGGTTTGGCGCAGAATTTCTTTGTTGGTCTTCAGACGAAACAGCTGCCTATAGAGCAGATCTGTCTTCTTCATCTCGCTGTAGACGAGACGAAGCAGCTGCCTGTGTATCAGATCTGGAGGAGGCGCTGGTTGTTTTGGGTCTCGTAAGGAGGACACAGATTGATAGATGAAATAGTGTTGTCAGTATAGTGTACGCATCATGTTCCGCTCAATACTTGTGTTCTTATGCCAGTACACTATGGCAGAAAGTAATCTTTAAAGAACACTATGATTTGATTGGTAATCACACTATGGCAGGAAGTAATTATGTTATATTGCATCTTTGCTAAAGAACGCTTACTTTTGTAAGTAAGCTCGTCCTCGCTGTACATGATGGATGAAATGACCTGTATACGATTGGCTTTTCAAAGTACATTGAAGGAGCTATCTTTGTAGTCAGGCCATGTAATTCCTGGCCGGTTGATGGCTTAGTTAATTCAAAGCGGGGCTCATTTCGAGCCTATTTCTAAAAAAAAAAACTTTGTAATCAGATACTGTTTTCTACTCTTGGGTGAGGGTACTCATCTTTTTCTCATCTATTTTAGTGTGGAAATACTGCACACGATGGTTGCTGGACAAAAATCACATGACACTCTGATCTACATGGATACATGGCTATAATTGTGTGTGCGTGAATTGGTTGCATAATATAGTCCATGTAGCAGTTGCCCATGGATCGGATCTAGAGGAGGAACTGGTTATTTTGGGTCTTCAGAGGAGGACACAAACTGCAGCCGGAACTATAGATGAACTAGTCTTATCAGTATATGTATGGTACAAATATACTGAACTAGTCCATGTATATCTGATTTTTTTGAGAATTTTTTCAAATGTAGAAATTTGAAATTTGCAAAATTTAGAAATCTCCAGATTAACAGGAAAGTGAATACAGTGGCGCATGAGATTGCAAAGTTTAGTATTGTTAATAGGTCTGATTGTGTACTTGTTAACAGTGTTTCGCCCTGCATGGCACAAGATGTAAAGAATGATTGTATGAATGTTCCTGCTCGCTCAGTAGTTGAGTTCTTATGTCAGTAAACTATTTGTTATGTCGTTAAATATGAATGAAATGGGAAAGGCACTATGGCAGAATATAATAATGTTATATCGCAGCTTCGTTGAAGAACATATACTTTTCTTATGGTACTGTTTTCTTCTCTTGGGGGAGGGTACTCGCCTTTTTCTCATCTATTTTAGTGGCTTAGTTGCAGTTGCAGACCGGTGACACAGATTATACATGTACAGTATAATCTATATATACAACATAACTTCAGCTTGAAAAGTAGACTACAAGATTGTAAAATTCGATATAAGTTTAACCAATAGTCACAAAGACAGGAGTACTTTATAATTTAGAAAACTAATCGTGTTACTGCATGAACCTCGTCAAAAAATCGATGCATGTAAGATAAACAATTAAAACTAATGTAAAATGAAATGCAAGAGTGTTCTTGTAAGAAGCATGTAGAAGAAAAAAAAATATTTGAAATAAATATAGTATGCTCCAAGCATTCAAAATATATAACATCCACGAAAACAAAATATATATCATTAAACACATGCCATTTGATTTTATTATATGGAGATTTTTCTGAATTTTTTTTATTTTTCCTTTTTGCCTTTTTCGTTTGATTGATTAAGTCACCTAGATGATACTTAAGTAATTCTCGTTTAGATGAGAGCTAAACATATCCTAATAATAACTTTACTTACACACATGAATTGGTGATGTGGCATAGGTGCATAGATAAAAAACATAGGTAGTTGGTTTTTTAGTGGAACTTGCTACTTTAATTAAATCAGGTAGCGGTACACTCCGTGGCTATCATTGAGTTCGCAAACTCTCGTGATACCCGGATCCAGTCTGACAAAGTTTATTTAAGCAGCCTTATTCACCTACTGACACACCCACTTAACCCTAAACTCCTCAAAACTATGGAGTTCTTTCACCTTCTCCACGAACGGCCTGTTTGCTGATAGATCTTTTACATCTTGGCTAATCTTCTGCACCACCAACTGAAAATCGGATTCGAAAATGATTTCTTGGATCTCCATCTCCCTAGCTAGCTAGCTGCAAAGCTCGTTTAAATTTGCACCGCCTGCTCAGGTTCCGTTGTGGACGGGGAAAAATGACACGTCCCCACTCGGAAAAAGCCTTGGTGGTCCTAGAGAACCGCTCCACCACTCCATCCATCCCAAACTATGTGCATATTAGGATTTTTTAAGCGAAACATTGTCAGTTTTGACCAAGTTTAATAAAATACTATAAACATTCGGGATACCAAATCAACATCATCAGATTCACCATGAAATATATATTCATATAATATATAACTGGCATTATAAATGTAGGTAAATTTCTCTATAAACTTGGTGAATGTTCACGAAGCTTGACTTTTATACAAAAACCAATGCACACTATATTATGGTGTAGGAAGCACATGAGCTTCTCTTAGACTGGATGATTAGGAAGCGCCTTAGCCTAGAGGGATGAAGAGATTATGGGGTTTTTGTAGAAAGAGAGCATAGGAGGTTAGTTGTTCTATTTTTATAGGGGTAAGCACACTGGATGTGATGCAATATAGCCATAACTATACGAAGCTCATAGAATGTTGCCGTGCTTATTAACCTTGCACCATTAAATTTAATCATGCCTTGGTCTCGGTGTACTAGCTCGTCGACCTTTTAAACCCAGACATAGGTAGTAGTTAACATTTTAGTTAATACCATGTGAAACAAACTCTAGTCATGACAGGACTTGACACATTTAGTATTAGCCAATGTGTGCCCGCAGAAATAGTGGACTTGAGTGGTTGCTGACTTGGCCATAAATCCTATGGAAAACCCACTAAATATACATAATGGACAGTGAATTGATTGGTAGTAATTTAGAAGCTCACCTCAGGGGTGGATGAAGGGAAGTGGCGAGAAGGGAGGAGGAATACCACTGGGTGGAGCTCGCCGTCACAATGCACCAATAATTTTGAGGGCCATTAACTCATTTTATTTGTCATGAATATAATCTAAATATTAGTATTGTTTATTATCTTTATGTACAAAAATGTTTAATAGTCTATCCCGTGGGCCTACCGAATGCTTGTGCTACCAAACCGCTTTGTGAGGCTTGGCTTGATGAACGTGCAAATACATCAAACTCGGAAGTGGACTTGGACTGACTTGTCAAAGTTTAGGAACCATCGAAACTGAAGATCTTTCTTTGAGACTAGCCCAACAATCTTTACCAACAGCCGACCTACTTTAATATAAACATGCGTCACATCTTATCAATTGCGGTATTTGTGGGAGGGACGGTTTGTGGAGACACCGGTCTTGGAATGCAACATGTCATTTTGTGTTTGGGAGCCCGAGGATCCATACTTGGTTGATGTTCTGATGACAAATACGGAACATGACGCGAGATGACGGATTTTTACACTTGTGGATTCTCTCCCCCATGACTATTTTGCTGTGGTCCTAGTTTTCCTTTGGGTGATTTGGCATGCTAGAAGGAAAGCTTTGCACGAACAACTCTTTCAAAGCCCGCGGGTGACCCACCAATTTATCAAGAAATACATTAGTCAAGTTGAAAGTTGCAAACCCCCAAGCCCACCTTCAAGCAGCCAGGGGGATGTTCGGGCCTAGTGCATGTTGGACTCCTCCTCCACATAGACCTAGTGTTGCAAAAATAAGGGCCGATGGACTTTTGCTAGGGGAACAATGAAGGATCCTCTTCTGTCATTTGTAGGGATTCATCAGGGAATTATATGTTGAGTTATCTACCATGAAACTTCTAGGTGTTAGCGACCTTGCATGTCTAGAAGTAATCGCATGTCGCGAGGAGCTGGCTCTAGCGTGTGATATGAATATTTCCCATCTGGTCATTGCTTCTGACTGCAGAATGGTTGCTGGAGACATCAGCAATGATACTGGCAGCTTGCTTGGAAACATCATTAAGGAGATTAGAGCTACGGTCGATCTTTCTGGATCCTATTCTTTCATCTTCGAAAGTAGGGAGTCCAACATCGAGGCGCGTAGCCACCTTAGACACGCTATGGGTGTCTCAAGGTCGTCACTATGTCTTCTACAGCCTCCTAATTCACATTGTATTTGCCTGAACATTTTGAACACTGAGTAAATTTGAGCCATTTTATACTGAAAATACAGTAGAAGCACTCAAGTGAACTCTTGTTTCAGGGTTTAAGGCCATCTCCAACGCTTGGGCGCATAAAATCTTGAGCAAATCAACATGCATAAAGTGTTTGGCAGTAGTAGTTGCATTTTTTTATGTTTTTTAAGCGCCTGACTCCCCCTTATGTGTCAATGCAAGGAAAAATAGCCGAGAAAGAAGCAAAAATGCCAAAACAGTCTGTAGCGGCCAGACCTCAAACAGTCTGATCTCTGTGCTTCAGTGTCATCCCTGGATCAGTAATGCTGACACGCACAGTACTTGAAGGATTTATAATAGAGTAGCAATCACACACTTATTACATCGAATGTCTCAAGAGAGAACTTATTACAATAAATATGGCTTAAGGCCATCTAAAAACGATAACAGCGGAAGGCTTGGAAGATAAGCGAGTCCATCAACTCCAACGGCATCACTGATTATAAGACCACTACCTAAGGCACCTTACTCGTCGTCTGAAAAGTCTGTAACATGAACGTTGCAGCCCGAAAATGGGTCAGCACATGGAATATGCTGGCAATGTAACACATAGAGAGTAATGAACAGAATAATGCTATCACTACATGCATATATGGCTGGTGGAAAGCTCTATGATTACAGTTTGGCATAAAGCCAATTTTTCCCTACTGCAAAGGAATAAATTTTATTTAACTATCATGGTGGTTGTTAAACATTAAGAAGGTCCACCCAACTCAATCCCAATTAAGCATCATCATTAAACCCAACAAAATTAATTAAAGTAACATGATGTGATTCACATGATAATCCAAGTACTAGATACTCAAAACGTCCATAACCGGGGACACGGCTAACCATGATTAGTTTATACACTCTGTAGAGGTTTGCGCACTTCTCCCCACAAGACTCGATCTCCTCCGTTGGAATTCTCCCACTACATGGTGTTTGTGAAACGGATGACCGAGACATAGCCTTTCAGAAGTGTTTGCACCTTATGATCGGGTAGACAGTTACACCTACTTTCCCCTACATCTGCTAGTCTACCACTGTAAGATTTCACACAACTTAATCAACTATGCTAGAGCCCATAGTAGCTTGTGGGTGCACACGGAAGTTTCTAGCATGAATAATCTCATGATCCCTTTGAGCCAAGGTGGCGGTCCATAAAGAAAAACATGCAATCACTGGAATCCCAGGTGCCTCAATCCACCCAGATGTGTATTAAAGTTGCCACCTTAAACAAACCATTAATTAATAATCTCACATCTGTCATGAAAGCACTCACCCAATCCACATCTACTAGCATAGCATGGCAATATGAGCAAACGTAGAAGTAACTCCCAAGGGTTTGAAAGTAAACAGGATATAGGTACTACCTCAACTACTTCCCAAAACCCACATGTCAATCAGATCCTAATCATGCAATTGTTCGAGAATTGATCTAATGCAATAAAAATGGGTAGTAAAGAGGTATGATCAAAGTGTTACTTGCCTTGCTGATGATCCGTGAAACCTAGGGATTCGAAGTAGCAAGCGGCGCACTCCGGGTACTCTATCGCAAACAAACAAGCATACAATAAGAACTCATCTAATGCACAGGTAAAACTCAAATAAGAGATCTAACCAGAAATTTCAACTTAAGAACTCCGATTTGCAAAAGGAATCAAACCAAACAAAGCAACGAAACTCAAACGGCAAAAGAAACAAGCTTTGTTTACTAATCTGGACCTAACTCAAATTTTACATAGCAAAAACTTGGTTGAGTTAGTTAAACGGAAAGAGGGTTTCGAGACGAAACTCTAGGCGCTTGAATCGCTTGATTCCGATGAACGAGCGAAAAGATAAACTAAAATGAAAATCGGATTAGAAATCGCGATCTGGAAAAATCACAGAAAATCCAAGAAAAAGAAAAACTAACGAACAGGCTAACGAACGAACGTTCATTGTCTGCGACTAAACGACGAAAACCATTCGTTAAAATGAACGTACGGACGAACGTCCGTTAAATAGGTAAACCGAGAAAACCGATGAGCCGATCTAAAAAACGAACTATTGTTTCTAAAAAAACCGAATCAGTTTTCTAAAAAAACAGTCGGCGGCGAACGGTGGCTACCTCGTCTGGTCTGGTGGGGCTCGGGGCTCCGGCGGGGCGGCGTGGGGCGGCGGCGTCGGCGGTGGCGGGCTTTGGCGGCTATGGGCTCCCGGTGGCGAGGCGGGACGGGGTGAAGCGCCGGGGTTGGGGGGTATTTAAGAGGGGGAGGGGGCGGCTTGGAGGAGGGGGCAAGGCGGCGGGGAGGTGGAGTCCGGCTCGGACTCTGGTCCGAGTCGGCGGCGGCGGCGCGCTGTCTCCAGGAGGGAGACGGCGGCGCGGGGAGGTGGGTCGGCTCGGCTGGGCCTCTGCCCAGTCGGGCGCTGGAAGTTTTTCTTTTAAATAAATTCCGCCGAAACTAAGAAAAATTCTAGAAAATAAAATAAAATTCTAAAATGCCAAAATAAATTTTCACTGTCTAAATAAAATATTTAGAACAAGATGAACATTTTCTTGGCCCTAAAATGCAGTTTTGAAAAACGTGCAATTTTACTAAATTCAAATAAAAAGGCGAAAAACTCCGAAACAAAAACATATTTGATTTTGTCATTAAATCCTCAATATTTCTTTATTTTGGGAAAGTCATTTTATTCCCTCTCTCATATTTTTATAATAGAAATAATTGAAGATAAAATCAATAAAATCAAATGATCCTATTTTCAAAATTTGAGAAAACTCAAATATGAAAATAACAAAATTCCCAACTCTCTCCGTGGGTCCTTGAGCTGCAAAAAAATTCTAGGATCGAGCCAAAATGCAATAAAATATGATATGCAATGATGATCTAATGTATAACATTCCAAATTGAAAATTTGGGATGTTACAAACCTACCCCCCTTAAGATGAATCTCGCCCTCGAGATTCGGGTTGGCTAGAAAATAGGTGAGGGTGATCCTTCAGCAGATCTTCCTCTCGCTCCCAGGTGGCTTCATCCTCGGTGTGGTGGCTCCACTGAACTTTGCAAAAATTGATAACCTTGCTGCGGGTGAATCGGCTGGCATACTCAAGAATTTTGATTGGTTCCTTCTCGTAAGTTAAATCACTATCCAACTGAATCTCTTCCAGCGGCACTGTATCCCTCAGCGGTATATCAGCCATCTCTGTGTGGCACTTCTTCAACTGGGAAACGTAGAACACCTCATGAACTCCTGACAATCCTTCGGGCAATTCCAACTTGTAAGCAACTTCTCCCATACGCTCCAAAACTTTGTATGGTCCCACAAAACGTGGCGCTAACTTTCCCTTAACTCCAAAGTGCTTAACTCCTCGAAGTGGAGTTACACGAAGATAAACTCTGTCTCCAACTTCGTAAGCTTTCTCCTTGCATTTTGAATCTGCATGGCTCTTTTGCCTGGACTGGGCTACCTTGAGCCTATCGCGAATCAACTTGACCTTCTGTTTGGACTCCTTAATCAAGTCTGGTCCAAACAACTGGCGATCTCCAACTTCATCCCACAACAGCGGGGTTCTGCACTCCTTCCGTACAAGGCTTCGAAAGGGGCCATCTTCAAACTAGATTGATAATTGTTGTTGTAGGAGAATTCTGCATATGGCAAATTGTCGTCCCAACTAGATCCATAATCTAGTGCACAAGCTCTCAGCATATCCTCCAAAATATGATTGACTCTCTCGGTCTGTCCATCTGTCTACGGATGAAAGGCTATACTGAACTCTAGCCTGGTACCCAATGTTTCGTGCAACTGATTCCAGAACTTTGACGTAAACTGGGTTCCTCTATCTGATACAATGCTCCCCGGAACTCCATGCAGACATACGATCTTGGTCATGTAAATCTTAGCCAACTTAGCACTGGTGTAAGTGGTCTTCACGGGGATGAAATGAGCTAACTTCGTCAAACGATCAACTACAACCCAAATCGAGTCATAGCCTGAACGAGTCATGGGCAATCCTGTGATAAAATACATGCCTAGCTTATCCCACTTCCATTCGGGTATCGGCAATGGCTGTAGCAATCCTACTGGCTTCTAATGCTCTGCCTTCACTCTCTGACATACATCACAAACTGCTACGTACCCTACAATATCCTTCTTCATTCCGGTCCACCAGAAAGTGTCTTTCAAATCCAGATACATCTTCGTATTTCCTGGGTGAATCGAGTATGGCGAATCATGGGCCTCCTGCAGAATCAATTTCCTGATCTCCGGGTCATTAGGCACATAAACGCGGTCCTCAAACCATAAGGTATCGTGCTCATCCTCACGAAATCCCTTAGCTTTTCCTTTGCTCATCTTCTCCTTTATCCCGGCAATCTCCTTGTCGGCCTTCTGAGCTTCTCTGGTCTTATCCATCAAAGTAGACTGAATCTCCAATGCTGCTACATAGCTCGCGAAGATCCTCGGCTAACTCCTTGGGTAACACTCCGGTCATGAGTGTATTGACATGACTCTTGCGGCTCAATGCATTACCACATTAGCCTTTCCTGGATGATAATGCAATCTCATATCATAATCCTTAATGAGCTCCAACCATCTGCTTTGCCTGAGATTCAACTCCTTCTATGTGAAGATGTACTTCAAACTCTTGTAATCCATGTACACCTCACAATGGTTTCCGATGAGAAAATGTCTCCAAGTCTTCAACGCGTGCACTACGGCTGCTAACTCCAAATCATGGGTAGCATAATTCAACTCATGGGGCTTAAGTTGTCGTGAAGCATATGAAACAACTCTTCCCTCCTGCATAAGCACCGCTCCAAGTCCTCGACAAGGAGCGTCGCAATATACTTCATAATCCTTGCACTGATCTGGCAGAATCAACACCGGTGATGTAACCAAACGTTTCATCAACTCCTGGAAACTGGCCTCACATTCCTCAGTCCATTTGAACTTGGTATCCTTCTTTAACAACTCCGTCATGGGCTTAGCAATCTTCGAGAAATTCTCACTGAATCTTCGGTAGTATCCTGCGAGTCCAAGAAAACTCCGGATCTCTCCAACTGTTGTTGGTGCTTCCCAATTTGTCATAGTGACAACTTTGGTGGGGTCTACTACTATTCCTTCTCCGAATATAACATGTCCGAGGAATCCAACTTCTTTCAACCAAAATTCACACTTGCTAACCTTTGCATATAACTGATGTTCTCTGAGCTTCCCGAGTACCAAACGCAAATGCTCCTTATGCTCCTCTTTGTTCTTCGAGTAGACCAAAATATCATCAATGAACACCACGACGAACTTATCCAGAAATTCCATAAACACCATGTTCATCATGTTCATGAAATAGGCAGGCACGTTAGTCAGACCAAATGACATAACGGTATACTCATACAGCCCGTACCTGGTGGTAAAAGCCGTCTTAGGTATATCCTACTCCCGAATCTTCAACTGGTGGTATCCTGATCGCAGATCGATTTTGGAAAATACCTTAGCTCCTTACAACTGTTCAAACAAATCGTTGATCATCGGCAACGGGTACTTGTTCTTGATTGTCACTTCATTCAATCCTCGATAATCAACAACCAACCTCAATGATCCATCCTTCTTCTCCACTGGAAGCACTGGCGATCCCCAAGGTGATGAACTTGGGCGAATATAACATTTATCTAGTAACTCCTATCTGCTTCTTAATTTCCTCCAAATCTTGTGCCGGCATCATGTACGGTCTCTTAGATATCGGCCCTGTTCCTGGCAAAAGCTCAATCAAAAAACTCAATGTCTCTATCAGGTGGCATGCCTGGCAACTCTTCTGGAAATACATCATGGAAATCCTTCACCACTGGTACTTCCTCATGTACAACTCCTAATAAGGAATTTACTTGGGTCCTCTTCAGCTGATGCCGTGATACATACTTAATCCTTCTTCCTTCTGGGGTGGTAAGCAAAATTGACTTACTGGCGCAATCGATGTTTCCTCCATACATCGATAGCCAATCCATACCCAGAATCACATCCAAACCTTGTGATTCCAAAATGATTAAATCCGAGGGGAAAACATGCCTACCTATACTCAATGGCACTTGAAAACATCCTTGACTGGCCATATACTCCGCTCCTAGTGAGCTTACTAACATAGGTGTTCTGAGAACCTTGGTGGGCAGTTTATACTTACCCACAAATCCCCTTGATATGTATGAATGCGATGCACCAGTATCAAAAAGGACGATTGCAGTAAATGACTTAACCAAAAACTTACCTATTACTGCATCTGGCTGGGCTTCAACCTCCTCCACGTTAACGTGGTTCACCTGTCCCCTGTTGAAAGGATTCGGCTTCTTCCCAGAGCTTCCATTGCCATTTCCATTCTTAGCTTCAGGACATTCATTGGCATAATGTCCAGTCTTCTGACACTTGTAGCAAGTGGCTTGGCTCAGATCCCTCTTTGCTGGGGTAGATGGGTTGGTACGGTTCTGGTCGTTGCTTCCTCCATTCCCGTTACCATTCTTGGGGCCACTATGATTGTGTGAGCTCCCTCCTCCATGGGTATGCTGAAAATGTCCTCCTGAATTCGGGGTAAAACGGGGCTTATGCTGAGCTCCGGAATTGTACTTCCCTTGTCCATACTTCCTCTTGCAGTTGTCAATCTGCTGCTGCTTCCCTTCAATCATGAGAGCACGATCTACCAACTCCTGGTAGTTGTTGAAAGTTGCTACCATCAACTGCATGCTCAGCTCATCATTCAGTCCTTCCAGAAACTTCTCCTGCTTAGCTGCATTCGTAGCAACGTCATCTGGGGCATAGCATGCTAGCTTACTAAAGTCATCCACGTACTGGCCAACAATACGTTCTCCTTGGAGCAAGTTGTGAAACTCACGCTTCTTCATGGCCATAGCTCCTGCTGAAACATGGGCAGTACAGAAAGCCTGCTGAAACTGGTCCCATGTGACAGTGTCGATAGGATAAGTGGCTGTGAAATTCTCCAACCATGATGCTGCGGGTCCATCAAGCTGATGTGCGGCAAAATGCACCTTTTCCGCATCTGTGCATCCTGCAGTGGTCAACTCCCTTCCTGTCTTGCGGAGCCAATCATCAGCAACTATCGGCTCGGTGCTGCTGGAGAACACCGGCGGATTCAGTCTAAGGAAACGGGTTAAATGATCAACAGGTGGTGGTGGTGGTGGTGGGTTATTATTGTTGTTGTTGTTCCCCTGATTCTGATTCTGAACTAGAAGTTGCATCAATGCATTCTGCTGCTGGATCAACTGAGTGAGCTACGATGGGAAGGCAAATCCATTGTCACGTCTCGGAGGCATCTGAGGGTTTAGAAAGGATGAGAATACAGAATAGAATGAGGTCTAGAGAGAAAATTCACTACCCATATGCACATGAGACAAATCAATCAATATCACTTCAATCAATTCAAATAAGGGCATACAACGGTCTAACTATCGTTACAAAAGTGCTCGGACTATACTAGATTCATGGGGAATACTACTACTATTATGGTGGTCGACTAGAAAAACTACTCCGTTGAAGACTCCATGATATCTGCTCCAGCTTCGTCAACATAGTCATCATTGCTATCGTCTGGGTCCGAGTCGGTGTCGTCGATGATGATGTATTTCTCTGGACAAGTGCAATCATCGTCTTCTACTCCAGTCGCGGGAAATCCCATGAATACTTTTAGCTTCTTCTTCAGATCATCATTCTTCTCCACGAGTGTCGCTATTTCCTCCTCATATCCATCGCGTGTAGACTTGAGTTCTTCCTCCAGTTCCATGATCTTGGTCATAGCCTTCTTCAGATCTATCATGCCTACGCACATCTTGTTCTCCTGGCGACGAATGTGCTGGTTTAACTCCTGGATGTAAGCTGTGATTGACCTATCCTTCCTGGTGCTGATCGTCTCCATTGCTCATCTCGGCGCCCACAAATCTGGTAGATAGTATCCTTAAGATCCTTGTGGTAAACTTCTCCAATGTGTGAACTTGTTCCTTGCATCCGCTATCCTAAAGAGTAGAAAAGATGAGGAGTCAGAAATGAGAAGAGTGAGTAGTGATATAGGGCTTTTAGCTTAGTGGTCGTGTCCTACAGTCAGCGTGTGCTCTGATACCATCTTGTAGCAACCAGACCTCAAACAGTCTGATCCCTGTGCTTTAGTGTCATCCTTGGATCAGTAATGCTGACACGCACAATACTTGAAGAATTTATAACAGAGTAGCAATCACACACTTATTACATCGAATGTCTCAAGAGAGAACTTATTACAATAAATATGGCTTAAGGCCATCTAAAAATGATAACAGCGGAATGCTTGGAAGATAAGCGAGTCCATCAACTCCAACGGCATCACTGAGTATAAGACCACGACCTAAGGTACCTTACTCGTCATCTGAGAAGTCTGCAACATGAACGTTGCAGCCCGAAAATGGGTCAGCACATGGAATATGCTGGCAATGTAACACATAGAGAGTAATGAACAGAATAATGCTATCACTACATGCATATATGGCTGGTGGAAATCTCTATGGTTATAGTTTTGCATAAAGCCAATTTTGCCCTACTACAAAGGAATAAATTTTATTTAACTATCATGGTGGTTGTTAAACATTGAGAAGGTTCACCCAACTCAATCCCAATTAAGCATCATCATTAAACCCAACAAAATTAATTAAAGTAACATGATGTGATTCACATGATAATCCAAGTACTAGATACTCAAAACATCCATAACCGGGGACACGGCTAACCATTATTAGTTTATACACTTTGCAGAGGTTTGCGCACTTTTCCCCACAAGACTCGATCTCCTCCATTCGCATTCTTGCACTACATGGTGTTTGAGAAATGGATGACCAAGACATAGCCTTTCAGAAGTGTTTGCACCTTACGATCGGGTAGACAGTTACACCTAATTTCCCCTACATCTGCTAGTCTACCACTGTAAGAGTTCACACAACTTAATCAACTATGCTAGAGCCCATAGTAGCTTGTGGGTGCACACGGAAGTTTCTAGCATGAATAATCTCATGATCCCTTTGAGCCTAGGTGGCGGTCCATAAAGAAAAACAGGCAATCACTGGAATCCCAGGTGCCTCAATCCACCCAGATGTGTATTAAAGTTGCCACCTTAAATAAACCATTAATTAATAATCTCACATTTGTCATGAAAGCACTCACCCAATCCACGTCTACTAGCATAGCATGGCAATATAAGAAAACGTAGAAGTAACTGCCAAGGGTTTGAAAGTAAACACGATATAGGTACTACCTCAACTACTTCCCAAAACCCACATGTCAATCAGATCCTAATCATGCAATTGTTTGAGGATTGATCTAATGCAATAAAAATGGGTAGTAAAGAGGTATGATCAAAGTGTTACTTGCCTTGCTGATGATCCATGAAACCTAGGGATTCGAAGTACCAAGCGGTGGTACTCTATTGCAAACAAACAAGCATACAATAAGAACTCATCTAATGCACAGGTAAAACTCAAATAAGAGATCTAAGCAGAAAGTTCAACTTAAGAACTCCGGTTTGCAAAAAGAATCAAACCAAACGAAGCAACGAAACTCAAACGGCGAAAGAAACAAGCCTCGTTTACTAATCTGGACCTAAGTAAAATTTGACAGTAGCAAAACCTTGTTTGAGTTGGTTAAGCAGAAAGAGGGTTTCGAGACGAAACTATAGGCGCTTGAATCGCTTGATTCCAATGAACAAGCGAAAAGATAAACTAAAACAAAAATCGGATCAGAAATCACAATCTAGAAAAATTGCAGAAAATCCGAGAAAAAGAAAAACTGACGAACAGGCTAACGAACGAACATTCGTTGTCTGCGGCTAAACGACGAAAACCGTTCGTTAAAACGAACGTACGGACGAACGTCCGTTAAATAGGTAAACCGGGAAAACCAGTGAACCGATCTAAAAAATGAACTAGGGTTTCTAAAAAACCGAATCGGTTTTCTAAAAAAACCGGCGGCGGCGAACGACGGCTACCTCATCGGGTCCGGCGGGGCTCGGGGCTCCGGCGGGGCGGCGTGGGTGGCGTGGGACGTCGGCAACGGGCCTCAGCGGCGGCGGGCTCCCGGCGGCGGCGACTTCGGCGGCGGGGCGGGACGGGGTGAGGCGGCGGGGTTGGGGGGGTATTTAAGAGTGGGAGGGGTCGGCTTGGAGGAGGGAGCAAGGCGGCGGGGAGGTAGAGTCCGGCTCGGACTCCGGTCCGAGTCGGCGGCGGCAGCGTGCGGTCTCCAGGAGGGAGACGGCGGCGCGGGGAGGTGGGCCGGCTCGGCTGGGCCTCGGCCCAGTCGGGAGCTGAAAGTTTTTTTAAAAAAAAATTCTGCCGAAACTAAGAAAAATTCTAGAAAATAAAATAAAATTCTAAAATGCCAAAATAGATTTTCACTGTCTGAATAAAAAATTTAGAACAACATAAATATTTTCTTGGCCCTAAAATGCAGTTTTGAAAAACGTGCAATTTTCCTAAATTCTAATAAAAAGGCGAAAAACTCCAAACAAAAACTTATTTGATTTCATCATTAAATTCTCAATATTTCTTTATTTTGGGAAATTCATTTTATTCCCTCTCTCATATTTTTATAATAGAAATAATTGAACATAACATAAATAAAATCAAATGATCCTATTTTCAAAATTTGAGAAAACTCAAATATGAAAATAACGAAATTCCCAACTCTCTCTGTGGGTCCTTGAGTTGCAAAAAAATTCTAGGATCCAGCCAAAATGCAACAAAATATGATATGCAATGATGATCTAATATATAACATTCCAAATTGAAAATTTGGGATGTTACACAGTCGGGATTTAATTCCTAGCACTCGGATTGTATGTCCTAACACGTCGGTCCTTGGTTATTGGTAGGCCATGCTCACACGTGTACGCTATTGGGCTGTCCCAAGGTCCGCATTTGGGAAGCTTCTGGGTTATGATTTTTTCTATGTTTTATGCCAGATTTTTCTACTAGTTTATGTTCTTTTTTTCTCCTTTTTCTTTTTCCATTTTTCATTATCTCCTTTTGTTTTTTTCATATTTTTGAAGTCCGCAACCATTTTCAAATTTAAAATTTTGTAAGCTCGTAACATCTTTTCCAAATCGTGAACAAAATTCAAATCCGGATCTAAGGCGCTGACTAGCGGTTGCAACTAACTGGAAGTTACCCCTAAAAAAACTAAGTGGAGGTTACCCCTTGCGAGGGACATCTATGGGTCACTTTTGGCGTCAGTTCACTAGCGGGAGAACATATTTTCTTGTGCAAAACCCACTAAATATACATAATAGATAGTGAATTGATTGGTAGTAATTGAGGAACTAACCTTACGGGTGGATGAATGAAGTGGCGAGAGAGGAGGAATACCACTGGGTGGAGCTCGCCATCGGAATGCGAACCGATCATTGTGATGTCCATTAACACATTTTTGTTTGTCATAAATATAATATAAATATTAATAAAATTTAATATTTTATGTCAAAAATTTCTTAATAATATATATATATATATATATATATATATATATATGAAATTTTAAAAGTATTCATGTGCCTAAAACTTATTGTTCACCCAATATTAAGAGAAATATTTATCACATGTTAGAACATAGGTTCATTTATTTTTTAAAATAGTTTGCATATATTCGACACCCAAAAAAAGTGAAATAGGAAATAAATAAAAGTAAATTACAAGGAAAAAGGAAAAGATCAAGAAAAGGAAATTTATAATTTTGCACCACCCCCCTCTATTGATCTCATCCCAGTAGGTAAGATCGTCATCCGAAGGTACCATAAATGTCTTTACACACATGTAATCCTATAAACCACTCAATGTCAGAGTTAGCACGCCTTCAACGAAAACGCCCAATGGTTGGTCTGACGCCCATTATGCGGGCCACATTATTTTTCAGTTGTCATTTATGATTTCTTTATTTTTGTTGTTTTATTGAGTTTTGATATTTCTTTTAGTTTCTCCCTTAATTTTTTGGACTTAGTTTATATTTTTGGATTAATATGTAAATGCTTCTAAAATTGATAAACATATATCTTAATGATTAATACATGTGAAAACGTCTTCTCAATTGTATGTCCTTTTCTTTAAAATCAATGAATAATTTTTATATATATGTCACTTTTAATTTCACATGTATATTTCTCCATTATTGATTGCATCTTTGTAACCATTTTTAGAATTCCTTACCTATATTTTTTATTCTTCTCGAAAAAAAATTGCGAAAAGTTTTTACCAGCCCATGTCTCTACACCATAGTATACAAATTCCGCTTCCTTGAGATCCATGATGCATGCACAATATAAAAAATTCACCTTTTCAGAGCACGACTTCTTTTTTTTTTCTCTTAGAGACACAATGTGTCATTACTTTTGCACACGTACAAAAGAAACGAGCACGTGCGATGTAAAAATGTTCATTTTTTTAACAAATTTGTGAATTTTTAATTTTTTTTGTTGTGTGTTGGTAGGTTGTTGCCAATCCCGACATGAATAAAACAAGATATAGCCATGGTTTAGGTGAACGATTCGGCCAACTATTTCTCATTTTAGTTGGTTCATCTCAGCATGGATTTACGTATGTGTAACTCTGAAGAGGCACTTGGCTACAAACCTCTGTATTTCTAAAACTAAGAGGCTTGAAAAAGATAACACCAGAGCATATAAGATTGGCGAATCTTGGTGAGAGGAACCGAAACACTGGATTGGATGCGGGGATAAGGTAAAACGCACCTCCACGAGGCCAACTCAATCGGTGTCGAACCGTCCAAAGACCATCATGTCCAAGTGAAGAAAATGACTACGATGCGTTAGGAGCGGCGATAATAATGTGGAGGAGGGCGGAACGGCAGAGGCGGGAAGAAGGGATGAAGCAGGGAAAAATAGGGCAAGAAGAGATGGCCGATGCGCATTAAGGTGAGGGAAGTGACTGAAAAGTTTGGAATGGCTGTGTATAAATATACACCACAACTTAACCACACTTTATTGAACCCCTTCATTGGCGGCCTTAAATTAACCAGCACTAGTTTCGCCACCGCTGACAAGAAAAAAATTTGACATTAGCGATGATTCTTCTTCATTTTCATCATGGGAAATTACTGCCAAAAATAGTTTTCCGTTTCATGAGAGTTTTTTCTTTCGAGGCAGTCCTTTCTTTTAGAAGATTGAGGCAATCCTTTTTTTTAGCCCCCGAGCTCCATGGATGACTCCTCCATGATCTTGATAGAGATCGGAGTTGATGTTGATGAAGGCCCTCGTCCAAACATGATAATTGGAGGTAGGGCACAGTCCTCGGTCAAGCCAAGGTGACCAGTCGAGGCGGCGACAAAGACGCTGATGTCGAAGTTGATCTGCAGGCGAGCCATTGATCATTTTGCCGACCACACAGCGGAACTCTCAAAGAAAGCACCATTGTCGGTGTCAAAACTGGCAGATCTCGGGTAGGGGGTCCCAAGCTGCGTGTCTTAGGATCGATGGTAACATGGACACGGGATTTTACCCAGCTTCGGGCTCTCTCGAAGAGATAATACCCTACATGCTGCTTTTGATTGTATTCGATGTGTATGATTACAGAGTTGATCTACCTCGAGATCATATGTTGTGGTCTAATCCCTAGAGGTATGATGAGTAATGTCATAATGATCTATCAACTAGCCTGGCCTCGGCTTATATAATATACCAGAGGCCTAGGATAACAAGAGTCCCAGTCGAATACGCCGGTGGAGAGGAGTCCTTGTCTTGATCAACAAGTCTTGTGGAATCTTCCTCGTGTATACATCGCCTGTCCGAGCTGGCCCATGAGTAAACGACCATGGGGGTCCTCGGCCCATTCCAACTGATCGGGAGACGATGTGGTGAGTACACCCTAGTACAGGACACCGTCAACGGGCATGACGAGCAGTCTCAAAATGGTTGAGAGGTAAAGATTGATTTATTGGAAATTGATATTCGTACACCGGAAGGGTTCCAGAGTGTATCGGGTACAAATCGGAGTACCGGAAGGGTTACCGGAACCCCTCGGTGGAAGATATGGGCCATATGGGCCATGGCAGGGAGGCTAACCAGCCTACAAGGGGCTGGTGCACCCGCCACAAGGGAGGAGGCCGAATTGGACTAGGGAAAGGGGGCACCACCCCCCTTTCCTTCTCCTACTCCCTCTCCTTCCCCCTTTGCACCTCCGTAAGAAGGAAAAACGAGGGGGGCGAATCCTACTAGAAGTGGAGTCCTAGTAGGACTCCCCCCTCCCTTGGTGCGCCTCTGGTGGCCGGCCTCCTCCTCCCTCCATTATATACGGGGTCAGGGGCACCCCAAAGGCAAAACATTGTCTTAGCCGTGTGCGGGGCCCCCCTCCATTGTTTATTCCTCCGATAGTATTATCATAGTGCTTAGGCGAAGCCTTGCGCAGATCACATCATCAAAACCGTCACCATGCCGTCGTGCTGACGAAACTCTCCCTTGACCCTCTGCTGGATCAAGAGTTCGAGGGACGTCATCGAGCTGAACGTGTGCTGAACTCGGAGGCGTCGTACATTCGGTGCTAGATCGGTTGGATCGTGAAGATGTTCGACTATATCAACCGTGTTAACTAATGCTTCCGCTTTCGGTCTATGAGGGTACGTGGACACACTCTCCCCCTCTCGTTGCTATGCATCTCCTAGATAGATTTTGCATGATCGTAGGAAATTTTTTAAATTGCATGCTACGTTCCCCAACATGATGCGCATTAAGTGAGGGAAGTGACTCCAAAGTTTGGAATGGATGCGTATAAATATATAGCACAACTTAATCACACTTTATTGAACCCCTTCATTGGCGGGCTTAAATAAACCAGCACTAGTGTTGTTACCGCTGACAAGAAAAAGAGTTGACATTAGCGATGATTCTTCTTCATTTTCATCATGGGAAATTACTACCAAAAATAGTTTTCCTTTTTTGGAGAGTTTTTTTAGAAGATTGAGGCAATCCTTTTTTTTGAGCGACTTGAGGCAATCCTTCTAAGCCGAGTATAGGATCACACAACGACCCACTTTCTGATCTTTACCTAATAATAAAGCACACAGTGCTTCTGTCCGTTCACCGTCACACACTTTTTACAAAAAATCCCTTGTGTTTTTCGATAATTAAACCCGCAGTCCCCTTTAAGTGGATATCTAAAAAATGATTCGTTCTTGCACAAACCCCCATGTCATTTGGTATATTCAACCTGCAGTGCTCCTTCCTCTCCATATTATGTATCTTAACCGCCCCCTTTCTAGAGCGAAGGACGGGGAGGTTTGGACGGTGGGGATCGGGGATCGAAAAAGTCCCTTGATCCCGCGAGACGCAGCCAGTCTACCTACCATCTCTTGAGCTAGGAGCCGGCAGCGACAAACCGAAGAGTGGCCTGCACAACCTGACTTCCTCGATTCTAGCGCCCAACCGAGGTGCACAACGCATCTCCAGGCTATCTGTCGTCATGGCCAGGGAAAGGGAGCCAGCGAGCTCCTCGGGCTTTGTCCTGTGAACACTGGGAGAGGGAGAGAGAAGGAGAAGATAGGAGGTAGGTGGATGGAGCAGGGTGGCGCGGGGTCGGAGCTGCCGCTCCGGTGGCGTCTCTTGGCGCTGACGCCGAGAAGACTGGGAGGAGGCAGAGAGAGGGTCTTGCACGCTGCTCGGGCACGCCTCGGGGGCTGCATTGTGTGGGCAAGGGCGACAATGAGCTCCTCAAGCTTCGTCCTGTGAACACTGAGAGAGAGGGAGAGAGAAGGAGAAGATAGGAAGGAGATGGACAGAGTAGGGCAGTGCGGGGTCAAAGCTGCTGCGCCGGGGGCGTCTATGGGCGCCGACAGCGGGGAAGACTGGGAGGAGGCAGAGAGAGGGTGTCGAGGCTACTCGGGCATGCTCGAGGCGCGCCTGTGGGCTACAACGTGTGTGGAGGCGCTCGGGAGCTGGTTGAATCAGGGGATTCTGAAGGAGAGAGGTTGGCAGAGTGAAAGTATCAGCGGGGGGTGCCCTGCAAGTCGCTCATGGTTCGTCTCTTTGTTCACCAACCAGGATGTGTGGTCAATGTTCGAGCTGCATGTAGCCACACCACCAGTGCTGCTCGGTGTGTGGCCATTGTGTTCCTGGGCAGTAGCATTGTGGTGTATCGGCTCATCGACGGCAGGCTCCCCGTAAGCAAACAACACGGGTGCTCGCGACCCTGCTGGCTTTTTTTTTATATAGGGTGAATTTTTATTGTCTCAAAATGAAGCATCAAGAGGATACAAACAGTATGAGTACACATCCGACCAATGCATAGGTAGGATGCACACAGCCAAGCGAATCTCCTGGCTAACACACATGCTATTTTGGTCGGTGGACTGTTAGCCATGCCGCATGTCGATTTTTGTGCCATGCCTCCTTCAGTTTAACATTTGGTCTTGCATGTTGAGCCGACCCTGCTGGTATACTTTTTTTTGCGGTTGCCCCTTAATGGTATACGCCCCTTATTAAACTCCAACATGTCCTTTTGTATTCAATCTCTATGGAATTTTGGAACATGGACTATTCAATGTGCCAACCTCTGCTTTGAAAATATTTGATGTTGGATTTGAGTTTCTTTTAATTAAATTCCCTGGTTTCATATGATTTGATTTTCTTTTAGTTAAATTCTCTTGTTTAGTCTTAGTCCTTTTTACGGCTGGTAGGTTTGCACTCCTGAGGAGCTAGCAGAGCGTGTTCCTTCATCATCTTCGAGGGGTTGCATCATAGGATATGCCGATGTGATGCATGTTGGCAAAATTCTTATCTGTAAGTCGGTCTGGCTGTAAGACTTGGTGATTTCTAATAATAGAAATCGGAGAGGAAACTCTCTATATCGGAAAAAAAACCCTGGTTTCATAAGTTGTGTTACATGAAACTCAATCCTCACATTGACTGTTATAAAAGTAGCATATATCTTATTTGTGAAGCAAATATTCTGTTTCAGTAGTCGTGCATCTGCTTCAAAAGTTTTGCTTTGCTGAACCAATACTCAATAACTAGCTCGCCTATGTTTTCTGAATGTGGTGTTATATCAGCAAGTTGAGAACAATGATAATTAATGACACAAATAAGAAAGATGTACTTTTTTTCTCCCGTTATAACGCACGGGCATTTTTGCTAGTGATAGGCCCATCACTAGTTGACCCAGTGGCCCAAAACGAAACCCTAATTACCCAAAAAGAAACCCTAATCGAAATTGCTATATAAGTTCCCCAATCCCCTGCCCTCACAGTTCCCATCCCGGCCGCCACAGAACACCTCCTGGCGCATGTCGCATCTATCCTCCACCTCTACGCTGAGGCAGGCCGGCAGCTCGACTCCGTCCCTACTTTTGCTCTCGGTAGGAGCTGTTGAGATGAGATTACCCCATACCCTGCAGAGAGCGTCAGCCCGACGCTGCACATGCGTATGGGGTAATCTCACCTCAACAGCCGCTCCCTGTGAGCGTTTCCTTGGTGATTGTTAAATCTAAGAAAGTTGACCGCGGGGATTAATTAATGCTTTCAGTCAACAAGGTTAGTGGTGCGATTTCTTGGTTACTGACAGAATTTTTTTAGTATTCTTCGGCAGGTTTGGCGCAGAATTTCTTTGTTGGTCTTCAGACGAAACAGCTGCCTATAGAGCAGATCTGTCTTCTTCATCTCGCTGTAGACGAGACGAAGCAGCTGCCTGTGTAACAGATCTGGAGGAGGCGCTGGTTGTTTTGGGTCTCGTAAGGAGGACACAGATTGATAGATGAAATAGTGTTGTCAGTATAGTGTACGCATCATGTTCCGCTCAATACTTGTGTTCTTATGCCAGTACACTATGGCAGAAAGTAATCTTTAAAGAACACTATGATTTGATTGGTAATCACACTATGGCAGGAAGTAATTATGTTATATTGCATCTTTGCTAAAGAACGCTTACTTTTGTAAGTAAGCTCGTCCTCGCCGTACAAGATGGATGAAATGACCTGTATACGATTGGCTTTTCAAAGTACATTGAAGGAGCTATCTTTGTAGTCAGGCCATGTAATTCCTGGCCGGTTGATGGCTTGGTTAATTCAAAGCGGGGCTCATTTCGAGCCTATTTCTAAAAAAACTTTGTAATCAGATACTGTTTTCTACTCTTGGGTGAGGGTACTCATCTTTTTCTCATCTATTTTAGTGTGGAAATACTGTGCACACGATGGTTGCTGGACAAAAATCACATGACACTCTGATCTACATGGATACATGGCTTTAATTGTGTGTGCGCGAATCGGTTGCATAATATAGTCCATGTAGCAGTTGCCCATGGATCGGATCTGGAGGAGGAACTGGTTGTTTTGGGTCTTCAGAGGAGGACGCAAACTGCAGCCGGAGCTATAGATGAACTAGTCTTATCAGTATATGTACGGTACAAATATACTGAACTAGTCCATGTATATCTGATTTTTTTGAGAATTTTTTCAAATGCAGAAATTTGAAATTTGCAAAATTTAGAAATCTCCAGATTAACACGAAAGTGAATACAGTGGCGCATGAGATTGCAAAGTTTAGTATTGTTAATAGGTCTGATTGTGTACTTGTTAACAGTGTTTCGCCCTGCATGGCACAAGATGTAAAGAATGATTGTATGAATGTTCCTGCTCGCTCAGTAGTTGAGTTCTTATGTCAGTAAACTATTTGTTATGTCGTTAAATATGAATGAAATGGGAATGACACTATGGCAGAATATAATAATGTTATATCGCAGCTTCGTTGAAGAACATATACTTTTCTTATGGTACTGTTTTCTTCTCTTGGGGGAGGGTACTCGCCTTTTTCTCATCTATTTTAGTGGCTTAGTTGCAGTTGCAGACCGGTGACACAGATTATACATGTACAGTATAATCTATATATACAACATAACTTCAGCTTGAAAAGTAGACTACAAGATTGTAAAATTCGATATAAGTTTAACCAATAGTCACAAAGACAGGAGTACTTTATAATTTAGAAAACTAATCGTGTTACTGCATGAACCTCGTCAAAAAATCGACGCACGTAAGATAAACAATTAAAACTAATGTAAAATGAAATGCAAGAGTGTTCTCGTAAGAAGCATGTAGAAGAAAAAAAATGTTTGAAATAAATATAGTATGCTCCAAGCATTCAAAATATATAACATCCACGAAAACAAAATATATATCATCAAACTCATGCCATTTGATTTTATTATATGGAGATTTGTCTGAATTTTTTTTATTTTTCATTTTTGCCTTTTTCGTTTGATTGATTAAGTCACCCTGATGATACTTAAGTAATTCTTGTTTAGATGAGAGCTAAACATATCCTAATAATAACTTTACTTACACACATGAATTGGTGATGTGGCATAGGTGCATAGATAAAAAACATAGGTAGTTGGTTTTTTAGTGGAACTTGCTACTTTAATTAAATCAGGTAGAGGTACACTCCGTGGCTATCATTGAGTTCGCAAACTCTCGTGATACCCGGATCCAGTCTGACAAAGTTTATTTAAGCGGCCTTATTGACCTACTGACGCACCCACTTAACCCTAAACTCCTCAAAACTATGGAGTTCTTTCACCTTCTCCATGAACGGCCTGTTTGCTGATAGATCTTTTACATCTTGGCTAATCTTCTGCACCACCAACTGAAAATCGGATTCGAAAATGATTTCTTGGATCTCCATCTCCCTAGCTAGCTAGCTGCAAAGCTCATTTAAATTTGCACCGTCTGCTCAGGTTCCGTTGTGCACGGGGGAAAATGACACGTCCCCGCTCGGAAAAAGCCTTGGTGGTCCTAGAGAACCGCTCCACCACTCCATCCATCCCAAAATATATGCATATTAGGATTTTTTAAGCGAAACATTGTCAGTTTTGACCAAGTTTACATAAAATACTATAAACATTCGGGATACCAAATCAACATCATCAGATTCACCATGAAATATATATTCATATAATATATAACTGGCATTATAAATATAGGTAAATTTCTCTATAAACTTGGTGAATGTTCGCGAAGCTTGACTTTTATACAAAAACCAATGCACACTATATTATGGTGTAGGAAGCACATGAGCTTCTCTTAGACTGGATGATTAGGAAGCGCCTTAGCCTAGAGGGATGAAGAGATTATGGGGTCTTTGTAGAAAGAGAGCATAGGAGGTTAGTTGTTCTATTTTTATAGGGGTAAGCACACTGGATGTGATGCAATATAGCCATAACTATATGAAGCTCATAGAATGTTGCCGTGCTTATTAACCTCGCACCATTAAATTTAATCATGCCTTGGTCTCGGTGTACTAGCTCGTCGACCTTTTGAACCCAGACATAGGTAGTAGTTAACATTTTAGTTAATACCATGTGAAACAAACTCTAGTCATGACAGGACTTGACACATTTAGTATTAGCCAATGTGTGCCCGCAGAAATAGTGGACTTGAGTGGTTGCTGACTTGGCCATAAATCCTATGGAAAACCCACTAAATATACATAATGGACAGTGAATTGATTGGTAGTAATTTAGAAGCTCACCTCAGGGGTGGATGAAGGGAAGTGGCGAGAAGGGAGGAGGAATACCACTGGGTGGAGCTCGCCGTCACAATGCACCAATAATTTTGAGGGCCATTAACTCATTTTATTTGTCATGAATATAATCTAAATATTAGTATTGTTTATTATCTTTATGTACAAAAATGTTTAATAGTCTATCCCGTGGGCCTACCGAATGCTTGTGCTACCAAACCGCTTTGTGAGGCTTGGCTTGATGAACGTGCAAATACATCAAACTCGGAAGTGGACTTGGACTGACTTGTCAAAGTTTAGGAACCATCGAAACTGAAGATCTTTCTTTGAGACTAGCCCAACAATCTTTACCAACAGCCGACCTACTTTAATATAAACATGCGTCACATCTTATCAACTGCGGTATTTGTGGGAGGGACGGTTTGTGGAGACACCGGTCTTGGAATGCAACATGTCATTTTGTGTTTGGGAGCCCGAGGATCCATACTTGGTTGATGTTCTGATGACAAATACGGAACATGACACGAGATGACGGATTTTTACACTTGTGGATTCTCTCCCCCATGACTATTTTGCTGTGGTCCTGGTTTTCATTTGGGTGATTTAGCATGCTAGAAGGAAAGCTTTGCACGAACAACTCTTTCAAAGCCTGCGGGCGACCCACCAATTTATCAAGAAATACATTAGTCAAGTTGAAAGTTGCAAACCTCCAAGCCCACCTTCGAGCAGCCAGGGGGATGTTCGGGCCTAGTGCACGTTGGACTCCTCCTCCACATAGACCTAGTGTTGCAAAAATAAGGGCCGATGGACTTTTGCTAGGGGAACAATGAAGGATCCTCTTCTGTCATTTGTAGGGATTCATCAGGGAATTATATGTTGAGTTATCTACCATGAAACTTCTAGGTGTTAGCGACCTTGCATGTCTAGAAGTAATCGCATGTCGCGAGGAGCTGGCTCTAGCGTGTGATATGAATATTTCCCATCTGGTCATTGCTTCTGACTGCAGAATGGTTGTTGGAGACATCAGCAATGATACTGGCAGCTTGCTTGGAAACATCATTAAGGAGATTAGAGCTACGGTCGATCTTTCTGGATCCTATTCTTTCATCTTCAAAAGTAGGGAGTCCAACATCGAGGCGCGTAGCCACCTTAGACACGCTATGGGTGTCTCAAGGTCGTCACTATGTCTTCTACAGCCTCCTAATTCACATTGTATTTGCCTGAACATTTTGAACACTGAGTAAATTTGAGCCATTTTATACTGAAAAGACAGTAGAAGCACTCAAGTGAACTCTTGTTTCAGGGTTTAAGGCCATCTCCAACGCTTGGGCGCATAAAATCTTGAGCAAATCAACATGCATAAAGTGTTCGGCAGTTGTAGTTGCATTTTGTTTATGTTTTTTAAGCGCCTGACTCCCCCTTATGTGTCAATGCAAGGAAAAATAGCCGAGAAAGAAGCAAAAATGCCAAAACAGTCTGTAGCGGCCAGACCTCAAACAGTCTGATCCCTGTGCTTTAGTGTCATCCCTGGATCAGTAATGCTGACACGCATAGTACTTGAAGAATTTATAATAGAGTAGCAATCACACACTTATTACATCGAATGTCTCAAGAGAGAACTTATTACAATAAATATGGCTTAAGGCCATCTAAAAACGATAACAGCAGAAGGCTTGGAAGATAAGTGAGTCCATCAACTCCAACGGCATCACTGAGTATAAGACCACGACCTAAGGCACCTTACTCGTCGTCTGAAAAGTCTGTAACATGAACGTTGCAGCCCGAAAATGGGTCAGCACATGGAATATGCTGGCAATGTAACACATAGAGAGTAATGAACAGAATAATGCTATCACTACATGCATATATGGCTGGTGGAAAGCTCTATCATTATAGTTTTATATAAAGCCAATTTTTCCCCACTGCAAAGGAATAAATTTTATTTAACTATCATGGTGGTTGTTAAACATTAAGAAGGTCCACCCAACTCAATCCCAATTAAGCATCATCATTAAACCCAACAAAATTAATTAAAGTAACATGATGTGATTCACATGATAATCCAAGTACTAGATACTGAAAACGTCCATAACCGGGGACACGGCTAACCATGATTAGTTTATACACTCTGTAGAGGTTTGCGCACTTCTCCCCACAAGACTCGATCTCCTCCGTTGGAATTCTCCCACTACATGGTGTTTGTGAAACGGATGACCGAGACATAGCCTTTCAGAAGTGTTTGCACCTTTTGATCGGGTAGACAGTTACACCTACTTTCCCCTACATCTGCTAGTCTACCACTGTAAGATTTCACACAACTTAATCAACTATGCTAGAGCCCACAGTAGCTTGTGGGTGCACACGGATGTTTCTAGCATGAATAATCTCATGATCCCTTTGAGCCTAGGTTGCGGTCCATAAAGAAAAACATGCAATCACTGGAATCCCAGGTGCCTCAATCCACCCAGATGTGTATTAAAGTTGCCACCTTAAATAAACCATTAATTAATAATCTCACATCTGTCATGAAAGCACTCACCCAATCCACGTCCACTAGCATAGCATGGCAATATGAGCAAACGTAGAAGTAACTCCCAAGGGTTTGAAAGTAAACAGGATATAGGTACTACCTCAACTACTTCCCAAAACCCACATGTCAATCAGATCCTAATCATGCAATTGTTTGAGAATTGATCTAATGCAATAAAAATGGGTAGTAAAGAGGTATGATCAAAGTGTTACTTGCCTTGCTGATGATCCGTGAAACCTAGGGATTCAAAGTAGCAAGCGGCGCACTTCGGGTACTCTATCGCAAACAAACAAGCATACAATAAGAACTCATCTAATGCACAGGTAAAACTCAAATAAGAGATCTAACCAGAAATTTCAACTCAAGAACTCCGATTTGCAAAAGGAATCAAACCAAACAAAGCAACGAAATTCAAACGGCAAAAGAAACAAGCTTTGTTTACTAATCTGGACCTAAGTCAAATTTTACAGTAGCAAAAACTTGGTTGAGTTGGTTAAACGGAAAGAGGGTTTCGAGACGAAACTCTAGGCGCTTGAATTGCCTGATTCCGATGAACGAGCGAAAAGATAAACTAAAACGAAAATCGGATTAGAAATCGCGATCTGGAAAAATCACAGAAAATCCGAGAAAAAGAAAAACTAACGAACAGGCTAACGAACGAACGTTCATTGTCTGCGACTAAACGACGAAAACCATTCGTTAAAATGAACGTACGGACGAACGTCCGTTAAATAGGTAAACCGAGAAAACTGATGAACCGATCTAAAAAAACGAACTATTATTTCTAAAAAAACCGAATCGGTTTTCTAAAAACACAGTCGGCGGCGAACGGCGGCTACCTCGTCGGGTCTGGTGGGGCTCGGGGCTCCGGCGGGGCGGCGTGGGGCGGCGGCGTTGGCGTTGGTGGGCTTTGGCAGCTGTGGGCTCCCGGCGGCGAGGCGGGACGGGGTGAGGCGCCGGGGTTGGGGGGTATTTAAGAGGGGGAAGGGGCGGCTTGGAGGAGGGGGCAAGGCGGCGGGGAGGTGGAGTCCGGCTCGGACTCTGGTCCGAGTCGGCGGCGGCGGCGCGCGGTCTCCAGGAGGGAGACGGCGGCGCGGGGAGGTGGGCCGGCTCGGCTGGGCCTCTGCCCAGTCGGGCGATGGAAGTTTTTCTTTTAAATAAATTCCGCCGAAACTAAGAAAAAACCTAGAAATAAAATAAAATTCTAAAATGCCAAAATAAATTTTCACTATCTAAATAAAATATTTAGAACAAGATGAACATTTTCTTGGCCCTAAAATGCAGTTTTGAAAAACGTGCAATTTTACTAAATTCAAATAAAAAGGCGAAAAACTCCGAAACAAAAACTTATTTGATTTTGTCATTAAATCCTCAATATTTCTTTATTTTGGGAAAGTCATTTTATTCCCTCTCTGATATTTTTATAATAGAAATAATTGAAGATAAAATAAATAAAATCAAATGATCCTATTTTCAAAATTTGAGAAAACTCAAATATGAAAATAACGAAATTCCCAACTCTCTCCGTGGGTCCTTGAGTTGCAAAAAAATTCTAGGATCGAGCCAAAATGCAATAAAATATGATATGCAATGATGATCTAATGTATAACATTCCAAATTGAAAATTTGGGATGTTACAAACCTACCCCCTTAAGATGAATCTCGCCCTCGAGATTCGGGTTGGCTAGAAAATAGGTGAGGGTGGTCCTTCAGCAGATCTTCCTCTCGCTCCCAGGTGGCTTCATCCTCGGTGTCGTGGCTCCACTGAACTTTGCAAAACTTGATAACCTTGCTGCGGGTGACTCGGCTAGCATACTCAAGAATTTTGATTGGTTCCTCCTCGTAAGTTAAATCACTATCCAATTGAATCTCTTCCAGCGGCACTGTATCCCTCAGCGGTATATCAGCCATCTCTGTGTGGCACTTCTTCAACTCGGAAACATAGAACACCTCATGAACTCCTGACAATCCTTCGGGCAATTCCAACTTGTAAGCAACTTCTCCCATACGCTCCAAAACTTTGTATGGTCCCACAAAACGTGGCGCTAACTTTCCCTTAACTCCAAAGTGCTTAACTCCTCGAAGTGGAGTTACACAAAGATAAACTCTGTCTCCAACTTCATAAGCTTTCTCCTTGCATTTTGAATCTGCATGGCTCTTTTGCCTGGACTGGGCTACCTTGAGCCTATCGCGAATCAACTTCACCTTCTGTTTAGACTCCTTAATCAAATCTGGTCCAAACAACTGGCGATCTCCAACTTCATCCCACAACAGCGGGGTTCTGCACCTCCTTCCGTACAAGGCTTCGAAAGGGGTCATCTTCAAACTAGATTGATAACTGTTGTTGTAGGAGAATTCTGCATATGGCAAATTGTCGTCCCAACTAGATCCATAATCTAGTGCACAAGCTCTCAGCATATCCTCCAAAATATGATTGACTCTCCCGGTCTGTCCATCTGTCTACGGATGAAAGCATGTACTGAACTCTAGCCTGGTACCCAATGTTTCATGCAACTGATTCCAGAACTTTGACATAAACTGGGTTCCTCTATCTGATACAATGCTCCCCGGAACTCCATGCAGACATACGATCTTGGTCATGTAAATCTTAGCCAACTTAGCACTGGTGTAAGTGGTCTTCACAGGGATGAAATGAGCTAACTTCGTCAAACGATCAACTACAACCCAAATCGAGTCATAGCCTGAACGAGTCCTGGGCAATCCTGTGATAAAATCCATGCCTAGCTTATCCCACTTCCATTCGGGTATCGGCAATGGCTGTAGCAATCCTGCTGGCTTCTAATGCTCTGCCTTCACTCTCTGACATACATCACAAACTCCTACGTACCCCACAATATCCTTCTTCATTCCGGTCCACCAGAAAGTGTCTTTCAAATCTAGATACATCTTCGTATTTCCTGGGTGAATCGAGTATGGCGAATCATGGGCCTCCTGCAGAATCAATTTCCTGATCTCCGGGTCATTAGGCACATAAACGTGGTCCTCAAACCATAAGGTATCGTGCTCATTCTCATGAAATCCCTTAGCTTTTCCTTTGCTCATCTTCTCCTTTATCCCGGCAATCTCCTTGTCGGCCTTCTGAGCTTCTCTGGTCTTATCCATCAAAGTAGACTAAATCTCCAATGCTGCTACATAGCCTCTCGGAACTAGCTCCAAACATAGCTCGCGAAGATCCTCGGCTAACTCCTTGGGTGATAATGACTCTTGCGGCTCAATGCATTACCACATTAGCCTTTCCTGGATGATAATGCAATCTCATATCATAATCCTTAATGAGCTCCAACCATCTCCTTTGCCTGAGATTCAACTCCTTCTGTGTGAAGATGTACTTCAAACTCTTGTAATCCATGTACACCTCACAATGGTTTCCGATGAGAAAATGTCTCCAAGTCTTCAACGCGTGCACTACGGCTGCTAACTCCAAATCATGGGTAGCATAATTCAACTCATGGGGCTTAAGTTGTTGTGAAGCATATGAAACAACTCTTCCCTCCTGCATAAGCACCGCTCCAAGTCCTCGACGAGAAGCGTCGCAATATACTTCATAATCCTTGCACTGATCTGGCAAAATCAACACCGGTGATGTAACCAAACGTTTCATCAACTCCTGGAAACTGGCCTCACATTCCTCAGTCCATTTGAACTTGGTATCCTTCTTTAATAACTCCGTCATGGGCTTAGCAATCTTCGAGAAATTCTCAATGAATCTTCGGTAGTATCCTGCGAGTCCAAGAAAACTCCGGATCTCTCCAACTGTTGTTGGTGCTTCCCAATTTGTCATAGTGACAACTTTGGTGGGGTCTACTACTATTCCTTCTCCAAATATAACATGTCCGAGGAATCCAACTTCTTTCAACCAAAATTCACACTTGCTAACCTTTGCATATAACTGATGTTCTCTGAGCTTCCGAGTACCAAACACAAATGCTCCTTATGCTCCTCTTTGTTCTTCGAGTAGACCAAAATATCATCAATGAACACCACGACGAACTTATCCAGAAATTCCATAAACACCATGTTCATCATGTTCATGAAATAGGCAGGCACGTTAGTTAGACCAAATGACATAACGGTATACTCATACAGCCCGTACCTGGTGGTAAAAGCCGTCTTAGGTATATCCTACTCTCGAATCTTCAACTGGTGGTATCCTGATCGCAGATCGATTTTGGAAAATACCTTAGCTCCTTACAACTGTTCAAACAAATCGTTGATCATCGGCAACGGGTACTTGTTCTTGATTGTCACTTCATTCAATCCTCGATAATCAACAACCAACCTCAATGATCCATCCTTCTTCTCCACTGGAAGCACTGGCGATCCCCAAGGTGATGAACTTGGGCGAATATAAACTTTATCCAGTAACTCCTATCTGCTTCTTAATTTCCTCCAAATCTTGTGCCGGCATCATGTACGGTCTCTTAGATATCGGCCATGTGCCTGGCAAAAGCTCAATCAAAAAACTCAATGTCTCTATCCGGTGGCATGCCTGGCAACTCTTCTGGAAATACGTCAGGGAAATCCTTCACCACTGGTACTTCCTCATGTACAACTCCTAATAAGGAATTTACTTGGGTCCTCTTCGGCTCATGCCGTGATACATACTTAATCCTTCTTCCTTCTGGGGTGGTAAGCAAAATTGACTTACTGGAGCAATCGATGTTTCCTCCATACATCGATAGCCAATCCATACCCAGAATCACATCCAAACCTTGTGATTCCAAAATGATTAAATCCGAGGGGAAAACATGCCTACCTATACTCAATAGCACTTGAAAACATCCTTGACTGGCCATATACTCCGCTCCTAGTGATCTTACTAACATAGGTGTTCTGAGAACCTTGGTGGGCAGTTCATACTTACCCACAAATCCCCTTGATATGTATGAACGCGATGCACCAGTATCAAAAAGGACGATTGCAGTAAATGACTTAACCAAAAACTTACCTATTACTACATCTGGCTGGGCTTCAACCTCCTCCACGTTAACGTGGTTCACCTGTCCCCTGTTGAAAGGATTCGGCTTCTTCCCAGAGCTTCCATTGCCATTTCCATTCTTAGCTTCAGGACATTCATTGGCATAATGTCCAGTCTTCTGACACTTGTAGCAAGTGGCTTGGCTCAGATCCCTCTTTGCTGGGGTAGATGGGTTGGTACGGTTCTGGCCGTTGCTTCCTCCATTCCCGTTACCATTCTTGGGGCCACTATGATTGTGTGAGCTCCCTCCTCCATGGGTATGCTGAAAATGTCCTCCCGAATTCGGGGTAAAACGGGGCTTATGCTGAGCTCCGGAATTGTACTTCCCTTGTCCATACTTCCTCTTGCAGTTGTCAATCTGCTGCTGCTTCCCTTCAATCATGAGAGCACGATCTACCAACTCCTGGTAGTTGTTGAAAGTTGCTACCATCAACTGCATGCTTAGCTCATCATTCAGTCCTACCAGAAACTTCTCCTGCTTAGCTGCATCCGTAGCAACGTCATCTAGGGCATAGCATGCTAGCTTACTAAAGTCATCCATGTACTGGCCAACAATACGTCCTCCTTGGAGCAAGTTGTGAAACTCACGCTTCTTCATGGCCATAGCTCCTGCTGAAACATGGGCAGTACAGAAAGCCTGCTGAAACTGGTCCCATGTGACAGTGTCGATAGGATAAGTGGCTGTGAAATTCTCCAACCATGATGCTGCGGGTCCATCAAGCTGATGTGCGGCAAAACGCACCTTTTCCGCATCTGTGCATCCTGTAGTGGTCCTCCCTTCCTATCTTGCGGAGCCAATCATCTGCAACTATCGGCTCGGTGCTGCTGGAGAACACAGGTGGATTCAGTCTAAGGAAACGGGTTAAATGATCAACAGGTGGTGGTGGTGGTGGTGGTGGGTTATTATTGTTGTTGTTGTTCCCCTGATTCTGATTCTGAACTAGAAGTTGCATCAATGCATTCTGCTGCTGGATCAACTGAGTGAGCTACGATGGGAAGGCAAATCCATTGTCACGTCTCGGAGGCATCTGAGGGTTTAGAAAGGATGAGAATACAGAATAGAATGAGGTCTAGAGAGAAAATTCACTACCCATATGCACATGAGACAAATCAATCAATATCACTTCAATCAATTCAAATAAGGGCATATAACGGTCTAACTATCGTTACAAAAGTGCTCGGACTATACTAGATTCATGGGGAATACTACTACTATTATGGTGGTCGACTAGAAAAACTGCTCCGTTGAAGACTCCATGATATCTGCTCCAGCTTCGTCAACATAGTCATCATTGCTATCGTCTGGGTCCGAGTCGGTGTCGTCGATGATGATGTAGTTCTCTGGACAAGTGCAATCATCGTCTTCTCCTCCAGTCGCGAGAAATCCCATGAATACTTTTAGCTTCTTCTTCAGATCATCATTCTTCTCCACAAGTGTCGCTATTTCCTCCTCATATCCATCACGTGTAGACTTGAGTTCTTCCTCCAGTTCCATGATCTTGGTCATAGCCTTCTTCAGATCTATCACGCCTGCGCACATCTTGTTCTCCTGGCGACGAATGTGCTGGTTTAACTCCTGGATGTAAGCTGTGATTGACCTATCTTTCCTGGTGCTGATCGTCTCCATTGCTCATCTCGGCGCCCACAAATCTGGTAGATAGTATCCTCAAGATCCTTGTGGTAAACTTCTCCAATGCGTGAACTTGTTCCTTGCATCCGCTACCCTAAAGAGTAGAAAAGATGCGGAGTCAGAAATGAGAAGAGTGAGTAGTGATCTAGGGCTTTTAGCTTAGTGGCCGTGTCCTACAGTCAGCGTGTGCTCTGATACCATCTTGTAGCAACCAGACCTCAAACAGTCTGATCTCTGTGCTTTAGTGTCATCCCTGGATCAGTAATGCTGACACGCACAATACTTGAAGGATTTATAATAGAGTAGCAATCACACACTTATTACATCGAATGTCTCAAGAGAGAACTTATTACAATAAATATCGCTTAAGGCCATCTAAAAATGATAACAGCGGAATGCTTGGAAGATAAGCGAGTCCATCAACTCCAACGGCATCACTGAGTATAAGACCACGACCTAAGGCACCTTACTCATCGTCTGAAAAGTCTGCAACATGAACGTTGCAGCCCGAAAATGGGTCAGCACATGGAATATGCTGGCAATGTAACACATAGAGAGTAATGAACAGAATAATGCTATCACTACATGCATATATGGCTGGTGGAAAGCTCTATGGTTACAGTTTTGCATAAAGCCAATTTTTCCCTACTACAAAGGAATAAATTTTATTTAACTATCATGGTGGTTGTTAAACATTGAGAAGGTTCACCCAACTCAATCCCAATTAAGCATCATCATTAAACCCAACAAAATTAATTAAAGTAACATGATGAGATTCAGATGATAATCCAAGTACTAGATACTCAAAACATCCATAACCGGGGACACGGCTAACCATTATTAGTTTATACACTCTGCAGAGGTTTGCGCACTTTTCCCCACAAGACTCGATCTCCTCCGTTCGCATTCTTGCACTACATGGTGTTTGAGAAACGGATGACCGAGACATAGCCTTTCAGAAGTGTTTGCACCTTACGATCGGGTAGACAGTTACACCTACTTTCCCCTACATCTGCTAGTCTACAACTGTAAGAGTTCACACAACTTAATAAACTATGCTAGAGCCCATAGTAGCTTGTGGGTGCACACGGAAGTTTCTAGCATGAATAATCTCATGATCCCTTTGAGCCTGGGTGGCGGTCCATAAAGAAAAACAGGCAATCACTGGAATCCCAGGTGCCTCAATCCACCCAGATGTGTATTAAAGTTGCCACCTTAAATAAACCATTAATTAATAATCTCACATTTGTCATGAAAGCACTCACCCAATCCACGTCTACTAGCATAGCATGGCAATATAAGAAAACATAGAAGTAACTCCCAAGGGTTTGAAAGTAAGCACGATATAGGTACTACCTCAACTACTTCCCAAAACCCACATGTCAATCAGATCCTAATCATGCAATTGTTTGAGGATTGATCTAATGCAATAAAAATGGGTAGTAAAGAGGTATGATCAAAGTGTTACTTGCCTTGCTGATGATCCGTGAAACCTAGGGATTCGAAGTAGCAAGCGGTGGTACTCTATTGCAAACAAACAAGCATACAATAAGAACTCATCTAATGCACAGGTAAAACTCAAATAATAGATCTAACCAGAAAGTTCAACTTAAGAACTCCGGTTTGCAAAAAGAATCAAACCAAACGAAGCAACGAAACTCAAACGGCGAAAGAAACAAGCTTCGTTTACTAATCTGGACCTAAGTCAAATTTGACAGTAGCAAAACCTTGTTTGAGTTGGTTAAGCAGAAAGAGGGTTTCGAGACGAAACTATAGGCGCTTGAATTGCCTGATTCCAATGAACAAGCGAAAAGATAAACTAAAACAAAAATCGGATCAGAAATCGCAATCTGGAAAAATTGCAGAAAATCCGAGAAAAAGAAAAACTGACGAACAGGCTAACGAACGAACATTCGTTGTCTGCGGCTAAACGACGAAAACCGTTCGTTAAAACGAACGTACGGACGAACGTCCGTTAAATAGGTAAACCGAGAAAACCGGTGAACCGATCTAAAAAATGAACTAGGGTTTCTAAAAAACCGAATCGGTTTTCTAAAAAAACCGGCGGCGGCGCACGGCGGCTACCTCATCGGGTCCGGCGGGGCTCGGGGCTCCGGCGGGGCGGCGTGGGTGGCGTGGGACGTCGGCAACGGACCTCAGCGGCGGCGGGCTCCCGGCGGCGGCGACTTCGGCGGCGGGGTGGGACGGGGTGAGGCGGCGGGGTTGGGGGGGTATTTAAGAGGGGGAGGGGTCGGCTTGGAGGAGGGAGCAAGGCGGTGGGGAGGTGGAGTCCGGCTCGGACTCCGGTCCGAGTCGGCGGCGGCAGCATGCGGTTCCCAGGAGGGAGACGGCGGCGCGGGGAGGTGGGCCGGCTCGGCTGGGCCTCGGCCCAGTCGGGCGCTGAAATTTTTTTTTAAAAAAAACTAAATTCTGCCGAAACTAAGAAAAATTCTAGAAAATAAAATAAAATTCTAAAATGCCAAAATAGATTTTCACTGTCTGAATAAAAAATTTAGAACAACATAAATATTTTCTTGGCCCAAAAATGCAGTTTTGAAAAACGTGCAATTTTCCTAAATTCAAATAAAAAGGCAAAAAACTCCAAAACAAAAACTTATTTGATTTCATCATTAAATTCTCGATATTTCCTTATTTTGGGAAAGTCATTTTATTCCCTCTCTCATATTTTTATAATAGAAATAATTGAAGATAACATAAATAAAATCAAATGATCCTATTTTCAAAATTTGAGAAAACTCAAATATGAAAATAACGAAATTCCCAACTCTCTCCGTGGGTCCTTGAGTTGCAAAAAATTTCTAGGATCGAGCCAAAATGCAATAAAATATGATATGCAATGATGATCTAATGTATAACATTCCAAATTGAAAATTTGGGATGTTACACAGTCGGGATTTAATTCCTAGCACTCGGATTGTATGTCCTAACACGTCGGTCCTTGGTTATTGGTAGGCCATGCTCACACGTGTACGCTATTGGGCTGTCCCAAGGTCCGCATTTGGGAAGCTTCTAGGTTATGATTTTTTCTATGTTTTATGCCAGATTTTTCTACTAGTTTATGTTCTTTTATTCTCCTTTTTCTTTTTTCCATCTTTCATTATCTCCTTTTGTTTTTTTCATATTTTTGAAGTCCGCAACCATTTTCAAATTTGAAATTTTGTAAGCTCGTAACATCTTTTCCAAATCGTGAACAAAATTCAAATCCGGTTCTAAGGCGCTGACTAGCGGGAGCAACTAACTGGAAGTTACCCCTAAAAAAACTAAGTGGAGGTTACCCCTTGCGAGGGACATCTATGGGTCACTTTTGGCGTCAGTTCACTAGCGGGAGAACATATTTTCTTGTGGAAAACCCACTAAATATACATAATAGATAGTGAATTGATTGGTAGTAATTCAGGAACTAACCTTACGGGTGGATGAATGAAGTGGCGAGAGAGGAGGAATACCACTGGGTGGAGCTCGCCATCGGAATGCGAGCCGATCATTGTGATGTCCATTAACACATTTTTGTTTGTCATAAATATAATATAAATATTAATAAAATTTAATATTTTATGTCAAAAATTTCTTAATAATATATATATATATATATATATATATATGAAATTTTAAAAGTATTCATGTGCCTAAAACTTATTGTTCACCCAATATTAAGAGAAATATTTATCACATGTTAGAACATAGGTTCATTTATTTTTTAAAATAGTTTGCATATATTCGACACCCAAAAAAAAGTGAAATAGGAAATAAATAAAAGTAAATTACAAGGAAAAAGGAAAAGATCAAGAAAAGGAAATTTATAATTTTGCAGCACCCCCCTCTATTGATCTCATCCCAGTAGGTAAGATCTTCATCCGAAGGTACCATAAATGTCTTTACAGACATGTAATCCTATAAACCACTCAATGTCAGAGTTAGCACGCCTTCAACGAAAACGCCCAATGGTTGGTCTGACGCCTATTATGCGGGCCACATTATTTTTCAGTTGTCATTTATGATTTCTTTATTTTTGTTGTTTTATTGAGTTTTGATATTTCTTTTAGTTTCTCCCTTAATTTTTTGGACTTAGTTTCTATTTTTGGATTAATATGTAAATGCTTCTAAAATTGATAAACATATATCTTAATGATTAATACATGTGAAATCGTCTTCTCAATTGTATGTCCTTTTCTTTAAAATGAATGAATAATTTATATATATATGTCACTTTTAATTTCACATGTATATTTCTCCATTATTGATTGCATCTTTGTAACCATTTTTAGAATTCCTTACCTATTTTTTTTATTCTTCTCAAAAAAAAATTGCGAAAAGTTTTTACCAACCCATGTCTCTACACCAAAGTATACAAATTCCGCTTCCTTGAGATCCATGATGCATGCACAATATAAAAAATTCACCTTTTCAGAGCACGACTTCTTTTTTTTCTCTTAGAGACACAATGTGTCATTACTTTTGCACACGTACAAAAGAAACGAGCACGTGCGATGTAAAAATGTTCATTTTTTTAACAAATTTGTGAATTTTTAATTTTTTTTGTTGTGTGTTGGTAGGTTGTTGCCAATCCCGACATGAATAAAACAATATATAGCCATGGTTTAGGTGAACGATTCGGCCAACTATTTCTCATTTTAGTTGGTTCATCTCAGCATGGATTTACGTATGTGTAACTCTGAAGAGGCACTTGGCTACAAACCTCTGTATTTCTAAAACTAAGAGGCTAGAAAAAGATAACACCAGAGCATATAAGATTGGCGAATCTTGGTGAGAGGAACCGAAACACTGGATTGGATGCGGGGATAAGGTAAAACGCACCTCCACGAGGCCAACTCAATCGGTGTCGAACCGTCCAAAGACCATCATGTCCAGGTGAAGAAAATGACTGCGATGCGTTAGGAGCGGCGATAATAATGTGGAGGAGGGCGGAATAGCAGAGGCGGGAAGAAGGGATGAAGCAGGGAAAAATAGGGCAAGAAGAGATGGCCGATGCGCATTAAGGTGACGGAAGTGACTGAAATGTTTGGAATGGCTGCGTATAAATATATACCACAACTTAACCACACATTATTGAACCCCTTCATTGGCGGCCATAAATTAACCAGCACTAGTTTCGCCACCGCTGACAAGAAAAAAATTTGACATTAGCGATGATTCTTCTTCATTTTCATCATGGGAAATTACTGCCAAAAATAGTTTTCCGTTTCATGAGAGTTTTTTCTTTCGAGGCAGTCCTTTCTTTTAGAAGATTGAGGCAATCCTTTTTTTTAGCCCCCGAGCTCCATGGATGACTCCTCCATGATCCTGATAGAGATCGGAGTTGATGTTGATGAAGGCCCTCGTCCAAACATGATAATTGGAGGTAGGGCACAGTCCTCGGTCAAGCCAAGGTGACCAGTCGAGGCGGCGACAAAGACGCTGATGTCGAAGTTGATCTGCAGGCGAGCCATTGATCCTTTTGCCGACCACACAGCAGAACTCTCAAAGAAAGCACCATTGTCGGTGTCAAAACTGGCAGATCTCGGGTAGGGGGTCCCAAGCTGCGTGTCTTAGGATCGATGGTAACATGGACACGGGATTTTACCCAGCTTCGGGCTCTCTCGAAGAGATAATACCCTACATGCTGCTTTTGATTGTATTGAATGCGTATGATTACAGAGTTGATCTACCTCGAGATCATATGTTGTGGTCTAATCCCTAGAGGTATGATGAGTAATGTCATAATGATCTATCAACTAGCCTGGCCTCGGCTTATATAATATACCAGAGGCCTAGGATAACAAGAGTCCTAGTCGAATACGCCGGTGGAGAGGAGTCCTTGTCTTGATCAACAAGTCTTGTGGAATCTTCCTCGTGTATACATCGCCTGTCCGAACTGGCCCATGAGTAAACGACCATGGGGGTCCTCGGCCCATTCCAACTGATCGGGAGACGATGTGGTGAGTACACCCTAGTACAGGACACCGTCAACGGGCATGACGAGCAGTCTCAAAATGGTTGAGAGGTAAAGATTGATTTATTGGAAATTGATATTCGTACACCGGAAGGATTCCAGAATGTATCGGGTACAAATCGGAGTATCAGAAGGGTTACCGGAACCCCTCGGTGGAAGATATGGGCCATATGGGCCATGGCAGGGAGGCAAACCAGCCTACAAGGGGCTTGTGCACCCGCCACAAGGGAGGAGGCTGAATTGGACTAGGGAAAGGGGGCACCACCCCCCTTTCCTTCTCCTACTCCCTCTCCTTCCCCCTTTGCACCTCCGTAAGAAGGAAAAAAGAGGGGGGCGAATCCTACTAGAAGTGGAGTCCTAGTAGGACTCCCCCCTCCCTTGGTGCGCCTCTGGTGGCCGGCCTCCTCCTCCCTCCATTATATACGGGGGCAGGGGCACCCCAAAGGCAAAACATTGTCTTAGCCGTGTGCGGTGCCCCCTCCATTGTTTATTCCTCCGATAGTATTATCATAGTGCTTAGGCGAAGCCTTGCGCGGATCACATCATCAAAACCGTCACCATGCCGTCGTGCTGACGAAACTCTCCCTCGACCCTCTGCTGGATCAAGAGTTCGAGGGACGTCATCAAGCTGAATGTGTCCTGAACTCGGAGGCGTCGTACATTCGGTGCTAGATCGGTTGGATCGTGAAGATGTTCGACTACATCAACCGTGTAAACTAACGCTTCCGCTTTCGGTCTATGAGGGTACGTGGACACACTCTCCCCCTCTCGTTGCTATGCATCTCCTAGATAGATTTTGCATGATCGTAGGAAATTTTTTAAATTGCATGCTACGTTCCCCAACATGATGCGCATTAAGTGAGGGAAGTGACTCCAAAGTTTGGAATGGATGCGTATAAATATATAGCACAAATTAATCACACTTTATTGAACCCCTTCATTGGCGGGCTTAAATAAACCAGCACTAGTGTCGTTACCGCTGACAAGAAAAAGAGTTGACATTAGCGATGATTCTTCTTCATTTTCATCATGGGAAATTACTACCAAAAATAGTTTTCCTTTTTTTGGAGAGTTTTTTTAGAAGATTGAGGCAATCCTTTTTTTTGAGCGACTTGAGGCAATCCTTCTAAGCCGAGTATAGGATCACACAACGACCTACTTTCTGATCTTTACCTAATAATAAAGCATGCAGAGCTTCTGTCCGTTCACCGTCACACAGTTTTTACAAAAAATGCCTTGTGTTTTTCGATAATTAAACCCGCAGTCCCCTTTTAAGTGGATATCTAAAAAATGATTCGTTCTTGCACAAACCCCCATGTCATTTGGTATATTCAACCTGCAGTGCTCCTTCCTCTCCATATTATGTATCTTAACCGCCCCCTTTCTAGAGCGAAAGACGGGGACGTTTGGACGGTGGGGATCGGGGATCGAAAAAGTCCCTTGATCCCGCGAGACACAGCCAGTCTACCTACCATCTCTTGAGCTAGGAGCCGGCAGCGACAAATTGGAGAGTGGCCTGCACAACCTGACTTCCTCGATTCTAGCGCCCAACCGAGGTGCACAACGCATCTCCAGGCTATCTGTCGTCATGGCCAGGGAAAGGGAGGCAGCGAGCTCCTCGGGCTTTGTCCTGTGAACACTGGGAGAGGGAGAGAGAAGGAGAAGATAGGAGGTAGGTGGATGGAGCAGGGTGGCGCGGGGTCGGAGCTGCCGCTCCGATGGCGTCTCTTGGCGCTGACGCCGGGAAGACTGGGAGGAGGCAGAGAGAGGGTCTTGCACGCTGCTCGGGCACGCCTCGGGGGCTGCAGTGTGTGGGCAAGGGCGACAATGAGCTCCTCAGGCTTCGTCCTATGAACACTGAGAGAGAGGGAGAGAGAAGGAGAAGATAGGAAGGAGATGGACAGAGTAGGGCAGTGCGGGGTTAAAGCTGCTGCTCCGGGGGCGTCTATGGGCGCCGACAGCGGGGAAGACTGGGAGGAGGCAGAGAGAGGGTCTCGAGGCTACTCGGGCATGCTCGAGGCGCGCCTGTGGGCTACAACGTGTGTGGAGGCGCTCGGGAGCTGGTTGAATCGGGGGATTCTGAAGGAGAGAGGTTGGCAGAGTGAAAGTATCAGTGGGGGGTGCCCTGCAAGTCGCTCATGGTTCGTCTCTTCGTTCACCAACCAGGATGTGTGGTCAATGTTCGAGCTGCATGTAGCCACACCACTAGTGCTGCTCGGTGTGTGGCCATTGTGTTCCTGGGCAGTAGCATTGTGGTGTATCGGCTCATCGACGGCAGGCTCCCCGTAAGCAAACAACACGGGTGCTCGCGACCCTGCTGGCTTTTTTTTATATAGGGTGGATTTTTATTGTCTCAAAATGAAGCATCAAGAGGATACAAACAGTATGAGTACACATCCGACCAACGCATAGGTAGGATGCACACAGCCAAGCGAATCTCCTAGCTAACACATGCTATTTTGGTCGGTGGACTGTTAGCCATGCCGCATGTTGATTTTTGTGCCATGCCTCCTTCAGTTTAACATTTGGTCTTGCATGTTGAGCTGACCCTGCTGGTATACTTTTTTTTGCGGTTGCCCCTTAATGGTATACGCCCCTTATTAAACTCCAACATGTCCTTTTGTATTCAATCTCTATGGAATTTTGGAACATGGACTATTCAATGTGCCAACCTCTGCTTTGAAAATATTTGATGTTGGATTTGAGTTTCTTTTAATTAAATTCCCTGGTTTTATATGATTTGATTTTCTTTTAGTTAAATTCTCTTGTTTAGTCTTAGTCCTTTTTACGGCTGGTAGGTTTGCACTCCTGAGGAGCTAGCAGAGCGTGTTCCTTCATCATCTTCGAGGGGTCGCATCATAGGATATGCCGATGTGATGCATGTTGGCAAAATTCTTATCTGTAAGTCGGTCTGGCTGTAAGACCTGGTGATTTCTAATAATAGAAATCGGAGAGGAAACTCTCTTTATCGGAAAAAAAAAACCTTGTTTCATAAGTTGTGTTATTACATGAAACTCAATCCTCACATTGACTGTTATAAAAGTAGCATATATCATACTCCGGTCACCTTTCTGCTTCTTCCTTGGCTAATCATCAACTAATAATTATAATAACTCTCCATATGAATTTCTTCTTCTCGTTGCCAATTTGCAATGCATGCATGCGTTCTTTCTTGCTTGGACAAAAACAACATACAACATGTATGCTAGCCCATAGCAAGGTTTTAAATTTCGGAAACGGATTTTTTTTCCGGCATCACCAAAGTATGTGAGCTTTCACATACTTTGAAAGTTATTTCGGATTTTGAGTTTTCAGAATTCAACATTTCTTATTGAATCGGAACCTAATTTATATTTTAGTCTCGATTGGGTTCGAAATTTCAGTGTTACAAGTGTTCCTGACCCACACCGAAATATCTTGCCTAGCAGAAACTTAAACTAAATGCTAGTATAAAGTTTCAAATTCAAGTGCCAAGAAGACATGCTTATGTGATTTTACATGCCCTTTGCACTGTTTAATTTTCTAGACATGACCAAGAAAATATTGATATACCTGACGAAATTCAATATTTTAAAGCAAACAAAATGCATGCATGATGCAGCAAAGTGGTGCCGTGCAAGCCTTGTAATCAGCGAACTCTTCATGTGGATTTGGAATTGCTTCTCCTCCCGTACGTCGACCCCATTGCCTACTTGCCAAGCTACATGCATGCACGCACGCATGCCGTGCAAGCCTTGTAATCAATGAACCCCATCTGGATATGGAATTGTTTCTCCTACTTGCCAAGCACACACGAATGCTCTCTTGCTTGCACAGAAACAACTATCTAATACGTCATGCATGGTTTTAAAAAATTACTCCGATGAGCCGGGATTAGAGGGCCGGTGAGCCACTTTACCCTGTCCGCATTAGTTAGGCCGATGCTTTAGATAAGTGTGTTTTCCTCTCAATTCCTGACTCCTCCCGTCGGATGATTGGCCATGCATGTGCATGCGGTCAGGAGAGAGAAACAAGTTGCAGCATGCAGAGCAATTCATAGGTTGCATGCCGGCGGAGCAAAGAAATCATGCATGCTTTTGGGAAGAATCGAGGCTGCCTTGGTCCAAGATATTTGGTCGTTCGGCCTTGAAAACCCGGACGGAGGTAGTAGTGTAAACCTTTGATGTTCAACTGCAAACAAGACATGAATGTATTATTTTACATGGATTTTGCACCATCATATTTCTTTTATAAAGGTGACAAATAAAATATAGTAGATATTTGTAACAAAATTCAATCTTGTGTGTTCATATTTGTAAAACATAGTAGATATTTGTAATAAAACCTTAGATTTCAGACGAATTTATATACAAAATGAACATTACCAGAACACTATTTATAAGAATTAAAGTGTGTGCCTTGTCCACAACAGGACTGTGCCAATATGTACTCCATTTATGAGGTCAATGCCCCTTTTTTGTGATAACTTTCATATTCGCTAAATATGGACAAGGGGGCCCATGCCCCCCTCCCCCACCTCCACACATAAAACCTATATTCATTGGTAGCTCCATTTTATAATGCATGAGAAGAACATTATTAGGAGGTACTTCGGATTAGTTCTTCATCAGTCCAAGCAAGTTGCGTCGTTGGACTAGTAGAATCTATGGATGCAGGCGAGGCACATGTCCGGATGCCCTATAGCCAGTTGTCGTCAGCAAAGAAAAATATCAAAAGTTGGATTCAGTTAATATTGCAAGTAGTCTTCACAGCCTGTTTTCGAGATTTTGTGGCATGTCTCGCTGGTAAATAGTGTAGCATGTACCTATGATCACTCTTGTGTAGCATGTATCCATTATGGTAACTATCTCAGGCTAATACTGAAGACACCGCTACAAACCTGCAAAGAGGCTCGGTAGTTGGTAATGCTAAAAAACTCACTTGGTTATCTTTGAACTTTGAAATTTTGACACTAATGTTTCTCTGAATAGGTATCTTTGTCAGAGATTCTAAGAGATATGTATGCTTATTTCGGTTCGTCTCGGTTAGCTTTAAGTTGGATTATGCATTAATGCATGGCACATGCTGCAAACTAATTTGTAACTTCCTTGACGTATTGTTGCAAGCATATTTCTGTTCTATTGCTATAAGCAATCTGTGTTAGCCTATAAGGGCTTAATAGCATATAACTTTTCTTACGAGTATAGAGAGACATCTCTCTCCGTGATCATTTTGTTATCCTTATGAGTAGATCAAGCTAACTTCTATTGGCGCATTTTATTTACAAATTTGTTCATGTAACATAAATTAAAATATTAGCGCGTTTTATTTAAAAATTTTAAAACATCATACATCTAAAACATATATGTACCATTCAACAAAAACCTATTCATCCAATTTTTAAAATATGTTCATCACATACAAAAGACATTTGTACAATTATAATAAAATATTTAAGATATTTTAAACAGTTCATAACATAAGAGATGTTCATAACATATAAAAAATATTCATAAAAATGTAAAATATTATTCATGTGATGTGAAAAATATATTCATGACAAATAAGAAATATCTGTATATTAAGCAGGAAGAATTATTAGAAAAGAAATAAATTTAGAGAATAAAAAAGATGAAATTTTAAAAGTAAAACGAAAATGAAAAACTGAAAATACATCATAAGAAAGAAATGAAAAACATAAATACCAGTATAGAAGCTCCTGAAAATGGAAGCTAAATAGGCCACGCGAGGCCTCCGTCCATCTCACCGCGTGCGCGACATAGAAAATTTGCCCCAGCCCCCCTGTCATTTCCCATCCGAGCGGGCCATTCCTTCTCCTTTTCTTCTTTTTTCCTTTTTACTCTAATATATATCGTACGACCTCAAGGTTATAAAAATTAAGGCCCAAATAGTGGAGAGAGTTCCTTTCCAGAAAAGAAGTAAAAATATACAAACCCCTAAATAAATATTAAATTATCTCAAAAAGTCAAAGAAAATTCCTTCCTTCATAAAGAAATATTAATAATCAAAGAAATTATTTTTTGGAAAACAAGAAGCAACTTTATTAAATGATCTCTCTTTTCCCCTTTGTTCATGAATAGTTTTTTGAAGTCCTCAACAATTTCAAATTCTTGAATAGTTTTTAAATTTACGAGCAGTTTTTTTAATTCATGCATATGTTTATAATTTGTGAACATTTTCAAAATTCATGAGCATATTTTGAATCCGTACACTTTTTTTCAATTCGTGAAGAAGTTTTGAATTCATGAACATTTTTAAAAATTGAACATGTTTTCAACTTCATATTTTTGTTTTGAAAATTTATGATCGTTTTGTTTTTGAAAAATCTCAAAAATGAAGTATGGGAGGTATGGAGTAAAAAGCGATATATAGCACTGCCCCTGGTAAAGAGAGAGCGATGGAGTAAAAAGTGGGCTCCATGAGGGCTATGGCCCAAGTAAAAAGCGATGTATAACAAACAAATTTTCTTTTCCAGAAAAGATATAAGACATTAACTAAATTCTCAAATGAAAATAAAATACTAAGAAAAGATATAAGACCTTAACTAAATTCTCAAGAGATAAATATATGTCACATCCAAACATGAAAACATGCTTGAATTTTCCAAATGATGGAGTACAGATAAATATGAAAACGTGCTTGTCCTACTAACAGATGAAGCTGAAAGAACAAAGTGAGGCTTGAATTTTCCAAAATATTTGGACCAAAACATGCATATACAAGCTGGAGGCATATATGGCTAATTAGACGGTAATTAGAGATTCATGCAAGTAGACATCTCATGAAGCATCAAAAACTTTTATAAACAAATGGCCTGCAAAACCAGATGAATAAGTTGCCATCAATTCACATGGCATGGCAAAATTAGAGAGCGGGCACCAGGCGTGGTATTATTGATCATTTCCGTCCAGTCCAGAGCATCATGCATGCATGCCGTGCCGTTTACTGTCTTTCTGCTCCTAGTCAGTTGAGCTCTGCACGGCCAAATTAGACAGAAACGGATCGGAAGCGGGCGCATTGGAGAGTCACCTGAATCAACCATCCATCACACAGCAACTAACCAGGATCGATCGGTGATGCTGAGCACACCCCACCCCAGTAGTACGTATTTTGCAGTTTGCACAGATGGACATGCCCAAGATCATGCACGCTCCTCTCCTCTCCTCTCCTCTCTGGAACACAGCAGCCAGCCACATTATTAGCAGGTATACAAGGAAAGAGCAGTAACACAAGAGAAAAATTTATAACTTTAATTAGTGCTCTTCCACCATCAAAACAAATATATATATATATATATTATATATTTGTAGAGAAGTCAACTGTCCCAACCATCCAGGAAATGTCTCAAAATGGTGGCCGTGGCGAAGAAGAAGAAGAAGAGGATGCAGTCACCGGGAAGCTCCTCGCTCGGCGTCCCACGGCGCGGACGACTATATATGGTGGTGCGTGCAACAGCCGTGCCACCACCCCTCCACCTCCGGTGGCCGACGCCAAGCCAGATTCAGATGAGACACGGAGCAATGCCGACATGCTCGATGAAATGCCCACGGGGTAAAAAAAAATATTCAAGTGGTGCCACGGTCGGCGCCGACCAAACAAAGGAAGTTTTTGGATGAGGATCGAGGACTGCTACAACAACCATGTGCGACTGCTAGTGCGGAAATGCTTACAAACAATCTTAATTGGTGATATGACAAAATAAGAGTCTCCATGTGTTTGAAGTGTATGAAAATCCCCAGGAAGTGAGGTTATCGGCAAGCCTGTGGCATCAAGATATCTAATTAGCTTCAAATGACTAATGGAATGTGGCGGCACCACGCTACTTGGAGCAGATTGGCCTTTAGCTGAATGTTCACTCAGGTCCAAGACACGTATGTACTTGGACCGAGAAAATGCCTTTTTCGGGAGCTGCATGTTAGAATAAACCTTGCAAGCTCAGTAGCTTCAGAGTTTCAGAAAATTCAGTTAGTTTTGCTGCCATGGCTTCTGCGTCGGTATTTCTCTGTCAGTTCCGACAGTTAGCGAGATTAGCAGCTCAAGTGCTTAACGGTTCCATACTGATTCGTTTGAGAACAAATACTCGGTGTTCTCCTTCCTGTGCTAGCTAACACGCAAGAGCAGCACTTGCTTTGCCTCTACTCAGTCGACCAGCAAGCACTATTTTTTCTTTGCAAGCTGATTTGTTCGGCATCAATGCCTGACTTTGCTTGGAATCGTTTTTAGTAGTAGTAATAATAATAATAATAATAATAATAATAATAATAATAATAATAATGTAGCTGGGTGCATCAACTGATCCAGAAGAATAATTTTTCTCCAAGGAACTGGGCCCATCCCATGGAGTTTCTACCTGCTCCAAAGTGCAAGGAATTTACTCTACTGTAGAAGAAACACAATTCTACTGCCGTACGAATTTAATTTACAGAAGCGAATACACAAAAATTGCTTGTCAAGTGGTGCGAGCGAGGCTGAAGCTGAATCCCAATAACCACCATCTCACACCTTGGCACCCTTTGGAATGGGTGTCCCTTGTTGGAATGTGATGCTCTGCTCTATTCGCTGCTGCATACATTTTCTGCATCCACAAAGCCCTCCCTCAAGGAACCAAGGACATCCCATCACTTACGTTGATATGATATTCTGCAAACATGCAACACAATTGTTGTATCAGCTGGTGCTTGAGGATTCTGGCGACATGCAGATTCGAGTAATTCAGAGAGAGATTCTCTTCAGCATATCAAGACGACAGACAATTGCTTCACTTCTACTGTATTTGTTTCTTTTGTTTGCTCTGAATCAGCTTCTACACCCAATCATTCATACGTTGATAATACTCATTGCTTCAGTCCTACAGTAAAATTCAGCGCCAGGCTAAGTACTCCATTTTTCAAGAAAGAATCAAACAAGTTGGAAAGCATTCTCTCTTCTCTTGTAGAATTCAATTTCATTTCACGATAATATACTAGGAAGGAGGTTACATCCATACCATTCCGCAACCACCAAGACAAGACAGGGCAGACCTCTCTGCAGAGCGGAGTACATCAGAGAGCTGCTTTTTTACATCAACCTGTCAAAGGAAAGTATTCAAGAAAGAGGAAATAAAGCCACTTGATCCATTCAATTCATTCATGGTAAGAAAAGAAAGAAAATAGTTCTTCTTTCTGAGTAATAGCAACTAAATACCTCTTCCTCGCTGCTACTGATGCCAACAGTTAAATTGGCCTCTTCTGTTCAGTCCTACTGCTTCATGCGAAAAAGGAGCACAAGCCTCATAATTCCATGATTCCACCCTCGATCAGTTCTTGCAGCTAGGACTCAAGTCTTCTTCTCGATCGGAACAGAAGCCTGACCAAGAAAATGCACGCGTATATATTATGAAAACTAAATTCAACGGTGGTGTATCAATCTCAAGTCTACTAGCACATAAAAGGGGTATGAAAAGAAGTGGATGGAAACAAGCGTGCGTTGGGCTGTGAATGTAGTCATAAATTAAGCACATACGTATTATAAACTAGATAGAGAAAGCAAGCAGGAGAAAGATACATAAGCAAGCCAAAGTGGTTGCTTTGCACTGTGAAATGAATGCAGTCATAAATTAAGGATCAGAAATTTGGTTCTGGAGCTACTAACCGGCAGATTTGGCTTGCAGAGAAATATTGATCATGTAATCATGATCCACAAGAGACATGTCTTGCATGCAGATGCAGATACATATAGCAACCTTTACATGGCTGAAAGGATTCACAACTTATGTCCACACTGTTGCAGTGCCCGGCATCCCTGTCAGAATTTAGAAGCAATGACAAAGTTAGCACTGGGCCGGTGATACAGAAGCAAGCAAGCACATTATGTTTCAAACAAAAGCTTACAACACTGAAATGGTCAGAAAAGTTAATGTGCAGAATGAAGAGTCGGTTGTATCTCGCACCTACTGATTAATGTGTTTGACACGAAAAATAATAACAAACAACGATGGATATCGTGTTATTATCTCTCTACGCGCCAGGGAAAATAAATATGCGGGCGTGCCAGTGTACTAAGTACACAAATAAAAGCTAGGTAAACTTGCACTTTATTAATCTCTCATTGGAGAAACAAAATTACAAGCTTCCATTACATAAGCGCTCCATGGCCTGCTAGCGCGGCCGATATGACTTGGGCGATGTGAGGTTCTGGTTCACGGGGCCTCGGAAGGCTCCCGATTAATTACATCCGCGAGTCAAAGTCGCGGACCACCTCCGATTAAGCTGCTGCAATGGTCGTCTTCTTCAAGTCTCGTCCTCTCCAAGTGCTTGGCGTAGATGATGGTGATGATGTCGCGGAATAGAAGGGTGGGATGGAGCGGTACATCCGTCGCTCCGGCGATGCTTAGCCATATCCCTGGCTTGTCCATGTCCGATGATGAAGATGTCTGGCCTCGTCAGCTCAGACAGATGGGCGGCCTTCGCCTTGTCGGTGCCCGGCCTGGTGGTGTCCGCCTCGTCGGTGTCGGACATGGTGGCTTGCCTTTGCCTCGTCAGTGCCCGGCAAGGTATGGGTAGCTTCATCGGAAGAAGGACATGTCGGTGAAGTGGCTTCGCATCGTCGGAGCTTGGACGATGTTGGGGAACGGTATTGATGTAGAAGTCGGAGTAGACTCGAGTGTCGCCGCGTGGCGGCGTTGCTTGAAGTTGACGACAATGCGAGCTCGTCGATGTAGACCTCGGACCGTCGTGCCTCGTCGGTCTTGGCAGTGTTGGAGTATTTGTTGTCGGAGTGGCATGGATCGCGCTCGGCTTAGATTTCTCGACGACTGGTTATTTCATCAGGGTGTGCAAGGGGCTACACCTTGCGGGAGTATGGTTTGGGAGACCGGCGTCAGTGTAAAAACTAACACGCGCTCACATGGGTGGTTGGCACCTCGTCTCGGCTAGACGCCGAGTATTCGGCGGTCCGTCAAGACAAATGAGGCCGCCTCACGAGGCCGTGGAAAAGGTGGCATTGTAGAGGCCGCGTCGCCTTGGGCTGGTGCTATGCCAAAGGGTGACCTGTACGCCAGCGACGCCGTGGACCTGTACTCCAAGGACCTGTCCGTCATGGTGGGTGCGCCTTGCGGGAGTAATAGTTTGAAGAGACCGGTGTCAATGTAAAAACTGACGCGCACTCATATTGGCCTGGCCAAGGTGGTTAGCTCCTCGTCTCGGCTAGACGCCAAGTATTTGGCGGTCCGTCAAGGCAAAGGTGCCGCCTCACGGGGCCGTGGGAGGTGGCGTCGTAGAGGCCGCGTCGCCTTGGGCTGGTGCTGCGTGAAAGTGTGACCTGTGCGCCGGCGACTCTACGTACCTGTACGCCCCAAGTACCTATTCAACATGGTGGGTGCGCCTCTAGAAGGAGGGACCGGTCTTGTACTGTGTCGCTGCAAACTTTGGTTCGACCAAAGATCTGTACGCCATGAAGGGGAAGCGAGTCCCGGGCCGCGTCATCACCGAGCTCCGGCTCCGCCCCGCCGTCTCATCCGGGAAGCAAGACACCAAACCTGTGCACCGCGATTGGAACGCCATGGACCTGTGCACCGGTGACCTGTTCGTTGTGACCTGTGCATCGTGACCTGTTCGTCGGGGACCTGTAGACTGCCATCTTAGAGCAGCGTCGGGGCTAGCGGTTGGGCTGCGTCGTTGGCGAGCTCCGGCAGCTCCCGAGTCATCTCCAGCCAAGAACATGACACCTGAAAATGAAAGGCTTGGTGTAGACGATCTCCGGCGGTGTCGGTGCAGTTTGCTGTTTTGGTGCAGCCAGCTACGGCGGCGGGGACAGGATCACACGAGTGTCGTCTCCAGTGACCGGGACGTACTCTCCGCGTAGCGCATGCATGCTTGAGCGAAGATGATCAGCATGGTCTAGTTGGCCTCACAACACAGCGTCGTGCGCTCTGCAACACCTTCTTGTCTTCCCTCTGGGCCGCCGCGGGCGAAAGACACTATGTGGCTCGTGCTAGCGATGAGGAAACCACCAGCACCCAGTTGGTGGCCTCGATGTACGCCGTCTCCTTCAGCGGCAAGAGACGGAGCCGGCGGCCAGCCTCCTCTCTGGCCGCAGCTCCTATCAGCACCACGCGAGATGTGCAGAAAGCCTTGGGGACCTCTATGCCCCCCGCACGCCGACGAGACGGCGACCACGCCATCGCGAACTCTTGTAAACAAGATGAACGACGGGCACGGCCATTCTCCAAACTGCCTCTCGGACAGTCCGTAAGAGAGATGGGTTAATTGAAACAAACGACGGTGTTTGGTTCTTCAATAGCCGCGGGTGGCCGCGTGTGGATGCCGACGCCATCATGGGTACGGGGCTGGGCACCGGCGTGTCGTCGACGTGACGCGCCGCCCTGCCGCGGACGCATCGGCCTTGCTGTGTAATTTGTGGCCAGCTCCTCTTGGGCGTGTGTGCGATCGCCCTGCCATGCTCGCCCGGGCCTTGGACGCAGGCGGTACGCAGCGCCGGCGCGTCGTCGTTTCCTGGGCGCGTCTCCCATCCTGGCTGGGTTCCGCGTCGACACGGCCGCATGGGCGCGTCTCCTGCCGGTGCGCCTTGGATCGTCAACGCCCGGGGCCGGCACACCTGCTGGCCGGAGGACTTGGCGCGAGGAAGACGTTTCTGCGGTCTCCTTGGCGCCCACGCCTGGCGGACGCGTCCGCCATGCTGCTCCTAGACCCCGGCGACACTTGTACATGGATGTGTATCATGGCCTGCGTACAACAAGAATAGACGTGTGCATGCCAACCTGAGACGAAGCTTCGTATTGTGTCATCCACGGCCTATGTTTATCTCCACTGAACTGCCGGTGCAGCTCCGCGTTAAGTGCTCCGCCACGTCGTAGCGGCAGCCGCTGGTAAGGTCCGCTTGCTATCGGAGGGCGCACGCGCAGCCGCCGGACAGGTCAGGCAACGTGTGTGTTGCTCGGCGAGAGCGGGCGCCGCAGTGGGCGCGTCCTTCCTCCCTCGAATCGGCTCCTCTGGACGCCGCCGCAACGGCGCGTCGCTTCTGGGCCCGTTCTCGTCTGCCTTCCCTACTCTGCCTCCCATATGTGGCACTTTTCTCAGACCTGTTCGCCGGATCATCGATGCATGTATGTGTGATGAAGGCGAGCAGCAACCTTACGGCAATATGATATGTGTGTAAGCATCATCTATGTCTGCGGCCACACTGCCGGACCGTCTTGCGACCCTCATGTGTACCTGTGTATAATGACCATGAACCTTACCTTTTTTTACCTGAGGCTGCGTAGATACGTGACCGGCCGGCCGGCCAGCTTGAGGGAGAGAAACGGGAGAGCTTTTTATGTATGTTGAACTGCTCGGGTGTGTATGAATAGAGCGGCCTTGCGGCCAGCCATCTCCGCGTGTAGCCTGCCGGCGGCGGCCGCGTGAGTGAAAGCGGCTAGCCGGCGTGCGTGTGCCTCGTGCAGCCTGACGGCAGGGTCTGTGTGTGCCCCTGTTCGTGCGAGCGTCAGGGCTTTATATAGAGAGGAAAAAAGTTCATATAACCCCCACAACTATCAATTTTGGGCCACATTACCCCCCCACGTCTAAAACCGGGATCTTAATCCCCTGAACTTTCACAAACAAGTCAAAACACCCCCTGCGGCCCATTTTAGTGGTTTCAGAGGGCGGTTTTGCCAACGTGGCGCCTGACGCACGGTACCAGGATGCCAGGTAGGATCTGGGAGGGCTGGGTGCGTTCTAAACCCCTCATCCATGAACATTCAGTAAGATGATGAGCATTATAGCAGGGGGAGGTAATTGACCTTAAATCACTTATATATGAATATGTCTTCTCTAAACGTAGGCCTTGGCTGAGAAGCAAGACGGATCTGAACATTCAGTAAGTAAAGCCACAAACTTATCCACCTTTTCATCCATGAACAACATATTTCTATAAGATAATATATCTGTATACGCACTGAACAAAGCCCGTATATTGGAATAGAAGAATACTCATGAATGTAATCGACTGAACTAAGAATTTGCTAATATGTCTAGCAGCACACATCTCCCCTGCTTGTTCCTCCCCGGCACAATTGCATTCCATAGTATGGTTATACATATCCTCATACATGTAGGAACTCATATTTGTCTTTCTCACGTGCATGAAGAAATACTTACATTTACATGCTAGAAAACTAATTGGATGAGAAGTACATATGTCGCTCATTGTTGTCCTTTATAAAAACAGTACGAAAGTGGGATGATAAACTCACCAATCCTTGTTGTCTCTCTTTATTTACATAGCATTTAACCTCTGCCTCACACAGTGTATATATGTCTCAGCATGCGCATGTACCTTTTGTCAATGTCAACATACTCAAATACAACGTCTTCACCAAGTTCCAATGTAATAGGCTGTCAAAAAAAATGCAATACCAAAGGAGAAAAGACGGATAATATGTGATAAATTAATACAAAGATAAATAAAATTATAGAAATGTGGAACAAACCTTGACCTTAGGAGTTGCAGCAACTATAATCCTTTTACCAGTTTCATAGCTCCAAATTGATGCAACCTGATAGTTTATCCATCCCTTCACCTGGTGACCTCTTGGACTTAAGTAGAGATGATTTATGAAAAAAATGTGAGATGTTTAATCTGGGCATCACCCAAACACACTTATGTACTTTGTCTTGCAAAATATGTATTCAAATAGCTTGCATAGAAAATGGTGTCAAGAAAGAGCCAAGTTAATCAAATGGCCTTGCTGCATATAATCGATAACCTTCAAGCTATTTCGAAGACCATATTTATTTTATCAAAAACCATAATAAAGTTCTTTATTTCTGAAGGCCAAATACACTCTCTGAACTCAGAATTTTGCATGGAGTTCCAGCAGAAGGCAAAAGCACGAAAGCCGCCTCTAAAAGACTCCCGCTTGAAGGGTCAATAAGAAAGGATTTCCTCTTGCGTCATAACAAAGAACCTGCTTGGCAGGATGCAGAACCTGAATGGCTTTTTCCATCTGCATAACACACTGCTGTTTATGAGAAACCGCAAAAAAATTATATCACCCAAGAGAGGCAACCTACAATCGAATGGAAACACACATCAATTACATTATTCGAAATAAATATTTCTAGCATCAATTGAAACCATGTTTGAACTACGAATGAGTAATGTATGTAGTTAGTGACATACATTGATCCAACTGCTGAAGTTTGTGCTCCTGAGCACCTGCACAGTCCCGAAATAAGTAATCATAGAAGAGGGAAATCACTTATGAACATTGCAAGTTTGCAACTAATTTGTAGAGTGTGGTTAATCACAGTCGATCGGGCAGAGAAGAAAGCACTCATGATCCTACGTGCCACTGAACACCCTCCCGATTATGCACTCCAATGGACTATTGTTCGCGTCATCAATCTACACAAATTTGCAAGATGAACTTGGATAATGCATTTCAAGTATGAACCTCTAGCTAGGAGAAAACTGAATGTGGAGCACCTGATGAGGGTGACATGCGCTTGGAGGCGGCGGCGATGCACTGGCCCTGGTCGTCAAGGACTAAGCCAGCGGGTGGCTTGGGCATGGCATCGCCCGACCATGTCTCCCCAACGAACCTCCCCCTCCCCCTCATTCTCCTCGTTGTCATGGTCCTTGTACCCTGCCTCATCGTCGAAATTCCAATACCACCACAGAGCAACGGGCGAGCGGGCGACGCGCGTCTTGATTGCTCCCTGGGCGGCGGCCGCTCGGCTGAGCCCCTCGGCGGCCCGCGCACCTGGTGGTGGCGACTGGGCATGCCAGCAGGGCCTCGCCTCCCTGGCGGACCTTGTTCGTCGGCGTCGTACTCGAGACTGTGACACTCACATGCTATTTTTATGTCCAGCCGTTGTACTCGAGACCCGAGAACTCGACGGGCGTCCCGTTGACGTAGGACCACGACACGGCGAAGTACCAATTGCCGAAGGGCATGTCGGCTCCCCGCGGGAGGCCGTTGCCGAAGGCGTCCCTGGGGAAGACCGACACGAACGCTTTGGACCCGGCGGCGACGCGGCCAAGTGCGTCCAGGAGGCCAGGGAGGCGGACGGGTTCACGTCCCTGGCGGCGACGGCGAAGTTGAGCGTGTCCATGCCGAGGGTGAACCGCTCCTCCTCGAAGAGCGCGACGAAGTTCCCGGCCTGCAGCCGGACGAGGGTGATGTTCCAGGACGGCAGGTCACCCTCGATGTGGACGGCGACGTCGGTGAGGTAGCTGCTGTTGCCGGCCTTGCCACCGTGGCCGTGCAGGGTGACCTTGAAGGCCGCCTTGCGCCGCACCTCGGAGACGTTGGCGTCGGGGATGTCGAAAGACGTGATCATGACGGTCGCGGTGTCGCCGGCCCGGAACGACCCCCTGTTGTCCAGCCAGCCAAACATGAACGTCGGTCGCGGCGCGATGGGGTATCGCGGCCATTGCTCCTGTGCGGCCGTGGGGCGCAGCGGCGCCAGGCACAGGAGGAGGGAGAAGGCTAGGATCGGGCACGGCGAGAGCGCAGCGCGGTTCGCCATGGATTTCCTTCTGCCTTGGACGTGGGCTAGGACCAACTCCAGCACAGAAGCGATATCAAATATTCATGAATTTGAAAATAAATTTGATTTTTTTTCATGTTAAATAAATTTGAAAATATCATGAATTTGATTTTTTTCATAAACTTTTAAAATATTCATGAATTTTAAAAATGTCACACATTTGAAAACATGTTACAAAAGTTCATGAAAAAATGTTCAAGAAATTTTAAAAATACCAAATATTAATATAATTTCTATGAATTTTTAAAAATCATATATTTTAAAAATATTCGTGAATTAAAATTTTTCATAATTATTTGAAATTGTCCACACGTTAGTAATTGTTCATGATTTTTTTCGAAGAATTGAGAAAATATTAGTGAATCGTAGAAAAAAATGTTCATAAATTATGAAAATTATTCATGAAGTAGAAACGGTGAGAAAAGGTAAACACAAAAGGCAAATAAAATAATGAAAAGAAAAGGTAAAATAAAAAGAAAAGAAAAGGCGCTAAGTAGAAGATTGCCAATCCGCCCTCTCATAGCGATTGACAGAATGCGGGTCAGTTTGGTTGGCTTCCAGATCGTCACACGCCTGGCCTGGTACGTGTTTATTTGGTGTCCTCACAGAGTAGATGCGTGCCTGGCCTGGTCTAATTAGAAAATGGAAAAGAAACAAGTTGCTTACCCTAGACAGGCGCCTGGTTGTATTTAAAAGCTTTGAGCACTCTAACGTACATCAGTACACTCTAACAAACAGTGGCAAGCCATGGAGAGCATCCAAACGCACATGGCAATATTTCTCAGACTGGATCCAGACATCTATCCAAAGTTCCAAACTGACTCTGCATCCCCGCCGAGTGCAGAAAGACAAATAAACCCACATGAGCAAGCAATAAAGTGGCGCTGTTTCTTAAAAGAAAAAAAAAGCCACGAAACATTCAAAATACAACAGGGAAAAAACATCCCATATGTGAAAAATGGAGCGAGGTGTTAAAACAAAAGGTGCGAGAAGGCATATATCACCTATCATCTAAAACAAAGTTTCAGAAATTTATCAAGATACGGGGTAGGGGTCTTCTTCTCCAAACGATAATTGTTGGCCCGTTGAAATAAAAAGAGATAATGTTGCTGATTACACACATTATTTGCTTCGGCACTGATTTACTTACGTATTCATATAGTATTAGTAATAGTATACCCCAATAGCAAATGGGTTAACATATGATTTTCTTAAGGATGGATTAATATATGATTAGTGCTACCTTCCGGGCATCTCCTCATTTCTGAGTAGTATATAAGTGGTAGTACCTACTTGTGCTTAACTTCTTATTTTTTTTGCAGGTAGTATAACGCATACAGAAGATGTATTACATATAGTACAAAAAATAGTGAGTGACAAAATTTAACGGCTAGGGTAAACTCTCTCCTCCCGGCTTCACCGGTGAGCCCGTGGATTTGCCTCTACTCTGCCTAACACTCCGGCAACCGGTGGTGAGGAGAATCCCAATGCCTTCACTCTTGTTAATAGTTTAGGCTAGAGTTTTTTAGTCCTCACCGGTGCGGCACTCGAACGGATGGTGGCGCTACTTTTTTGAATTTGTCTTCCGGACTTTGATCCTCCTCGAGGTTGTTCGTCAGGACGTAGTCGATGGAGCTCCGACGTAAGTTTTCGCGGTCTCCTATGGGACAGTGAGGTTAGGGTTCCTTATCATGTGCCGGGATTTGGTGCCAGGTGCTTCAGAATCAGATCTATGCAGTTCAACGATGACGATTGCAGCTCCAGGGAGTTGGTACTTACAGGCACGTGCACGAAGACTTCCCGGCTGGCATCGACGAGATCAAGCCGGCTTCGGTAGAGGAGCGGCGCCTCATTCTGGTGGCAGTAGTGGTTGTTCAGTGGTCTTGGTATCTCGATGTAGTTTTTATTATGTTTGAGATGCTTCCGAAGAACTTTTATAATAATATATCTGATCCTTTTTCGAGAAGAAAAAAAACAAACGATAATGTACTAGTAGGAGTACTAGAGACGTGGATGGAGGAAAAATGATTAACCTAGGTTGGGTTCGTGATGCACTTTCTTGTCTTATTTTAGTATAAAATGAAAAGGTAAATTGGATGGATGGCTTGAAGATTTAGCAAGTAAGACAGGCGTTAATCGATGGCGTAGAGAAATGGAGAAAATAATAATAATCGAGAAAAGAAAAGATGCCCGCTGCTCCCTCTCCTCCCCAGTCTTCATCCCCTTCCTTGTCCTCCCTCCTCTCTAATCCGCTCAGATTTGAAATTGGAGTACATATCATCACTAATGAGTGCGCCTGAAGTACATATCAGCTAGAACTTCATCTTGAACTTATCGAGCTGACCTTGTAGGACATCGTACGTTGTTGAAAGACAGATCCAAAAGTGTACCAAAAGTTCATGAAAAAAGTGTTCACGAATTTTAAAAATGACCAAATATTTAATAAACTTTTTGTTTTTTCAAAAAAATTACATGAATTTTTAAAATGTTCATATATTTTAAGAATATTCATGAATTTTTAGTCCATAAATATTAAAAAGTGTTCACACATTACTAATTGTTCATGAATTTAGTTTTTCCTAACAAATTAAAAACATTCAAGAATTTTTTAAAATATTCATGAAGTCAAATAAAGGAATAAAAATAAAAGGAAGAATAAGAGAAAAGAAAAGGCTCTAAATAGAAGATTGGCAAACTACTCCTCCCATACTGAATGTCAATCTACATCCCAAGTGCAAAAGGACAAATAAGCCCACATGAACAAGCAATAAAGTGACGCTATTTCTCAACAAAAAAAACACGAAACATCCACAATACAAGAGGGAAAAAACACCCCGTATATGCAAAATCGCGGCAAGGTAGGAAATGTTGCCTCTGGACCATAGTCGTGTTACTATGGAACAAAACTCCTATTGAACCTGCAAAAAGGGATTAATTAAGCACAATTAATTGGAGAAGACAACAGCGGCTTCAGGGCACTGGTCCTTACATGCACGAGCACGAAGACTTTTTGGTTGTCATCGACAAGGTCAAACCGGCTATGGTATTGGAGTGACGGCTTGTTCTGGCGGCGGTAGTGGTTGTTCGATGGTCTTGGAATCTCGATGCAGTTTTTGATGTTTCTGGTGAACTTTATAATAGATCTGATCTTTTGTCGAGAAGAAAAAATACAGACGATGATGTACTAGTAAGGAGTACTAGAGACGTGGAGGAAAGATGACCTAGGTTGGGTTCGTGATGCACTTTACGTCTCCTTGTCTTGTTAGTATAAATAAATAAAAAGTAATTAGTGGATGGATGGCTTGAAGATTTAGGAATTAAGACAGACGCTAATCCCCCGCATAAAAGAAGGAATCTGATAAGCACCGAACGTTCAGTACGAGCTCGTGACAACTTTGAACACTTTCGACGACAAGTTTACTGACGTATTTTCGTGTTTCAGTTTATTTTTTGACAAACAATTGTCGTGCTTGCCCTTAACTTGCCATCTTCTCCCTCCATCTCCGAACAAATGAAATGTTGGATTGCCATGCTTAAAATCTGAACATCCCGTACTTATCATTTCCTAGGAAAAATGGAGAAAATAATAATGAGAAGAGAAAAGGAAAGAAAAGACGCCTCCTACCTCCCTCCTATTTTAAAATTGTTCGTGTATTTGAGAAAGAGTTCCAAAAGTTCATGAAAAAGTGTTCACGAATTTTTAAAATGTGCATGTATTTGAAAAGGAGTTCCAAAAGTTCATGAAAAAGTGTTCACGAATTTTAAAAATGACCAATTTTTAATATATGTTTTGCGTTTTTAAATTTGTACATGAATTAAAAAAATCACATATATTTAAAATATTCATGAATTTTTAAAATTGTTCATATATTAATAATATAGTTTTTTCCTAAGAATTGAAAAAAACGAATTAGAAACCATGTGAAAAATAAATACAAAAAACAGGTAAAGAAATAAAAAGAAAAGCAAAAAATAAGAGGAAAGAAAAGGCGCTAAATAGAAGACTGACAAACTGCTCCTCCCATACGGGAATGACAGACTACATCCCGAGTGCACAAAGACAAATAAGCCCACATGAACAAGCAATAAAGTGGCGCTATTTCTGAATAAATAACCACGAAACGTCTAGAGCACAATTAGGAGAAGAAAAAAAACACCCTGTATATGCAAAATCGCGACAAGGCAGGAAATTTTGCCTTTGGGTTATAACCGTGTTACTCCCTCCGTTCTCAATTACTTGTCGCTCAAGTGGACGTATCTAACACTATTTTAGTGCTAGATACATCCATTTGAGCGACAAGTAATTCGGAACGGAGGGAGTACTACGGAATAAAACTCCCATTGCACCCGCAAAAAGCAATCGTGGCAAGGCGTGCGTCAGTCATAAGTGTATTATTAAGCTGCAGAAATTTACGAAGATACGGGGTGAGGGTCTTCTTCTCCAATTAGTTTAAGCACGATAATGTTTGTTGATTGACCCTGAAAAAAGAGATAATGTTTGTTGCTGATTACACACATAAAATAGTAATTGTTTGGTTTGAAACTGGTTACTTACTTATTCGTATATTATTATATGCAGCAGTATATATAGTGTAGCATACCCCAACAGCAAATGGGTTAGCTTACGATCTATTTTTTAGGATGGATTAATATATGATTAGTGCTACCTACCGGGCATCTCCTCATTTCGAGTACTAGTAGCAGTACCTACTTCTGCTTAACCTCTTTTTTTCACAGGCAGTACAACGTATACAGAGGCAGTACAACAAACAACAAAAATAATAAAAATTACATTCAGGTTCGTAGACCATCTAGCGACGACTACAAGCACTAAAGTGAGCCGAAAGCACGCCATCGTCATGCTAAGCCCCCGTAGGACCAGCGCATTAGAACAGCAACCGCCGCTGATGAAGAGTAGCGTAGATCGAAAGGATCCATCTTGACAACACACAAACATAGAAGAACAACCAAATCCGAGCAGACGCACCAAAGATAGATGCACCGGAGACACACATGCACACGCCCACCGATGATGCTAGACCCATCACCGAGACGGGGCTAGGGCGGGAGGACCTTATTTCATATTCAGGGAGTCGTCGCCATCTCGTCTTCCTGAGTAGGTCACAAAACCTAAAATCGCAAAGAACCATCTAAAAACGAAGTCCCCCGACGGCAAGGATCGGGATCCACCACGCCCCATGGTCCTAAGGGCACCGGAGATGAGACGGACCGATGGCAACGCCGGCGGGAGGCAGAAAGCCCTAATCTTTTTTGGAGAGGAGGACAAGGGCGGCTGCTTATTAGGTTTGCTGTTAGTTAAGTTAATTTTGATGACAACCGACGATGTACTACTACTAGAGATTGAGGAGAAGTGATTAACCACACCTTGGGTTTCGTGATGATGCACTTTACCGATCAACTACGTCTTCTTGTCTTCTTATAGTATAAAAAGGTAATTAGTGGACGGATGGATGGCTTGAAGATTTAGCAATTATAAGAGAGAAGACGTTAATCGCTCGCATAATAATAGAGAAAGGAATCTGCTAACAACAATGTTCGGTACGAGTCCATGGCAACCCCGAACGTTTTCGACGACAAATGAGTTTAATGACACGACACGAGAATAACAACTTTTATGCTTCCGTTTATTTTTGACAAAAAATTGCCGTGCTTGCCCCTGACTTGCCATCCTTTCGCTCCATCTCCGAACAATTGAAATGTCAGTTGCCCATGCTTAAAATCCGAACGTCGCGTACCTATCATTTCCGTAGAAAAAACAGAGGAAATAATAATAATGAGAAGGGGAAAAGGAAAGAAAAGAAAAGAAAAGAAAAGATGCCTCCATCTCCAGTCCTCCTCTTGGTCTTCATCCCCTTCCTTCCTTCCTTCCTCCTCCCCCTCTGCCGTCTGTGCATCCAATTTCAAATCCGCTCCTCCTCCTCTCCGGCCACCCGGCCTCAATCGCGCCCACCACCAGTTCTCGCCTCGTCGCCGCCGCCGCCGCCGCCGCTCCTCTGTGCTGGAGCGGACCGGCGACTTGGCGGCGCGGAGCGGAGATCCACCCCGTCCGGACCTGCAACTTCCTTGGACGGTAAGGAACCCTAGCTTTCTTGGATGCTATTTTCCGACCGCTAATCCCACCTTTCTTCGGCCCAATAACTACCTATCCCTGATTCATGTTTATCCACCTTATATGCCACCTAGGGTTTACTCCTCCTTTCTTCTTCTACCTTATCTGCATCTCTATCTATGTATGTATTTTCTCCCCACTTGCCATGTTAATTTGGGGGCAATCCTTATAGAACCACCGACGGATTCATTCATTCCTGTTTATTCCCTTTCCACCAATAATCTGCATAAACTCCAGCAAACTCTGCTTACTTCATTTTGACTCCAAACCATTCCTGGCAGACTGACTCGGTTGCTTTGATTGCTTGCACACACATCCACCCACTGATTTTTGTATGTATGTATGTGTGTATGTATCTATGTATGTATGCATGCAACCTCAACAAGCAACCTACTCTATTCCTACCAAGCAAATGGGAACAAACAGTGCAAGGAACATTACCCAATCTAGTGTACAAGTTACATACAGACTTGGACATCCATTTCCTAGTGTATACAGACTTGTGTACCTTGTATACTCTATTCTTTTTGAAGATTTTAATCGGGCCAATTTGTGTGCTTGCTTTCTTAGGCAACCGTGCCGTTTACCTGGCTTTGACTCGAATTGGTTCCCATCTCTTGCTTGCTTGCTTGCACACACTCTGATTTTTACTACTTGTATAGTTTGATTGATGTATGCTTTCTATGTCTGTATGGAACCTAAACAAACATGCCGAAATGGAACGAATGTGTGCTTTTGTTACTCATATAAGGGAACAGCATGCATCAAGCCTAGGCTTTTCTAGTTTCAGCTATTCCTTGCCAATGAGTAATCATCTTGTTTGTTTCTTTGGCTGCATCTGACATACATTCTTATGTCTGTTTACTCCAGGTCAGGCTCACGTTTCCCCTCCTGCCCGCCCACTCTTCGACGCTGCTCGCAAACAGAAATGAAGCGTCAATGATATGAACCGCAACAACAATTGACAGAGCGCCATGGACCCCAGAAGGGACGCAGCTGCTGGCTCTGCACCCCAGAGAGCCATGCACGCGCCATTGGTTTCATCTTCCACCGCCCCTCCCCGTGTTCCAGAGTACCTTGTGCCAGGCGCTGTCAAGCCTGTTCTCAACTACTCTATCCAGACCGGGGAGGAGTTTGCCCTCGAGTTCATGAGGGACCGCGCCATGTCCCAGAAGATCCTGGCCCCTGGTGCGTCCGGGGACCAGAACGCTGCGACAAGCGGTTACATGGACTTGAGAGGGATGCTTGGTGCCAGCCACACGGCATCAGAAACTGGTCCTGATATATTCATGCTTCAACCTATTGTTGATCCGCGGCACAAGGAGCCCGAGAGAAAACCTGTTCCTCAGGTTCAGAGTAGGAGCAGGCACTCGTCGACCAGGTCGGTGCCGCGAGCTCTGTCAGGTGGTGATGGCAGTAGTCGGGGACTGTCTCATGGCTATGCTTCCTCCGATGCTTCGGATGCCTCCAAGAGAATCAAGTTCCTGTGCAGCTTTGGGGGCAAAATCTTGCCCCGGCCCAGTGACGGGAAGCTTAGGTATGTTGGTGGTGAGACGCGCATAATTCGAATCAGCAAGGACATTTCCTGGCAGGAGCTCAGACAAAAGACGTCTGCCATCTTCAACCAGCCCCATATCATCAAGTACCAGCTCCCTGGTGAAGACCTTGATTCTTTGATTTCGGTGTCAGGCGACGAGGATTTGACAAACATGATGGATGAGTTTGCCATGATTGAAAGTGAAGGAGGTTCTCAGAAGCTCCGTGTTTTTCTGTTTTCCTCGCTCGATTTTGACGATAACCTGGGTAGCATGGATGGTGATTCTGAGCTCCATTATGTTGTTGCTGTCAATGGAATTGATGTAGGATCAGGGAAGCCTTCAAGTGGCCATGGTTTAGCAAGCACATCCGTGAGTATGATGGATCAGTTCATTAATCTCAATAACGATAATGATCAGTCAAACCCAAACCAAGGCATGTCAGATTTTCATGGTATGCGTGGGCCATCTTTGGTGCCTGCTGCTACTGTACCAACACCAACACCGCCAAGTTTATCCAGTGATTACACTGCAAATTTGCAATCTTACCAAGGGCAGGAAATGCTATACGCTCAGAGCTCTAGAGACAATTTCTATGACACTGAGAGACGCATCTCTATGCCTCTATCTGCGCCCTCAGATTATGGAGTGGCCTCTCAGTATGCGCCACATTCTGGGCCTGCATCTCTGGCAACTCCTGACCAGCGGTCTTATCAGGATGGCTTCATGATGCAAGGTTCTATAAATGATGCAAAACAGGGTTCCAAGAACACACTGCATCAGAAAAGTGAAGTGGACTACTTCCAAACCCTCGAGAATTTGAGTGCTCCTGTGCTGCATAATGATCTGTCTGCTTCAAATAGCATGCATTTGGAAGTGCCCCCTGCTTCTTCGACTCAAGAAGGCCGGACATCTTTTCTTCAACCAAGTGACAGTGGAAAGAGCCTAGAGCCCAGAGAGTTAAATGAAGATGACCGCCAGTCCTCTGGTGGAGCTTTTGCATCTGGATGTTCTGAATTTGAGTCTGACATGACCGATCATGGGTTCACGGATCCACAACCTGGTTCTGGTCGGACCTTCCATTCTGAACGAATCCCTCGGGAGCAAATGGAATCCCTGAATCGGTTGTCAAAATCTGATGATTCAGGTGCTCAGTTTCTAATACCTCAGTCTCAGTCTGGTGCGGCTAGAGAATCCATTGCAGAGGCTGCTGAGTCTGTCGAAGGAGCTGAAAATTCAAATTCAGGGGCCCCATCACTGAACCTGAATGAACCGTCTAGCGATGATTCCCTAGCACAGTTTGAGAGAAACTTTGCCAAAGCTTTACCACGGCCGAGTCAATTTGGTATAATCATACCTTCAGAAGAATCAGATGCTAAAATGATGTCCGAAAATCCTATGGTTGAACAGCAACAGGCCAGTGAAAAGAAGGCAGTGGATGTCCCTAACATCATGAATTCAGTTGAAAAGACTCCAGCTAAAGGTAATTTGAAAGCCACTACCACCAATAGAATGCAAAGTGCTAAGAAGCAGCTGGGAAGTGATGCTGCCATGGCACGTCGTGTTAGTTGGGAGGCTCCCAAGCCCGCGCCCCCCAGTGATGTTAAGCATGATCCTGCTGTGCCATCGTCCACCAGCACTGCTGGAGCTGTTGCAGATAGTGTATCTGCAGCTGCTAACTCAGAGAACAGAGATTTTTTTGTTGATATCAATGACCGCTTCCCCCCTGATATTCTTTCCGATTTCTTTGCAAAGGCGAAAGATGCAGCACAGTCATCAACTCCTTTTAATGATCCTATTCTTAGCTTGAACATGCCAAACTATGAGCCTAAGAACTGGTCATTCTTCAGAAATCTTGCAAAGGATGAGTTCCCAAGCAAGAGTAATGACCAGCAAGGCCTGGCAAAGATTGACGAAGGGATGTATGCATTCGCAGGAGCAGATAATGATGCAATCAGCATGAAGGGTTTGAATCCTACCTACAATTTTGATGCTGAGAAGAAGGCAGAGCCTTCCATCATAGTTGCTGACGTTAGCAGCATGCCTCCAGCTTATGCCACATCACATATTGACCATCTCCCAAAGATGGAGAGGAGTGTTGAAGCATTTCAAGTTGACAATCCATATCAACCTGTGGTGGACAATACGAATCTGCCTGCTCCAGATTTTGAGGTATGCATGTTTAGTACAAGTCCACTGTCACTTTTGTCATCATACTGTGTTGTCATATTTATGATTGTTTGTGTGGCTTCAGGAACCAAAGTTCGAAGAGGACAGAACTGCCGCACAAGTCATGGATGCTTCTCTTCGAGATTCTGATTTTGAACACTTGCAGGTATGTTGGTTTTGTGTTGCAACGAACCTAACATGTTTTAGCTAAATTCTCAAACTAGAATCATCTAGAGCCACATGAGATTGCTATCTTGGCTCATTGTTGTCAACACATTTAAGTGTTATTGTTAGCTCTGGAAAGTCAATATTAGCATTTTCTGGCCCAATGGTTCTGCCAACTAAAGGGCACATGACAACTTCTGTTACGAGCATGACCAGTGACATGTCAAGAATGCTCACTTTTATTCTGTTGGGAACAAATATCTTAACAGATCATCAAGAATGAAGATCTTGAGGAGCTTAGGGAACTTGGTTCTGGTACTTTCGGAACTGTTTACCATGGGAAATGGAGAGGAACTGATGTGGCTATCAAGCGCATCAAGAAAAGCTGTTTTACAGGACGATCATCTGAGCAAGAAAGGCTGGTAAGCTCCTGAACCTGTGTTCAAGTTGTGTGTTAAGCATGCTAGTTTGATTTCCCTGCTTTTTTAGCATATAAACTATATATGACACTAGGCTCTGAATATGAAAGGTAGTTGCAGCATTACTGAACATTAACATTCTCAAAATTTGTGACTCGTATTATTAATGTGTATATGACAGTAGGCTCTGAATATGAAAGGTAGTTGCAGCATCACTGAACACTAACATTCTCGAAATCTGTGACTCGTATTATCAATGTCTATATGATAGTAGGCTCTGAATATGAAAGGTAGTTGCAGCATTACTGAACATAGCATTCTTGAAATTTGTGACTCGTATTATCAATGTGGTGTTATTATATACTACAGCTGAAATTTCAGCAGAAAGGAGATGTTGGGTGCTGTAATGATGCTCTAAATAAACATTGTGGTTTCTAGGCACAAGAATTCTGGCGAGAAGCTGAGATTCTGTCAAAGCTTCATCATCCAAACGTCGTAGCGTTCTATGGCGTGGTGAAGGACGGGCCGGGCGGTACCCTGGCGACTCTGACCGAGTTCATGGTTAATGGTTCACTTCGGCATGTCTTGCAGCGGAAGGACAAGTAAGCAAGCTCTTGCTGGTGTTTTCCTTGTAGTTGCCCTTCTCTGGATCTAATAAAACGTATAAATAGCTAAGCAAAAAAATAATAATCTCTTGCATAACCTGAAAGGTGTCCTGATCTCCGCAAGCGGCTGATCATAGCGATGGACGCGGCGTTCGGGATGGAGTATCTGCACTCGAAGAACATTGTGCATTTCGACCTGAAGTGCGACAACCTGCTGGTCAACCTCAGGGACCACGCACGCCCTATCTGCAAAGTAAGCCTAGTTTTCATTCCATCCACTTAAAAACAGGGTTGCGGTGAGCACCTGTTGAGTAAATTACTACTGTCGTTGTGTTCAGGTGGGTGATTTTGGGCTGTCGAAAATCAAGAGGAACACCCTGGTTTCGGGCGGCGTGAGGGGGACGCTCCCCTGGATGGCCCCAGAGTTACTCAATGGGAGCAGCAGCAAGGTGTCTGAGAAGGTAAGACCGTGAGCGCGTCTTTCTAGATATTGTTCTGCTGATATCTATCTAGGTGTGGCTTGTTCTTGGCTGACTGGACTAGTTGAGAGCTCGGTTAGCAAGAAGTTAAACTTAGCAGTAATAAATAAAGTATATAACAGAGAGTGTTTTTTTCTTTTTGGTTTTGGCATAATGGATGCAGGTGGATGTGTTCTCGTTTGGTATCGTCTTGTGGGAGATCCTGACCGGGGAGGAACCCTATGCAAACATGCACTATGGCGCAATAATAGGTATGCTGATGATTCTCTTCCTGGAGCTGTCTTTGTTCATCTTGTCCACTTTCTTTGTGATGATATACTACTAGTGTTTATGTAAATAAACTGGTGGTTGATGGACGGATCTATTTTGGCAGGTGGCATCGTGAACAACACGCTGCGTCCGCCGGTGCCGGCCAACTGCGGGCCGGAGTGGAGGAGGCTGATGGAGCAGTGCTGGTCGCCGGACCCGTCGCAGCGGCCTGCCTTCACGGAGATCGCGGCGCGGCTGCGGTCCATGTCGGCGGCGGCCAACCAGCAGGCCAAGGCAGCGGCGGCGGCCAAGTAGAAGAAAAAGAAATCGCCGGCTGGGGCTGGGGCTGGGTTCTGGTTCTGGTGATCGGTGGGAGGAATGTATACTCTACTGGTTCCGGTTGTGGCTGTGGTGTATGTATTGTCTGTCTGTCTGTCTGTCTGTCTTAGAGCGAGTTGTGAGTGTAAAAATATTGGTGAGATGAATGAATCGTGTCCTCGGTCGGGTGTAAAAATATACACACACCATGTACTATTATTATAAACAAATAATATATATTATTATCCTATATATAAGTCGATCCAAGATGGCATTTTTTTTTGTTATTTATGGGTTGGATTGTGTGCTAAAGACTCATTGTACCGCTCCATCCACCCATTTTACAAAGTATGAACCATTTTACAAAGTATGAACCATTTTACAAAGTATGAATGAAATCGAGTGAATTGCAGAAAACATCGATATTGAAGGTTAGGGTTACATGAACTACCTCTCAAAAAAAAAAGGGTTACATGAACTACACTGTTATAGTTTTATGCCAAAAATCACTAATTCTGAGGCTTGTTTTTTGTGCAAGAAACACTAGGCGATGACCATGGCTATTTTAAATATGATTATGACACGTGGGTCCCACATTTGATGATGTGGCATAACATAGGCAATGTTAGACGGGGGATTTATGGATATATGAAACAGTCCCTGTAATTTTACAGTGAGGCCCTTCAGTAAAAAAAAAGCAATCAAGTCCAGGATTCGGATTTGGGCTGGCCGGCGAGCAAAGCAGCAGCACGCCGGCCATGGTCACGTCGCCGGCGAGGGGGCTGTCGAGATCTGGATGGTCGCGGCCGCGCAGGCCACCAGGTCCGACGCGGCGCTTCGGGAGGGCGAGCAGCGGCGATGCCGGCCTTGCGGGCATGTGGCGGGTCAGCTTGGAGCTCGGAGCGGTGGCAGCCGAGGTGCACACGGGCAGCAGTGGCGCCGGCCATGCGGGCATGCTGCGGGTCAGCTCGGAGCTCGGAGCGGTTGACGGCATGGGGAGGCGGCCCGGCGAGGGACGGGCGGCGCCAGGAGGACACGGCGGAGGCGGCCCCTTCTGCCTAGGGCTGTTTTTTCTTTTTTGAAGAAGGGAGGGAGTTTTTGGTAAAGCAAAAACAATATTACGCCCAACACAAACAGTTATGCCCATGTCATCATTTGTGGGCCCTACCTGTCATAATTGTCATAAAATGGGTCAAAGCCGTCAACTAGTATTTTTGAAAAAAAATTAGCCCTGAAAATAATGATTTTTGGCACAAAACTGTAGAAATGTGGTTTCTGCAACCCTAGCCTTCAATATCGAAGTTTTCTGCAATTCACTCAATGAAATGCCTCGCATGTGTTGTGCGGAAATGATAAGAATTGTTTGCTTGCCAACGTGGATGGCTTGATTAGACTCGGAATTTCTTCTGTTCAAATTGAAATGTCTTCCTTCTCCAACGGCCTCTGCCTCCCACGACCTCTGTGTTAAGTGATGCATGTATGAACTCGGAGTGGTTTAGAACTTCAAAATGTACTATTAAATTGGGGATTCTTGGGGATGAAAGTGACATGTAGAAATAGGGGTCAGTTACTAAGCATGTGAGCCTGCTCTTTTTCTTTCCAAGTCCGAATCCAGATGTACATCAAATGGTTGCAGTGGGTAAACTGAAAATGCATATAGCAATTGCAGGGTTAGAGTTTTGTATTCAGAAACTACAATGCATCAGGATTTAAATAGAAAGTACGTGCAATGCGAATGCTTGATTGCCCATAACAACGCACATACTCCGACGCGAATGTGTCTAGCCGTTGCGGACTCTATCCCAACAAGACACGTTCCAAATAACGTACTGACCGAATTCGGGGGAGTAATGTTAAAGACAATTTGCACCGTGCGCCACAGCACTCCCGCCAATGGGCAATCAAAGAAGAGGTGCTTGATAGTTTCGTCCCGATCACAAAAACTACACCTAGTAGATCCTGTTCAGTTGCGCTTAACCAAATTATCCTTTGTTAAAATTACTTGTTTATGTACAAACCACATAAACACTTTAATTTTCAAAGGAACTTTTAATTTCCAAATATGTTTGGAAGTAGGAATAACACTAGAGTTAATGACGTCGATATACATCGACTTGACTGTGAACTCTCCAGATCTAGTGAGCTTCCAACACAACTGATCGGGTTGATGAGTTAGCTGAACCTCCATCAGTCTACTCACCAAATGAAGCCATGCTTCCCACCGTTCGCCTACAAGCACCCTCCTAAACTGAATATTAAGGGGGGTTGACTGCAAAATCGTTGCAACGAGAGCATCACATCGCTGAACAATACGATAGATGGAAGGATACTGACGCGCCAGCGGCGTTTCACCAAGCCAAGTATCCTCCCAGAAGCGAGTATTGTTGCCATTACCGACTGTAAACTTTGTTCTATTAAAGAAGGCAACTTTGACTCTCATAAGCCCCTTCCAAAACGGCGAGTCAGTCGGTCTCACTGTCACCTGGGACAAGGTCTTGGACTGCAGATACTTACTACATAGAATCTGCGCCCACGTTGCCTCGGTCTCAAACGACAACTTAAATAGCCACTTACTAAGGAGACATCTGTTCTTGACTTCAAGATTCTCAATCCCAAGGCCCCCTGGTCCTTAGGTCGACAGATAATATCCCATTTGGCAAGTCGGTACTTTCTCTTTAGCTCATCACTCTGCCAGAAGAATCGGGATCGATAGAAGTCCAGCCTTTTCCTAACCCCAACTGGGACTTCAAAGAAAGATAAGAGAAACATGGGCATACTCGTGAGCACCGAATTGATAAGAATTAGTCGGCCTCCATAAGACATGAGTTTGCCCTTCCAGCAACTCAGTTTCTTCTCAAACCGATTCTCTATGCACTTCCATTCTTTGTTAGTCAACATACGATGGTGAATGGGTATCCCTAGGTACGTGAAAGGTAATGCCCCCAATTCGCACCCAAACAATTGCCTATAAGCCTCTTGTTCCTCATTGGCTCTACCAAAACAGAACAACTCACTTTTATGAAAGTTAATTTTCAGGCCGGTCAATTGTTCAAATAAGCATAACACCAGCTTCATATTTCTCGCTTTTGCCAAGTCATGCTCCATAAAGATGATTGTATCATCAACATACTGCAGGATGGACACACCACCATCAACTAGATGAGGCACCAAGCCACCCACCTGATCGGCCTCCTTTGCCCTACCTATGAGGATTGCCAACATATCAACCACAATGTTGAACAAAATAGGAGACATTGGATCACCTTGTCTCAGGCTGTTGTGTGTCTGGAAATAATGACATATGTCGTCATTCACTTTAATTCCAACACTCCCTTTCTGCGTGAAAGATTCTACCTGGCGTCGCCAGGCGTCATCAAAACCCTTCATGCGTAATGCCTGTTGAAGGAAAGGCCATTTGACTTTATCGTACGCTTTCTCGAAATCCACCTTGAAAATAACTCCATCTAGTTTTTTCGTGTGAATATCATGGAGCGTTTCATGAAGGACCACCACCCCTTCTAGGATGTTCATGTCCGGCATGAAAGTAGTTTGAGAAGGCTGCACCACAGCATGCGCAATCTGTGTGAGCCTAATCGTCCCTACCTTGCTAAATTTTTTGAAACTCACATTAAGAAGACAGATGGGCCTGAATTGCTCGATTCTCACAACCTCTATTTTCTTAGGAAGCAGGGTTATCGTTCCAAAATTCAGTTGAAAAAGCTGAAGCTGTCCAGAGAATAAATCATGGAACATTGGCAGCAGATCCCCTTTAATAATATGCCAGCACTTCTTATAAAACTCAGCCGGGAATCCATCCGGGCCAGGAGCCTTATTATTTTTCATCTGCGATATGGCCTCAAAAACTTTTTTCTTGGAGAAGGGGGCAGCTAAAATGTCATTCTCAACAGCAGTCAGTTGAGGCACATCCTCAATCCTAGACTCATCCAGAGACACACAGTTATCCTCTGGAGGCCCAAACAACCGCTTGTAGTACTCAGTAATGTAAACTTTTAGGTTCTCTTGACCAAGAATCGTTCCTTCATCTTGTTCATGCTGAAAGATCCTCTTCTTCCTGTGCTTGCCATTAGCTATCATGTGGAAGAATTGAGTGTTAGCGTCCCCCTGGACAACTCTTCGGACCTTGGCCCGCAACGCCCACTTTAATTCTTCTTCACGAAGAAGCTCTTTCAGCCTCAACTCAGCGTCGAGCTTGGCATGAAGCTCTGAGGCTGGCAGAATCGTGGTTTCTGCTTTTACATCTAGGGCCTGAATAAGGGCAAGGAGTCTTTCCTTTTCGACCTTATAAAACCCACTAAGATGCTTAGCCCACCCGTGTAGGAAACTCCTCAGGTGTCTAATCTAATTCTGCCAATGCTCAAGCGCAGTCCTGCCTCCTACATCCTTAGCCCACTCTCTGGCTACGAGATCAAGGAAGCCTTCTCTTTCAAACCAAGCTAACTCGAACGAAAATAAATTTTTGTTACCCAGGTGGGTGGCCTCCCCAGAGTCAAGAAATAAAGGCGTGTGGTCCGAAATCCCACGAGAGAGTGCCTGAACTGTTACAAAGGGAAATTTCTGTTCCCATTCGACACTAGCCAGTACATGATCCAACTTCTCAAACGTTGGGTTTGGCTCGCGTTAGCCCAGGTAAACTTTCTGCCCAAAAGTTCTATCTCTCTCAGATCCAAGCTTTCAATGATAGTATTAAACATGAACGACCATCTGCCGTCAAAGTTATCATTATTCTTTTCATCACGCCTTTGAATGATGTTAAAATCACCCCCATCAGGATTGGAAGCTGCTCAGAGCCGCAAATCCTAACTAGATCAGCCAGGAAATCAGGTTTGAGTTCTGGCTGAGCGGCACCATAAACCGCTACCAAAGCCCAATTAAACCCATCAACCTTCGACCGCACCTGAAACTTAACAGCAAAATCTCCCATGACCACACTACGGACTTCGAGAGAATCGCATCTAACCCCGAGTAGGATCCCACCCGATCTTCCTCGCGGTGGCAGACAGTGCCAGTCAAAGTCAATACCACCCGACAAAGTATTGAGAAATTGTGGCAAAAAATTGTCTCTACCAGTTTCCGACAATGCGATAAAGTCCAAGCTATGCTCGATAGACGTTTCTGCCAGAAACCTTCTTTTAGCCAAGTCTTTGAGACCTCTGCTATTCCAGAAGATTCCTTTCATATCTCGTCATGGAATTTTTTAGCCGTCCGGATCCTAGCACTCCTACGCACGGCGGACGTGGGGTAAATTTTCCGCTTCCATTTGCGTTTAGGAGTAGCCTACCTCTCCAATTGGTCCTCACAACCAGGTTCAGGAGGTCTTACCATAACATGATCAACACTCTCCTCCTCCTCCTTAGGCTCAGGGAGGGTAGTGGCAAGATCCGCACAAAAATTATCAAGCACCCTGACCCCCAAAGCATCAATATCGGAGTCATTCATTGGTTTAACTGCTGCTAAATTATGAATCAACTCTAAAGCCCGCTCAACCTCTAGATCCAGGATATCATTAACGGAGTTTGACATTTCACTATCATTACTACCTAGTGAAATTCCTAATTGGTTTGCATTATTAACAATCTCATCAATAGTGAAATGCAAGATAGAATTAGAAGTATTAACCGACATACCAGTAGTGACCTCCACGTCTCGAAGCTTGGCGACCTGCATGGCGCACCGCTGCTAGATGTCGTCAACCTCCGGATGGTTCTGGAGACGGCAGCTCAAACGACGCCCCTCAGAAACCGGGTCCGGAATCCCGCCAAACGCAATCATCTCCTCCCGCGAGATCCTGCCCGGGGTAGGACCTCCTGCCTCACCCTTAGCACGAAGCCGGTCAGCCTCCAACGACGATCCAGCCAGACCTCCGGACACAGGTGGGGCGCTCAACGACACTGCTGATGTCGGTGGCGCCCCACGGCCGAGGGATGGCTCCAAGCCGGTGGATGGGGGGGCATGGGCCACCTGCCCGAGTACCCCCCCCACCCTAGCCCGCCTAGAAGAAGGGCTCGCCGGCGCCACCATAGGGCCGGCCGCCCCAGAGGCCGCAGGAGAAGAGGGCCTCGAGGCCACCTGCCTCGAGCCCCCTCCCGGAAGCGGCACCGCCGCCTGCAGCTGCGGGCTCGCAAGAGGGGAAGAAGGTGCCGAGACCACCTGCCCCGGACCCCCTCCCGAAGACAAAGCCTCCATCACCAAGTCCTCGTCCACCGCAGTCGGAGAAGAGGGCGCTGAGGCCACCTGCCCCGAGCCCCCTCCGCTACTCGAAACCACCACCTGCAGCTCCGTCATCGTGACCGAAGAAGAGGGAACCGAGACCAACATCCCCGGACCCCCTCCCGAGGGAGAGACCTCCACCGCTGGACTCACAGCCTGAGACGAATCACAAACAAGCAAAGGAGCCCCCTCCTCCTCACCCCTGAGCAAGAACGGTGCAGCCCCAAGGACGGGAGTCGCAGCATCCTCAAAATCCAACGCAGGTAACATGTGCTCAGAAACCTCGACCGACTCCACCCGCTCACTCCAAAGTCCCGGAGGTGCAGAGGCAGGCTCAAGAGACCCAAATCTCAAAGACGTCGTAGGCACCATGGAGGGTGGGGCCGTCCCATTCCCAGACATCTGAGGAGCGGACTCTGGTCCCTTGGACAACTTTTGCCCAGGGTCATCAACCTGTGTCTCCTTAGCTCCCGCACCGTCATCTCCCTCGTGCATATCAACATCAATCCTGGGAGCCGCCTCAGCAAACAGGCTCTCATCCTCAAACTCAATCCCCAGGTTATAAATCTCGCCTCGATATGACTGATACGTCTCCAACGTATCTACTTTTCCAAACACTTTTGCCCTTGTTTTGGACTCTAACTTGCATGATTTGAATGAAACTAACCCGGATTGACGCTGTTTTCAGCAGAACTACCATGATGTTGTTTTATGTGTAGAAAGCAAAAGTTCTCGGAAAGTCCTGAAAATCCACGGAGGCACCTTTTGGAAAATATAAAAAATACTGGCGAAAGAATCAAGACCAGGGGGGCCACACCTTGTCCACGAGGGTGGGGGGACCGCCCACCCCCTGGACGCGCCCCCTGTCTCGTGGCCCCCCTGAGGCTCCGCCGACCTCAACTCCAACTCCATATATTCCGTCTCGCGGAGAAAAAATCAGAGAGAAAGTTTCATCACATTTTACGACACGGAGCCGCCGCCAAGCCCTAATCTCTCTCGGGAGGGCTGATCTGGAGTCCGTTCGGGGCTCCGGAGAGGGGGATTCGTCGCCGTCGTCATCATCAACCATCCTCCATCACCAATTTCATGATGCTCATCGCCGTGCGTGAGTAATTCCATGGTAGGCTTGTTGGACGGTGATGGGTGAGGGAGTCCTGGATTAGGGGGTATCCGGACAGCCGGACTATATACCTTGGCTGGACTGTTGGACCGTGAAGATACAAGACTCAAGACTTCGTCCCGTGTCCGTATGGGACTCTCCTTTGCGTGGAAGACAAGCTTGGCGATCTGGATATTATATTTCCTTCTTTGTAACCGACTCCATGTAAACCCTAGCCCTCTCCGGTGTCTATATAAACCGGAGGGTTTAATCCTTAGAGAGAGAATCATAATCATCATAGGCTAGCTTCTAGGGTTTAGCCTCTACGATCTCGTGGTAGATCAACTCTTGTAATACCCATATCATCAATATCAATCACGCAGGAAGTAGGGTTTTACCTCCATCGAGAGGGCCCAAACCTGGGTAAAACATCGTGTCCCTTGCCTCCTGTTACCATTAGCCTTAGACGCACAGATCGGGACCCCCTACCCGAGATCCGCCGGTTTTGACACCGACATTGGTGCTTCCATTGAGAGTTCCTCTGTGTCGTTGCTGCAAGGCTTGATGGCTCCTTCAATCAACAACAACGTGGTCCAGGGTGAGACTTTTCTCCCCGGACAGATCTTCGTGTTCGGCGGCTTCGCAGTGCGGGCCAATTTGCTTGACCATCTGGAGCAGATCGACAGCTACGCCCCTGGCCACCAGGTCAGGTTCGAAAACTTGAACTACACGGCCGATATCCGTGGAGACTTGATCTTCAACGGATTCGGGCCTGCGCCAGGAGCGCCAGGCAGTCACGATGAGCAGGGCTTAGACCTGCTGTCGGACAATGCTCTGGATATCACCCATGCAGGAGCCCCGGACCTAAATCCGGAGGATATTGCATCGCCCGAGGACGGGTGGATGGACCCCACCCCAGAGGCCGCACACTCATCGGCGGTATAGCCGAACACAGGCCTCACCCCCAAGGAAGCCTGTGACACCGGACCCCCGGACTCGTATCCGGCTGTAGGTTCCAGTCCGCGCACTCCCGAGCCCGCCGAATCTGGTTGGGTTCTGGTAATGGAGTTCACCGCTGTGGATATTTTCCAGTGCTCGCCCTTTGGCGACATGCTGAACTCATTAAAGTCTTTCTCTTTGTTAGGAGACTCCTGGCCGAACTATGTCCGGCTCAAGGGGGAAGAAGGTGACGAAGAAATCCGTTGCCCACCCACCACCCACTTCATAGCCACTGTCGACGATGTATCAGACATGCTTGACTTCAACTCTGATGACACTGACGGTATGGACGTCGGCGCAGGAGACGATTCAGAACCAACGGGGCGCTGGACTACCACCTCGTCATACGATATATACATGGTGGATACGCCTAAGGAGGACGACGGTGACAAGCCGGAGGACAAAACCCCCGGGCAAAAGCCAAAATGACGGCGCAGACGCCGCTCCAAGTCCAGCAACAGTAAAAATAACCATAACATCGCTAGAAAGATCGACACCCTAATCAACTCCGAAGGCAACAACGACCATATGGACCCAGCAATGGAGCAGGATGAGCCAGGTCACACTGAACACAGCTCGGAGCAGACGCCCGATCACAATGATCCCGAGGGACGAATTCATCAAACCGCCTCGGGACAAGATCACAGTCTGGACGATGATGCACTCATCATCCCGGAAACACGTTTGGAACGAGATAACCTCCACAGAAGGCTTATGGCCACTGTGAGAAGTCTAAAGAAGCAGAAGCAATGGCTTAAGGCCGCACAGGAAACGCTCAATGCAGATGGAATAAAGTGCTAGACACTGAAGAAAAGTATGACGACGATCGCCACACAAAGAGCTATCCAAAACGCAAGCTGCTGCCAGAATTCGACGATGAGGCTGTTCCACCAAAGAACAATACAACCAGGAAGCCGGACAAACCACTTTGTAACCGCAATAGAGCAGCTACCGATGCCACACACGATTTATGCGAGCTCCTGGATAAAAAAGTCGGCGCGGCTAGCTCCATCTATGGATCTAAAGGACACACCCCGGCGCAGGACTATGGTCACCAAAATGATCGTACCGATCGGATACCATTTCGGAATCAGCACCGGACACAACAACAGCCGACAACATGCCACAGCACGTCCAGATACAGAGGGGATGCTCACCCCCTGTGCTTCACCGAAGAGGTGCTGGACCATGAATTTCCACAGGGTTTTAAACCTGTGAACATAGAGGCATACAACGGAACGACAGACCCAGGGGTCTGGATCGAGGATTTTATCCTGCGTATCCACATGGCTCGTGGGGACGACCTCCACGCCATCAAATACCTTCCCCTCAAGTTGAAGGGACCAGCTCGACACTGGTTGAAAAGCCTCCCGAAAATTCAATTGGAAGTTGGGAGGAACTCGAGGATGCTTTCAGGGCCAACTTTCAAGGGACCTATGTCTGGCCTCCGAATGCGGATGATTTAAGTCGCATAATTCAACAGCCCGGAGAGTCCGCCCGCAAGCTTTGGAACAGATTCCTCACTAAGAAGAATCAAATCATCGATTGTACGGATGCCAAAGCCCTAGCGGCCTTCAAGCACAGCATCGGGGACGAATGGCTTGCCAGACACCTCGGCCAAGAAAAGCCAAAGACAATGGCAGCCCTAACAAACCTTATGACCCGATTTTGCGCAGGCGAAGATAGCTGGTTGGCCCGTAAAGGCACCAGCGACCCAAGTACATCCGAAATCAGGGATGGCAACGGGAAGCCACGGCGCAATAAAAACAAACGTCAAAACAAGGAAGAAAGTCCGGACAACACAACGGTCAATGCCGGATTTAGGGGCTCTCGACCCGGTCAACAAAAGAAGCCATTTAAAGGCAGCAAAGAGGGACCGTCCGGCCTGAACAAAGTCCTGGACAGACTGTGCCAAATTCATGGCACCCCCGAAAAACCTGCAAACCACACTCACAGAGAATGCTAGGTCTTCAAGCAGGCCGGAAAATTAAATGCCGAACACAAGGGAAGGGAAACACCAAGTGAAGACGAGGATGAGCCTCGCCAGCCGAACACTGGGGGACAGAAAAAATTCCCGCCAGAGGTAAAAATAGTGAACATGATCCGCGCGACTAAGATATCCACGAGAAGGCGCGAATGCGCGCTCAGAGACGCATACGCTATAGAACCTGTCGCACCCAAACTTAACCACTGATCGGCTTACCCGATCACTTTCGATCACAGGGACTACCCGACTAGTATTCGGCACGAAGGATCAGCTGCCTTGGTGGTCGACCTAATAATCGACGGATATCATCTTACTCACGTCTTCATGGACGGCGGCAGTAGTCTTAATCTAATATACCAGGACACTATCCGCAGGATGGGGATAGACCCATCCAGAATCAACCACAGTAACACCACCTTTGAAGGGGTGATACCAGGCGTCGAAGCCCACTGCAGGGGCTCCCTCGTACTGGAGGTGACATTCGGTTCCCCAGGCAACTCCAGAAGCGAAGAACTACTCTTCACCATCGCCCCCCTCCAAAGCGGCTATCATGCATTGCTTGGGAGAACGGCCTTCGCCCGCTTCAACGCAGTACCGCACTACGCCTACCTTAAACTCAAGATGCCCGGTCCACGTGGCATCATCACCGTTAACGGAAGCACAGAGCGTTCCTTACGCGTGGAAGAGTACACGACGGCTCCAGCCGCCGGACTCTAAGCGGCCTCTAATACCTAAAAATATGACTGGTCGTTAAGACCACAGACACGGTTAGACGAGTCCGACAGCCCAGATAAACCTTATCTAGGCGCCACACATGTAATCCCATAGAGGATACCAGGGGCTATAGATAATTAATAAAGCCCAATTTTTGGCCTGACCTTATTAATAGGCCACTGTCTTACACTTTTACTATCCATTAGTGATAGCCAACTTTTCGCACGCTCACGTCATACTCTTCTACATGAGTTTTTCTTTTTACAGACACCATTCGTGCGACACCCTCCCAGGACACGGCACAATGGAGACAAAGGTGCAGACGTGCAGCAGGGCCCCGCTCAAAGGTTTCTCTTTACATTAAGCCCCTGTGTAAACCTTCTTTATTGTCTCTTGTTGCTTACACATCCCACGGGTACTACACCCACATGGGATACTGCCGTTATTAGCATTTCACCACGACAGACTAATGCACGTACCTGGGAATACCTGGTTCATAATAAAGGGTGTTACTCAGCTCAGTATATGTTATAAAGTCTGAATACCTTCGGGAGTGTTCGGCGTCGCGAGTTTGGCCTTATATGCATCAGCTCCAAATCATGTCTGTGGTCAAATGTTGGGTTTGCCAGGCTCCTGGGTTCGCCGCCTTACATTCTGTTCTTATCGGCTAAGGCGTCCAAAGGATAACTACTGCGATTGTGCCCTGGTTATTCCGGATGAGCACCTCAGTAGAGAAAGCCGAAAACTGACTGTCATGATATAGTGAGAGACTGTTCAACCACTTGAAGACTTATCGGAATCTTTAGGATTCCGCCTCATTAATGAAGGACCATTTTCCGGTCACGTACACATGCGCTCATATTAGGATGCACACAAAGGTACCAGGGGCTACATAGTAGCCCCACCGTCAAACTCCTATGGCTAAGTGAAAGTGTTACAGCTATATAGTCCGGTTGCCTAGTTCGACGTGCGATCACCTCCTTAATGGACCAAGACGTTGGATCAAGTGTGATTACGCATATTTTTCGCGAACACCCCCGCATTGTATGCGTGGGGGCTGAAGCCAACGACTGCTAACTTTCAGATTACACATATACATAAAAACGGCCGCACAGGAGGCACAATAATACTTTCGGGCAAAAAGTATAAATATAGCCTCATAATCAAAATAACATTGTTTTTACAATGACACGATTTGTCACTCGAACATGACATTCTTCAAGCACTTAGCCTCTATTAAGCAAGCACTTTTTGCTACCTGCTCCAAGATGTGCTCGGCTGGATCCTGGCCCCACGCTGGGTTCTGGGTCGCAACGACGGTGGCCTCCATATCTGTCCAGTATGCTTTAACACAGGCAAGAGCCATCTGGGCACCCTCTATGCACCAGACCTCTTCATGGCATCGATCCGCGATACAACACCAAGGAATTGTTGCACTAAACCAAAATAACTGTCCGGCTTCGGCCCCTTCGGCCATAGATGGTCTAGTACAGGCCGCATTGCAAGACTGGACAGCTTGTGGAGCTCGGCCACAACAGCCATCTTCTCACTCAAAGGCAATTTGCGCGTTGGAGCGCTGAACTGTGACCAGAACAACTTTTCCACTTCATCATCTTTTTGATCCTCAAAAAACTTGGCTGCATCAGCCGTACTCTTCGACAAATCCGCATAGGTGTCTGCAGGGCTCCAGCGTCGATCCAGAGGAGCGTACTTCGGATCTAAAAACTTCATCCGCAACAGATAGGGTTTTCCAGCCGCGATTTCTCCGGCCTGTCGAAGCTCCTCCTGCGCATCCCTAAGGTCAGAATGCGTCTCCTTGGCCGCATCAAGGGCCTTCTTCAGGTCAGCCTTATTCGCATGATTTTCTTTTTCAAGAAGCTCATACCGGTTGGCGGCGTTTTCTAGCTCCACAGCCATTTCGGCTATTCTGTCTTCACTCCGGCGATGAGCAGCCTGTTCGGCTCTCAACTCTTCGGCCGCCTTTAGGGCAGCCGCATTGCTCGCCGGGGCCTGTTCCTTGGCCAGGGCAAGTTCCGCCCTCAGGGCTTCCACGACAGCAGCACCGTCTGCAGTCCAAGCATATAACATTAGCATTATGCCCCTCTCAGTTTTTCCTATAAACAAATAATAAGGAAAGCAGAGCACATACCTTGTGACTCGTTAAGCCGCTCGTTCACCAGTGTGATATCAGCATCAATAGCTCCAATCTGCCTCCTTAGTTCGGCAACTTCAACGGACCGGTCGGCTGCCGGATCCTTAGACACCTGCGCATAAATACAGCAAAATCATTACTTACACAATATGATCCTCCGTTTGCCGCCTAGGGCGGGCAACCAGAGTCTCAGGGGCTACTATCCATACGGAGCACACCTAGCGCGTGCGTCACAGCCAAAAATTACGTATTTTTCATTACATACCTCAAAGCCTTTGAGCAGGCTCGTAAAGGCTTCATTCAACCCGCTTGTGGCGGAGGAAATCTTCTCGAGCACCATGCTCATTAATGAACGGTGCTCCTCTGAGAGAGAAGATCGCTCCAGAAGGCCCGTCAGTGTGTCCGGCCAGACACCAAACTGTGCTGGATCATTCTCATCGCCCCCCGTGGGAGCCGAACGCTCCGGGCTCAAGGCGGCCGAAGGATTAGCTTCTGGCTTCGGCAGATCCGGACTCCTCCGTGACGACACCTCGGGGTCGCCCGCCTCCTGAGGCAGAAAGGTTGGTGGGGTCTCACTCTCCATCATCTCCGGAAGGAGATCCCCCGAAGATGAACTCTGTCGAGAAGAGCTGCTAGCCGGACTGCAAAGAATGGATCCTGGTTATTATTCTCGGAGAAAAGCAGTACCTTCGTATTTACGATTAACTTACAGCTCGGCTGAGGGCTGGCCCGTTGGTGGGCATGACGTGATGAGGACGCCCTTCGGGGCAGGGCCCCCTGATGAAGCTTTCTTCCCCTGTTTTGGCACCTCCGTCTCCAAGTCTTTGGACGCGACCCTCTTCTTCCCGCGAGGGGAGGAGGCCTTAGATTCCCCTTCCCGTCTATCCTCCTTTGGGGAGGTAGCAATTCCCCCAGTTTGGATGCGCAATGTGTGAAGTTCGGCTTCCATGTTCTTCCCTTCGTCTTTCCCTGAGGGCATTTTGCTTAGCACACGACCAAGCATCTTGGCTATGGTGGGACTTGGCGAGCCCTCGGGAAGTGGCGCCGGACACCTGATTCTCTCCGCCTTGCTGAGCCATTCCTGGCCATGGAGGATTTCCAGAATAATGACTATGACAACAATAGACGAAGTGTTCAGTTTGTGGGTTACTTACTTCGGTATCTGGGCGATTGCAGCTTAGGCCCGCATCTTCGGTGGTATCCGGACACTTTACTTGTGGTCAAGAATAATTTACACATCCCTTCGAGCGTCAGGCCGAAGAAGTGCAGAATAGTCCGTGAACCTTCCGGATGAACTCCCACATCCGGAGAGGCCGGCGTTTGCACGGCAACATCCGTCGGATTAGCATTACCTAAATTATGCTGACAAGGCTAATGTCCCTCTCAAGAAGCTCCCGAATACAGCTCTGCCGTATTGGTACATCACTAGCAGATCCCCAATCCCGTCCTAACATTGGTCCATGACGCCAGTTGAGAAGGAGGGCTCGGACGGAAGTCGGGGGAAGCCACCCACTTTGTGCCTCTGGGAGCCGTGCCGTAAAACCACCTCCGCTGCCATAGATCGGACACCTCTGGGAAGGAGCCCTCTGGCCATGGGGCATCAGCATTCCTGCTTATTACAGCACCTCCGCACTCCGCGTGTCGCCCCTCAATCATCTTCGGCTTCACATTGAAGGTCTTGATCCCTAAGCCGAAGTGTGGAGTGACGTGGAGAAAAGCTTCGCACACAACGATGAACGACGAGATATGGAGGATAGCGTCCTGGCCTAGATCGTGAAAATCTAACCCGTAATAGAACATGAGCCCTCTCACAAAGGGATCAAGGGTGAAGCCCAAGCCGCGGAGGAAGTGGGAAACAAATACGACGCTCTCGTTGGGCTCGGGAGTAGGGATGACCTGCCCTGGAGCAGGAAGCCTGTGCTTGATGTCGGCGGTCAGATATCCGACATCCCTAAGCTTCGCAATATCCTCCTCTGTGACCGAGGAGGCCGCCCACCGGCCTTGAAGGTCAGATCCGGACATGGTTAAGGATCTAAGGTACTTGAGCTTGGGCTTCGGGTGTTGGAACTTGAGATGCTAAAAGGCACAAGAGTGGTGTAAAAGAGGGATAGGCCTCGGCCCCTTTATATAGGGGGTGAATATCAAGCGTCCTCGGCATAACCGCTCGGGACTTACCTAAAAACACAGAGTCATACAAACAAACATCATGGGGACGCGTGCACCAATATTAATGGAAGATCTCGCGCTAAGGGGAGCATGATCTCTGCTCTGGCAAGGCGTGCCAGTAAAACCGCCTCGCAACGCGTATCGGGGGAGGCCAAGTAAAACCGGTTCGTGTTGGGCTGGGCCACGATGCAGGAGCACGCTGTGCAAAAATTGCCAGCAGATCAGATTTATGAAGTGCTATGCTATGAAGATCATTGTCGGTGTCAAAACCGACGGATCTCGGGTAGGGGGTCCCGAACTGTGCGTCTAGGCGGATGGTAACAGGAGACAAGGGGCACGATGTTTTTACCCAGGTTCAGGCCCTCTCGGTGGAGGTAAAACCCTACTCCTGTTTGATTAATATTGATGATATGGGTAGTACAAGAGTAGATCTACCACGAGATCAAGGAGGCTAAACCCTAGAAGCTAGCCTATGGTATGATTGTTGTTCGTCCTACGGATTAAAACCCTCCGGTTTATATAGACACCGGAGAGGGCTAGGGTTACACAGAGTCGGTTACAATGGTAGGAGATCTACATATCCGTATCGCCAAGCTTGCCTTCCACGCCAAGGAAAGTCCCATCCGGACATGGGACAAAGTCTTCAATCTTGTATCTTCATAGTCTTGGAGTCCGGCCAATAATGATAGTTCGGCTATCCGGACACCCCCTAGTCTAGGACTCCCTCAGTAGTCACTGAACCAGGCTTCAATGACGACGAGTCCGGCACGCATATTGTCTTCAGCATTGCAAGGCGGGTTCCTCCTTCGAATAGTTCATAGAAGACTTTGAACACCAGGATAGTGTCCGGCTCTGCAAAATAAATTCCACATTCCACTGTAGAGAGAATAATATTTACACAAGTTCAATCTGCTGACGTATTTTGTGGCATGACGTCACACCACAACCAAGCTTTTACTCGAATCGTTTTTATTGTTCCACCTCAGCGCGTTTAGCGAAGCGGTTTCCTTGGCACGTCTTGTCAAAGCAGAGATTGTGTCCCCTTATTCCAGGATTCTCATCAATACGGACGTGGGTACCCCAACCACGCCCATTGGCACGCCCCCTCCATCGAAGGCGAGTCCCAAACGGTCATGGGGACGGCTCTTGGTATTCAACCCCTTTATAACGAGACCAAGGCCTGTTCCTTTTCTTCGATCTCAATCGAATCCGCCCTTCGCCCCGAGTTCCAACACCCGAAGCTCCAGATTCAGGCGCTCCGGACCTTCGACAATGTCCGGCTCTGACCTGCAAGGCCGGTGGATGCCTTCTTCCGTCATAGAAGAAGACGTGTTAAAGCTGAGAGACGCCAGGTATCTAACCGGCGAAATTTTGCATAGGCTGCCCGCCCAAGGGCAAGTCGTTCCCACTCCCGAGCCTGGTGAGAGCGTGGTGTTCGTGTCTCACTTTTGTCGGGGTTTAGGCTTCCCGATGGACCCCTTCGTGAGGGGGCTCATGTTTTATTATGGGCTGGAATTCCATGACTTGGCTCCGGAATCCATCCTCCACATCTCATCGTTCATTGTTGTATGTGAAGCCTTCCTCCACACTACCCCTCACTTCGGATTGTGGCTCAAGACCTTCAACGTGGAGCCGAAGATGATTGAGGGGCGGCAGGCAGAGTGCGGAGGGGCAGTTATAAGCAAGAGGGCTGACGCTCCATGGCCCGAGGGCTTTTTCCAAGAGGAGCTTAGTTTGTGGCAACGGGAGTGGTTCTACATCACCGCTCCCAGGGGCACCAGATGGGTGGCGCCGCCTGCCTTTCGCTCGGGCCCTCCACAACGGCTGGCATCATGGGTCAACAAAGGGCTTGACTGGGGGCCGTCCAAGGACGTACCATTGTTGCAGGGCCGTATTCGAGACCTCCAAGAAAGGGAGACCAAGCTGGTTGTAGTGGCGCAGGTCATGCTGATTCAACGCCTTCTGCCCTGCAAACGTTGCCCCCTCCGCCTGTAGGAGTTCAATCCAGAGGGACCGTGATCTCTCCAACACTTCATGGGCGCGTCGCCCGTGGATATGTATAAACTGTTCTTCAGATCACAAGAGATGTGTCCGGACTTGACCGAGGACGCAGGTCTAAGCTGCAATCGCCCGGATACTGAAGTAAGTAATCCTGTGCCCGGACATGCTATCCGCACTTTTATCATAAACTTGCCCTCTAAAGAGCTATCCCTTGAACAGGAATGGATAGCAAAAGCGAAGCTAATAAGGTGTCCGGCCCCCTCCCTGAGACCACGCCGGATCCTGTGTTAGCCAAGATGCTGGAGGCTGCGCCTTCGGAAGAGGGCGAAGGGGGGAACAGGTAAGCTACCGCCTCCGCTAAGGAGGCTCTTAAGGAAGGGGGGATCGAGAATCCCCCCCTCCAAGTGGAGAAGAGGACCGCTTCTGAAGATCCGGAGGCCAAGGCCTCAAAGCGGGGGAAGAAATCTTCACCAGAGGGTCCTGCGCCGGGTGGCGCCCCGGCCGCACTATTTTCCCAAGGAAATCAGCCGTCTAGCAAGCAGTAAGTAGAAAGGGGAGTTTTGTAATAAGGGACATCCCTGTTTTTATTTCTGATGATAAACGAAGTTCTTACCTTGTAGTTCGGATCTCAGCCCTTCTCAGCAGAGCTCATCTTCGGGGGATCTTCGTTCGGAGATGATGGAGAGCGAAACGCCTCCATCTGCCGCACCGTCAGGCGGGGTGGACGACCCTGAGGTGTCGTCGCGGAGGGTTTCCCCGAGTCCGGCGGGACCGGAAAGTTCAGCACCAGCTGGTGTACGGCCGGAGGAGCTGAAGGATCTGCTCGGGCGGGCGTCTATCTTAGAAGATCACCGTACGTTAATGGGTACGGTGATTGAAAGAATTTCATCCGCTGAGAGTGGGTTGCATGAGGCCGTCAGAAGTTTACTGACGGGGTTTGAGGTACGCGAAAACGATATACCTTCTGACAGTTTTGCACATGGAGTGCGCCCTGTATAGATAGTAGCCCCTAAGACTCGGTACGTTGTCAGAAGTGATAGCGTGCCGAGGATCATAATCTCAGTTATAAGATGTCGCCCTTCCTATTCAGGTGGCGGAGCGTTCGGTGGCCAGCCAGACTGATAGATTTGTCGAACTGAAGCGGCAACTTGACATTGCGGATGCGGACATCGCGCTGGTCAATAAGCGACTTGATGCGTCACAAGGTATGTGGCTTCTCCGCGGACACTTGGTAAGGGAGCTTGATGCCTGTGCCTTACTGCATGTATGCTTAATGCATATGGTGCCGCTGCTATGGAGGACCTTCGGGCAGAGCTCGCCCGAGCCAAGGAGCAAGCCAGAAAGAGTGATGCGGCTGCCTTGAAGGCGGCCGAAGAGCTAAAAGCCGAACAGGCTGCTCACTGCCGGAGCAGGGAGGGAATGGCCGAGATGGCCGTGAAGCTGAAGGATGCTACCGACCGCTGCGAGTTTCTTAAAAGGGAACGCCGAGCGGAGCAAGAGGACCTGAAGAAGGCCACCGCCGAAGCCAAGGATGCCCGCTCCGCGATGAGAGCTATAAAGGAGGAGCTACGTCAGGCCGGGGATATTGCGGCTGGAAAGCCCTTTTTGCCGCGTAGGAAGTTCACGGATCCGAAGTATGCTCAGTTGGGCCAGTTGTGGGGTGCGGAGGATGCTTATCTGAATTTGGCGGCGAGTGCCGCAGACGCAGTCGCACACTTCCGAGGCCAGAAGGATCACGGAATGGAAGAGCTTTTTTGGTCGCAATTCCACAGTCCGGAGCGTCCACTTCCATTAACCGATCGGTTAGCCGAGTGGGCTGAGCTGAATAGGTTGTCCGGACTTGCCATGAAGGATGTCGTGGCTCATTTGTAGCCGAAAAGGCCCGAGCCGAAGAGTTATTTTGGCTTGGTGCAGTAGTTCCTTGATGCGGTGCCGCATATCGAGGCGATGAAGGTGCCAGCATGCATAGAGGGTGCACGGATGGCTCCCGCCCGTGTCAAAACATACTGGGCAGAGATGGAGGCCACTGGCGTTGCATCCCAGGATTCGGACAGAAGCAGATTACCAGCCGAGCACTATTTTTAGGAAGTCCTGCAAGGCGCTCGTTTAATAGAGACGCAGTGCTCGAAAAATACTATGTTCAAATGACATGTATGATTTGTGAAACCATGTTTCAAATATAATATAAGGGCTTTTTATACTTGTGTGTTCAAGTGTTGAAATACCTCCTGTGCGGCCGTTTAACGTATATGTGCATATAACCTGAAAGATGGCAGTCTTCGGCTTCAGCCCCCACGCACATAGTGCGGGGGTGTTTGCAAAAAAGAAAAAAGCGCATTTTCACACTTAATCCAACGTCTTGGTCCTGTGAAGGAGGTGATAGCGTAGCAAACTAGGAAACCGGACTATAATGCTTTATCACTTTCACTTAGCCATAGGAGTTCGATGGTGGGGCTACTATATAGACCCTAGGAGCACTGCGCTCTCCGAATTTCGGGGCGCGTATGTGCTTGACCGGGAAACGGTCCTTCGTTAAAGCGGAGGAATTCTAAACATTCCGGTGGTCGATCGAGTGGTTGACCTGTCTCTCGCTATATCATGACAGTCAGTTTTCGGCTTTCTCTACTGAGGTGCTCACCTGGGCGAACCGGGGCACAATCGCAGTAGTTCTCCTGGTGCCGCGTCAGCCGATAGAGCGGAACGTAAGGCAGCAAAACACAGGAGCCGGGCAAACCCAACATTTGACCAAAGACATGATTCGGAGCTGATGCATATAAGGCCTAACTCGAGACGCCAAACACTCCCTAAGGTATTCGGTCTTTATGAAAACGGGTAGAACAATGCCCTAAGCCCCTAGTGTCCAGGTACGCGCAAAAATTTCTGATGCGGCCGATGCCGAAACGTCAGCCTCCTCCTCGGTTATGGTGAGAAACCGGGGGATGTGTATCAACAAGAGATAGTAAGAAAGGTTTATGCAGGGTCTTAATCTGAAAAGAATCCTTGCAACGGGTCCCTACTGCACGTCTGCGCCTGTGTCTCCGTTGTGCCGTATCCTGGACGGGCGTAGCACGGTGTTCATCTGTAAAGGAGAAGAACTTAGTTTGAAAAAGAGATCGTGCGAAAAATGTATAAACAGAGTATAAGTCAAAAAACGAATAAAATTTGAGCTTTATTGTCTCTTATTGTACATGCGTGCAACCCCTTGTAAGGGGGGACGCGGCTGGTAAGCCCCTTGTTTATTTGTGCCGGACTCGCCTAACCGTGTCCGGGATCTGAATGACCTGTTTGGGTGCTTTGATCAGCAAAGCCGGATTAATGTGTGGCTGTCAAGGCAGTCTCACTTTCTTCCGTATTCAAGGAACACTCGAGGTTTCCCTTTAATGAGATGATGCCGCGTGGACTGGGCATTTTAAGTGTAAGAGATGCATAATGCGGTATTGCGTTAAAGCGGGCGAAAGCTTCGCGTCCCAATAGTGCTTGATAGCTACTTTTAAATGGGGCGATGTGGAAGACTAACTTTTCGCGACGGGAGTTGTCAGATGAGCCGAACACAACTTCTAGTGGCAGAGAGCCCGTACAATGGGCATATGGGCCGGGTATCACTCCTATAAAGGAAGTGTTGCTATGGCGTATTTTGGTTGGGTCTATCCCCATTCTGCGGATTGTATCCTGATATAGTAGGTTTAGATCACTGCCGCCGTCCATTAGGACTTGTGTAAATTGTAGTCCGTCGATTATAGGATCTAATATCAGGGCAGTCCATCCTGCGTTCCGGATACTTCCGGAGTAGTCCTGATGGCCGAAAGTGATTGGTTTTGACATCCAGTGTCGGGACTCCGCTGGGGTGGACCGTGCGCCGCGTATTTTAATGGGCGCCGCTCTATTTTTGCCTGAAGTCACATGAAGTGAGTTTACTGTTTTGACCTCTTGTGGGAAATTCCTTTGTTTGCCGGTGCTCTGCTTGTGGAGTTCTTCATCGTCCTCACTTGGTGTTTCGAGTCCCTTGTGTTTGGCATTAAGTTGGCCGGACTGTTTGAAGACCCAACAATCTCTGTGGGTATGGTTTGCAGGCTTCCCGGAGGTGCTGTGGATTTGGCATATCTTGTCCAAGATTTTGTTTAGGTTGGATAGCTCATCGCTGTTGTCCTTGAGAGGCAGTGTTTTGTTGTTCTGCCGAGAGCTTTTGAACCCGGCGCTGACTGCCGTGCTCTTTGGGCCATTTCCCTTAGTCCGGCGCTGGTCCTTTCTGCGTTGTGGTTTCCCATTTCCATCCCTGACCTCGGATGTACTTGGGTCGCTGGTGCCGCATCTTGCCAGCCAGCTATCCTCTCCTGCGCAAAAGAGGGTCGTGAGGCTTGTTAGTGCGGCCATTGTTCTTGGCTTTTCCTGGCCGAGGTGTCTGGCGAGCCATTCGTCGCGGACGTTATGTTTGAAGGCTGCTAAGGATTCGGCGTCCGGACAGTCGACTATTTGGATCTTTTTGGTGAGGAACCTGTTCCAGAATTTGCGGGCTGACTCTTCGGGCTGTTGAGTTATGTGACTTAAATCGTCTGCATCCGGAGGGCGGACATAAGTCCCCTGAAAATTTGCCCGAAACGCACCCTCGAGCTCTTCCCAACTTCCAATGGTATTTTCTGGGAGGCTTTTGAGCCAATGTCGGGCTGGCCCTTTGAGCTTGAGGGGTAAGTATTTTATGGCGTGGAGGTCATCTCCTCTAGCCATATGTATGTGTAGGATGTAATCTTCAATCCAGACTCCGGGGTCTGTTGATCCGTTGTATGCCTCTATGTTTACGGGCTTGAATCCCGCTGGAAATTCATGATCCAGCACCTCATCGGTGAAACATAGGGGGTGTGTGGTGCCCCTGTATTTGGGTGTGCCGTGATTTTCGAATACTCGACGTGTTGTGTTGCTGTCTGGAGCTTGCTTTCTTGGCCCATAGATGGACCTGACCGGCCATCCTCTTTGCGAGGGTCCTTATATGGATCACGTGCTGGCTTGTGTGCGGCGCCGCTTGCCGCTCTTTGTTTGTCATGTGGTCGTCTATCCGACCGGGCGGCCTCTTTATTTTTTGATTGTGGGGGCTCTACGGCCTCCTCGTTAAATTCGGGCAGTAGTTTGCGCTTCGGGTAGCTTTTTGCTTGGCGACTATCGCCGTATTTGTCTGCGGTCTTGAGTACTTTGCTCCATCTCATTCTGAGTATGTCTTCCGCTTTTTTGAGCTGCCACTTCTGCTTCTTCAGACTTCGTGCAGTGGCGACAAGCCTTTTGTGGAGGTTCTCTGCTCCAACGATGTGTCTGGCGTGAGATCGTCTAGACTGTAGTTTTCATCGGGGACGGATTGCTTATCCAACTCATCCTGTTCGGATGGTTGTTCAGGGGCATGTTTGTCGTCCACCGGTTCGTCCTGCTCTATGGCTGGGTCTGTATGGGTATTGTCGTTGTCGAGGCGAGACTTTGGGCGGCGCTTGCGTCGCTGCTTCGGCTGTTTTTCGAGGGAATTATCCTTGCAGCGTCCCGTTGTTCCTCGTTATCGCTTCCTTTAGGTGTATCCACCATATATACGTCGTAAGTTGAGGTGGCCTTCCAGTGCCCCGTGGGCGCTGGTTCTTGGTCGTCTCCGGCATCGTCGTCCATACCATCGATGTCTTCGGAGTCGAAGTCTAGCATATCAGTTGAGTTATCGACAGTGGCTACAAAGTGGATGGTGGGTGGGCTTTGAATTTCTTCGTCGTCCGCATCCCAACCGTCCTGGCCATAATCTGGTCAGGGCTCTCCTGATAAAGAGAGACACTTTAGCGAATTCAGGATGTCGCCGAAAGGCGAGTGCTGAAAGATGTCCGCAGCGGTGAACTCCATGATCGGCGCCCAATCGGATTCGATTGGCAGGGGCGCAAAAGGTTCGGGGTCCGGAGAGGAGTCCGGCACCTTGGAGTCAGGAGCTTCACAAGGGACAAGGTGGTATTCGGCTCTATTGCCATAGAGGTAGCAGCCCTCGAGGCGGTGTCCAACCACACATCCTCGATCGGCGCAGTCGGCTCAGAGCTAAGGGTCGGAGCGGACTCTGGTGCGGCCTCCAGGGCACTGTCCGGCAGCAGAGCTAAACCATGCCCATCGTGACAGTGCGGTGCGCTCGGCTGTGGCTCGAATCCGTCGACGATCAAGTCTCCGCGGATGTCGGCCGTATAGTTCAAACTTCCAAATCTGACCTGATGGCTAGGGGTGTAGCTTTCGATCTGCCCCAGACGGCCAAGCGAATTGGCCCGCAGTGCAAAGCCACCGAATACGAAGATCTTTCCGGGGGGGAAAGTCTCGCCCTGGACCGCGTTGTCGTTGATGATTGAAGGAGCCATCGGGCCTATAGGTGACGACACAGAGGAACTCTCAATGAAAGCACCAATGTCGGTGTCAAAACCGGCGGATCTCGGGTACGGGGTCCCGAACTCTGCGTCTAGGCGGATGGTAACAGGAGACAAGGGACACGATGTTTTTACCCAGGTTCGGGCCCTCTCGGTGGAGGTAAAACCCTACTCCTGCTTGATTAATATTGATGATATGGGTAGTACAAGAGTAGATCTACCACGAGATCAAGGAGGCTAAACCCTAGAAGCTAGCCTATGGTATGATTGTTGTTCGTCCTACGGACTAAAACCCTCCGATTTATATAGACACCGGAGAGGGCTAGGGTTACACAGAGTCGGTTACAATGGTAGGAGATCTACATATCCGTATCGCCAAGCTTGCCTTCCACGCCAAGGAAAGTCCCATCCGGACACGGGACGGAGTCTTCAATCTTGTATCTTCATAGTCTTGGAGTCCGGCCAATAATGATAGTTCGGCTATCCGGACACCCCCTAGTCCAGGACTCCTTCAATCATCTTGCAGATCTGGACACGGTTCAAGTGTTCGATAACTACTTTGGAGTATTCGGAGATGGAACCCGCCTTGCAATGCCGAAGACAAACTGCGCGCCGGACTCATCGTCATTGAAGCCTGGTTCAGGGGCTACTGAGGGAGTCCTGGATTAGGGGGTATCCGGATAGCCGGACTATATACCTTGGCCGGACTGTTGGACCGTGAAGATACAAGACTCAAGACTTCTTCCTGTGTCCGGATGGGACTCTGCTTTGTGTGGAAGACAAGCTTGGCGATCTGGATATTATATTTCCTTCTTTGTAACCGACTCCATGTAAACCCTAGCCCTCTCCGGTGTCTATATAAACCGGAGGGTTTAATCCTTAGAGATAGAATCATAATCATCATAGGCTAGCTTCTAGGGTTTAGCCTCTACGATCTCGTGGTAGATCAACTCTTGTAATACCCATATCATCAATATCAATCAAGCAGGAAGTAGGGTTTTACCTCCATCGAGAGGGCCCGAACCTGGGTAAAACATCGTGTCCCTTGCCTCCTGTTACCATTAGCCTTAGACGCACAGATTGGGACCCCCTACCCGAGATCCGCCGGTTTTGACACCGACAATGGGTTGGATGAGATTTACCATGTAATCAAGTTAGTTTTGTTAGGGTTTGATCCCTAGTATCCACTATGTTCTGAGATTGATGTTGCTATGACTTTGATATGCTTAATGCTTGTCACTAGGGCCCGAGTGCCATGATTTCAGATCTGAACCTATTATGTTTTCATGAATATATGTGTGTTCTTGATCCTATCTTGCAAGTCTATATTCACCTATTATGTGTTATGACCCGACAACCCCGAAGTGACAATAATCGGGATACTTCTCGGTGATGACCATAGTTTGAGGAGTTCATGTATTCACTATGTGCTAATGCTTTGTTCCGTTTCTCTATTAAAAGGAGGCCTTAATATCCCTTAGTTTCCGCTAGGACCCCGCTGCCACGGGAGGGTAGGACAAAATATGTCATGCAAGTTCTTTTCCATAAGCACGTATGACTATATTCGGAATACATGCCTACATTACATTGATGAACTGGAGCTAGTTCTGTGTCACCCTATGTTATAGCTATTACATGAGGAATCACATCCAACATAATTATCCATCACTTATCCAATGCCTACGAGCTTTTTACATATTGTTCTTTGCTTATTTACTTTTCCGTTGCTACTGTTACAATCACTACAAAACCCAAAAATATTACTTTTGCTACCATTACCTTTATTATCATACTACTTTGCTACTAAATACTTTGCTACAGATACTAAGTTATCCAGGTGTGGTTGAATTGACAACTCAACTGCTAATGCTCAATAATATTCTTTGGCTCACCTTGTGTCGAATCAATAAATTTGGGTTGAATACTTTACCCTCGAAAGCTGTTGCGATCCCCTACACTTGTGGGTTATCAAGACTAATTTCTGGCGCCGTTGACGGGGAGCATAGCTCTATTCTCTGAGTCACTTGGGATTTATATCTGTCGATCACTATGAGGAACTTGAAAGACGAAAGAACCAAGATTTTTCCCTCAACTACGAGGGGAGGTAAGGAACTGCCATCTAGCTCTGCACTAGATTCTCCTTCTGTTATTAGTAAGCTTGCGACACCTAAACCTGCTACTGCTATGAATTCTGATATGTCGCATGTTATTGATGATGCCACTTCTGCTATGCATGATACTTATGATGAAACTACTTCTGTGTGTGATACTACTTTGCCATTAGGTGAATTTCTTGATGAACAACTTGCTAGGGCTAGAGAGAATGAAATTATTGAAGATGCTATTATTGATGGTAGTGATGATGAAAGTTCTCCCAATGATTATGAATTCCCAGTTGTTCCTGAGGGTTATGTTATGAATGAAGAAGCTGCTAGAGCTATCTTTGCTTGCAATGATAGATATGATCTTAAAAAGTTATTAGCTAAATGGAAGCAGCAGTCTCTTAATGCTAGAATGAAACCTGACCCTGCTTTTGCTCTTCACCTATTTGTGTTACTGATAAGGATTATGAATTCTCTGTTGATCCTGAGATTATTACTTTGGTTGAATCTGATCCTTATTATGGCCGTGAATCTAAAACTGTTGTGGCACATCTTACCAAGTTGAATGATATAGCCACCCTGTTTACTAATGATGAGAAGTCTCGCTATTATTATATCCTTAATATATTTCCTTTCTCATTAAAGGGTGATGCTAAGACTTGGTTTAATTCTCTTGATCCTGGTTGTGTGCGTAGTCCCCAGGATATGATTTATTACTTCTCTGCTAAATATTTCCCTGCTCATAAGAAACAAGCTGCCTTGCGGGAAATATATAATTTTGTGCAAATCAAAGAAGAGAGTCTCCCACAAGCTTGGGGGAGGCTTCTCCGATTACTTAATGCTTTGCTTGATCATCCTCTTAAGAAAAATGAAATACTTGATATCTTATTAATGGACTAACCGATGCTTCCAAGGACTACTTCAGGGAAAGAACAGTCGACGAAGCTGAATTACTATTGAATAATATGTTGACAAATGAAAATAATTGGACTCTTCCTGAGCCAATTCCTGAGGCAATTCCTGAACCAATTGAGCCAACTCCTGAGCCTATTCCTAAACCCACTCCGAAGAAGAGAGGCGTTTTATTTCTCAGTCCTGAAGATATGCAAGAGGCCAAGAAATCAATGAAAGAAAAAGGTATTAAAGCTGAAGATGTTAAGAATTTACCACCTATTGAAGAAATACATGGTCTTAATATACCGCCTATTGAAGAACCACATTGTCTTGATAACCCCACACGGGTAGTAAAGGTAAATTCTCTCTATAGATATGATAAAGTTGAAATCCCCTCTACTAAATTTCATAACCCATGCTTAGATGAATTTGATGACTTTATGGCTAGACAAGAAAGTTTTAATGCTTATGTTAGTAGAGAGTTAAAGAATAATGCTTTCGAGATAGGACGCGTGAGCGATTATATGGCTAGAGTTAAAGGTGAACTTAAACTCGTTAGCAAATATGCTTCTATGGTTACTACTCAAGCTGAGCAAGTACTTAAAGCTCAAAATGATTTGCTTGATGAATTAAGTAATAAAAATGACTTTGCTATTAGAGTGGCTAGTAGAACTAGTAGAATGACTCGGGAACCTTTGTATCCTGAAGGCCACCCTAAGAGAATCGAGCAAGATTCTCAGAGAAATAATTTAGAGGCACCTAGTTCTTCGAAAAAGAAGAAAAAGAAAAACGATAGAACTTTGCATGCTTCTAGTGAACCTACTATAGACACACCTGAGAATCCCAATGATATTTCTATCTCTGATGCTGAAACACAATCAGGTGATGAACATGAACCTAGTGATAATGTTAATGATAATGTTCATGTTGATGCTCAACCTAGCAAAAACAATGAAGTAGAGATTGAACCTGATATTGATCTTGATAACCCACAATCAAAGAATCAACGTTATGATAAGAGAGATTTTGTTGCTAGGAAGCACGGTAGAGAAAGGGAACCATGGGTTCAGAAACCCATGCCCTTTCCTCCTAAACCATCCAAGACAAAGGATGATGAGGATTTTGAGTGCTTTGCTGAAATGATTAGACCTATATTCTTACGTATGCGCTTAACTGATATGCTTAAAGTAAATCATTTATGAAGGATATCATTACAAATAAAAGAAAGATATCGGGAGCTGAAATTTCCACCATGCTTGCTAATTACACTTTTAAGGGTGGAATACCAAAGAAACTTGGAGATCCGGGTGTACCAACTATACCATGCTCCATTAAAAGAAATTATGTTAGAACTGCTTTATGTGATTGATACGTCTCCAACGTATCTATAATTTTTGATTGTTCCATGCTATTATATTACCCCTTTTGGATGTTTATGGGCTTTATTTTACACATTGATATCATTTTTGGGACTATCCTACTAACCGGAGGCCCAACGCATATTGCTGTTTTTTTTTGCCTATTTCAGTATTTCGAAGAAAAGGAATATCAAATGGAGTCCAAACGAAATGAAACCTTCGGGAGCGTGATTTTTGGAGCGAACGTGATCCAGAGGACTTGGAGTGCAAGTCAAGAAGCAGCCGAGGCTCCCACGAGATAGGATGCCGCCCCCCCTGTAGGGCGCGCCCCTGTCTCGTGGGCCCCTCGGGCGGCCACCGACGTACTTCTTCCTCCTATATATACCTACGTACCCCAAAAACATCCAGGGGCACCACGAAACACAATTTCCACCACTGTAACCTTTTGTATCCGCGAGATCTCATCTTGGAGCCTTCGCCGGCACTCTGCCGGAGGGGGAATCGATCACGGAGGGATTCCACATCAACATCCTTGCCCCTCCGATGAGTTGTGAGTAGTTTACCATAGACCTACGGGTCCATAGTTATTAGCTAGATGGCTTCTTCTCTCTTATTAGATCTCAATACAATGTTCTCCCCCTCTCTTGTGGAGATCTATTCGATGTAAACTCTTTTTGCAGTGTGTTTGTCGAGATCCGATGAATTGTGGGTTTATGATCTAGTTTATCTATGAATAATATTTGAATCTTCTCTGAATTCTTTTATGTATGATTGAGTTATCTTTGCAAGTCTCTTCGAATTATCAGTTTGGTTTGGCCTACAAGATTGATATTTCTTGCCATGGGAGAAGTGCTTAGCTTTGGGTTCAATCTTGCGGTGTCCTTACCCAGTGACAGAAAGGGTTGCAAGGCACGTATTGTATTGTTGCCATCGATGATAACAAGATGGGGTTTATATCATATTGCTTGAGTTTATCCCTCTACATCATGTCATCTTGCTTAATGCGTTACTCTGTTCTTATGAAAGATGCAGGCAGGAGTCAGTCGATGTGTGGAGTAATGATAGTAGATGCAGGCAGGAGTCGGTCTACTTGTTATGGACGTGATGCCTATATACATGATCATGCCTAGATAATCTCATACCTATGCGCTTTTCTATCAATTGCTCGACAGTAATTTGTTCACCCACCATAATACTTATGCTATCTTGAGAGAAGCCTCTAGTGAAACCTATGGCCCCCGGGTCTATCTCTTATCATATTTGCTTTCAATCTACTTTTATTTGCATCTTTACTTTTTGCATCTATATTATAAAATACCAAAAATATCTATCTTATCATACTATCTTTATTAGATCTCACTTTCGCAAGTGGCCGTGAAGGGATTGACAACCCCTTTATTGCGTTGGTTGCGAGTTCTCAGTTTGTTTGTGTAGGTGCGTGGGACTTTTGAGGAGCCTCCTACTGGATTGATACCTTGGTTCTCAAAAACTGAGGGAAATACTTACGCTACTATCGCTGCATCACCCTCTCCTCTTCGAGGAAAACCAACGCAAGCTCAAGACGTAGCAAGAAGGATTTCTGGCGCAGTTGCCGGGGAGGTCTTCGCTCAAGTCAACATACCAAGTACCCATCACAAACCCATCTCCCTCGCATTTACATTATTTGCCATTTGCCTCTCGTTTTCCTCTCCCCCACTTCACCCTTGCCGTTTTATTCGCCCTCTCTTTCCCAATCTCCTCCTCTCTTTTTCGCTTGCCTTTTTCTGTTTGCTTGTGTGTTGGATTACTTGTTGCCATGGCGCAAGATAATACCAAATTGTTTGATTTCTCGAATACCAATAATAATGATTTCCTTAGTACTCCGATTGCTCCTCTTAATGATGTTGGGTCTTGTGAAATCAATACCGCTTTGCTAAATCTTGTTATGAAAGATCAATTTGCCGGCCTTCCTAGTGAAGATGCCGCTACTCATGTAAACAACTTTGTTGATTTGTGTGATATGCAAAACAAGAAAGATACAGATAACAATATTGTTAAATTGAAGTTATTTCCGTTTTCACTTAGAGATCGTGCTAAATTTGGTTTTCGTCTTTGCCTAAAAATAGTATTGATTCTTGGAACAAGTGCAAAGATGCTTTTATCTCTAAGTACTTTCCTCCCGCTAAGATTATCACTCTTAGGAACGATATCATGAATTTTAAACAACTTGATCATGAGCATGTTGCCCAATCTTGGGAAAGAATGAAATTAATGTTTCGCAATTGCCCTACTCATGGTTTGAATTTATGGATGATCATACAAAAAATTTATGCCGGTTTGAACTTTGCTTCTAGAAACCTTTTAGATTCGGCCGCGGGAGGAATGTTTATGGAAATTACGTTAGGAGATGCTACAAAACTTCTTGATAATATTATGGCTAATTATTCTCAATGGCACATCGAAAGATCTTCTAGTAAAAAAGTGCATGCTATAGAAGAAATCAATGTTTTGAGTGGAAAGATGGATGAACTTATGAAGATGTTTGCTACTAAAAATATTCCTCTTGATCCCAATGATATGCCTTTGTCTTCTTTGATTGAGAATAATAATGAATCTATGGATGTGAATTTTGTTGGTAGGAATAGTTTTGGAAACAATGCTTATAAGGGAAACTTTAATGCTAGACCGTTCCCTAGTAACTCCTCTAATAATTATGGAAATTCCTACAATAATTCTTACGGTAATTTTAATAAGATGCCCTCTGATTTTGAGAATAGTGTGAAGGAATTTATGATTTCTTAAAAGAATTTTAATGCTTTGCTTGAAGAAAAATTGCTCAAAGTTGATGATTTGGCTAGGAACGTTGATAGACTTTCGCTTGAGGTTGATTCTCTTAAAATTAGATCTTCTCCTCCTAAGCATGATATCAATGAGTCTCTCAAAGTAATAAAAATTTCCATTGATGAGTGTAAGGAAAGAACCGCTAGATTGCGTGCTAAAAAAGATAGCTTTATAAAAGCGTGTTCTTCTAGTTTCCATGAAAATAATGATGAGGATCTTAAAGTTATTGATGCATCTCCTATTAGATCTATGTTTTGCAATATGAATTTTGATGATTATGGGACTGATGATGAATCAACTTTGCCTAGAAGGCGTCCCAAGAATTCGGAGTTTTTAGATCTTGATGCTAAATTTGGTAAAAGTGAGATTGGAGAGTCCTCAACTTCTAATAACATTGAACCTACTATCTCGGATTTCAAGGAATTTGATTATGATAATTGCTCTTTAAAAGGTTGTATTTCCTTGTTGCAATCCGTTGTTAATTCTCCTCATGCTTATAGTCAAAATAAAGCTTTTACCAAACATATTGTTGATGCATTGATGCAATCTTATGATGAAAAACTTAATTTGGAAGTTTCTATACCTAGAAAACTTAATGACGAGTGGGAACCTACTATAAAGATTAGAATCAAAGATTATGAGTGTTTTGCTTTGTGTGATTTGGGTGCTAGTGTTTCCACGACTCCGAAAACTTTATGTCATATTCTAGGTTTCCATGATCTTGATGATTGCTCTTTAAATTTGCACCTTGCGGATTCCACCATTAAAAAGCCTATGGAAAGTATCAATGATGTTCTCATTGTTGCAATAGAAATTTGGTTCCCGTAGATTTTATCGTTCTTGATATAGATTGCAATCTTTCTTGCCCTATTATTCTTGGTAGACCTTTCCTTAGAATGATTGGTGCAATTATTGATATGAAGGAAGGGAATATTAGATTTCAATTCCCATTAAAGAAAGGCATGGAGCACTTTCCAAGAAATAAGGTCAAATTACCTTATGAATCCATCATGCGTGCTACTTATGAATTTAGTGCCAAAGATGGCACTCGTTAGATCTATCTTCGCTTTTATGCCTAGCTAGGGGCGTTAAACGATAGCGCTAGTTGGGAGGCAACCCAATTTTCTTTATGTTTTTTGTTATTGCTCCTGTTTAGTAATAAATCTTGCATCTACCTTCTGTTTAGATGTGTTTTTATCTTTTAATTAGTGTTTGTGCCAAGTAGAACCTATAGGATAACCTACGATGATAGTTGATTTGATTCTGCTGAAAAACAGAAACTTTGCACGCACGAATATAATTTTGTTAAATCACAGGAACGTGATTTTGCGTTGATTATTTTTTCTTCTGTTCAATAATAAAATTTTCCAGGACTTCCTATTTTGGTAGGATTTTTAGAGTTCCAGAAGTTTGTGTTAGTTACAGATTGCTACAGACTGTTCTGTTTTTGACAGATTCTGTTTTTCGTGTGTTGTTTGCTTATTTCAATGCATCTATGGCTAGTAAAATAGTTTATGAACCATAAAGAAGTTGGAATACAGTAGGTTTAACACCAAAATAAATAAATAATGAGTTCATTACAGTACCTTATGTGGTGGTTTTGTTTTCTTTCACTAACGGAGCTTATAAGATTTCCTGTTGAGTTTTGTGTTGTGAAGTTTTCAAGTTTTGGGTAAAGCTTTTATGGACTATGGAATAAAGGGTGGCAAGAACCTAAGCTTGGGGATGCCCATGGCACCCCAAGATATTCAAGAATAGCCAAAAGCCTAAGCTTGGGGATGCCCCGGGAAGGCATCCCCTCTTTCGTCTTCATTCATTGGTAACTTTACTTGGAGCTATATTTTTATTCGCCACATGATATGTGTTTTGCTTGGAGCGTTGTGTATTATATTAGTCTTTGCTTTTTAGTTTACCACAATTATCCTTGCTGTACACACCTTTTGGGAGAAGCCTACTTTGTTAGAATTTGCTAGAATACTCTATGTGCTTCACTTATATCTTTTGAGCTTGATAGTTTTTGCTCTAGTGCTTCACTTATATCTTTTAGAGCACGGTGGTGTCTTAATTTTGAAGAAATTATTAGTCCCTCATGCTTCACTTATATCTTTTTGAGAGCCTTTTAGAACAGCATGGTATTTGCTATGGTTATAAAATTGATCCTAGAATGGTAGGCATCCAAGTTGGGTATAATAAAAACTATCATAGAAAGTGAATTGGATGCTATGATCAATTTGATACTTGATAATTGTTTTGAGATATGGAGGTAGTGATATTAAAGTCATGATAGTTGGGTGATTATGAATTTAAAGAATGCTTGTGTTGAAGTTAGCAAGTTCCGTAGCATGCACGTATGGTTAAAGTTGTGGAACAAATTTGAAACATGAAGTGTACCTGGCTTGTGCATCCTTATGAGTGGCGGTCGGGGACGAGCGATGGTCTTTTCCTACCAATCTATCCTCCTAGGAGCATGCGCGTAGTACTTGATTTTTCATGACTTCTAAATTTTTGAAATAAGTATATGAGTTCTTTTTACTACTGTTGAGTCCATGGATTATACGCACTTTTACCTTTCCGCCATTGCTAGCCTCTTCGGTACCGTGCATTGCCCTTTCTCACCTTGAGAGTTGGTGCAAACTTCACCGGTGCATCCAAACCCCGTGAAACGATACGCTCTATCACACATAAACCTCCTTATATCTTCCTCAAAACAGCCACCATACCTACCTATTATGGCATTCCCATAGCCATTCCGAGATATATTGCCATGCAACTTTCCACCGTTCCGTTCATCATCATCATCATGACAGACTTTACTTTTGTCATATTGCCATTGCATGATCATGTAGTTGACATCGTATTTGTGGCAAAGCCACCATGCACTATTTTTCATACATGTCACTCTTGATTCATTGCACCATCTCGGTACACCGCCGGAGGCATTCATATAGTGTCATATCTTGTTCTAGTTTCGAGTTGTAATTCTTATGTTGTAATCAATAGAAGTGTGATGATCATCATTATTAGAACATTGCCCAAAGAAAAAAAGGCCCCAAAAAAAGAAAAAGAAAAGAAAAGAAAGAAAATAAATAAAATAAATAAAAAAGGTCAATGTTACTATCTCTTTTTCCACACTTGTGCTTCAAAGTAGCACCTTGTTCTTCATGTAGTGAGTCTCATATATTGTGCTTCAAAGTAGCACCATGTTTTTCATATAGTGAGTCTCATAAGTTGTCATTTTAATACTAGTGGGAATTTTTTATTATAGAACTTGGCTTGTATATTCCTACGATGGGCTTCCTCAAATGCCCTAGGTCTTCGTGAGCAAGGAAGTTGGATGCACACCCACTAGTTTTCTTTTGTTGAGCATTCGTTTATAGCTCTAGTGCATCCGTTGCATGGCAATCCCTACTCCTCATGTTTACATCAATTGATGGGAATCTCCATAGCCCGTTGATTATCCTCGTCAATGTGAGACTTTCTCCTTTTTTGTCTTCTCCACACAATCCCCAACATCATATTCTATTCCACCCATAGTGCTATATCCATGGCTCACGCTCATGTATTGCGTGAAGGTTGAAAAAGTTTGAGATTATTTAAGTATAAAACAATTGCTTGGCTTGTCATCGGGGGTATAGAAGTTGGGAACATCTTTGTGTGACGAAAATGAAGCATAGCCTAACTATATGATTTTGTAGGGATGAGATTTCTTTTGCCATGTTATTTTGAGAAGACACGATTACTTTGATTAGTATGCTTGAAGTGTTACTATTTCTTTTATCAATATGAACTTTTATTTTGAATCATTTGGATCTGAACATTCATGCCACAATAGAGAAAATTACATTATGAATTATGCAAGGTAGCATTCCACATCAAAAATTCTCTTTTTTTCATTTACCTACTCGAGGATGAGCAGGAATTAAGCTTGGGGATGCTTGATACGTCTCCAACGTATCTATAATTTTTGATTGTTCCATGCTATTATATTACCCCTTTTGGATATTTATGGGATTTATTTTACACATTCATATCATTTTTGGGACTAACCTACTAACCGGAGGCCCAGCCCATATTGCTTTTTTTGCCTATTTCAGTATTTCGAAGAAAAGGAATATCAAATGGAGTCCAAACGGAATGAAACCTTCGGGAGCGTGATTTTTGGAATGAACGTGATCCAGACGACTTGGAGTGCAAGTCAAGAAGCAGCCGAGGCTGCCACGAGATAGGAGGCCCCCCCCCGTAGGGCGCGCCCCCTGTCTCGTGGGCCCCTCGGGCGGCTACCGACGTACTTCTTCCTCCTATATATACCTATGTACCCCGAAAACATCCAGGGGCACCATGAAACACAATTTCCACCACCGTAACCTTCTGTATCCGTGAGATCTCATCTTGGAGCCTTCGCCGGCACTCTGCCGGAGGGGGAATCGACCATGGAGGGCTTCTACATCAACATCCTTGCCCCTCCGATGAGTAGTGAGTAGTTTACCACAGACCTACGGGTCCATAGTTATTAGCTAGATGGCTTCTTCTCTCTTTTTGGATCTCAATACAATGTTCCCCCCCTCTCTTGTGGAGATCTATTTGATGTAAACTCTTTTTGCGGTGTGTTTGTCGAGATTGGGTTTATGATCAAGTTTATCTATGAATAATATTTGAATCTTCTCTGAATTCTTTTATGTATGATTGAGTTATCTTTGCAAGTCTCTTTCGAATTATCAGTTTGGTTTGGCCTACTAGATTGATCTTTCTTGCCATGGGAGAAGTGCTTAGCTTTGGGTTCAATCTTGCGGTGTCCTTACCCAGTGACAGAAAGGGTTGCAAGGCACGTATTGTATTGTTGCCATCGAGGATAACAAGATGGGGTTTATATCATATTGCTTCAGTTTATCCCTCTACATCATGTCTTCTTGCTTAATGCGTTACTTTGTTCTTATGAACTTAATACTCTAGATGCAGGCAGGAGTTAGTCGATGTGTGGAGTAATAGTAGTATATGCAGGCAGGAGTCGGTCTACTTGTTATGGATGTGATGCCTATATACATGATCATGCCTAGATAATCTCATAACTATGCGCTTTTCTATCAATTGCTCGACAGTAAATTGTTCACCCACCGTAATACTTATGCTATCTTCAGAGAAGCCTCTAGTGAAACCTATGGCCCCCGGATCTATCTCTTATCATATTTGCTTTCAATCTAATTTTATTTGCATCTTTACTTTTTGCATCTATATTATAAAATACCAAAAAAAATCTATCTTATCATACTATCTTTATTAGATCTCACTTTCGCAAGTGGCCGTGAAGGGATTGACAACCCCTTTATTGCGTTGGTTGCGAGTTCTCAGTTTGTTTGTGTAGGTGCGTGGGACTTTTGAGGAGCCTCCTACTGGATTGATACCTTGGTTCTCAAAAACTGAGGGAAATACTTACGCTACTATCGCTGCATCACCCTCTCCTCTTCAAGGAAAACCAACGCAAGCTCAAGACGTAGCAGTGATCTTGGAGTCGGTGTTAGTGTTATGCCTCTCTCTTTATATCGTAGACTTGAATTGAATAAGTTGACACCTACTGAAATATCTTTGCAAATGGCTAATAAATCAACTGCTATACCTGTCGGTATTTGTGAGGATGTGCCTGTTGTGGTTGCAAACGTCACTATCTTAACGAACTTTGTTATTCTTGATATTCCCGAGATGATAGTATATCGATTATCCTTGGTAGACCCTTTTTGAATACTGCAGGGGCTGTTATTGATTGCAACAAAGGCAATGTCACTTTTCATGTTAATGGTAATGAGCATACAGTACACTTTCCGAGGAAACAATCTCAAGTTCATAGCATCAATTCTATTGGAAAAGTTCCAACTATCATTGTTGGAGGTTTTGAATTTCCTCTCCCTACTATCAAGAAAAAGTATGATATTCCTATTATTGGGGATGTTCATATCCCCGTTGAGGTAACTTAGTGTTATTCGAAATTTCTCCGGCTCCGTGTTATTCGGAATGAGTTTGTTAACAAGACTTGATCAACCTTGTTAGTGGATTCATTTTGATGATCACGAGATGGATGAAACTAGAAGGCACAACCTTCTGTACCCTCTTTTTATTTACTGTTGTTTAGAATAAATAAAGAAAAAAAAAGTATTATCGGTCTATTTTTTGAATTATCCGTGCAATAAAAAATATCGCGAAAATAAAAGTGCTCCAAATGCCCTGCAAATTTAGTATGATTTTTTATGGAACTATTTGAGGATTTTAGGCACTGAAATCACTGCAGGAGGGGCAAGCACCAAGCCACGAGAGTGGAAGGCGCGCCCACCTACCCTGGGCATGCCCCCTATCTCGTGGGCCCCTGGTGGCCCCCCTCCACTTATGCCAGCACCCACACACTCCATCTTCTTCCCCAAAAAATCCCCATCCAGCTCAAGCACGAGTTCTAGCTCATTTTGCTGCGATTTTCGATCTCCTTGCTCAAAGCTCCATTCACAAAACAGCTTTGGGAGATTGTTGCTTGGTATGTGACTCCTCCATTGGTCCAATTAGTTTTTGTTCTAGTGCTTTATTCATTGCAAATTTTTGCTGCACAGGTGACCATGTTCTTGAGCCTGCATGTTAAATTTATGAGGTCCCAAGTAATTCTAATGCATGATATAGGCTCTAGGCACTTGTAGGAGTAGTTGCTATCAATATTGTTTAGTTTTATTCACTTTTATTTTGAAGTTGCTAAAATTTCAGAAATTTTTCAGAGAAAGAATTATGTCTAGGAGAATGTACCAAGGTGGTTCCTCGGTGAAGAAAGGACCCAGGATTGCTATACGTGAGCAAGACGTTGAATTACCGAGGGACGCAGATGTACGAGCTTGTGAGTGGCCATCCGACGATTTTATGGTCGAAGCAGGCTTTAAGGAGGAATTTGATGCGTATGTGCGTAATGCTGATCTAGAGGACTTCTTACAAGATAAGTGTCCTCCGTACTATCAATTGACTGATTCATTTGTGCGAAGGTTTAAATATAACTATACACGGAATTCTCCTAGTGTCCTATTTGATATCTATGATACATCTTATACCATGGACTTAGAGGATTTTACAACTGCTCGCAAACTTCCGCAGTGGGGTAATATTAATGATCCCCACAAATCTGAATTTAGAGATTTTGTTGGGGATATTACTACTGGGCGTGAACCGGCCTATCTGGGCTGGGTTAACTTCATTAGTAGTATAAAGGTGATTAAGCCAAGTTGGCAGTTAAAGGACCAAGGCCTGTAGTCAGTTTAGAACCTGTAGCCATAAACGGGTTTGATATGTAAACTTGTATTATAAGTTAGGAATAGAGAGAGACCAACTGAGATACGAGTATGAACCGGTGTTGGGACTCTATGGATCGACGGGCGTCACCCGTGTATATAAGGGGACGACCCGGCGGCGGTTCAAGAGCAGACAACAACAACTCAAGGCCTAGGCGAAGCTTATTTGCTCCCTAGTCATCGAAACCACATCAATCCCATCACAACTAGACGTAGGCTTTTACCTTCATTGAAGGGGCCAAACTAGTATAAACCCTTGAATCTTTGTGTCCACTTTAACCCCTTCAAGTTAGCCCGTAGCGATGGCTCCATGACTTAGTCCTTTCACAAGGACATCTGCCGTGACAAAACCACGACAGTTGGCGCCCACCGTGGGGCTATCGCACGATGGTTTGATGATCTTGGAGGGCAAATTCGAAGGACTCGAAGGCTATGCTGTGGGCCGGATGACCAAGAGTCATCGCGGCAAGCTCTACATCGACGATGCAGGATGGGGTCCCGAAGCTGGCTCGATCGAGTACGGGTACCGGGTCCCCTTTGGTGGCATACACGTTTTTATCGGCAAGATTGGTGAGCCTGGGCCTGAGCCGGACATCTACACCGACCTCGTCGAAATAGCTCAGCGTGCGAGATCTACCCAGGCTAAACCGGCCGTGAAGCGTGCCTTCGTGGGAGTCATCCACGGACGAGAACATGAGGACGAGTCAGAATACGGTAGTGAGACCGTCGTCTTTTCTGGCGAGGAGTCCTCAACCGGGGAGACCGAATCATTGTACCAGTTGCAAGACGACCAGATTAGGGGCTGTTCCGATGGCGACAGTATTCCGGACCCCCCTGATCAGATCAACCGGGTTGGAATATTCATGGCCGGCACGCAGGCGGCGAATCACTCCTCGACCGCAGCAGCAATGTTCTCCGGATCAGTAGTGGCAGCGGCAGCAGGGGCAGGAGGCCTTGTGCGCCCACCGGTTCAAGTTCTGTCTGACCTGTTTGATGCACTAGCTGTACTTATGGCAAAGGCCAATCCGGCGGATCAGGAGGCCCATGATGCAGAGGTTGCAAAGGTGAGAGAGCAGATCGTACAGGCCAAAGCCGACCTGGTAGCGGAGAAGGACCGGATGGCTGCAGAGCGGGCCGCTTTGGACGCCCAGGCCTATAGGCTCATGCTCGACCAGAACGCATCACATGAGGTCTTGAAGCGGAAGCACAGATCACGCCTGCCGTTAGGGTTCGACCCTAAAAATCTCTTTCACACTCCGGAAGCTGGAACCAGTAATCCGCCATGGCACCGGGAGGTAAACCGGGTCGAGGCACCAGGGCTAGGAGGGCCGGTCCAACCCCGCCTGATGGAACCTCCTCGGCAGAACGTTGTGATTCCTCCGCCGGTCCAGACACCTCCGGGCCATTATTCTAATCCTATGGACAATCTTGTCGCGGCTGCTTCGCGATTAGAAGCTATCCCGATCGAAGGAGACTCTCCGCAAGCAATAGAGACGCGCCGGGTTAAGGAACTTCTCCGAACCGCCTTGATTCAGCAGGAGGCGTATTCATACAGCCGCGATCGGATTCATTCCACACCTTGTCCAAGCCGGAGCTATAGTAGGCGCATGGATGAACCGGCCGTATCAAGCAATGCGCGGAGCCATGAAGCGGCCCGTGGCAATAACCCGGCAGGCGGTGTTCGCGACGCTCAGGATGTAGTGGACCAGGCCCGAGCACGAAGGGAGGCCGAGTTAGCAGCACAGAACGAGGCGGGTCAGCTTACACCGGTTCGTCCCACCACCTCCGCCGGGCCAGGGGTCGCCTCTAGTTTGGGGGTCCCTGTTTAGCCCCCGCTTTACGCAATGTACGCCTGCCCAAAGACTTCAAGGGTCCGCGCAAGGTGCCAAATTACACCGCTGATTTATCTCCAGAAGCATGGGTAGAGAGTTATGAGATGGCCATGGAGATGCTGGATGTGGATGAGGCCGCGTGTGCAAAGTACTTCACCATGATGCTTGAACGCACGGCCCGTACTTGGTTGAAGGGCTTGCCGCCTAATTCTATCAGTTCATGGGCCCAGTTGCGGACCCGGTTTATCCAGAATTTCAAAGATACATGTAAGCAGCCTATGTCCATAGTGGACTTGGCGGCTTGTGTTCAGGAGGACGGAGAGTCAACAACCCATTGGGTATGCCGCGTTTCGGAAATATTGCACTCGTCTAACAGGATCAATGCTGACTCTGCGATTTTAACCCTGGAGGGCAACTGCCGGTTTAAGCCTCTAAAGTTGAAGTTGGGGCGTATGAAGCGGTTTTGTAACGACATGGGAACTCTTATGGGCGCTTTAGTGAAGTATGCTGATTCTGATAGTACCAAGGATCCCGAGTCTGACGATGACGAAGCAGGGAAGGGAAAGAAGAACAGCAACTCCAAAGGGCATCAACACAAACTGGCGGGCCATGGGAACGGAGGCAAGCGTAAAGCAGATGGCAGCATGGACTTTGTGGCTGACACTAATACGCAGGACAAGGGTCAGCGGCGCAGAGGTAAAGTGGTGAATCGTAGTGGAGCTCCGAATCCTAACCCGGATCGCTTAAACTATTTGTTGAATCAGCCTTGTCCAAAACATGGGACAAAGGAAGCGCCGGCTAACCACCTTTGGAAGGATTGTTACATTATGCAGGAATTTAAAAACTCTAATGCCTTCCGGTATGACCATGGGTCTGGTGGTGGCTCAGGATCCGGTTTCCATGGGCCGAGTCACGATGGAGCTTCCGGTTCAGGTTTCAACCAGGGCGGTCAGAACAACCAGAATAATCAGAGCAGTCAAGGAGGTTACAATCAGCAGCAGCAGTCGGGTTATCAGAGCCATCCAAAATAGTTGAACAGTGGGCAGTATCACGTTTTCACAACTAGCTTGGATAAGCGCGACCGGAAACTTCACAAGCGAGCGGTGAACTCTATTGAACCGGCCGTACCATGTTACTTACGCTGGTCGGAACAGCCTATCTTGTGGAGCAGGGAGGATCACCCACCCCGGGTTGACAATCCGGGCCAGTTGGCGTTAGTGGTAGACCCTCAGGTGGGAGGTTATAAATTCACCAAGGTGCTCATGGATGGAGGGAGCAGTATTAACATCCTGTACTACGAGACATTCCGCCGCATGGGGCTAACAGACAAAAATCTCAGACCGTCTAATACGGTGTTCCATGGTGTGGTGCCTGGCAAATCAGCATATCCTGTTGGTAAGATAGCCCTGGAGGTGGCCTTTGGGGACGAGCATGATTCCCGATCCGAAACACTAACCTTTGAGGTGGTGAAAATCCGGAGCCCGTATCACGCCTTATTTGGGCGGCCGGCTTATGCCAAATAAATGGCACGGACTTGTTATATCTATTTGCAGCTCAAGATGCCGGGTCACAAAGGGACAATAACGGTTCATGGGAGCTGCAAGATTGCTTTGGAATGTGAGGAAGGTGATGCGGCCTATGCAGAATCGGTTTGTGCCACGGCGGAGTTGAAATATTATAAGGACAATGTTGATCCGGCGGACATGACCCCTTTGAAGAAGCCGACTACGGAGCATGATTCGGATCTGAAGTTCAAATCAGCGGCTGAGACCAAGCTTGTTGACTTCATGCCTGGCGATTCGTCCAAGCAGTTCACTATCAGTGCCAACTTGGACACTAAATAGGAAAGCGCGCTCATCGAGTTCATCCGTGAGAATCGGGACATTTTTGCATGGAAGCCTTCTGACATGCCAGGTGTACCGAGGGAACTCGCTGATCACATTCTTAATATTGATCCCAAGTATAAACCGGTGAAGCACTTTCTCCGCCGGTTTAACGAAGAAAGGCGCAAAGCTATTGGAGAAGAAGTGGCCAGGCTCCTAGCAGCTGGTTTTATCATTGAAGTGTTCCATCCAGAGTGGCTTGCTAATCCGGTGCTGGTTCTTAAGAAAAACGGCACTTGGCATATGTGTGTGGATTACACGGATCTTAACAAAGCTTGTCCAGCGGATCCTTTTGCCCTCCCCCGCATTGACCAGATTATTGATGCCACGGCGGGTTGTGAGCGTTTGAGTTTTTTGGATGCGTATTCTGGGTATCATCAGATCAAAATGGCGGTTAAGGACCAGGAGAAGACGGCGTTCATTACTCCCTTTGGAGCCTTCTGCTATGTATCTATGCCTTTTGGGCTCAAGAGCGCCCAAGCAACTTATCAACGGTGTGTACAGAACTGCCTGCATAAACAGATCGGCCGTAATGTGCACGCCTATGTGGATGATATTGTAGTCAAGTCAAGGCAGAAGGAGACGCTGATTGATGATTTGAAGGAAACCTTTGACAACTTGCGGGTTTACAAGATGATGCTCAACCTGGCCAAATGTGTCTTTGGTGTTCCGGCAGGCAAGTTACTGGGCTTTCTTGTGTCCAACAGAGGAATTGAGGCTAATCCGGAGAAGATTACGGCTATTACCTCCCTGGCTAAACCGAAGTGTATCAACGATGTTCAGCGTTTGGTGGGTCGGATTGCCGCGCTGAGCCGGTTTATCAGCCGCCTCGAAGAGAAGGCCATCCCTTTATACCAGATGCTGAAAAAGACAGATCAATTCATCTGGAGTCCGGCTGCTGATGAAGCGTTGGAGGACTTGAAGCGGCAATTGGCCAATCCGCCCGTTCTCGCAGCTCCGATCGACAAGGATCCGTTACTGCTATACGTAGCGGCCAATGCTCGTGCATTTAGCGTGGCTATTGTGGTAGAGCGCAAGGAGGCAGGCAAGGAGTATCCGGTTCAGCGGCCGGTTTACTATATCAGCGAGGTGCTTATTGAATCCAAGCAACGGTATCCGCATTGGCAAAAGCTGGTATATGGAGTTTTTATGGCAAGCCGGAAGTTGAAGCAGTATTTCCAAGGGCACCCCATCACAGTGGTCAGTTCGGATCCCTTGGGCGATATCATACAGAACCGGGAGGCGACTAGCCGGATTGCCAAGTGGGCTATAGAACTTGGGCCGCACGGATTGAAGTACGTACCTCGGACGGCGATGAAGTCTCAAGCACTTGTTGATTTCATCAATGATTGGACGGAGTTGCAAGCACCAGAGGAGAAGCCGGACACACATATTGGACTATCCATTTTGATGGATCTAGGCAATTGGAGGGCTCGGAGGCTGGAGTCGTATTAACTTCCCCACGAGGTGATAAGTTTTGTTATGTTCTCCGCTTAATGTTCCCTTGTACTAATAATGCAGCTGAGTATGAAGCTTTGCTCCATGGTCTCTGGATGGCTAAAGAGATGAATCTAAGTCGGGTTAAGTGCTTCGGTGACTCGAACCTCGTGGCTCAACAGGTGTCTCGCACTTGGGATTCTAAAGACCCACTTATGGCTGCATATCGCCGTGAGGTGGATATGGTTGCGGGTCACTTCAAGGGTTATCAGGTTGGGCTCTCAGCGTAAACCGGTCCCGCCTAATGTATTTCTTGATGTGTTGCACAACCCGTCGGTCAAGCTCCTGGGTGAAGCGGATTTGGCTATTCCTGATCCGGAGGCTCAATTGGTGGCAACCCTGCATGTTATACCAGATTGGACAGTTCCTTATCTTGCATACATGAACCGGGGAGAGTTACTAGAGGATGAGACCCTAGCCAGGCAGATAGTCCGGCGATCCAAGTCTATGACCATTGTCAACGGCGAATTGCATCATTGCTGTGTATCAGGGGCGTTTCAACGCTGCGTCTCTCCTGAGGAAGGCTGTGAAATTTTACGCGAAATCCACGAAGGGGATTGTGGTCACCACGCCGGTTCAAAGTCTCTGGTGGCTAAGGCGTTTCGTCACGGGTTCTACTGGTTGACGGCTCATGCTGATGCGGAGGACTTGGTTAAACGGTGTGATGGCTGTCAGAAATTTTCACGGCGTGCTCATGTGCCAGCTCAAGAGTTGAGGATGATTCCAATTACTTGGCCGTTTGCAACATGGGGGCTGGATATGGTCGGACCTTTTAAAAGGTCAAGGATAAGAAAACCCACCTCTTGGTGGCAGTTGACAAATTTACCAAGTGGGTTGAAGCGGAGCCCGTTAGCAAGTGTGATGCAGCTACAGCGGTGAAGTTCATTAAAAAGGTGATTTTCCGGTTTGGCTTTCCACACAGTATCATTACTGACAATGGTACCAATTTGTCCAAGGGCGCTATGAAGGAATTCTGTGAGCGTGAGCACATCCGACTTGACGTATCGTCAGTGGCTCACCCCCAGTCTAATGGGCAAGCAGAACAAGCTAATCAAGAGATCTTGCGAGGCATCAAACCCCGGCTTATGGTTCCATTGCAAAGAACACCAGGTTGTTGGGTTGAAGAGCTACTGTCTGTGTTATGGAGTATCAATACTACGCCCAACCGATCTACAGGATACACGCCGTTTTTCATGGTCTACGGAGCAGAGGCGGTTCTCCCTAGTGATATCCGGCATGATTCGCCTCGTGTGGCGGCTTATGTGGAAGCGGACAATGAGACAGCACGGCAAGATGCTTTGGACCTATTGGATGAGGAGCGTGACATAGCAGCTGCCCGCTCAGTGATTTACCAACAGGATCTTCGTCGCTATCACAGTCGCTGGGTCAGAACCAGAGCTTTTCAAGAAGGAGATTTGGTGCTTCGACTCATCCAAGATCAGACGGATATGCACAAGTTATCCCCACCTTGGGAGGGACCTTTCGTGGTCAGCAAGAATCTGCACAACGGGTCGTACTATCTGATTGATATTCGAGAGCATAAAGACTCACGCACATCAGAGGAGGAGACCAACGGGCCGTGGAACATAGCTCATCTTCGGCCTTACTACACTTGAGCCATCGGTTCTATCTATGTATATATTATGATAGTGTATATATTATCATTGATATAATAAAATCGGAGCCTCAGCTAAAGCGGGGTCTCTGTTCTTTCATATCATGTGTGGTTACATGGAGTTGTTCTATCTTAAAGCGGCCTACGGTTTACCCCTTGAAATTTGCTCTTCGAAAAAGCTTTGAGATATCACTTGGGGGCTTGGTCGTGTCCGAACCAATGCAACACCTCTTGATAGGCGAAAGCCACCGGATCACTTGGGGACATGGTCAAGTCTGAACCAGTCACGCCTCTTGATCGGACTAAGGCCACAGAATCACTTGGGGGCTTGGTCGAACCCGAACCATTGCCATGCCTTTTGATCGGCATAAATGCCACGGTTTCATTTGGGGACCTGGCTGACTTGAACCATCGCCACACCTATTGGGGGCTTGGTCCTGTCCGACCATGGTAACACCATCTGATCCGCTCAGTAAAGCATGTTTTTGCAAACGGTTTTATCATTGCCTTTGCTTCCATATTTCTTTTATGACTATTCTTCGATTTTTGTTGTTTTTCTTTAAACCGACAACACTTTTTAACCGGTTCAGCTGACGGAATTCGGTTCATTTTTAATCCGGAGATATGTGCCCGGTTTAACTTTCCTGTTAACATCATGGAGTACCAGGGGGGCTTACAATGACCCAGCACGGTTTACATGGTAAGCCAGCATTTTAAAACACGGGAGTTGTTTTTCCCCTTTGACGGTAATGGTTTATAAAACCTCCGTTTCAAGCCTGGCTCAGCCAACTTCATGCCCAGCGATGGCAGTTCAAGATTTTATGATTGCAGGAAATATAAATTAAGGATTTCAAGCAAAAGCATCAGCACTTATGCACGAAGGCAGATTTATAAAGCAAAAGTATTGGCTATTCTATTACAAGGCAACACGGTGCCCAAATAAGATTATTGTTCTTCTGGCGGATCATAATAAAGCAGCTACTTAAACCGGCTTCCGGTTCATGCCTGCTCATCGCCCCGGTCTGATGGTTGTGGGTCGTCCCGCGCCGCTTCAGCTTCCTCTTCTCTATCATTGGCTGGAAATCAATAGTGGTCCAATCGATTCCCATTAAAGCTTGAAAGACGGCCTCTTCATGGATCAGAGAAGACGGTTCAATATCAGGAGCGTAAGTATGCTTACGGATTGGAGGAATCAGATTCTCCGCTTCGGGAATTTGTGCAGCCACTCGTTTGTTCTGATCATTGTACTGAGCTTGATAATGCGGCAAGTCTGCCTCTTCAGCCAATTGGCAAGCCATAGGGCACACTACACGGTTTATCGTCCTCAGATCATCTAAATTGAACTCTGAACCATCTTCCTTCAGACTAGGATAGCCTTGTGCTGCCTCAACAGGATCGAAATCCGGCACCCATGCTTTTTCCCGGATCAAGGCATTAATGGCTCCGGTTCGAGCAGCAGATTTCAGTTCTTCAATCCGAGCAGGAAGCATTGACAACCTCTTCAGAGTATCTTGAATTAAAGTGGGTGCCGTATTGTTATGAGATGCAGTGGTGATGATCCGCTGCGCTCCAGTATACAGCTGTTCAATTAAGGTGTAGGCAGCCTTCAACTTCTTCCGAACATCTGACCCTAAGTGACCAATGCGTGTACCTGCAACATTACAGGAAAGATCACAAACCGGATCTATTATAAGAAGGCCAAAGTTATCAAAGAACCCAAAAGGAACTTACCAAAGATAGCAGCGGTCATGGCATGCACTTGCCACTTTACGGCGGTCAGCTCATTTACCACCGGTTTAAGGGCAGCTTCAGCATTTTCAGCTCTTTTTATTAAAGCGGCCTTCTTAGTGGCCCAATCAGCCCGCTCCTTCTTGAAGCCCTCCTTCAGCTGTTCCATGATGCTCAAAGCGCTGGTTAATTCTTCCCTTTGTTTGACAGTTTTGGCTTGTTGGGTTTTCACAGTTTCCTGCAGATCAATAATCCGGTTCTCTTTGGTCCTCACTTCAGCCTGCATAAAGACAGTGTTTTGCTTTAAACAAACGGTACAAGAATTTGAAGTACCAACCACATAACAAGTTATGCGCTTGATACTTGGGGGCTAATGCATATTTGATCTTCATCTATTACTAAATCGCAAAGTCCCCAGTTCAATACAGGTATTCAACTTGGCACTTGGGGGCTAATGGCTATTTGCTCAATTATGTTCTAATATTAGAATCTCTATTGGAGTCCCGGTTTAACTATGCTAAGTTGAACCGGCCCTTGGGGGCTACAACGATGGATTTCAAAGTATTGAGGACTATATTCAAGTCCCAGCTTGAAGAAGGTTAAAAACTGGCCCTTGGGGGCTAGGAGAATTAATAGAGTTGCAGTAATTAAAGAAAGAAGGAGCACAAGGAAGTTACCTCATGTTTTTCTTTCATCATCTTTACCAGACCAGCTTCATAATCACGACTAGTATATAGCCGGTTCAAGTAACCAGAATGAAGGTCCTGGGCATTCAGAGTAGCATACGTCGTCAGATCAACATCCCATTTGCCTTTGTTCATGGCAGAAAACTCTTCTTTGGCAGTATGCTTAGCTAAAGCGACAGGATTCCCTGGTTCAAAGCGACCTACACCGGTAATTACAACGTCATCATCCTTGGACTCGCCAGTTTGCACTGGCGCTATCGGTCTATCGGCAGGTTTGGAAGGACTGCAGGATCTTTCAATCCGCATGGGGCTGGCAGGCTGGTCAACAGGGACTGAAGTATTAATAGGCCTTTTCCCGGTAATAGCATCATCTTGCAAGGGAGGATCATTGGGAACATCCTCATGAACGAACGCTTTAAGATCTGGTGCTTTATCCTTTTCAGGGGCAGCATCCTCCTCGGCCGCTTTATCCAGGCGGGCTTTCTTGCTCGGTTTAGGTTTAGCCCTGAAAGAGAAACAAAGAGTCAAGGAACAGCATAAGTTATAAAGCAATATACCAGAAGCATATGTTCAGCCTAGCTTACCCAAGAACCGTTTTCAGTGGTGGCAGCTGAGTGGCAGATGATTCACCAGAGGATGAATGAGAAGTAACCTGATAATCGGAGTCGGACGGATTAAGAGGTTGACGGATGAAACCCGCTTTAGGATGGAAATTAATAAGAAGGTTGGAGACCTCTGAGCGGCGTTTCCGAACCGGACTATTCGGTAAACCGGCGGAGGTAACTACCTGGCCACTGTGTCGGGTTGTGCGGCGAGCTTCATGTTGCTGAGTCTTCATAAGAAATTTGGGATCCAAGTAAGCAAGAGGATGAGAAAATTTAACTTTCCGGTTTGCCTGGGGAAGTTTTGGCGAAGGCAAAGGATCTGAATCAGAAGAGAGAATAGTTACCTCGGCGACATCAGCATTACTGGCTTCAGCATCGTCCTGACAAGTATCATCATCAATAAGGCGTGTAAAAAGTAAGCCTAGTGAGTCGAGTTCTACCTCAAGGTCCGAGTTACCCACATCATCATCAGCAGCCGGATCAGATGAAGCGGTGGTCTTCCTTTTTTGAGCTGGCCTCTTGACAACCTTAGTCTTTGGCTGGGTTGATCTTTCCGTTTTCTCTGGTTTTTCTTGTGGAAGCTTCTTGCTCCAAAACGGATTATCACCCTAATTAGGCAGCAATTGATGTTATACAGAAATAGCAATAACAGGTTCAGTAAAAAATACAAGCAAAATCTTACAGCTGGCGGTTTGTTGGTAGTACAGAAGGGGAGCAGGCCGGTTTGAGCGCAGAGGTGTTCCGGTTCGTTCAACATTTTCTTCACAACCTCTATGAATTCGTCATCTGAGAGCTGGATGTTAGTGTGTCGGAGTGGGTCATCGACGCTACCAGTATACTTGCACATTAAACCAGAGCGCCGGCTGAGAGGCAGTATGCTCCATGATATCCAACAGCGTGTGAGATCTATTCCTGTTAAACCGTTGGCCATGAAGGCTCGGAGCTTGGATAGTTGCGGAGCGTATTTACTTCTCTCCTTGGCACTTAACCTTTGTGGGAAGGGGTGTGTATTGCTGAGCCACTCCGGACGAAAGCCAGGCAAAGGATTTTCATTATCAGGGGAAGTATCTTTGCAGTAGAACCATGTTGAATTCCACTCCTTGGGGTGACTGTGTAGTCTGGCGTGGGGACAAGTGATCTCTTTCCTTTTCTGAATTGCCATACCACCCAATTCAGTATTGGGACCATCAGTGAATTCTGTGCGGCGGTTTAGGTGGAAACAGTCTCTGAACAATTCAACTGTGGGTTCCTCTTGAAGGTATACCTCACAGAGCACTTGGAAGTGACATAGGTTGGTAACAGAGTTGGGGCCAGTGTCTTGCGGGCGGAGTTGAAAATTGGCTAACACATCCCGGTAAAATTTTGAACCGGGTGGCTTGAAGCCCCGAGCTAAATGGTCTGCAAAGATCACAACCTCTCCCTCTTGAGGTGTGGGAGGACATTCATCACCAGGGACCCTCCAGTGGATAGTATCTTTGCTGTCTAAAGCGCCGGTCAAGACTAAATTATTCAATTGAGTTTCTGTGACGTGAGAAGGAACCCAGTTACACTCATATACTTGTTTGGCCATGGTGAGATCTACAAAAAATAAGTGATTCCGGTTCAAGAATGTGTTGGATAAAAGAATGCACTGGTATGAACAATGTTAAACCGGAGGCAGTACATCTAAACCGGATTTCTATGAGGTGGCATAATATGGCTAAAGAATTCTGGCGGTTCAACAAGGGGACTAATGGTATATACCGGATTACTAACTTTTTCTATATTACGTTAAACCGCCTGATCTAAACATTGAAGGCAATTGAGGTTGTGTAAGTGCGCAGAAACAAGTTTCACATAATCTCTCTATAATAATGGATCTACAGCCAGTTCAGAAAAAAGGAAAAATGTCTACAAGCTTGAAGCAGAACAGTATGGATTCAAAAAGCAGGAAGATTGATGAGATCTATGGATTTGAGTATGAATCTACAGACTGATGTTAAAAGGCCGCCGATAATCACAGTAGGGTTTCAAAGACCTATCCAGAGTCTCGGCATCAGCATGAACAGTACGCAAGAACAGCCGCAGGAACATGAAACCCTAGAACCGATCTAGATCCATAAAAGCAGAGATCTTACCGGAGCTCAGGGAGATGCGGAAGGGCGCCGCGGTTCTCCGGTGCGGTCAGGGTGATGCAGCGGCCCAAGATGGTGCAGAGGTCAATGACGGTGGCGGAGCTTCGAGGTTGGCGACGCAAGGAAGACGAAGAGAAAGAGACGAAGGGGAGAAAAAGAAATGACCCTTCGGTCCTATTTATAAAGCGAAAGACGTGCGTCAGGTGCGCGAATCCAGGAGCGACAAATTTCGGAAGTGGAGCTGTTGCCTTGGTTATCGCAGATCTATTAATAAAAGAAGACGTCATAAATGTTAACCTCAAGGTGACGTCATACCGGTTTACAGTAACCAGAGATAATGACGACATGGTGGTTCACCAATTACCAGAAGATGTTGAAGACAAAGATTTTTGTGAAGGATTGACATGAACCAGTTCAAATCAATCTGGGGCCTAATGTTGGGGATATTACTACTGGGCTTTTACCTTCATTGAAGGGGCCGAACTAGTATAAACCCTTGAGTCTTTGTGTCCGCTTTAACCCCTTCAAGTTAGCCCGTAGCGATGGCTCCACGACTAAGTCCTTCCACAAGGACATCTGCCGTGACAAAACCACGACAGATTTCCTTGCTAGTATTACTGTGGGAGAATCCAGGGACATAGCACAAGCTACCATAGGGAGCATTCATTTTCCTGCTATACATTATTTTGCTCTATTCATTGGTAGATGCATTTGAAGGAAATATGCCCTAGAGGCAATAATAAAGTTATTATTTATTTCCTCATATCATGATAAATGTTTATTATTCATGCTAGAATTGTATTAACCGGAAACATGATACATGTGTGAATACATAGACAAAACTATAGTCACTAGTATGCCTCTACTTGACTAGCTCATTAATCAAAGATGGTTATGTTTCCTAACCATAGACATGTGTTGTCATTTGATTAGTGGGATCACATCATTAGAAGAATGATGTGATTGACATGACCCATTCCGTTAGCCTAGCACTTGATCGTTTAGTATACTGCTATTGCTTTCTTCATAACTTATACATGTTCCTGTAACTATGAGAATTATGCAACTCCCGTTTACCGGAGGAACACTTTGGGTACTACCAAACATCACAACGTAACTGGGTGATTATAAAGGAGTACTACAGGTGTCTCTGAAGGTACATGTTGAGTTGGTGTATTTCGAGATTAGGTTTTGTCACTCCGATCGTCGGACAGGTATCTCTGGGCCCTCTCGGTAATGCACATCATTATAAGCCTTGCAAGCAATGTGACCAATAAGTTAGTTACGGGATGATGCATTACAGAACGAGTAAAGAGACTTGCCGGTAACGAGATTGAACTAGGTATTGGATACCGACGATCAAATCTCGGGCAAGTAACATACCGATGACAAAGGGAACAACGTATGTTGTTATGCGGTTTGACCGATAAAGATCTTCGTAGAATATGTAGGAACCAATATGGGCATCCAGGTCCCGCTATTGGTTATTGGCCGAGAATAGTTCTAGGTCATGTCTACATAGTTCTCGAACCCATAGGGTCCGCACGCTTAACGTTACGATGACAGTTTTATTATGAGTTTATAAGTTTTGATGTACCGAAGTTTGTTTGGAGTCCCGGATGTGATCACGGACATGACGAGGAGTCTCAAAATGGTCGAGACATAAAGATTGATATATTGGACGACTATATTCAGACACCGTAATTGTTCCGGGTGATTTCGGAGAAAACCGGAGTGCCGGGGGGGTTACCGGAACCCCTCGGTAGAGTATTGGGCCTTATGGGCCTTAGGGGAAAGGAGAGAGGGGCAGCCAGCATGGGCCGCGCGCCCCCTCCCCCCTCTGGTCCGAATTGTACTAGCAGGGGGGCGGCGCCCCCCCTTTCCTTCCCCCTCTCCTCCTTCCTTCCCCCTCCTAGTAGGAGTAGGAAAGGAGGAGTCCTACTCCTACTAGGAGGAGGATTCCTCCTTGGCGCGCCCCAAGGGGCCGGCCGGCCTCCCCCCTTTCTCCTTTATATACGGGGGCGGGGGGGGGGGGGGGGGCACCCCATAGACACACAAGTTGATCTACGGATCATTCCTTAGCCGTGTGCGGTGCACCCCTCCACCATATTCCACCTCGGTCATATCGTCGCGGAGTTTAGGCGAAGCCCTGCGACGGTAGAACATCATCATCGTCACCACGCCGTCGTGTTGACGGAACTCATCTCCAGAGCTTTGCTGGATAGGAGGCCGGAGATCGTCATCGAGCTGAACGTGTGCTGAACTTGGAGGCCCCGTACGTTTGGTGCTTGGATCGGTCGGATCATGAAGACGTACGACTACATCAACCGCGTCGTGCTAACGCTTCCGCTTACGGTCTACGAGGGTACGTGGACGAACACTCTCCCCTCTCGTTGCTATGCCATCACCATGATCTTGCGTGTGCGTAGGAAATTTTTTGAAATTACTACATTCCCCAACACTGGCATCCGAGCCTAGGTTTTATGCGTTGATGTTATATGCACGAGTAGAACACAAGTGAGTTGTGGGCGATACAAGTCATACTGCTTACCAGCATGTCATACTTTGGTTCGGCGGTATTGTGAGATGAAGCGGCCCGGACCGACATTACGCGTACGCTTACGCGAGACTGGTTTCACCGTTACGAGCACTCGTGCTTAAAGGTGGCTGGCGGGTGTCTGTCTCTCTCACTTTAGCTGAATCGAGTGTGGCTACGCCCGGTCCTTGCGAAGGTTAAAACATCACCAACTTGACAAACTATCGTTGTGGTTTTTGATGCGTAGGTAAGAACGGTTCTTGCTAAGCCCGTAGCAGCCACGTAAAACTTGCAACAACAAAGTAGAGGACGTCTAACTTGTTTTTGCAGGGCATGTTGTGATGTGATATGGCCAAGACGTGATGCTATATTTTATTGTATGAGATGATCATGTTTTGTAACCGAAGTTATCGGCAACTGGCAGGAGCCATATGGTTGTCGCTTTATTGTATGAAATGCAAACGCCCTGTAATTGCTTTACTTTATCACTAAGGGTAACGATAGTCGTAGAAGCAATAGATGGCGTAACAACAATGATGCTATGATGGAGATCAAGGTGTCGCACCGGTGACGATGGTGATCACGACGGTGCTTCGGAGATGGAGATCACAAGCACAAGATGATGATGGCCATATCATATCACTTATATTGATTGCATGTGATGTTTATCCTTTATGCATCTTATCTTGCTTTGATTGACGGTAGCATTTTAAGATGATCTCTCACTAAAATTATCAAGAAGTGTTCTCCCTGAGTATGCACCGTTACCAAAGTTCGTCGTGCCCAGACACCACATGATGATCGGGTGTGATAAGCTCTATGTCCATCTACAACGGGTGCAAGCCAGTTTTGCACACGCGGAATACTCAGGTTAAACTTGACGAGCCTAGCATATGCAGATATGGCCTCGGAACACGGAGACCGAAAGGTCGAGCGTGAATCATATAGTAGATATGATCAACATAGTGATGTTCAACATTGAAAACTACTCCATCTCACGTGATGATCGGTTATGGTTTAGTTGATTTGGATCACGTAATCACTTAGATGACTAGAGAGATGTCTGTCTAAGTGGGAGTTCTTAAGTAATATGATTAATTGAACTTAAATTTATCATGAACTTAGTACCTGATAGTATTTTGCTTGTCTATGTTTGTTTGTAGATAGATGGCTCGCGTTGTTGTTCCGTTGAATTTTAATGTGTTCCTTGAGAAAGCAAAGTTGAAAGATGATGGTAGCAATTACACGGACTGGGTCCGTAACCTGAGGATTATCCTCATTGCTGCACAGAAAAGTTACGTCCTGGAAGCACCGCTGGGTGCCAGGCCTGCTGCTGATGCAACTGACGACGTTAAGAACGTCTAGCAGAGCAAAGCTAATGACTACTCTATAGTTCAGTGTGCCATGCTTTACGGCTTAGAACCGGGCCTTCAACGACGTTTTGAACGTCATGGAGCATATGAGATGTTCCAGGAGTTGAAGTTAATATTTCAAGCAAATGCCCGGATTGAGAGATATGAAGTCTCCAATAAGTTCTACAGCTGCAAGATGGAGGAGAATAGTTCTGTCAGTGAGCATATACTCAAAATGTTTGGGTATAATAATCACTTGATTCAACTGGGAGTTAATCTTCTGGATGATAGCATCATTGACAGAATTCTCCAATCACTGCCACCAAGCTACAAGAGCTTTGTGATGAACTATAATATGCAAGGGATGAACAAGACTATTCCCGAGCTCTTCGCAATGCTAAAAGCTGCGAAGGTAGAAATCAAGAAGGAGCATCAAGTGTTGATGGTCAACAAGACCACTAGTTTCAAGAAAAAGGGCAAAGGGAAGAAGAAGGGGAACTTCAAGAAGAACAGCAAGCAAGTTGCTGCTCAAGAGAAGAAACCCAAGTCTGGACCTAAGCCTGAAACTGAGTGCTTCTACTGCAAGCAGACTGGTCACTGGAAGCGGAACTGCCCCAAGTATTTGGCGGATAAGAAGGATGGCAAAGTAAACAAAGGTATATGTGACATACATGTTATTGATGTGTACCTACCTAGAGCTCGTAGTAGCACCTGGGTATTTGATACTGGTTCTGTTGCTAATATTTGCAACTCGAAACAGGGACTACGGAATAAGCGAGCACTGGCCAAGGACAAGGTGACGATGCGCGTGGGAAACGGTTCCAAAGTCGATGTGATCGCGGTCGGCACGCTACCTCTACATCTACCATCGGGATTATTTTTAGACCTAAATAATTGTTATTTGGTGCCAGCGTTGAGCATGAACATTATATCTGGATCTTGTTTGATGCGAGACGGTTATTCATTTAAATCAGAGAATAATGGTTGTTCTATTTATATGAGTAATATCTTTTATGGTCATGCACCCTTGAAGAGTGGTCTATTTTTATTGAATCTCGATAGTAGTGATACACATATTCATAGTGTTGAAACCAAAAGATGCAGAGTTGATAATGATAGTGTAACTTATTTGTGGCACTGCCGTTTGGGTCATATCGGTGTAAAGCGCATGAAGAAACTCCATACTGATGGGCTTTTGGAATCACTTGATTATGAATCACTTGGTACTTGCGAACCGTGCCTTATGGGCAAGATGACTAAAACGCCGTTCTCCGGAACTATGGAGCGAGCAATTGATTTGTTGGAAATCATACATACTGATGTTTGTGGTCCAATGAATGTTGAGGCTCGCGGCGGGTATCGTTATTTTCTCACCTTCACAGATGATTTAAGCAAATATGGGTATATCTACTTAATGAAACACAAGTCTGAAACATTTGAAAAGTTCAAAGAATTTCAGAGTGAAGTGGAAAATCATCGTAACAAGAAAATAAAGTTTCTACGATCTGATCGTGGAGGAGAATATTTGAGTTACGAGTTTGGTCTACACTTGAAACAATGCGGAATAGTTTCGCAACTCATGCCACCTGGAACACCACAACGAAATGGTGTGTCCGAACGTCGTAATCGTACTTTACTAGATATGGTGCGATCTATGATATCTCTTACTGATTTACCGCTATCGTGTTGGGGTTATGCTTTAGAGACGACCGCATTCACGTTAAATAGGGCACCATCAAAATCCGTTGAGACGACGCCTTATGAATTATGGTTTGGCAAGAAACCAAAGTTGTCGTTTCTTAAAGTTTGGGGCTGGGATGCTTATGTGTAGAAACTTCAACCAGATAAGCTCGAACCCAAATCGGAAAAATGTGTCTTCATAGGATACCCAAAAGAGACTGTTGGGTACACCTTCTATCACAGATCCAAAGGCAAGACATTCGTTGCTAAGAATGGATCCTTTCTAGAGAAGGAGTTTCTCTCGAAAGAAGTGAGTGGGAGGAAAGTAGAACTTGATGAGATCACTGTATCTACTCCCTTATTGGAAAGTAGTTCATCACAAGAACCGGTTCCTGTGACAACTACACCAATTAGTGAGGAAGCTAATGATATTGATCATGAAACTTCAGATCAAATTTCTACTGAACCTCGTAGGTCTACCAGAGTAAGATCCGCACCAGAGTGGTACGGTAATCCTATTCTGGAAGTCATGTTACTTGACCATGATGAACCTACGAACTATGAGGAAGCAATGATGAGCCCAGATTCCGCAAAATGGCTAGAAGCCATGAAATCTGAGATGGGATCCATGTATGAAAACAAAGTGTGGACTTTGGTTGACTTGCCCGATGATCGGCAAGCCATTGAGAATAAATGGATCTTTAAGAAGAAGATTGATGCTGATGGTAATGTAACTGTCTATAAAGCTTGACTTGTTGCGAAAGGTTTTCGACAAGTTCAAGGGGTTGACTACGATGAGACTTTCTTACCCGTAGCGATGCTTAAGTCTGTCTGAATCATGTTAGCAATTGCCGCATTTTATGATTATGAAATTTGGCAGATAGATGTAAAAACTGCATTCCTGAATGGATTTCTGGAAGAAGAGTTGTATATGATGCAAACGGAAGGTTTTATCGATCCTAAGGGAGCTAACAAAGTGTGCAAGCTCCAGCTTCCATTTATGGACTGGTGCAAGCATCTCGGAGTTGGAATAAACGCTTTGATAGTGTGATCAAAGCATATGGTTTTATACAGACTTTTGGAGAAGCCTGTATTTACAAGAAAGTGAGTGGGAGCTCTGTAGCATTTCTAATTTTATATGTAGATGACATATTATTAATTGGAAATGATATAGAATTTCTAGATAGCATAAAGGGATACTTGAATAAAAGTTTTTCAATGAAAGACCTCGGTGAAGCTGCTTACATATTGGGCATCAAGATCTATAGAGATAGATCAAGACGCTTAATAGGACTTTCACAAAGCACATACCTTGACAAAATTTTGAAAAAGTTCAAAATGGATTAGGCAAAGAAAGGATTCTTGCCTGTGCTACAAGGTGTGAAGTTGAGTCAAACTCAATGCCCGACCACAGCAAAAGATAGAGAGAAAATGAAAGATGTTCCCTATGCTTCAGCCATAGGCTCTATCATGTATGCAATGCTGTGTACCAGACCAGACGTATGCTTAGCAATAAGCTTGGCAGGAAGGTACCAAAGTAATCCAGGAGTGGATCACTGGACAACGGTCAAGAACATCCTGAAGTACCTGAAAAGGACTAAGGATATGTTTCTCGTATATGGAGGTGACAAAGAGCTAGTCGTAAATGGTTACATCGATGCAAGCTTTGACACTGATCCGGACGATTCTAAATCGCAAACCGGATACGTGTTTTTATTGAACGGTGGAGCTGTAAGTTGGTGCAGTTCTAAACAAAGCGTCGTGGCGGGATCTACATGTGATGCGGAGTACATAGCTGCTTCGGAAGCAGCAAATGAAGGAGTCTGGATGAAGGAATTCATTTCCGATCTAGGTGTTATACCTAGTGCATCGGGACCAATGAAGATCTTCTGTGACAATACTCGTGCAATTGCCTTGGCAAAGGAATCCAGATTTCACAAGAGGACTGAGGGAGTCCTGGACTAGGGGGTGTCCGGACAGCCGAACTATCATCGTCCGCCGGACACAAAGACTATGAAGATACAAGATTGAAGACTCCGTCCCGTGTGCGGCTGGGACTTTCCTCGGCGTGGAAGGCATGCTTGGCGATACGGATATGTAGATCTCCTACCATTGTAACCGACTCTGTGTAACCCTAGCCCTCTCTGGTGTCACCTTTGGACAGAACCTCCATTACAACAATCATACCATAGGCTAGCTTCTAGGGTTTAGCCTCCTTGATCTCGTGGTAGATCCACCCTTGTACTACCCATATTATCAATATTAATCAAGCAGGACGTAGGGTTTTACCTCCATCAAGAGGGCCCGAACCTGGGTAAAACATCGTGTCCCTTGTCTCCTGTTACCATCCGCCTAGACGCACAGTTTGGGACCCCCTACCCGAGATCCGCCGGTTTTGACACCGACATTGGTGCTTTCATTGAGAGTTCCTCTGTGTCATCACCGATAGGCTCGATGGCTCCTTCAATCAACAACGCCGTCCAGGGTGAGACTTTTCTCCCCGGACAGATCTTCGTATTCGGCGGCTTCGCACTGCGGGCCAATTCACTTGGCCATCTGGAGCAGATCGAAAGCTACGCCCCTGGCCGTCAGGTCAGATTTGGAAGCCTAAACTTCACAGCCGACATCCGCGGGGACTTGATCTTCGACGGACTCGAGCCACAGCCGAGCGCGCCACGCTGTCACGATGGGCATGATTTAGCTCTGCCGCCGGACAGTGCCTTGGTGGCCGCACACGAATCCGCTCCGGCCCTTGGTCCCGAGCCGATTGCGTAGATCGAGGACCGGTGGCTGGACACCACCTCGGGGGCTGCAACTTCCACGGTGATGGAGCCGAACACTAACCTTGTCCCCTGCAAAGCTCGTAACTCCGAGGTGCCGGACTCCCTGCCGGACTCCGAACCTCCCGCGCCCCTGCCAATCGAGTCTGATTGGGCGCCAGTCATGGAGTTCACCGCCACGGACATCTTCCAGCACTCGCCCTTTGGCGACATCCTAAATTCTCTAAAACATCTCTCGCTATCCGGAGAGACCTGACTGGACTATGGCCAGGATGGTTGGGATGCGGACGACGAAGAAATTCAGAACCCACCCACCACCCACTTTGTAGCCACTGTCGACGATCTAACCGACATGCTAGACTATGACTCCGATGACATCGACGGTATGGACGACGATGCCGGAGACGAACCAGAGCCAGCGCCTACAGGGCACTGGAAGACCACCTCGTCATATGACATATACATGGTGGACACCCCAAAAGATGGGGACGGCGAAGAAGCAGCGGAGGCAGATTCCCTAAAGAAACAGCCCAAGCACCGACGTCAGCGGCGCCGCTCTAAATCCCGCCACATCAAGAATGGAGATTCCGGCATAGGAGATAATAACACCCCAGACAGTGCCAAAGACAATCCCCTCCAGCAAGATTCAGTGCAAGAGGATGCAGAAGCAAGCCCTCACGAGAGAGCGGCAGACGAAGAGGTCGAGGATGATAATTACATACCTCCCTCCGGAGACGAGGCAAGCCTCAACGACGACGAATTCGTCGTGCCAGAGGATCCCGTCGAACAAGAGCGTTTTAGACGCAGGCTTACCGCCACGGAAAATAGCCTAAAGAAAAAGCAGCAGCAGCTTCGAGCTGATCAAGACCTGCTGGCCGATCGATGGACCGAGGTCCTCGCGTCCAAAGAGTACGAACTCGAACGCCCCTCCAAAAGCTACCCAAAACGCAAGTTGCTCCCCCGATTAGAGGAGGAAGCATTCATACCTTCATCACCAGCGCACAATACGGCTGACCGACCACCCCGTGGTCGCGACAGAGAGGCATCCAGGCCCTCCACCAAGACAGTACCCCGGCATCGCTCCAAAAGTACGAAGCCAAGAGGGAACGCACCGGACTTGCGAGATATATTGGAGGACAAAGCAAGGCAATCCAGATCCATTTACGGATCACGTGGGCGCCCCACGACCCACGACGAATACCGTCGCGCCGGATACAACAACTCTAGCTGGGCTGAACACAGCAGACAGCGCTCCCTCAAGCTACGTCGTGATATTGCTCAATATAGAGGCGCCGCACACCCATTATGCTTCACTGACGAAGTAATGGATCATCAGATCCCTGAAGGGTTTAAACCCGTAAACATTGAATCCTACGACGGCACAACAGACCCCGCGGTTTGGATCGAAGATTACCTCCTTCACATTCATATGGCCCGCGGCGACGATCTCCACGCCATCAAGTATCTCCCACTCAAGCTTAAAGGACCAGCTCGGCATTGGCTTAACAGCTTGCCCGCAGAGTCAATTGGGTGGTGGGAAGACCTGGAAGCCGCATTCCTCGACAACTTCCAGGGCACATATGTGCGACCACTAGACGCCGATGACATAAGCCACATAATTCAGCAGCCAGATGAATCGGCCAGATAGTTCTGGACACAGTTCTTAACAAAGAAAAATCAAATCGTCGACTGTCCGGATGCAGAGGCCCTCGCAGCCTTCAAACATAACATCCGCGACGAGTGGCTAGCCCGGCACCTAGGACAGGAAAAGCCAAAATCCATGGCAGCCCTCACATCTCTAATGACACACTTCTGTGCGGGAGAGGACAGCTGGCTAGCTCGCAGCAACAACCTCAGTAAAAATTCTGGCAGTCCGGATACCAAGGACCACAATGGTAGGTCGCATCGAAGAAAAAATAAACGCCGCATTAACGGCGACGACAAGGAGGATACGGCAGTCAACGCCGGATTCCGAGGCTCTAAACCCGGTCAGCGGAAGAAGCCATTCAAAAGAACCACTCAGGGTCCGTCCAATCTGGACCGCATACTCGACCGCTTATGCCAAATACATGGCACCCCCAAAAAGCCAGCTAATCACACCAACAGAGACTGTTGGGTATTCAAGCAGGCACGCAAGTTAATTGCCGAAAACAATGACAAGGGGCTGCATAGCGATGACGAGGAAGAGACCCGGCCGCCGAACAGTAGAGGACAGAAGGGTTTCCCCCCACAAGTACGGACGGTGAACATGATATACGCAACCCATATACCCAAGAGGGAGCGGAAGCGTGCACTAAGGGACGTATATGCGATGGAGCCAGTCGCCCCGAAGTTCAATCCATGGTCCTCTTGTCCAATCACTTTCGATCGAAGAGACCATCCGACCAGTATCCGCCATGGCGGATTTGCCGCATTGGTTTTAGACCCAATCGTCGATGGATTTCACCTCACGAGAGTCCTGATGGACGGCGGCAGTAGCCTGAACCTGCTTTATCAGGATACAGTGTGCAAGATGGGCATAGACCCCTCAAGGATTAAACCTACAAAAACAACCTTCAAAGGTGTTATACCAGGTGTTGAGGCCAATTGTACAGGCTCAGTCACACTGGAAGTGGTCTTCGGATCCTTGGATAATTTCCGGAGCGAGGAGTTAATCTTCGACATAGTCCCATTCCGCAGCGGCTTTCACGCTCTGCTCGGACGAACCGCGTTTGCAAAGTTCAACGCGGTGCCGCATTACGCATACCTCAAGCTCAAGATGCCAGGCCCTCGTGGAGTCATCACGGTCAACGGAAATACGGAACCACTACAAGAAATATGTCAACTTATGACCTTCTGTCAGTGACCCTCGAAGAATTGGTCATAAATTTATGACCATTTCAGACCAATTGGTCAAAAGCTGTTCGGGGGGCTCCAAACCCTAAACCATTGCGACCATTTTGGTCAGAAAGGTCATAATTTCCTCACACGAAAAGGTCATAAAGCAAACAGTGCTAGTCCGCTGCCTTATTTCTAGTTGTTCACGACCAATATAGATGGTCATAGCCTTGTAAATTGTGGTGGGTTGCTATGACTAGGCGCCACCTCATCAGTTTTGCCTATGTGGCATGTCCATGTGGCAGTTTTTGCCCTAGGTTGTGAAGCAACCTATATTTCTGTCATTCCCAAAATTCCCAAAAAAATCTCATAAATTCTTTGGGTCATATATTCGTCAAATATGTAAAAACCTTCCTTGCCTAGTTCAAAAATAATTCAAAAATATTCATTTTCCTATTCTGTTCAGAGTAACAGTTCGTGAAGGAAGTACCACTTTGGCATGTCCAAATAGTATCCATTTTCTACAGTGCTTTCCTATGCCCAAATAACCATCCTCCACCAAATTCCAGCTCAATCCATTCATTATTTTGAGCCGAGCTTCAACATTCGTATTTATGTCCAGTGTGGTGGTTTGCAAAGCAAGTACCAGCTAGGCTCCTCCTTTTGAGCTGAAAATTTGTGAAGACAGTCTTCTTAGTAACTGATCATCCTCAGCCAAAACTCACGCCCATTAGCCATGTACATTTCCTGTACCGCTAATCAAACACTTGGCTGCTAATTCATGTTTGAGCACCGACCGGTATCCTCGTGAGAATCTTATGTTGTAATTTTCTTCCTAGCACCTACATGGGGAGAGCCCAACCCACTAGACATGTCTAGGCCACCCAGAACACATGGCAACGCCACGGTCACGCGGTGACCACGCGGCGGGCATGCGAGCTTACGCGCTCTAGAGTTCGGGCCCTCGGCCACCGTCCAAACCTCGATGTCTCTCCATCAAACCATGTATTTCTGATTAAATAGATACTTATTTACCTAGAAATTATTTTTGAAAAAAATAAAAAGCAAACTATGATGCAGCTGCAGTTCAAATTTGACCCGCTTCCACCTGAATCGGCGGAAATTTGTCTTTTTCACGAGAGGTGGATCAAAAAAATTTACACCCAACCATTTTGTCAATTGTGCATTAAATATGGCCTAGTATTTTATAAAAATGATTTGGTCCAATTTTGCAACACCTATTTGGTAGTTCCTTCACAAAAAAACCTCCTTTCGGGCACTCGAAAAATGGAAAATGGTTTTTTCGTCCAACGAAAATGAAAACTTCCTTAGGCAACATTGTTTGCCATTCCAATATGCATCCTTGTGCACAATATGAGATCATTTGAACAAACTATGCCATGAATGTGGCCATAAGATTGATCATTTGGCTTGAAAGCCATGAATCTTCACACTTGATAGCTCATTTCTGAGAACACTTTTTTAAAATAATTACCGTATTACAAGTTTATTATTTTTCCTGGAAACTTGGTCACATATAATGACACAATGCGAAGGTTTTCCAATTTTTTGATTTTTTTTGAATTTTTTATGCCCGTTTCGAAATGCAGTCAAAACGGCGGGCTTGACCGTTCCTAGCTAGTGGTTGAATCTTGGAATTTTTTTGGTGTTTCTATGATTAAATAGATACTTATGTACCTAGAAATGATTTTTGGAAAAAAATAAAGAGCAAACTATGAGGCAGCTGCAGTTCAAATTTGACCCGTTTCCAGCTGAATCAACGACAATTTGTCTTTTTCATCAGAGGTGGATCAAAACTTTTTGCACCCAACCATTTTGTCAATTGTGCATTATATGTGGCCTAGTATTTTATAAAATTTATTTGGTCCATTTGTGCAACAATTATTTGGTAGTTCCTTCACAAAAAAACCTCATTTCGGGCACTCGGAAAATGAAAAATGAATTTTCCGTGCAAAGAAAATGAAAACTTCCTTAGGCAACATTGTTTGGAATTCCAAGATGCACCCTTGTGCACAATATTAGATCATTTGAACAAACTATGCCATGAATGTGGCCATAAGATTGATCATTTGGCTTGAAAGCCATTGATCTCCACACATGATAGCTCGTTTCTGAGAACACTTTTTTAAAATAATTACCGTATTACAAGTTTATTATTTTTCTTGGAAACTTGGTCACATATAATGACACAATGCGAAGGTTTCCCAATTTTTTGATTTTTTTTGAATTTTTTATGCCCGTTTCAAAATGCGGTCAAAACGGCGGGAATGACCGTTCCTAGCTAGTGGTTGAATCTTGGAATTTTTTTGGTGTTTCTCTGATTAAATAGGTCCTTATGTAACTAGAAATGATTTTTGGAAAAAATAAATAGCAAACTATGAGGCAGCTGTAGTTCAAATTTGACCCGCTTCCAACTGAATCGGCGGAAATTTGTCTTTTTCACGAGAGGTGGATCAAAAAAATTTACACCCAACCATTTTGTCAATTGTGCATTAAATATGGCCTAGTATTTTATAAAAATTATTCGGTCCAATTTTGCAACAATTATTTGGTAGTTCCTTCACAAAAAAACCTCCTTTCGGGCACTCGGAAAATGATTAAAAATAGCTAGAAAGATCAGAAATGCATAGAAATTGGTCCTTATCCATAAAATGTGGTCTAAATCTAGTGAAAATTTGTGTGGTGCCATTTTGCAAAATATTTTTGATAGCTACTTCACAAAATCTCTCTATCTTTAGTACTTAGACATTTTTTTTAAATCACTGGTTTTTCGAACCAATCACGACTCTTCCCACGGATTGATGACATGGCGCCCATCCATCCATCCATCCATCTCTCCATCCCACATCCATCCATCGCAGCCGCCCACCTGCAGCCCAAACCCTAGGTCAGATCCCATCGACCCCCCCATCGCACCCCTCCTCTCCTCGCAGCCGCCGCACTCCTCCTCCCTCAGATCCTCGCCGCCGCCACCTCCTCCCAGATCTCCCTCTCCCCGACCCAGACCTCCCTCTCTCTGCCATCCCAAACCCACCGCCGAACTCCCCCACCCCTGCCGCCGCCGACCTCTTCATCGCCCCCAGCGCTGGCCATCCTTCCTTCCACCATCCAGATCCCCTGTTTCCTCGCTGTCTCGCGTCGCCGCTACCATCTCCCTCCGGCGGCTGCTGGTGTCCCGCCGCTGCCACGGGCCCTCGTCGCCGAGGCGCCCGTCTCCGTGCGGCGGCTGCGCGTGGTGCGGTGCATGGCCAAGGAGCGACGGGTGCGAATGGTGGCGAAGCAGATCCAGCGGGAGCTGGCGGACATGCTGACCCGCGACCCCGTCATGCAGCGCGCCGTCCTCCCCGAGGCCGCCCTTGGCGCCGACCGCTACCTCTCCTCCCCCACCACCGTCGCCGACGTCGAGCTCTCCAACGACCTCCAGGTCATGCCCGGACTCTCCCTCGAAACGATGCGGCTGCGCTGCAATCTGGGATGTTGAGTTCCTTGTTTCTGCTCCGGTTTGTGTCTGCAGATGTGAAGGGTGTATGTGTCCATGTTCGGGGAAGAAGGTGGCCATGGCCAGGCTCAAGGACAAGACCAAGTACCTCCAGGTCACGCCCGAGCTCTCCAACGACCTCCAGGTCACGTCTGCTTACTTCCCATTTTGTTTATAGATCATTATGCTAGTTTCTGTCTTGTTTAATTGTTAATTATTCATGCTTGAAGTTAATTAGCTGGAGTAGTTGGTTAGTTACACACTGGTTGGTGCATGCTAGCTCAAGTGATACATGCATGGATGTATGTTCAGTCAAGTCAGTCAGTCAAGGAATTTTTTTCAGATTCAGGTGTGATGAATTTGTCATCCACCTTAATTCCTTGACACCTGTAGTTGTTTGCCTCGAGAATTATTTGGTCTAGCACTTGGAGATCTTCTCTGATTAGGGCAGGGGGGACAAGGTAGCTAGATTGCTAGGAGAATCTACAGTTAATAATTAAGTAAAGGTTAGTCTGTAAAGGTAGCAAGACGGAAAGCGTCCATGCGTGGTGCCTTTGTTTGCAGCTAGCTGACGAGGGACAAAGGAATACTATGGGTGTCAGCAATTAATTCAAGTTCCTTTTCATGTCATGGATCCTAGCTTGCTTGGCCCTGATTAAGATAAGCTAACTCCAATTATGTAGCTAATTTATGTCTTGTTTAATTTGGACGAATGGTTGGGTATATATATTGATTAATTGGTTAAGCGTTCATGCTTGTTTGTTAACGTAGTAGAATTTGGTGTGCTTGAATAAAATGGCGCTCATTTGCATCATTGTATTTCTGCTGAGTTTTAAGAAGAACTCTGGTACGAACGCACTGACCGTATACTTGTACATGTGCAGCTGAGGAACCTCCTGTGGGCTACTTCCAAGCATGATGTGTACGTGATGCAAAACTATTCTATGAGGCATTGGTCGTCCTTACTCCGGAGAGGAAAAGAAGTGCTCAATGTGGCAGGCCCAAATTAGGTGATCTACCACAGAGCGATGTGATAGTCCTGCATCGTCAGAATGTCAGTCAATCTCTGATCCACTGTGCAACCACACTGTGCAGGATATGCAGGGAGGTCGGTGCTCCGGCCCAGTCCTGCCTCCGCCACCGGATCCCCTCCTATCCGACAGCGACGCCTCCGGATCCACTCGTCCTCAACAACGATGGCACCGAGGAGCACCAGGAGCTTCGGATCCGGTAACTTATTATCTCCCTCTCTCCCTCCCGCAGTACCTACTATGTATCATGCTTATTGTTTACTGCATTGAGGCATGTGTGCACCAGAATTTGTAATCAGATTTGTTACCGCTTATGAATATGGCGATGTTCATGACTGATGGATGTGGCTGGGGGTTGAGGTATACAGTGCTATAGAATGCCATCTAGGATATCTGTTAATAAGCCACTTGGTCAGTTAGTTTCTTTTAGTACATATACCATGAATCCAAGTTTGATGCGTATTGCCATGTCTCTTTATATTTATAAGTTGAATCCAGCACTAACATGTGAACAACACTTGCACTGCCTTATGTATTTACACATAAGGAGTTAAACTACATGTCTGCTATTGCAGGGCAGATTAGATGTATATCATTAGTTTCTTTGTTGATTTACTGATAAGTTACCATCCGATCCGCTGACAACATGTTTGTGTTATTGTGGTGCTGGTTTGACTCACTTCATCTAACAATTTGTTCTTTCTGTATGCAGCTCGCCATAAGAAGGCTGTGAAGATCTTCCCCCGCCCTACCTCTGGACCTCTTCGCCCAATCGTGCAATGCCAGACCCGCAAGTACAACATGAAGGCCAGGGCTGGCAGGGGCCTACTGCTGCTGCTGGGTAGAGTTCGGCCACACTACTGCTAGGTATGATTCCCACCTCCTCCGAACCCCCTTGTACTGCAGGCCTTCATCTGCATGTGTGGAGTCCTATTTTTATGTTGAGGAACGCGGGCTGCTCTTACCAGGGCAAACACACGCGCCTTCATGTCTTATTTGCGATATATAAATCATCTGGAACAAATCATTTTCATGAATTTGGTCGAGTTCCTCGTATACTGTATATTTTGACAGCATATGTCCTCACAAAAGAGAAAGGAAACAATAATATTGCATAAGTCTCTGCATTTCAGTTCCATACTTTTGAGCTCAGCAAGCTAAACTTGTTTCAAACATTTAGATGGCTCACATCAGATAACCAGTAACTTGAGCATTACATGCATAAGCTGCTGGAGGAATGTCTTCAGCTAACCACAGAGAACTGGTGCTGTGCACAGCTTCCTTTGTAGAAAAGATCAGTAGTTGTGTAGACTTGTGCAAAGCCTAAATTTTTGTACTAAGGTGGCCAGCGTGGTGTCGCGACATGATCATTGACGGAATTAATTATGATTTTGTTATTCTGCTTTGTTTGTCTGATCCTCACAAGTTAATGCTTCGCTCGTCCGGGTGTGTGATAATGCCATGTGTCTTGTGCAATCAGATTACATTTCTGTTTGTTATGGTAATATAAAAAAATTTTGTGTTGTGAAAATTTTCACAGTGTGTGCCTTTCATTTCTTTAGTTTGATTGTTTCCCTTGTATTCAATATGCTTATAGTGGCTGATCCTTCCATTTTTGTTGTGGCATCTTTATTTTCACAGGTGTTGTGTGTTCTGGAAGATGGAAGAGGAAGAAAACCTATTTTTGTTGAACTAAATTTTCTGTATTCTGTTTTGTTGTACGTATCATTTGATAGTTTTGTATAGGAACAAGTGATACTATTTTGTAGGGCTTTATGGCCTGTGATGTAAACATATTTAGTTCTGAAATATGAAATTATTTGCAAAATTTGTCAAAAAGGTGGATCATATGTATGAATATGTGAATGGGCTGAAAAGAGTACTGGACCAACTCCAGGATTGAATTAATATTTGAATGTATAAAAAGGCCGAATGTAAATCAGAAATGGGCTGCACAAAATTGTACATGTATTCTTGAAAGGCCAAACGTGCATAAAAATTGATGGGCTGACCAGTTGGGCTTGGCCCATGTAGCAGACAAAAATTAACAGAAATAAATATACCAAATGGGCCGAATTGTTGGGCTACGCCCATGTAGAAAACCGAATTGGACCGGGCTGAATCTTGTGCCACGTCAGATTGCCACGCTGGATGCCTATGTGGCCTGGGGAGGTTGCTAGTGACCAAAACGCCACAGTACACGTATTTTGGTCGTAAACGTCTTTGACCATTCCAGAAGAAAGGTCGCTATAGTCAGTTTACGACGGCCAGCTTTTGACCTTCTGTTTTTGGTCACAAAAAGGTCATAAATGGAAATTTGTGACCTTTCAGTGACCAATAGTCAAGGTCACAAGTTGACATATTTCTTGTAGTGAACGCTCCCTCCGAACGGAGGAACATACAGCGGCTCTCGTGGCAGAAGTACAGAACAGCCTTCTAAGGCAATTCTCGAGTCCGGCTGCTAAACGGCCGGACACGGCCAAACGGGCACGGAGCAACATCAACCAAGACCACCTGGCACGTTCCGAGCACGCGTAGCAATGCGACCCCAACCCCAGCCCTTGCATAATTGCAAGACCAACCCTCTGCGTGCATCATTACGCTCTGGAGATACCATGGGCCTAGGGGGGGGCACGACCACAACGGACCCAGAGTGCGGCTCGACCACACCAGGGGCTAACAAGTGTGTCACTCTTTTTTATTTATATTTTTCCTTCTTTGTATACACAGGACTCCGTTCACCAGAGGCCCTGTCCGGCGGTGAACCCGCTGAACTCACGATGCAACAGCCAGGGAAGAAAGAAGGCTGCGATGAACACTCAGGTGGTCTCCATTACGAGCACTAAATTTGATTATATACACCAGTCAGCAGCCCACCCCTGGAGGGGGACATGTTTAATTAGTCAAATCCCTTGCTTACCGCACTCTTTGTATCATTCCGCACTCATAGCAGAATCCCTTCAATAAATAATGCAGCATTTTTCGCCTATTATTGCATTACTTTACACATATGTTCATTAATGACATCTTGCACCCGTATATTTTGGTACGGCCGAATACGCCAGGGGCTTATGTTCCCCGCAATATGGTGTGATAAGTCCGAACACTTTCACAAGTGCGGCACCCCGAACTTATAGCATTATATGAATCGGCTACGAATCATGTCTTGGGTCAATAGTTGGGTTTGCCCGGCTCCCATGTTTTGGTGCCTTACGTTCCGTTCTGTCGGCTAAGGTGGCACTGGGAGAACCACTGCGATTGCGCCCCGGTTGAGCTGGACGAGCGCCCCAGTGGAGAAAGCTAAAACTAACTGGCATGATAAGGCGAGAGACTGGTCGCTGTTCGAGAGGTCTTTTCGGGTCCCTAAAGACTTATGCCGCTTCGAGCGAAGTACCGGATAATGTCCGACGAAGGCGTGGATAGCGCCCCGAATTCGGTCTTCTGAACAAGGGGCTTCGCCGAAATTTAAAATTATAGAATTCTATGGCTAAGTGAGAGTGTTCAAGCATTATAAGTCCGGTTGCCTTGTTCGTTGTGTTGAGCGCCTCCCTAGATGGACCCAAAAATGGGAACAAGAGTGCTCAAGTTTATCCCGAACACCCCAGCACTCGTGGCTCGGGGGCTGAAGCCGACGACTTGCCATCTCTCAGATTTTCTAAACGGCCGCACAGAAGGTAATATTTTAAATTAAACAAGTGTTGCTTAGCGCATATGAACAAAGTTTTCAGCGCACAGGATAATACATAGCGAGTTTTACTCAAAAATTACATCTCTGGGGCACTCATCCGCAATATTGCGGGCACCCTTCAGGACAGTCTTATAGTACATTTCGGGCGTACGATACTCCTTGCCCGCCGGCGGTGGGTCAGTAAGAAGCCTCTCCGCATCCAGCCTGCCCCAGTGCACCTTTGTGCAGGCAAGGGCCCGACGAGCACCTTCAATACAGGCGGAGCGCTTGATGACCTCCACCCAGGGGCAGGCATCCACCAGCCGCCGCACGAGGCCGAAGTAGCTCCCAGGCATGGCCTGTCCAGGCCACAGCCAGACTATAAGGCCCTTCATGGCCTCCTCAGCTACCTTGTGGAGCTCGACCAGCTGCTTCAGCTAGTCGCTAGGGGGCACCGGATGGCCGGCCTCAGCATACTGAGACCAGAAGACCTTCTCCGTTGAGCTCCCCTCCTTGCCTCGGTAGAATGCGGCGGCATCGGATACACTGCGAGGCAGATCTGCAAACGCCCCTGGAAAGCTCCGAATCCGGGTAAGTGTCAGGTAGTTTACATTAACATGCTTGCTTTGCATGAAAAATGCCTTACCCGCTGCTATTTTCTTCATATCCTCAATCTCCTGAAGGGCCTTACGGGCCTCGGCCTTGGCGGACTTGGCACTTTCGAGAGCCAAGGCGAGCTCGGACTCTCGAGTCTTTGAGTCGCGCTCCAAACTCTCATGCTTTTCCATGAGAGCCTGGAGCTCTTGCCGCACCTCCGCCACCCGCGCCTCCTGCTTCTCTCGCTCTGCCTGTTCCGCGGCCGCATTGCGTTCGGCCGCGGACACAGCCTCCTTCAGAGTCGCCACCTCGTTCGTGGCCCCTGCAGTACCCACGTTATCCTTGTTAATTTTATTGCAACCGAAATCCTTTTCTGTAAGGTAAATATTCAAAGTGGTGCTACTCACCTTCTTTGTCCTCAAGCTGCCTCTTGGCATGGCCGAGCTCTCGCTCGGACCGCTCGAGATCTTGCTTCAATGCACCAACCTCCGCAGTCAGTGCGGCAGAGGTCAGCAGCGCAGCCTGCAAACCCATATTGACATAATTTATTAGCAACCCTACGTATTTCTTTTTAGATCCTTAGTCCGGCTTTTCTTTCTGAACACCGAACCGAGCATCAGGGGCTACTGTCTATGCGGTATTACATTACATAATTTAAACTTCTTACCTCAAAGCCTGTTAGAAGGCTACTGCAGGCTTCGGTCAGCCCGCTCTTGGCGAGCTGAACCTTCTGAATCACCGCACTCATAACAGTGTGGTGTTCTTCCTCAATGGAGACACCTTGGAGCGCCTACAGCAAGTTGTCCGGCGCCTCCGGTTGGACGGAGGCCACCGGCGTCACGGTCTTGCCCTTCTTGCGAAGGGGCCGCTTGCCGGACTCTGGAACCACTGCAGGTTCCGTCATAGAGTCCGGCACAAAGTCCGGGAGGCTGCCTTGCGGCGCCTCCGGAGCCTCCTCCTGATGGGTCCCTTTCTGGGATCCCACCTCGGCGTCCTCATCGGCGCGAGGGGTGGAGGCAGTCGGGATGGAATCCATATCCGACGGAGCCAACGACCCGCTCGATGAAGCGGGAAGATCATCATCGGCCGGACTGCAGGCAGCATGCGGCATTAGAAGGACACTATGTGACATAAAAGAAATTGTAGACCATTCGGGGATCCGGATACTTACGATCTCGCCTAAGGCCTGGCCCTTGAGGGCCACTCTTCATCGCCAATGTTGGTGTTGGCGGAGCTGTCCGGGGGAATAGTTCTTCCCCTCTTGGACCCTTCAGCTTCCCCTATTGGGGAAGCCTTCCTCTTCCTCTCTCCCTCCTCTAGGAGAGAGTCTTTTTCCTCCTCCTCATCTTCGGGGGAGGAGTCCGCCTCGGAGTCATCGGAGACCTGAAAACGGGAACTCTTTCGAGTGCCCATGGCCACCTTCTTGGCCTTCTTCTCCGGCACCACGTGCGGTGCCGGAATCAGCAGCCACGCTAGACGGGCGTCCATCGGGTCTTCTGGCATGGGAGCCGGGCAGATGAGCTGCTCAGCCTTCTTTGTCCATTCCTGTCAAAGGAAAAGGGAGAGTGAAACCCGCTTAGAATCAATCTATTAACAATAAGTGTCCCGTAAAGGGGTAGAATCACTTACCTCGTCAGCTGGACGCTGCGAGTGAAATCCGCGATCTTCCGTCGCAGATGCGGGGGCTTCGGCGCCCTTAAACAGCACCCTCCAGGCGCCTTCGTACGTCATGTCGAAGAGCCCGCTCAACGCCTGGTGATGTTCCGGATCGAACTCCCATAGATTAAATGCCCGTTCTTGGCATGGGAGAATCCGGCGGACGAGCATGACTTGGACCACGTTAACCAGCCTGAGCTTTTTGTTCACCAGCTTCTGGATACAGGCTTGGAGTCCCGTCAGCTCCTTCGAATTACCCCACAGCAAGCCCTTCTCTTTCCAGGAGGTGAGCTGCGTAGGGATACCAGATCTGAACTCGGGGGCCGCCGCCCACTTAGGGTCACGCGGCTTGGTGATATAGAACCACCCCGACTGCCACCCCTTGACAGATTCCACGAAGGCCCCTTCGAACCAAAGGACGTTGGGCATCTTGCCCAACATGGCGCCTCCGCACTCCGCTTGAGTGCCCTTCACTACCTTCGGCTTGACATTGAAGGTCTTGAGCCATAAGCCGAAGTGGGGCTGGATGCAGAGGAAGGCCTCACACACGACGATAAACGCCAAGATGTTGAGGATGAAGTTCGGCGCCAGATCATGGAAATCCAGGCCGTAGAAGAACATGAGCCCCCGGACAAAGGGGTGAAGTGAAAAGCCCAGTCCACGGAGGAAGTGGGGAAGGAAAACGACCCTCTCATGGGGACCGGGGGTGGGGATGAGCTGCCCCTCGTCGGGCAGCCGATGCGCGATGTCGCCGGAAAGGTATCCGGCGCTGCGCAGCCTTGTGATGTGCTCCTCCTTAACGGTGGAGGCCAACCACTTGCCTCCCGCTCCGGACATGGTCGAAGAAGGTTGAGACGAGATGCGCGAGCTTGGGCGCTGGAGCTCGAGTGCGCGGAGATGGATAAGCAAAGGAGGAAGAAGGCGTAGGTGAAAAGGTGAATCCTTATCCCTTATATATAGGCGGACGAAGACTATACGTCCCCACCGGCCTGGTAAAACTCGCTTATCTCCCAAGCGCCACCATCAATGGCGCGGTTGGGTTACCCACGTCCGTATTGATGAGGATCCCGGAATAAGGGGAACACGATCTCTGCTTCGACAAGACGTGCCAAGGAAACCGCTTCGCTAAATGCGCTGAGGCGGTATAATGAAAAAACAATTCAAGTAAAAGCTTGGTAGTGGTGTGACGTCACGCCGCAGAATACGTCAGCAGATTGAACTTGTGTACATTTTATTCTCTCTACGGGGGAATGTGGAATTTATTTTGCAGAGCCGGACACTATCCTGGTGTTCACAATCTTCTATGGATTATTTGGAGGAGGAACCCGCCTTGCAATGCCGAACATTATGCGCGCCGGACTCATCGTCATTGAAGCCAGGTCCAGGGGCTACTGAGGGAGTCCTGGACTAGGGGGTGTCCGGACAGCCGGACTATCATCCTCCGCCGGACTCCAAGACTACGAAGATACAAGATTGAAGACTCCGTCCCGTGTCCGGATGGGACTTTCCTTGGCGTGGAAGGCAAGCTTGGCGATACGGATATGTAGATCTCCTACCATTGTAACCGACTCTGTGTAACCCTAGCCCTCTCCGGTGTCCATATAAACCGGAGGGCTTTAGTCCGTAGGACAGAACCTCCATTACAACAATCATACCATAGCCTAGCTTCTAGGGTTTAGCCTCCTTGATCTCGTGGTAGATCCACTCTTGTACTACCCATATTATCAATATTAATCAAGCAGGACGTAGGGTTTTACCTCCATCAAGAGGGCCCGAACCTGGGTAAAACATTGTGTCCCTTGTCTCCTGTTACCATCCGCCTAGACGCACAGTTCGGGACCCCCTACCCGAGATCTGCCGGTTTTGACACCGACAAGGACCAAGCACATCAAGAGACGCTTCAATTCCATTCGGGACCAAGTCCAAGTGGGAGACATAGAAATTTGCAAGATACATACGGATCTGAATGTTGCAGACCCATTGACTAAGCCTCTCTCATGAGCAAAACATGATCAGCACCAAGACTCCATGGGTGTTAGAATCATTACTATGTAATCTAGATTATTGACTCTAGTGCAAGTGGGAGACTGAAGGAAATATGCCCTAGAGGCAATAATAAAGTTATTATTTAGTTCCTCATATCATGATAAATGTTTATTATTCATGCTAGAATTGTATTAACCGGAAACATGATACATGTGTGAATACATAGACAAAACTATAGTCACTAGTATGCCTCTACTTGACTAGCTCATTAATCAAAGATGGTTATGTTTCCTAACCATAGACATGTGTTGTCATTTGATTAGTGGGATCACATCATTAGAAGAATGATGTGATTGACATGACCCATTCCGTTAGCCTAGCACTTGATCATTTAGTATACTGCTATTGCTTTCTTCATAACTTATACATGTTCCTATAACTATGAGAATTATGCAACTCCCGTTTACCGGAGGAACACTTTGGGTACTACCAAATGTCACAACGTAACTGGGTGATTATAAAGGAGTACTACAGGTGTCTCCGAAGGTACATGTTGAGTTGGTGTATTTTGAGATTAGGTTTTGTCACTCCGATCGTCGGAGAGGTATCTCTGGGCCCTCTCGGTAATGCACATCATTATAAGCCTTGCAAGCAATGTGACCAATAAGTTAGTTACGGGATGATGCATTACAGAACGAGTAAAGAGACTTGCCGGTAACGAGATTGAACTAGGTATTGGATACCGATGATCAAATCTCGGGCAAGTAACATACCGATGACAAAGGGAACAACGTATGTTGTTATGCGGTTTGACCGATAAAGATCTTCGTAGAATATGTAGGAACCAATATGGGCATCCAGGTCCCGCTATTGATTATTGACCGAGAATAGTTCTAGGTCATGTCTACATAGTTCTCGAACCCGTAGGGTCCGCACGCTTAACGTTACGATGACAGTTTTATTATGAGTTTATAAGTTTTGATGTACCGAAGTTTGTTCGGAGTCTCGGATGTGATCACGGACATGACGAGGAGTCTCGAAATGGTCGATACATAAAGATTGATATATTGGATGACTATATTCGGACACCGGAATTGTTCCGGGTGATTTCGGAGAAAACCGGAGTGCCGGGGGGGGGGGGGGGTTACCGGAACCCCTCAGGAGAGTATTGGGCCTTATGGGCCTTAGGGGAAAGGAGAGAGGGGCGGCCAGCATGGGCCGCGCGCCCCCTCCCCCCCTCTGGTCCGAATTGGACTAGGAGGGGGGGCGGCGCCCCCCCTTTCCTTCCCCCTCTCCTCCTTCCTTCCCCCTCCTAGTAGGAGTAGGAAAGGAGGAGTCCTACTCCTACTAGGAGGAGGATTCCTCCTCCTTGGCGCGCCCCAAGGGGCCGGCCGGCCTCCCCCCTTGCTCCTTTATATACGGGGGCAGGGGGGCACCCCATAGACACACAAGTTGATCTACGGATCGTTCCTTAGCCGTGTGCGGTGCACCCCTCCACCATATTCCACCTCGGTCATATCGTCGCGGAGTTTAGGCGAAGCCCTGCGCCGGTAGAACATCATCATCGTCACCACGCCGTCGTGTTGAGGGAACTCATCTCCGGAGCTTTGCTAGATCGGAGGCCGGAGATCGTCATCGAGCTGAACGTGTGCTGAACTCGGAGGACCCGTACGTTCGGTGCTTGGATCGGTCGGATCGTGAAGACGTACGACTACATCAACCGCATTGTGCTAACGCTTCTGCTTATGTTCTACGAGGGTACGTGGACGAACACTCTCCCCTCTCGTTGCTATGCCATCACCATGATCTTGCGTGTGCGTAGGAAATTTTTTGAAATTACTACGTTCCCCAATAGCATTAACGGTAAAGATGAAGAATGTCATATGTGTGTCCCTGATCTTTGTGTCCTCAAGAGTGTCGTGTTAGGCTATAAAGGTTATAGCTTGGGGGCAATAGTTGCACGTAGGTTGCATAATAATGGTAGGGCTGGAGATTTATTTGGAGGAATTTATGCAACCCGTGTGGCAAATTATCTTGGTATAGCCCCACGAGAAGGGGATATGATGTTAACTCCTGCTTATTTAGATTATGACGCTATGGTCCAACATCATTTTCTTAAGAGGAATGAACAATTCCTCCAATATCAACTAATCTATGACAGACGCAACGTCGTCCATGTTACCCTTCCTGCTCCTCTCCTTTTTAATTACCAGGCAAAAGGAAGATATGTTGTTACCAGGGAGGAAGCAGCTGAACACGAGGGGAGAGCGGAGGCGGCTCGCCAACATGCCGCAGCTCAGGAGGCATTTGCTGCTGCATCTCAGTACAACCCCAGTTACAACTACGGATATCAATCAGGTCCTTGGCATTAGACCAACTTAGGCCAAAAGCCTAAGCTTGGGGGAGTACGCATTTCTCACCGACTTTACATTCATGTTCACAAACTATTCTAGTCGTCGGTGCTCATACTCTTTCATCGTATTATCCATGTTAGTTTAAATTTCTTTTTCTAATTTTCTTCTTGTGTGTTTGATAAACCTTAAGAAAACCCCCAAAGAAAATTAGTTAGTTTAATTTCCATGCTTGTAGTAGAAATTAAAATGAAAACCCCCAAAAGATTTCTCGTTCTTCTTTTACTTGTTGGGAGCTTTCCCGTGTAAATAGTTTTATTTTCTTTTCTCTTCTTTGGGGGTCGAGAGTAGAAGACCATACTGAAAATGTTTAGTGGCTCTCATATGCATGATTGTTTATTTAACTTAGAGCCCATATTACTTTGTCTTCTCTCTTAAGTTGAATGCTTGCAGATTCCAGCTTAGTCCAATGCACGTGCGCTATTATTATTATACACTTCGTTCGGTCGTGCAAGTGAAAGGCAATAATGACGATATATGATGGACTTACTGGGATAAGAAAAGCTGGTATGAACTCGACCTCTCTTGTTTTTGTAAATATGATGAGTTCATCGTTCCTGATTCAGCTTATTATGAAGTAAACATATTTGCAATGACATCTAGAGATTATAGTTGCTTGTTCCATGCTTGATTAGCTATGAGTTATAATGGTTTACCTTGCGTGCCAACATGCTATTAGAATGATTATGATGTGGTATGATGGGATGGTATCCTCCTTTGAATGAATTGAGTAACTCGACTTGGCACATGTTCACGCATGTAGTTGAAACAAATCAACATAGCCTTCATGATATTTATGTTCATGGTAGATTATATCCTACTCATGCTTGTACTCGGTGTGAATTAATTTTAATGCATGTTTGTGACTGTTGTCGCTCTCTCAGTTGGTCGCTTCCCAGTCTTTTGCTAGCCTCAACATGTACTAAGCGGGAATACTGCTTGTGCATCCAAACTCCTTAAACCCCAAAGTTATTCCAATGAGTCCACCATACCTTCCTATATGCGGTATTTACCTGTCGTTCCATGTAAATTTGTATGTGCCAAACTCCAAATCTTCAAATAAAATTCTGTTTTATATGCTCGAGCAACTCATGTTTCAACTAGGGTTGCCTATATCTTCCATGCTAGGTGGGTTATTCTCAAGAGGAGTGGACTCCGCTCCTCATTCACGAAAAAGGGCCGGTAACCGGGATGCCCACTCCCATGATCCAAAAAGATCAAAGCAAATCAATATAATTAAACAAAACTCCCCCAGGGCTATTGTTAGTTGGAGGCACTCGTTGTTTCGAGCAAGCCATTGATTGATGCTTGTTGGTGGTGGGGGAGTATAAAATTTTACCATTCTGCTTGGGAACCGCCTATAATGCATGTAGTATGGAAGATATCGCCATCTCATAGTTGTTGCATTGACAGTGAAAGTATGCCGCTCAAAATTTTATTCAATCTCTATTTTAAATCGAGCTCTGGCACCTCTACAAATTCATGCTTCCCTCTGCGAAGGGCCTATCTATTTACTTTTATGTTGAGTCATCACCTTCTTATTAAAAAACACCCACTGGAGAGCACACTGTCATTTGCATTCATACTATTGGTTTATATTGGGTATGACTTGACTGGATTTCTTTTACCATGAATTACAATGTTTAGTCAGTCCTTGATCTTTAAAGGTGTTCTGCATTTATGTTTTGCGGTCTCAGAAAGGGCTAGCGAGATACCATTTTATTATATCATGTTATGATTGTTTTGAGAAAGTGTTGTCATCCGAGTTTTATTATTATGGCTCGCTAGCTGATTATGTTATTGATATGAGTAATTATGAGACCTAGGTGTTATTGTGAGTATGGTTAGTTCATAATATTTGCTGAAACCTGAATGCTGGCTTTACATGTTTACAATAACAAGAGCAAACAGAGTTTGTAAAAGTTTTTCTTTATCACTTTTAGTTTATCAACTAAATTTCTTGAGGACAAGCAAAGGTTTAAGGTTGGGGGAGCTGATACGTCTCCAACGTATCTACTTTTCCAAACACTTTTGCCCTTGTTTTGGACTCTAACTTGCATGATTTGAATGAAACTAACCCGGACTGACGCTGTTTTCAGCAGAACTGCCATGATGTTGTTTTATGTGTAGAAAACAAAAGTTCTAGGAATGTCCTGAAAATCCACGAAGGCACTTTTTGGAAAATATAAAAAATACTGGCGAAAGAACCAAGACCAGGGGGCCCACACCCTGTCCACGAGGGTGGGGGGCGCGCCCACCCCCCTGGGCGCGCCCCCCTGTCTCGTGGGCCCCCTGAGGCTCCGCCGACCTCAACTCCAACTCCATATATTCCGTCTCGCGGAGAAAAAAATCAGAGAGAAAGTTTCATCACATTTTACGATACGGAGCCGCCGCCAAGCCCTAATCTCTCTCGGGAGGGTTGATCTGGAGTCCGTTCGGGGCTCCGGAGAGGGGTATTCGTCGCCGCCGTCATCATCAACCATCCTCCATCACCAATTTCATGATGCTCACCGCCTTGCATTAGTAATTCCATCGTAGGCTTGCTGGACGGTAATGGGTTGGATGAGATTTACCTTGTAATCAAGTTAGTTTTTTTAGGGTTTGATCCCTAGTATCCACTATGTTCTGAGATTGATGTTGCTATGACTTTGCTATGCTTAATGCTTGTCACTAGGGCCCGAGTGCCATGATTTCAGATCAGAACCTATTGTGTTTTCATGAATATATGTGTGTTCTTGATCCTATCTTGCAAGTCTATAGTCACCTATTATGTGTTATGATCCGACAATCCTGAAGTGACAATAATCGGGATACTTTTCGGTGATGACCATAGTTTGAGGAGTTCATGTATTCACTATGTGCTAATGCTTTGTTCCGGTTCTCTATTAAAAGGAGGCCTTAATATCCCTTAGTTTCCGCTAGGATCCCGCTACCACGGGAGGGTAGGTCAAAAGATGTCATGCAAGTTCTTTTCTATAAGCACGTATGACTATATTCGGAATACATGCCTACATTACTTTGATGAACTGGAGCTAGTTCTGTGTCACCCTATGTTATAGCTATTACATGAGGAATCGCATCCGACATAATTATCCATCACTGATCCAATGCCTACGAGCTTTTTACATATTGTTCTTCGCTTATTTACTTTTTCTTTGCTACTGTTACAATCACTACAAAACCAAAAAATATTACTTTTGCTACCGTTACCTTTATTATCATACTACTTTGCTACTAAATACTTTGCTGCAGATGCTAAGTTATCCAGGTGTGGTTGAATTGACAACTCAACTGCTAATACTCAATAATATTCTTTGGCTCCCCTCGAATCAATAAATTTGGGTTGAATACTTTACCCTCGAAAGTTGTTGCGATCCCCTACACTTGTGGGTTATCAATGACCACTTGACCACATCAGGCACGAACTCAATGTCCAAAATACTGACCAGAAGACGAGCTACCCCGTGAGCTCTAGTAAACGCCATATCCACTCGCTCCGTTTTCCCCACCATAATGCCCAGGCTAGCCACGACTCTAGCATCCAGCATAGGCCTCAAAGGAGCCCCGGAAAAACGCAACCAAGCCTGAGTAAGGGGCTTCCCCTGAGGCTCAACCCGCTTCCACTCGTGGAACTCGAGGACAAAATCAGTACCCGGTACCTTGCACATCTCAAAGCTCAGAAGTCTCTGCAAATCCTCCACCGAAGGGAACTCCACCCTAAACAGCTTTGCCTCGAGACTGACAAGCTCCCACTGGAAGTCCCCAGGCGCTAACTCCCTGAGCCGCTGCACTATCTGTGTCTCAGTAACCTCTCCTCTGGTCACTTTGACAATCCCCGTGGTCATGCTCTGAGCCTCGTCAGGAACCTCCCTCTCATTCGAAGACTCAAAGAAAGTAAGTTCAGCACAGTACACTCCATACATCATCAGGGATGGCGCCTGATCCCGCAAAAGCGGACAATCCCCCGAGTCATGTGCCGGCTTGCCACAAGTATCACATAATTCCGCCATGTACTCAGCAATAAAATGGCCCTTCTCGCCACAACGATAGCACAACATTTTTTCCTTCTTGCGCGCCCACTTGGATGCTCTGTCCGAATCAGCCTTATCTGAGGCCTCGGTAGACACAGATCCCATGGTCTCATTCCCAGGAACCTCAACCTCAGCGAGCACTATCACCACCTCCATAGCTTGACCGGACAGCCCCGGCTCCTCGGCAACCCGTCCAACGGCCGTCTTCTCAACAACCACAGTCGGATGAGGCTGACGGGGACGGTACCGGCCACCTCGACCGCCCCGACCACCAGGATGACCGCGGTAGCCACCCCGGTGTCGATATCCCGGGCCAGACGCCTCCTCAACAAAGCCACCCGTAGGACCCAAGAAAGGCCTCTCTGCCGAACCATCGCTCTGCCAAGCATATCCCCGACCACCACCTGTGGACGAGGATCCACGATGTTGACCTTCTCCATAAGCATTATGACCGTCATCGCCCCATTGCCCTCGGGGCGCACTCGTAACACCTTCAACAGCTGAAGTGAGCGGCGGCGGTGCCTGCGTCAGCACAGGCGCAACCCGGTTCTGCGAGGACCGGGCGACAAAGTGCGGCGGCCTCACGCCGTACTGAGGCGCCACCGGCCTAGGCTGCAAACCGGATGCCGAGGGCGGAGGCCTAGGTTCATGCGCCAAACCTCCCCTGCCGGCAGCAGCACTCGCAGCCGTGCTCGGCACCGGTGGACGTGGAGGGATATTCGCACCGCCCCGAGCTGCCGCCGGCTGAGGCACCACAACCGGCGCCGGAGGCCGAGCACCCAGGTTAGCGCCACCGCGCCCAGCCACGCCGTGCGGCGCCCCGCCACCCGCCTGCGGCCGAGGGCCGGTGAACTCCGGAGCAACCCGGCCGGAGCCAGCGCCAGGCATCGAGGCCGAACCACCGCGGCCGGCTCCCTGCATCCCACCACGGCCGGTTCCCGGCGTCAGCACTGACCCCCCGCGACCAGCAGCCCCCGCAGCGGTTGTCTTTCCAGCCGGCGCAGCAGCCCCTCTGCCGGCCATGGGCACGAGTGGAGGGATTCGCCTAGCCCGTCCCGCCCCGCGATCACAGAAACCAGAATGGCCGCGTCGAAGAACCCTAGTCTTAGATGACGGCAACACTGGGAGAGGATCGAACGTGCATGGGGGGTCGCAGCGATTGGGTATAGCGCTCGGGATAGACTGGGCCACATACCCAGCCACTCCCGGCCCATCTACACCGCGGCCCGGCTCACTCAAAGCCGGCCCAACTCCTCACGATTCCTGCTCTCGGCCCAAAATGAGATTCAAACGCATCGCCCGCATGCTGGAAATCGAGATCGATCCCCCGTCCGGCAATGCCGTCGCGGCCGCCACCGGCGTCCTGGACTCGATTGCCCGGTGTGCATCTCCCTTCTTCCTCTTAACCGTAATCCATGCTTCCGGTCTAATCAAATCGAAAATAGTAAGATTCGGAAGACTTACCTTCGGGAGAGGACCCTTCCATGGCCTGATTGCCGTCGCCGCCGTTCTCCGGTGAACAACACGACGAATCATCTCTTTCTTCTCTCCCGCGTGCAGCCCAAGCCTTGCCGGATCATCAGGTGGCAGGACTTTGTCGATCGTCGTTGCCACCTCATCCTCGCCGTACCCCGAACTAAAGAAATCACAGATCAAGTCGGACGGAGTCGGCAACGGCGGAGAAACCGCCGAGATCCCATCCCCGTCGCCGTCCGAATCCTCCTCATCGGGATCTGGCCCAGAACCGGCCACCGACCCGCCGGCGATCACCGGAGACCAGGGGCGCCGCGGCCGCGGTCACCCGCCCGGACCCCCGTGCGGTCGCCTGACCGTTCGCCCAGCCCATCCCTCCCTTGCGCCACATGCGCCACAGTGTCCTGCTCGCTATGTTTTCTTAAGAAATAAAAAGGGATAACCCCAGCATCATATGATGCATACATCCATTTATTGAATATAAAGCAAGTCCAAAAAAACCAAGTACAAAACGGTTTACAACAAAACACGACCTAAACGGTCAAAAAGGAGATCACCCTGGCTGACTCCACTCAACCTCAGCATGGACTGCGACACAAGTTGCAGCTTCACACTTAACTACATTGTCTAGGTGCTTCAACATTGCAACCCTGACAATTACTACACATGATGCAAACACAAGCACTAATGAGTGTTTATTACTACAAAACTGAAACAAGAGTGTGATGAGGCAAACAAGTCCTTCCACCCAGCCAAAGCCAGACAGTGATTTTCTATATCGCCGCCGCCGACGACATTGACTGTAGCCGTGCCGCGATCTCCGAGAAGGCCGGCCGCCGCGCGGGGTCCTGCGACCAGCACTGCTCCATCAGCCTCCTCCACTCCGGCCAGCAGTTGTCCGGCACCGTCGGCCTCAGCGTGTTACTGGCTATGCCCCCTGGACAAGGATGATCGATCAATCACGGTTTAAGCACCGTCACAGGTTTGAAAAAAACGAAAAACATCTCCTGGAATCATCATACTACTCAGCTACTCCAGCGACAAATATTACGGTACAAAGGGAAGGAGGGACAGACAACAGATTGCATACCTACTATTGCGCCGCAGTGCATGTTGGAATAGGGCTCCTCCCCGGTCAGCAGCTCCCACATGACGATACCGAACGAGAACACGTCGACCTGCATCCATTATGCCAAAACAACAAACTCTCCCTGTCATATATTATTATATTTTTTCTTTTTACATTTGCAATAAACATTTTTGATGCGCATGAGCATATGCTCCCAGTAGCCGAATTGGATTTCCGCTAAAAGTTCACAAACAAAACAAGCACAGCAGTGTTGCTGCGGCTAGAGGCACGACAGTTTTTACCTTCTCAGACACCTTGTTGGTAGCCCCGTTGAGTAGTTCTGGGGCCATCCATGGCAGCGTCCCCCAAAGACCACCAGAGATCAAGGTGTTCTTCTTGATTTTGGACAGGCCGAAATCACCTACCTGGACAAGAACAACATTACTCTACTAAATTTACTCAAACGCAATTTAAGTCAATGGAAAGTTGGAAACTCGACTTACTTTGCAGATAGGGCGCGCGTGGTCTCTGAGGTCGACCAGCAGGTTATCAGACTTGAGGTCGAAATGCACAATGTTCTTGGAATGCAGATATTCCATCCCGAATGCCGCGTCCATGGCTATGATCAGCCGCTTACCAAGATCAAGACACCTTCCAAGTCATACAAGATATATATTGTGCTCAGTTATGATCTGCGGTAAATCCAAACAAGGACAAAATGAAAGAAAGAGAATATTACTTGTCATTCCGCTGCAAGACATGCCGAAGAGAACCATTCACCATGAACTCAGTCAGAGTCGCCAGGGTGCCGCCCGGCCCGTCCTTCACCACGCCGTAGAAGGCTACGACGTTTGGATGATGAAGCTTTGACAGAATCTCAGCTTCTCGCCAGAATTCTTTTTGTGCCTAGAAACCACAATGTTTATTTAGAGCGTCATTACAGGCAGCACCCAACATCTCCATTCCATTCTGCTGTGGACCAGTGGTATGTACATATGAGATGAGATCACACTGATAATAATACGAGTCACAGACTTCCAAAAGACAATTTCCAGGAATTAATTTCAGCATGTTGTATATGTTACAAGAAAAAAGAAATGGGGAAAGCAAACTATCACCCGCTTATTAACTTAACACACAAGTATTAATTGATGCAGGTTCGGAAGCTTACTTGCTCATAAGATTGGCCTGAGAAACAATTTTTCTTAAAGCGCTTAATAGCCACATCAGTTCCTAACCACGTTCCATGGTACACCGTACCGAAGGCGCCGGAACCAAGGACCCTGAGCTCCTGGAGATCTTCATTCTTGATAATCTGTTAAAAATACTTTTTTAGTTTCAAAGCCCCAACAGAATAAAGTGAGCCGCAGAAAACCACAAGAAGTTGCATATAAAACACCAACACATTAGAATAGTCGGACCGATTTATCTGGTTTATACAACAACACATGACCTGCAGTTGATCGGTGAGAGTGATGATGGGCGCGTTGGTCTGCGGGTTCTCCCGTATCGCCGCGTAGAGCCGGAACGCCAGCTCCCGAACTTGCTTCAAGTATTCGCTAATCACACCCCTGATTTATTTATTTATTTATGCATCATCAAGAAAGAAAGAAAGAAAGAAAGAAAGAAAGAGAAGATGCGAGAGGTGATAAGAGAGTAATGGCAATTGGTTGGTTGGTAAGAAAGTGTACCACTCCGGGACCAACTGCTGGAGCGGGTGGCAGTGCAGTCGGAGGTAGTTGAAGCTGGTCGGGTCGTCGGAGTAGAGATTGGCCTTGTCCTCCGGCGAGAGGCGGACGAACTCGTGCGCCACCGCCCGCATCGCCTCCAGCGGCAGCCCGCGGTTGAGCGCCTGGCCAAGGGAAGGGAGGAAGAAAGAAACCACACACGCAACGCACGGTGAGCCTGGAAGAACCGAGAATTGAATAGGGAAAAACAGAGCTGAGAATAGGAACCTGGAAGAAACCGGTCGGGGTGACGACGGCGGCGCTGTCGGGGTTGGCGAGGTCGACGACGGGCACGACCTCGTCCAGGCGCGACCGCTCCGCCTCCGCCTCCGCCCGGACGTACTTGTCGGGCAGCCCCTGCGTGTGCTGCACGGCCGTTGAGATGAGCTGCTCCGTCATGCCGGTGGAAGGACACACACACACACACACACGGAGAGAGAGAGAGAGAGAGAGAGAGAGAGTTTGCGAAGGCTCGGGGTTAGTCTGTGTGTGTGTATTTATGGACGCTCGGGGGGAGGGCGAGGCAGGGCGCCCGCCCTACCTTGATTTTGGGCAAAACGATTTCTACATGTACGCATACGCTGTCGCTGTCTGGTTCTGGAGTCACTGTCGCTAGAAAAAGAAGAGAACCAAGAAAACCGCAGGCCTAGTCGGTCCTCAGATTCTCTCCACGTTATTTAGGCCCATGAGTTCCTGCTGCTGGGCACCGTTCGCACGCGCCAGTACACACGATGCTATCTCTCTTACATTGAAAAACAACACGCTGTCACTCTTTCTCAAAATAAAAACACGCTATTTTTTTTCTAAAATAACCACACTTTCTCTCTCAGAAAAAAAAAACCGTACACAACGCCATCACATGGAGAGCTATAAATTTCTACATTTTCATGTTGCGAATTTATGATGTAAATTTTCTGAGAATAGCTGTGCAATGTTTGTCCATTCTACGTGGTCCTGACTCACTCCTACGGACTCCAGAGAGCCAATGATTACTGAGTGCAACCTGAGGAAGATGGTAGCACGGGCTATATTCAACCGGTTTGGATGACAAACGCATAACAGGATATGAGTCTAGGAAGTTTGTCCCTTGTTGTCATACCGGTTGTGATATTGAGCCTTTTTATTTTTTCTCTTTGCTCCGCTTGCGAGCTGTAATACTTTTATGACTTTGTGATACTTTGAGACTTTTTAATAAGATGGCTGCATGCATCGTTCAGATGCAGAGGCCGGGGGCAAGCCTCCTTTTTCAAAAAAAAAAACTCTTCATTACCCATATGTTTTCAGATTTATTTAAATATGATTGCATTTCCGTTGTATTTGAATTAGTTTAAAATTATGTAAAATTATGAGTGGACTATTATTGCGTAAAAGCTATTTTGATATTGCATCACATCATTTATTAGGCTTAGAGTTCGCCCCACCTTAAATTTTTTTCGTCCTCCGCCACTGATACCAAGGACGCCATGCGGGTTAGAGTTGACAGCCACATTGGGCCGGCTTAGGATGAATCACGCCCCGGCAAGGATGCATGACGGCTTGGAGAGAGAGGAATTGAGGTTACTCCCTAGCTTGCAAAATTATATGGGACCGAGGGACAGGGATCCAGTGACACGTTCATGGCATGTCACGACGTAACATGACCGTTGAATCAAAATCAAACAGTCCAGATCAGTTCCGATCAGAGCAGCTACGTTTTTGAAAACGCCGGTGCTACCGCTGCGGGCAGGAGGAGAGAGACAGAGACAGAGGGGTCACACAGATGGCAACTAGGTTGCCGCCACAAAGGATCCGGGAGAGGATGATGGGGGGATGAAGTCCAGGTTCTCCTCGCCCGATCTATGCGCGCATCACCCAAGCAAAGCGCCCGTGGCTGCTCCGGCCACTAAACTCTTTTTTTTAGTAATTTCAAAAAAAAACTCTTTTTTTAGTTACGTCGTACGGGTGTTATTACTACTCACTAGTTTTGTGCTCCCCTTGCATCCCAGAATGCAACAACACCACCGGTACCACTGCTACTGGCTACAGTTGACAGGCTTCTCTTTCTCCCTAGTCTGATTGGCAAAGCCTCATCTCAAAATTCACAGTATGTTTTTCTCCTGCCATGTGTAACATCGGAATGATTATTCTACACGCCGCGGCGTCGTATGTAATGGCCATGTCGAATTGTACCCATGGTAATACTCAGATTTGAATGTATTTTAGTAGCAATCAACTATCAAGAACACAAAAACAAAGCTAACCCAGCCCAGCCGTTTTATCCATCACACCGTTCTACTAAAAAAAAGATTAATTGCCAAAAAAAAGAATAATAAATTAACTATAATTAATACAATACATGGCTAACGAAAATAAACTCACTTCAGAAAAACATTTTTACTAAATCTCAATCTTATTTTACTTGGAGCGGAATATGTCATTTTCCTATTTTCTATTCATTATTTTAATCGGTTCAATTGGTACCTTTATTTTTGTTTTTGTGTTCTTTTAGATAATACTGTGAAACAAAAGTGAACTCATTTCAGAAAAAATGTTTTGCTAATCTCAGTCTTATTTTGCGCAAAGCGAAATATGTCCTTTCTATTTATTATTTTGACCAGTTTGATTGGTACATTTATTTTTATGTGTGTCGGTTTTATTTTTACCACATTCGTCGCCCAAACAAAACTAGAATTTCAGGCCAACATATTGTGCGCAACTGCAGTCGCACGTCAGTGCATGGGGGTGCAACTACAATTGCATGTCCATCGATCGCATTTAACTATAGTTACAGACCATCGTGTTGTATCCCTTTGGTCGCCACCGGGTTGAGGCTAGAGTTTCCTGCTCGGCTGTGTAACCGCCTCGCTCACAAGTTTCAACAACTATATTACCCGCAAAAAAACAAATATATCCATGTATTAAAAATATATGATTTTAAATAACACACTTTTCTTTCGTTCTTCTTTTTCTAGTTTTATGTTTTTAATACATGAATATATTTGTCAGAGTCGTGAGAGAGGTTGCTACGCAGCCGACCAAGGCACGACACTTGTTCTCTCCCTAATGATGACGCCCGAGCACAGGGACATCGGCGACAGATGGACATGCAATTGTAGATGCACGCCAGTGCATGTTTCTTTTAACAGGAGGAAATATCCCCGGTCTCTGGATCGCTTGAGCGCTCGCCCTCATCGCCTCATTCGCTCGCTCTCTGAACAAATCTCCCACCCTCATGAACTCGAGGGGCAGATCGCCGGTGCACATGCATGCGACTGCAGTTGCGCACGATCGGTTGGAAGGCAACTAAAATTATGTGTGGTCGGTGGATGTGGTAAAAATAAAAGCACACAAAAACAAAATTAAAAGTACAATTGAATGGATTAAAATAATAAATAGAAAATAGGAAAATGACATATTCCGCTCCATGTAAAAAAGACTGAGATCTTGTAAAACTATTTTTTTTGAAACGAGTTCACTTTAGTTAGTCATGTATACTGTATTAATTATAATTACTAATTCGTTAATCTATTCAGGTGTGTGATGCATCGAACGGATGGGCTGGGTAGCACCTGCGTCCACTAGCGCCACAAGGAGGCACGGCAGGGTGCCGTGCTTAACAGCACGGTAGAGGAGCTCTTCGGATCCGTCATCGGCGTCGTTCTTCTGCTTGAGGCAGCCATCGTCCACATGACCTCCTTCCCTCCGCGACAGATACTCCCCCTCTCCCGTCGGCTCCCCTCTCCCTTGCCCTAACTCTCTTCCTGACCCTCTCTTTGTTATACACAAAGAGAGCCGTCGTGGCAGTACAATGAAGTACAGAACTGGATGCTAAATATGCAGATTTATCCAATCCTCATACTAGATTGAATGAATGAAGCTGCAGTTCATTACTTATCTGTGCACTATCAAATGAAGCTTTGGTTGTTTTCTTAAGCCATTGGCAGAGCACCAAATTCACATCTCAATATTGAGTCTCGTACTTTCAGGTTTTAGCCATACACAAGCGCCTGCACGCGATGCGGACAAGCGATGCCACGCGGATCTGGTTCCCACGTGTCATGGCCATGCTGGGTTGGCCGGCCGATGCCACGCGGATCTGGTTCAATGAGAGCATGGTTAATAGTATAGCCAGCTGCTGGCTATAAACCAGTGTCATCTCATCTACAGCCCATCTTATAGTCAACATGTACAGTAGTAGATCAAAAAAGTGTACTACTTTTTTATTATGTGGCCCACCTTTCATTCTCACAAAGTGCCTAGGAGCATGTGTTAGAGCTGGCTCTTCACCAAGAGCCCGCTTACCTTCTCTCTCTTCTTCTCTTTCCTCCAACTAAGCAGAAATATACTAGTTTATTCCTTATAGCCCGCTGACTCAGCTCTATTGTACTTGCTCTGAGGTCGTGAGCGACATGCTGCGGGAGTGGGAGAGTGACCGCAGCGGCGCGTCCGGAGAGAGCTACGTGGACCAAGAACTCTTTGTCCACTTCCATGGCCCCAACAACAGTATACCCTCATCCAATCTTATCTCCTACTTAATTATTTTGCTTCTTTTAATTAATTCTCAGTTTTGCATATGACAGTTTCCATAAGATATAGTGTAGGATATGGAAATTCTCGGTTTAACCTGAGTTTCGATTATCAATAATGTCCATGGCTGCTCACAAGTCACAGCATCCAATCTGAAACCATGAATGCATCTGAAATTAGTTGAAGCTATGAATGAAATCATTTAGTGCATTTTTAATGTATGAACATCTATTCAATTTCTCTTGTTTATTATCCGTCAGAGTTGCAAACCTTCCTGAAGACGTGTACAAGAACATGAAGACCCTATGGTCTGGTCTTTCCCATTCTTGGCCATCGGCAGGAAGCAGAGCAGCTGTCAGCGGCCGGGAAGGTGGGCGGCGGAGAAGGAGAGGAAGCGGCTGCGAGCACGCGCCGGCACCTCAAAGGAGGATTGGGTGGGAGGAGAAGGCGGTGACGGCAGTTTCAATCTGTGATCTGCCACCGGCGCCGCCACAAGGATGGATGACAAGATCAGAGGTGAGCCCCCTCCCGTGCACCGGCGTTGGTGAGGGTCGTGAGTGAGGGAGTCCTGGATTAGGGGGTCCTCGGACTGCCGGACTATGTACTTATGCCGGACTGTTGGACTATGAAGATACAAGATTGAAGACTTCGTCCCGTGTCCGGGTGGGACTCTCCTTTGCGTGGAAGGAAAACTTGGCAATTCGGATATGTAGATCTCCTTCTCTGTAACCGACTCTATGTAACCCTAGCCCCCTCCGGTGTCTGTATAAACCGGAGGGTTCAGTCTGTAGGACAACAACAATCATAATCATATGCTAGCTTCTAGGGTTTAGCCTCCACGATCTCGTGGTAGATCAACTCTTGTAATACTCATATCATCAAGATCAATCAAGCAAGAAGTAGGGTATTACCTCCATCGAGAGGGCCCGAACCTGGGTAAACATTGTGTCCCCCGCCTCTTGTTATCATTAGCTTTAGACGCAAAGTTCGGGACCCCCTACCCGAGATCCGCCGGTTTTGACACCGACATTGGTGCTTTCATTGAGAGTTCCACTGTGTCATCATGATAAGGCTTGATGGCTCCTTCAATCATCCACAACGATGCGATCTAGGGTGAGGTTTTCCTCCCCGGAGAGATCTTCGTATTCGGCGGCTTTGCACTACGAGCCAACTCGCTTGGCCACCTAGAGCAGATCGATAGCTACTCCCCTGACCATCAGGTCAGGTTTGGAAGCCTGAACTACACTGCCGACATCCGCGGAGACTTGATCTTCGACGGATTCGAGCCCATGATAGGTGCGCCGTACAGTCACGATGAGCATGACTTAGATCTGCCATCGGACGATGTTCGGGAGGACACACCTGCAGCTGCCCTGGCCTTAGATCCGGAGCAGATCGTGCCATCCAAGGACGGGTGGATCGAGGCAACGGAGGATAATCCCCTCGAGAAGCAATATAAGCGCCGACGGCGCCGCTCTAAGCCCCGCCATAGCAAAACTGGCGATACCGACACAAGCATTCCGGATGGTGCCGAAGACGAAAACGATCCCGCCCAGCTAAGCTTCGAGCAAGCCGGACGGGAGGATGGGCAATTTAGCCCTGATAAACAGGCAATGGATGGAGACTCGGAGGATGACAATTACATGCCCCTCTCCGGAGACAAGGTGAGCCTCGGCGACGACGAATTCATCGTGCCTGAGGATCCCGTCGAGTAGGAGCGCTTCAAGCGCCGGCTTATAGCCACTACAAAAATCCTAAAGAAAAAGTAGCAGCAGCTTCAAGCTGACCAAGATCTGCTAATTGATAGATGGACTGAGGTCCTGGCAGCCGAGGAATACAGACTCGAGCACCCAACCAAAAGTTACCCAAAGCGCAGGTTGCTACCTCAACTCGAGGAGGAGGCATTAGAGCCTACACTACCAGTGCAGGATGCGGCTGACCGGCCACCTCGTGGCCGAGACAAAGCGGCGCATCAGCCCGAAGTCCAGCCCGCACCCCGTCGCCAAACAAGCAAAAACACGAAGGCCCGGGGCTACACGCAAGACCTGCGAGACGAATCGGAAAACAAAGCAGGACAACCAAGATCAATCTACGGGTCACGGGGGCGCACCCTGATGTCTACTACACAACCTTCTTCTTGTAGACGTTGTTGGGCCTGCAAGTGCACAGGTTTGTAGGACAGTAGCAAATTTCCCTCAAGTGGATGACCTAAGGTTTATCAATCCGTGGGAGGCGTAGGATGAAGATGGTCTCTCTCAAACAACCCTGCAACCAAATAACAAAAAGTCTCTTGTGTCCCCAACACACCCAATACAATGGTAAATTGTATAGGTGCACTAGTTCGGCGAAGAGATGGTGATACAAGTGCAATATGGATAGTAGATATGGATATTTGTAATCTGAAATTATAAAAACAGCAAGGTAACTAATGATAAAAGTGAGCGTAAACGGTATTGCAATGATAGGAAACAAGTCCTAGGGTTCATACTTTCACTAGTGCAAGTTCTCTCAACAATAATAACATAGATAGATCACATAACAATCCCTCAACATGCAACAAAGAGTCACTCCAAAGCCGCTAATAGCGGAGAACAAACTTAGAGATTATGGTAGGGTACGAAACCACCTCAAAGTTATTCTTTCGGATCAATCTATAAAAGAGTTTGTACTAGAATAACACCTTAAGACACAAATCAACCAAAACTCTAATGTCACCTAGATACTCCATTGTCACCTCAAGTATCGTGGGCATGATTATACGATATGCATCACACAATCTCAGATTCATCCAACCAACATAAAAGTACTTCAAAGAGTGCCCCAAAGTTTCTACCGGAGAGTCGAGAACGTGCGCCAACCCCTATGCATAGGTTCATGGGCGGAACCCTCAAGTTGGTCACCAAAACATACATCAAGTAGCACATGATATCCCATTGTCACCACAGATAAGCACGGCAAGACATACATCAAGTGTTCTCATAAAAGACTCAATCCGATAAGATAACTTCAAAGGGGAAACTCAATTCATCACAAGAGAGTAGAGGGGGAGAAACATCATAAGATCCAACTACAATAGCAAAGCTCGGGATACATCAAGATCGTGCCATAGAAGGAACACGAGAGAGAACACGAGAAAGAGAGATCAAACATATAGCTACTGGTACATACCCTCAGCCCCGAGGGTGAACTACTCCCTCCTCGTCATGGATAGCGCCGGGATGATGAAGATGGCCACCGGTGATGGGTTCCCCCTCCGGCAGGGTGCCGGAACGGACTCCCAAGAGGTTTTTGGTGGCTACAGAGGCTTGCGGCGGCGGAACTCCCGATCTATCTTGATTTCTGATGGTTTTAGGGTACGTAGGTATATATAGGCGAAAGAAGTCGGTCGGGAGGTGCTCGAGGGGTCCACGAGACAGGGGGCCGCGCCCCCTATCTCCTGAGCTCCTCGAGGACCTTCTGGCGTGGACTCCAAGTCTCCAGGATCATATTCTTCCAAGCTGGTGATCTTGGCTAGAAAATAATAGGATGAACACGGGACACAGTATTTATCCCAGGTTCAGTCCTGTTTTTGCTTTATTGATTGTGATGAAGTACAAAGTACATGTTGATCTACCTCGAGATCGTACGAATGTGTGTAACTTCTCTCTACCCTATGGTCTAAACCCCTCGGCTTATATAGGGACCGGGGGTGCCTAGGGTTATATGTAGGCCAATTACACACATGGATAAGCTTGCCGATGATTTGAACATGTGTTGAAGTGTGAGTCAAGTCTTTGGAGGATTTCATCTTGAGCACGACAGGGTCCATGATAAACATGGGCCATTCCTCGATAGTTTGGGGTCCTCGGCCCGACCCATTACTTGGTAGGTCGACGTGGTTTATACACGTACCCTAGTCCAGGACACCATCACCCAATACTTGCGACCTCGTTAGCAACCATACAGAGGGATCTGACGGTATTTTGCACCGTCAGACACAACCAAGGACAGTGAAGGTAGAAAAAAAGGGTTAGATCATGATTAATAAGTTAAGAAAAAGATGAAAACGATGAATTTGTGTACACCCAGTTTACAAATTGCGAACAAATGAATGGATAGTAGAATTGTATGATGAAATGATATGATTCGCGTGTGTTTGTGGGGAATTTCTGCTTGTTTTTGAATCGGAAAAATGTCTTCCTTTGTCCAACGGCGCAAGCAGCTGAGCTGGGTAAAACGAGGAGGACAGCCCAAGCCGGCAGGCCGGCAGGCAGGTGGGACCCATCCGTCAGCCACCACGGCCGACCTCCGCTCCGCCCCCACCTGCTTGGTAGCTAGATACTTTTTCGGCCCGGCCCGGCCCAACCCTAACCCGGCAGGCGCCGACCCGACCCGCACCGCGCGGCTCGCAGAAAGGGAGAGAGAAAGAGAGGGGGCGACAGCGCAGCGCGGCGCCCCGAAGGCACCGCACCGCACCGCACCGCACGGAGGAAGAAGACGACGGGAGAGGGAGGGATCTCCGCCATGGCACAGAGGAGCAACTGGGAGGCGGACAAGATGTATGTATCCAATCTCCTCCTCATCCTCCTCTGCTTCTTCTATCTCTCTCTAGTTCATATCGAATCGAATCGAATCGAAATTGAAATTGAGTTGAATTTCCATGGGGGATTGGATTGGGATTTGGGGATTGGGGTTTAAATTGCAGGCTGGACGTGTACATCTATGATTACTTGGTGAAGCGCAACCTCCACAACTCCGCCAAGGCCTTCATGAACGAGGGCAAGGTCGCCACCGATCCCGTCGGTATGTTCTTACGTTTCTATCTTCTTCCTTCTTCCCCTTCCCCTTTCCCTCTATCTTCTGAGGGAAGGAGGGAGGGAGGGATGCATCTTCTTCTTCTCTAGTGACCCCAGTAGTAATCTAGCTAGCTAATAATAGACAGATAGGAGTAGATGCTAAAACCAATCCCCTCCCCTTCTCTTCCCTTCCCTCCATTGGGGGAAAGGAAAACAGAGACAAAAACAAGTAGGTAACCATTTATAGATGTGCCTCTCTGCCTCTGTGTTTTCCCCCAAGCCACTCACTACAACACATCAGATATATGTACACCACGGACCCCCACCCCACCCAAAATTCACACCTGCCCTGCCTGCCTGTACAACCAGCATTACAACCAGGAGGAATATGTACCAGTACTACTAGTAACTCATGTGTTACCTACTTATTAATGGCTAATGCTTGTCTGCTTACGCTTCGGTTCGGTTCCGTTACGTTCCCCAGCGATCGACGCCCCAGGAGGCTTCCTCTTCGAGTGGTGGTCCATCTTCTGGGACATCTTCGACGCCAGGACAAGGGACAAGCCCCACGAAGCAGGAGGGCCTGGGGCCGCCGCACCGCCTTCTATGGACGTATGTCATAACTCCCTCCTCCATGCCCAACTTCTTTCTACATTGCTTCAGTTATTATTATTATTATTATTATTATTATTATTATTATGCCTTGCCCTGCTTTTACCTAGGATTTATTATTTGATATCGTCCCACACCACACCTGTACATGCACGTCGATGTTACTAGGTCAAACAGGACGTACCATAACGTTTATTATTGGCCTGCAACGGTAGTCATGCGACTTCTTTACCGATTCGGCCTCTCTTTCCTGTTTTGCTAAAATGCTATTGGTAGCTAGCTCTTCAGCTCAGCATCCACTTTTATAATTACCCTGCTTTTAACTATGATTTTTTATCAATTCACACCAAACCTGCACCTGCACGTTGATGTTAGTAGGTCAAACAGGACGCACTATAGCGTTTATTCTTGGCCTGCAATGCTAATAATGTGTGACTTCAATACGGATTCAACCTCTCTTTCCTGTTTTGCTAAAATGCTATTGGTAGCTCTTCAGCTGAGCACTCACTTTTATAATTACCTGTTCCATGCATAATCTGGCAAACTAAAACTGACCAGTGAGTGTGACTAGCTGTCTAAGTACACTGACACTTGGATACTGCGTGTAATTTACTGAGAATGCTACTGTCTTCTTTCCTGTCTGTGAAATGTGAATATCATGTTTAATGGTATGTCAAGTCACATGTGCCACTGTATATGCTTTTGTATTTATTTATGGAATTCCTTGTGGTGCGCTAGATGAAGTCAAGGGAACACCAGATGAGACTCCAGCTATTGCAACAGCAGAATGCCCACTTGCAGAGAAGGGATCCAAACCAACCGGCCCTGAATGGTGCTATGAACTCTGATGTATCAGCTGTTCTGGCCTCTAAATTGATGGAAGGAATGAGGAATCACAATCCTATGGACTCCGAGGCATCACAGCAGCTCTTCGATGCAAATAGGATGGCTCTTCTCAAGTCAGCAGCTAACCAAGCTGGGTAGGTTTTCATTAATTCATTCCAGCACCAACTAAGCGTTGGTGAGTTTCTGATTAATCCTTTTGTCCACTCAGGCAACTTCAGGGCAGCTCAGTCAACATGGCAGCTCTGCAGCAGCAGCTTCAGTCAAGAAACCAGCAAGTTGTAATGCATACTGTCTTCTCTAACTCATTTATATTCACAGTTTCCCTGCATCTGCTTGCTGTTTCTTAATCCTAATATTCCACTCAACTATTTTCAAGGACATCAAAGGTGAAGGTGCTATTCAACAAAGAACAATGCCTACAGACCCTTCTGCATTATACGGAGCAGCCATGCTGCAATCAAAATCTGGATTAGCCGCTTCCGGTGAGTAATATATCCTGAGATGATATACGTACTGCTGCTCATTGTGTCTCCTGATGTAGAAAACACATTGTACTGATGGAAGACCCATTATGTGTCCATGCCGGGTGTCCTAGTGAAAATTGCATCACGAGTTCTTTTGTTTTTACCCATCAGTACCCTTTCGGCTTGCTGTGCCTAGTACTATCATATTCATACTCGAGTGTTTGTTGATTTAGATGTGAGCATGCAACTAGTTTGCTTGTGTCCATTGCACATTAAACTCACGACAAACACCCTGAAATTAAATTGGACTGAGATTTGTAAAACTATATGACAAACAATATAAATAGTTTCAGTAAATGGTCGAAGGTGTTTTTCTGATGCATCTTCCTCCACTTAGGACTAAATCAAGGAGTCGGGAGTGTGCCACTGAAAGGCTGGCCGTTAACAGTGAGTTCGCTGACATCTCTTTATAATACCCTTGTTTACTTCTCTTTCTGAAAGCTTATCTGTTTTGTTGTTTGCTAAAAGGTCCCAGGTATCGATCAACTCCGGTCAAATTTAGGCGCACAGAAGCAGTTGATGACATCTCCAAACCAATTTCAAATTTTATCACCACAACAGCAATTGATGGCTCAAGCACAGACACAGAATGAGCTTGCTAGAATGGGTTCTCCAGCTCATTCTGGTTCACCAAAGGTTCGGCCAGATGAGCACGAGTATATGATGAAGGTCAGTAACTCACTATGTAATTGGTTCTGAGAAACTTGATATATGTCAAGTCCATTATAAGCTTGACAATTCTAATGGACAATAATTCACTATCAATCAAATTACATTTCATTTTATCTTGTTCTACAAATACGTTCACCATTTCAATAAAATGTTCTGTATTTTACTTGTACTTTCTTACCACTGTTTTTCTGTTTGGGAATGGTATGGATGATTCTATAATTTTACTTTATGTCTTCCTATGGCACCTTATGCAAATCATGCATTTTATGATTGACTATTATACAATATTTGCAATCTGTTAGTTGAAGATGGCCCAGATGCAGCAATCCTCGGGCCACCGGATGATGGAATTGCAACAACAGCAGCAGCACCACCAGCAACAGCAGCAACAACATCAACAGCAACAGCAGCAGCAGCAGCAGCAGCAACAACAGCAACAGCAGCAGCAGCAGCAACACCAACAGCACCAACAGCAGCAGCAGCAGGTGGCCTGAGTTACCTTGAGATGTTTTTTAAGTTCTATAGCTCCATACATGTGATACCTAAGCGTGCCCATTATTCTTGATATCCAGAATAGTAGAAAACGGAAGCCAACTTCTTCTGGGCCAGCTAATAGTACCGGCACAGGAAATACCGTTGGGCCTTCTCCACCCTCAACTCCATCAACTCATACTCCTGGTGGTGGAATACCAGTAGCTAGCAACGTGAACATTGCGCAAAAAAGTTCAATGGCTTGTGGCGCGGATGGAACCAGTGGATTTGCTTCATCCTCAAATCAGATGGTACTATTTACTATCATTATGTGTATACTGCTCTACTGTTTCATTTTTTGGTTGTCAGTTTGTTGTGCTCAAACAACTTTTGTTACTGACAGGATAATTTGGATAGTTTCGTTGATTTTGATGATAATGTCGATTCATTTTTGTCAAATGATGATGGGGATGGTCGAGACATATTCGCTGCATTGAAGAAAGGGCCCTCGGAGCAGGAGTCCCTGAAAAGTAAATATTTTAAGCTTTTGAGCTGTGCCGCAAACTTCAGCCCTGAAAAAGTGTAAATCATTATAAACCGTTCATTCTTTTGTAGGTCTTTCTTTGAGTGAGGTTGCTAATAACCGTGCAAGCAACAACAAGGTTGTTTGCTGTCACTTCTCTACAGACGGGAAGTTACTTGCTAGCGCCGGTCATGAGAAAAAGGTAAGCTGTGTAAACTCACAAGTAGATGCGAGTTAACAATTTATTTTGTAAATTCCTTCCTTGTGCCAGAGCGTTCAAATAATTAAAAATCATTTTCCTTCTTTTAAGAATATTAGGATTTTATAAGTAGAATTTACCTTTAATGTTGGCACAAGATTTCATCACTGTTAACAGTACTTGTTATTGCTAACTCCAGTCACGATTGTTTTCAGTAGTAAAATATTTATCTCATATTTCTTCTGCCGTACCGTACACCGGCACCTGCATCTTATTCTGTTTATTGCTGGAGATGCAATATTACCCTTTCACCCACCTTGACCTGCAATGTTGACATGTAATTTTGTTATTGCTTTGTGTCTCTGATAGAAAATTAGGCCGTTGTAAAGCAGTTTATATTTTCTTGTATGTGATGTTTCTATGGTACTGTAGGTCTTCCTCTGGAATATGGACAATTTTAGCATGGATACTAAACCAGAAGAACATACAAACTTTATAACAGACATAAGATTCAGACCGAATTCGACTCAGTTGGCTACTTCATCTTCTGATGGAACTGTTCGACTATGGAATGCAGCCGAGGTATTTTCTTCTAGTTTTTTTTTTATATGTGCTTCTCATTAGTAATTCTTACTTTCCTTATTTGCTGCAAGTTCCGGCCTTTTGGTGCTTTTCACTGCCTACCACTGACACTGAAATTTAAAACTTTGCACTTTGATTGTGGCAAGAGATCACTGCAAACTTGAGTTACAAACTCCATAGAAGGGGAATACCATAGAAGGTCTTTTATAGAGGAAGTGTAAATCATGCTCTCCTATTTGTTAGTGTAAAAGGGGAACACCTTTGTCTCTTTTTCAGTAAGCGCCAAGCTTCTGTAACTCCATGGAACACTTATATCTTAAATGCAAAAATCTCAACGGAATATCTAAGACTTACTGGTACCTTTAATTGCAATGTTTGATTATTCAAAGCATGTGGGTACTTGCTAGATGTAAACTATATTCTGCAATCTGAAATAATATTGTGCCAGGACATCATTTGTCGTGGTTGTCCAAGAACATTTACTTATGGCATAAGCTACTATACCGGACCTTCAGGCTGTCTAACCAATTTAAATTCATTGGGTAGAAGCTGATCTTAAGGTAAAGCGGTCTAGTACTGTTCATGATTATGGAGTCCAGTCGGTTGACACAACTGTTCAAGTTTAGGAATCCAGACTCCAGTAATCAAATTGCAAGTCAAGTACCGTTCATGATTATGGAGTCTAATGGGTTAAGGCTGATCAGAAGTTAAAGTGATCTGTTCTTTGGGCCAGACAGAAATTGATGATGGATTTAGTTTGATTTGTTTATTACAGAGCGACCCAGTAACCCTAGTTCTTTTGCTGTCTGTCGTTTTTTGGTACACATGATTGTTGATTGGACGCAGACAGGTTTAGTCAGATTGAGCTTGAACATAACATATATGTTTAGTATACAGCTGGTTGATCTAATTGTAGGAAACCAAACTTCACGCATTAATTCGCTAATCATGTGCACATATTGATGATGTGACTGATTTTTTATGGAGCTATGTTTCACTTCACCATGTTAGTATTGACTGCCAGATACCTAAATCCATTATTTTCTTCATTTTGCAGCGAACCGGCGCATTGCAAAACTTTCTTGGGCATTCCTCCCATGTAACATCGGTAGATTTTCACCCGAAATTGACAGAGATTCTATGCTCGTGTGACGACAATGGAGAGATCCGGTTCTGGACAGTTGGTCAAAATGCGGCTTCACGCGTGTCCAGGGTTTGTCTCTAGCGCATGACGTTTGTAGATGTTTTGCAGCCACATCATTTCAGTGACAATAATAATAATACTTGAATTGTACATGAATGGATACAGGTGAAACAGGGCGGTACTGGTAGGGTGAGGTTTCAGCCTCGGATCGGAAAGCTCCTTGCTGTGGCAGCAGGAAACACGGTGAACATGATTGATATCGACACGGACACGAGTTTACATTCGCAGGCAAAGGTAATCAAGAATTGCACGGTGGTCGTGATGTTTGTGCAACGTGAGGAGGTAGTTGTTCACCATTGAATTGTTTTTAAAATGATTTAGGTTCACACCAGCGAGGTAAACTGCATGTGCTGGGACGAAACGGGGGAGTATTTGGCGTCGGCGAGCCAGGAGAGCGTGAAGGTGTGGTCGGTGGCGTCAGGGCAGTGCATCCATGAGCTGCGGTCGCACGGGAACCAGTACCAGTCATGCATATTCCATCCGAGATACCCGAAAGTTTTGATCGTTGGTGGTTACCAGGTAAGCAAAGCATTGACATGGTTGCTGCAAATTCTGAATAATAATGTTCCCGTGCAACATAACAGAGACAAATTAAACCTGGACAGTTGGGTAACGTTTATTTATATATACATGTGGTGTGATGTGATGTGATGTGATGATGCAGACGGTGGAGCTGTGGAGCGTATCGGATAACCAGCGGAACGTGGTCGCGGCGCACGAGGGGCTGATCGCGGCGCTGGCGCACTCCCCGTTGACGGGGTCAATTGCGTCGGCGAGCCACGACAGATGGGTGAAGCTGTGGAAGTAGGGAGAGAGATTGGTTGTAAAGACGAAGCTTGTGGAGGGAGAGATTGGAAGTGAAGCACAAGGCAGCAAGCAAATACATGCATGCTAGTAACTACTAGTAGTAGCTTTTGACCTTTGTTTACCCTGTCTGCTGTGGAGGGATGTACCTACTCTACTTATGTTACCTCTTACCTGGATGGATGAATGAACCAAGCAAGTTTGCAGGTGAGTAAGAAAGGAGAGAGAGAAAGGGTGGGTTATTTTGTGTAATTAAACTGTGGCGCGTTGTCGATCAATATTAATTTTAGTGCAAGTAACTATGCTGTTCAATTAATTTTATTTGACTCATTGGAGGAGAGAATTGTTGAAAGAGAATGCATGCAGTATATATATATAAATAGAAGTAATGGCTGCAAATACTATTTTGAATTCATTCATCCACTCACCCATCCATGCATGCATGAGACATAGACAAGAGGCCTACATTCATCTCAGTCATATGCTTGTTGCAACCAATCTATGGATAGTGCTCAACTAGTTGCCTAGTAATTAATCATCATCCGATGTCGACGACGATGATGATGATTCCGATGAAGATGATGCTGCCGGTGACGGCGCGGGGCTGAAGGCGACGCCGCCGGCTCCTCGGAGGGGATGAAGAAGGTCCGGCAGCGGAGGCGGCTTGGGGAGGTCGTCGGGGTTGGGGTGGTCCGGCGGGATGCCGTTGTCGATGCTCATGATGCCGATGCCGCCGGCCCCCGCGCAGGCGCTGGCGCAGGAGACGTGGCACACCACCACCCACCCGGTGCACCCCTCCAGGCACGTGTCGCGGCATTTCTTGGCGTCCCCCAGCTGCGCCGCCGCCGGACACGGCCGCCCAAGCAGCGCCAGCAGCAACACCAGCATCACGCCCGTCATGCTCCTCCTGCTGCTCGCATTCGTCGTCGTTGGCATCTGGTTCGCGGCGGTGTTTGCCGGCGAGCTAGCTCCATCCGCCTGCTGCTTTATATATGCATGCGTTGCCTTGTCTTGTTTATTTGGGGACGGGTGATGGAGAGAATGAATTCATGACCACCGTAACGTCCGGGCGTTCACCAACTTAGCCACTATAAAATATTCCATCAATTGAATTAGCATGCGTTAGTTATGCGTTATGCTATTCCCTACCTACCTACTCCCTCCTTCCATCTATATAGGGCCTAATGCGTTTTTCGAGGCTAACTTTGACCAAATATTAGAGCAATAATATATAACATGCAACTTACACAAAGCACACCGTTAAATTCGTGTGTGAAAGAAGCTTTCAATGATATAATTTTCACATTGTGCATGTCATGTACTATTAATATTGTCAATAGTCAAAGACGGTCTTAAAAAACGTATTAGGCCCTATATAGATGGAAGGAGGGAGTACTCTAAATAGCCAGCCCTAGCTCACCTGCAAAATTCACTAGATTTTCTTCTTTCTACATCTGCAAAATTCAGTTAACACAGCAATAAGTTAGCTAGGAACTGATTTTCAACTGTTGCTTTCCTACGTGGGGCTGCATGCATGCTATCTATTGCTAGCTAATTCTATCATTTGTATGTGTACTTGCGAGCTACCACTGCAATTCTCGTGGGTCAGTTGGTACTGATGATGACATGTTAACATGCATGATGCTGCATATCTTGCAGTAGCTTAGAGTTCTCTACCTACACGACACAGGGGTCCAGCCCACTCCGCGAAACCTCAACATTTGAAATGGATACTTCAACCATACATCATGGCCAACCATGCCTTTTTTCCTTAATTACTCCCTCTAACCCCTTTGGAACAAAGGAAAATCGTAACAAACAATCGTATGATTAAATTCGCATGGAAGAAAAATCCTACGGTGCTGTTCGAAATAAATAAAGGAATGGCTCCTCAAGATCCCTATAAAACTAGGAATTTTGCATGAAACAAACATGAGGTAGGTCTTACCTCAATGCAGAGGTTTATGTGGGGAACCAAATAAAAAACTATTGATCCAGTTTATGTGGAAACCTCAAACCCGGATCGAAAACCATAACAATCCGAGGGGCAATACATCTTGTCGAGGCAAGAACACGGAACACACACACACGCACGCACGCAACACAACACATTCAAGGCATCACTAGCAGAGAGGAGGCTGTTGGGCAGCACATCATGCAGAGGCAGCAAATGAGGTAAGCTTCAAAGGACACCGGTGGGAGCTCCACAAGACAACACTGAAAACACTGGCAAGGGTAGATTGACGGTACCACAAACCGTCAGTAGCCTTGGCATGGTGGAGAACGCATCCGAAAGTACCAGAGGGGATCACAAACCGGGAGTTTACCAAGGTCGGGCTCTCATATGGTAAAGGTAATACCCTACTCTTGCTTTGATTTGATTGATGGTGGGAAACGCCTCGCGTGAGGAGGTCATAGGTATGAGGTGATTATAGCCACCGAGATGATGAAAATAATGCCGGCCTTGCCTTATAGAAGGGGAAGAAGCCCAGGGTTTACAAATCTCCTCACCAACCTTGAGTCCCCATAGGCAAAGCAGTTTTTGGCTTGCACGCCAAGATGATTATCCTTTCAAAAATCGGGCCTTCTTTCAGGCGAAGGGTCCTCACCATGATTTGCTCCCCTTGGCCTTGAGGTTGGCCCATTGACAGGCCTCCTGACTGATGGGTCACCCTGGTATAGTACACCGTCATAGACGATAGGTGGCCATAGCGAGGAGCTGCTCCTTTACCAACCCGTGCCATCCAACTCTCGCGGGAATGGTAGTCATTGCCCATAATGGAGTAAAATTGACAACTGAAAAAGGTCTGGCTTGACGGAGTAAATAGCATAAAACTACCACTTTTCGTGTTAGGGTTCCAAAAAAAACACCACTTATTTGTTTGTGACTGATACCTACCACTTTTCTCGTTGGTTGTCTCAAAAAACCCAAATGGCCAGTTGCTAGCGTTTTAATCCGTTTTTTGACGGTCCGGGCCCGCCTGTCAGGCCACGTCAGCGCCCCGCGTGACGGCGAGGCCGTTAATGGCCGTTACTCGGACCGACCGGTGCGGTCGGACCACACCCGCTCGCTCGGTCCCTTTCTCTCTCTGTCGGCAGCAACTCTGTCTCGCTCCTCCTTTCCCCCTTGCTGTCTGTCTCTCTCTCCTCTTCCGACGATGGCGGCGGCGAAGAAGAAGGACGACGGCGAGCCTTTGGGCCTTGGGGCGTTAGCCGGCGGCGAGGGCGGTGCTCACTCCGAGGTCAACAAGTGGCTAGGCAGCCCAAGTTTCCCGACCCAGCGCTCGCCTGGGGCACCGACGCAGTGTTGGAAATATGCCCTAGAGGCAATAATAAATTAGTTATTATTATTATATTTCCTTGTTCATGATAATCGTTTATTATCCATGCTATAATTGTATTGATAGGAAACTCAGATACATGTGTGGATACATAGACAACACCATGTCTCTAGTAAGCCTCTAGTTGACTAGCTCGTTGATCAATAGATGGTTACGGTTTCCTGACCATGGACATTGGATGTCGTTGATAACGGGATCACATCATTAGGAGAATGATGTGATGGACAAGACCCAATCCTAAGCCTAGCACAAAGATCATGTAGTTCGTATGCTAAAGCTTTTCTAATGTCAAGTATCATTTCCTTGGACCATGAGATTGTGCAACTCCCGGATACCGTAGGAATGCTTTGGGTGTACCAAACGTCACAACGTAACTGGGTGGCTATAAAGGTGCACTACGGGTATCTCCGAAAGTGTCTGTTGGGTTGGCACGAATCGAGACTGGGATTTGTCACTCCGTGTGACGGAGAGGTATCTCTGGGCCCACTCGGTAGGACATCATCATAATGTGCACAATGTGACCAAGGGGTTGATCACGGGATGATGTGTTACGGAACGAGTAAAGAGACTTGCCGGTAACGATATTGAACAAGGTATCGGGATACCGACGATCGAATCTCGGGCAAGTACAATACCGATAGACAAAGGGAATTGTATACGGGATTGACTGAATCCTTGACATATCCTTGACATCGTGGTTCATCCGATGAGATCATCGTGGAACATGTGGGAGCCAACATGGGTATCCAGATTCCGCTGTTGGTTATTGGCCGGAGAGTTGTCTCGGTCATGTCTGCATGATTCCCGAACCCGTAGGGTCTACACACTTAAGGTTCGATGACGCTAGGGTTATAGGGAATAGATATACGTGGTTACCGAATGTTGTTCGGAGTCCCGGATGAGATCCAGGATGTCACGAGGAGTTCTGGAATGGTCTGGAGGTGAAGATTTATATATTGGACGAAGGGTTTTGGAGTCCGGAAGTGTTCCGGAGGTACCGGGTGATGACCAGCATGACCGAAAGGTGTTTTGGGAGCCCCGGCAAGTGTTGGGGGGATTCATGGGCCAAGGGAAGGGGGCAAACCAGCCTACTAAGGGGCTGTGCGCCCCCCTCACCTAATCCCACATGACCAGGGGGTTTGGGGCGCCCCATCTAGGGTTCCCACCTCCTGGCTTGGGGGCCAAGTCACCCAAGGGGGAGATCCCATCTGCCCTGGCCGCCGCCCCCCCTAGGGGAAACCCTAGGGCGCCTCCCCTTCCCCTTGCCCCTATATATAGTGGGGTTTTTGGGGCTGCCCAACACACGAGTCTCTCTCTCCCAAGGCGCAGCCCTACCTCTCTCCCTCCTCGTCTCTTGCGGTGCTTGGCGAAGCCCTGCAGGATTGCCACGCTCCTCCACCACCACCACGCCGTCGTGCTGCTGCTGGACAGAGTCTTCCCCAACCTCTCCCTCTCTCCTTGCTGGATCAAGGCATGGGAGACGTCACCGGGCTGCATGTGTGTTGAACGCGGAGGTGCCGTCCGTTCGGCACTGGGATCATCGGTGATTTGAATCACGACGAGTACGACTCCATCAACCCCGTTCACTTGAACGCTTCCGCTTAGCGATCTACAAGGGTATGTAGATGCACTCTCCTTCCCTCGTTGCTAGATTACTCCATAGATTGATCTTGGTGATGCGTAGAAAATTTTGAATTTCTGCTACGTTCCCCAACAGTGGCAGAGCTAGGTCTATGCGTAGTTTCTATGCACGAGTAGAACACAAGTTGTTGTGGGCGTTGATTTTTGTTCAATATGCTTACCGTTACTAGTCCAATCTTGTTTCGACGGTATTGTGGGATGAAGCGGCCCGGACCGACCTTACACGTACACTTACGTGAGACAGGTTCCACCGACTGACATGCACTTGTTGCATAAGGTGGCTAGCGGGTGCCAGTCTCTCCCACTTTAGTCGGATCGGATTCGATGAAAAGGGTCCTTATGAAGGGTAAATAGCAATTGACATATCACGTTGTGGTTTTTGCGTAGGTAAGAAATGTTCTTGCTCGAAACCCATAGCAGCCACGTAAAACATGCAAACAACAATTAGAGGACGTCTAACTTGTTTTTGCAGGGTATGCTATGTGATGTGATATGGCCAAAAGAATGTGATGAATGATATGTGATGTATGAGATTGATCATGTTCTTGTAATAGGAATCACGACTTGCATGTCGGTGAGTATGACAACCGGCAGGAGCCATAGGAGTTGTCTTAATTTATTGTATGACCTGCGTGTCAATGAACAACGCCATGTAATTACTTTACTTTATTGCTAAACCGTTAGCCATAGTAGTAGAAGTAATAGTTGGCGAGACAACTTCATGGAGACACGATGATGGAGATCATGATGATGGAGATCATGGTGTCATGCCGGTGACGATGATGATCATGGAGCCCCGAAGATGGAGATCAAAAGGAGCAAAATGATATTGGCCATATCATGTCACTTTTTGATTGCATGTGATGTTTATCATGTTTATGCATCTTGTTTGCTTAGAACGACGCTAGTAAATAAGATGATCCCTCATTAAAATTTCAAAAAAAGTGTTCCCCCTAACTGTGCACCGTTGCGAAAGTTCGTTGTTTCGAAGCACCATGTGATGATCGGGTGTGATAAATTCTAACGTTCACATACAACGGGTGTAAGCCAGATTTACACACGCAAAACACTTAGGTTGACTTGATGAGCCTAGCATGTATAGACATGGCCTCGGAACACAAGAGACCGAAAGGTCGAGCATGAGTCGTATGGTAGATACGATCAACATGAAGATGTTCACCGATGATGACTAGTCCGTCTCACGTGATGATCGGACACGGCCTAGTTGACTCGGATCATGTAATCACTTAGATGACTAGAGGGATGTCTATCTGAGCGGGAGTTCATAAGATGAACTCAATTATCCTGAACATAGTCAAAAGGTTTTGCAAATTATGTCATAGCTCGCGCTTTAGTTCTACTGTTTAGATATGTTCCTAGAGAAAATTAGTTGAAAGTTTATAGTAACGATTATGCGGACTAGGTCCGTAAACTGAGGATTGTCCTCGTTGCTTCGAAGAAGGCTTATGTCCTTAATGCACCGCTTAGTGTGCTGAACCTCGAACGTCATCTGTGGATGTTGCGAACATCTGACACACACGTTTTTAATAACTACGTGATAGTTCAGTAATGTTAAACGGTTTAGAGTTGAGGCACCGAAGACGATTTCGAAACGTCGTGGAACATATGAGATGTTTCGAGGGCTGAAATTGGGATTTCAGGCTCGTGCCCACGTCAAGAGGTATAAGACCTCCGACGAGTTTCTTAGCCCGCAAACTAAGGGAGAAAAGCTCAATCGTTGAGCTTGTGCTCAGATTGTCTGAGTACAACAATCACTTGAATCGAGTGGGAGTTAATCTTCCAGATGAGATAGTGATGTTTCTCCAAAGTCATTGCCACCAAGCTGCTAGAGCTTCGTGATGAACTATAACATATCAGGGATAGATATGATGATCCTTGAAATATTCGCGATGTTTGACGCCGCGAAAGTAGAAATCAAGAAAAGCAATCAATTGTTGATGGTTAGTGAAACCACTAGTTTCAAGAAGGGCAAGGGCAAGAAGGGATACTTCATGAAACGGCAAATCAGCTGCTGCTCTAGTGAAGAAACCCTAGGTTGAACCCAAACCCGAGACTAAGTGCTTCCGTAATAAGGGGAACAGCCACTGGAGCAGAATTACCCTAGATACTTGGTAGATGAGAAGGCTGGCAAGGTCGATAGAAGTATATTGGATATACATTATGTTAATGTGTACTTTACTAGTACTCCTAGTAGCACCAGGGTATTAGATACCGGTTCGGTTGCTAAGTGTTAGTAACTCGAAATAAAAGGCTGCGGAGTAAACGGAGACTAGCTAAAGGTGAGCTGGTGATATGTGTTGGAAGTTTTTTCAAGCTTGATGTGATCAAGCATCGCACGATCCCTCTACCATCGAGATTGGTGTTAAACCTAAATAATTGTTATTTAGTGTTTGCATTGACATGATTGGATTATGTCTATCACAATACGGTTATTCATTTAAGGATAATAATGGTTACTCTGTTTATTTGAATAATACCTTCAATGGTCTTACACCCAAAATGAATGGTTTATTGAATCTCGATCGTAGTGATACACATGTTCATGCCAAAAGATATAAGATAGTAATGATAGTACCACCTACTTGTGGCACTGCCATGTAAGTCATATTGGTATAAAACGCATGAAGAAACTCCATGCAAATGGACCATTTGGACTCACTTGATTTTGAATCACTTGAGACATGCAAATCATACCACATGGGAAAGATGACTGAAAGCCTCGTTTTTCAGTAAAATGGAACAAGAAAGCAACTTGTTGGAAGTAATACACTTTGATGTGTGCAGTCCAATGAGTGCTGAGGCACGCAGTGGATATCGTTATGTTCTTACTTCACAGATGATTTGAGTAGATACTGAGTATATTTACTTGATGAAACACAAGTCTGAATTATTGAATGGTTTAAGTAATTTCAGAGTGAAGTTGAAGATCGCCGTGACAAAAGGATAAAATGTCTATGATATGATCATAGGGATGAATATCTGAGTTGCGAGTTTGGTACACAATTGAGACATTGTGGAAATTGTTTCACAACTAACACCGCCTGGAACACCATAGTGTGATGGTGTGTCCGAACATCATAGTTGCACCCTATTGGATATGGTGTGTACCATGATGTCTCTTATCGAATTACCACTATCTTTCATGGGTTAGGCATTGGAGACAACCACATTCACTTTAAATAGGGCACCACATAATTCCGTTGAGATGACACCGTATGAACTATGGTTTGGAGAAACCTGAGTTGTCGTTTCTTAAAAGTTTAGGGCTGCGGCGCTTATGTGAAAAGTTTCAGGTTTATAAGCTCGAAACCAAAGAGGATAAAATGCATCTTCATAGGACACCCAAAACAGTTGGGTATTCCTCCTAATTCAGATCCGAAAGCAATAGGGATTGTTTCTTGAATCGGGTCCTTTCCCGAGGAAAAGTTTGTATCGAAAACTGAGTGGGAGGATGGTGGAGACTTGATGAGGTTATTGAACCGTCACTTCAACTAGTTTGTAGCAGGGCACAGGAAGTTGTTCCTGTGGCACCTACACCAATTGAAGTTGAAGCTTATGATAGTGATCATGAAACTTCGGATCAAGTCACTACCAAACCTCGTAGGATGACAAGGACACGTACTGCTTCAGAGTTGTACGGTAATCCTGTCTTAAGGTCATGTTGCTAGACAACAATGAACCTACGAGCTATGGAGAAGCGATGGTGGGCCCAGATTCCGATGAATGGCTTGAAGCCATGAAATCCGAGATAGGATCCATGTATCAGAACAAAGCATGGACTTTGGTGGACTTGCCCGATGATCGGCAAGCCATTGAGATAAATGGATCTTTAAGAAGAAGACAGACGTGGACGGTAATGTCACCGTCTATGAAGCTCGACTTGTGGAAAAGAGTTTTTCACAAGTTCAAGGAGTTGAATACGATGAGATTTTCTCATCCGTAGCGATGCTTAAGTCCGTCGGAATCATGTTAGCATTAGCTGCATTTATGAAATCTGGTAGGATGTCAAAACGAGTTTCCTTACCAGTTTTCGTAAGGAAAGGTTGTATGTGATACAATCAGAAAGGTTTTGTCGATCCTAAGGATGCTAAAAGGTATGCTAGCTCTAGCGATCCTTCCATGGACTAGAGCAAGCATCTCGGAGTTAGAATATGCGCTTTGATGGACTGATCAAAGATTTTGCGTTTGTACGAAGTTTATGAGAAACTTGTATTTCCAAAGAAGTGAGTGGGAGCACTATAGAATTTCTGATGAGTACATGTTGCTAACATATTGTTGATCAGAAATGTTGTAGAGTTTCTGGAAAGCATATAGGGTTGTTTGAAAAGTGTTTTTCAATAGAAAACCTGGATTAAGCTGCTTGAACATTGAGCATCAAGATCTATAAGGATAGATCAAAACACTTAATGGTACTTTCAAATGAGCACATACCTTGACATGATCTTGAAGGTGTTCAAGATGGATCAGTCAAAGAAGGAGTTCTTGCCTGAGTTGTAAGGTAAGAAGTTAAGACTTAAAGCTCGACCACGGCAGAAGAGAGAGAAAGGACGAAGGTCGTCCCCTATGCTTTAGACGTAGGCTCTACAGTATGCTATGCTGAGTACTGCACCTGATGTGTGCCTTGCCACATGTCTGGCAAGAGGGTACAAAGGTGATCAAGGAGTGGATCACCAGATAGCGGTCAAAATTATCCTTAGAGGAATAAGGATATGTTTTTCGGTTATGGAGGTGATAAAGAGTTCGACGTAAAGAGTTGCGTCGATGCAAGCTTAACACCTATCCGGATAGCTCTAAGTAGAGAAACCGGATACGTATAGTGGAGCAACCATTTGGATTAGCTCCATGTGGAGCGTGGAAGCAACATTTACAATATGACCTAAAGATTTGCGAAGTACATACGGATCTGAATGTTGCAGACCCGTTGACTAAAACCTCTCTCACGAGCAAAACATGATCAAACCCCAGAACTCATTGAGTCTTAATCACATGATGATGTGAACTAGTTTATTGACACTAGTAAACTCTTTGGATGTTGGTCACATGGCGATGTGACCTGTGAGTGTTAATCACATGGCGATGTGAACTAGATTATTGACTCTAGTGCAAGTGGGAGACTGTTGGAAATATGTCCTAGAGGCAATAATAAATTAGTTATTATTATTATATTTCCTTGTTCATGATAATCGTTTATTATCCATGCTATAATTGTATTGATAGGAAACTCAGATACATGTGTGGATACATAGACAACACCATGTCCCTAGTAAGCCTCTAGTTGACTAGCTCATTGATCAATACATGGTTACGGTTTCCTGACCATGGACATTGGATGTCGTTGATAATGGGATCACATCATTAGGAGAATGATGTGATGGACAAGACCCAATCCTAAGCCTAGCACAAAGATCGTGTAGTTCGTATGCTAAAGCTTTTCTAATTTCAAGTATCATTTCCTTGGACCATGAGATTGTGCAACTCCCAGATACCGTAGGAATGCTTTGGGTGTACCAAACGTCACAACGTAACTGGGTGGCTATAAAGGTGCACTACGGGTGAGGGAGTCCTGGACTAGGGGGTGTCCGGATAGCCGAACTATCATCTTTGGCCGGACTCCTGGACTATGAAGATACAAGATTGAAGACTTCGTCCCGTGTCCGGATAAGATTTTCCTTGGCGTGGAAGGCAAGCTTGGCGATACGGATATGTAGATCTCCTACCATTGTAACCGACTCTGTGTAACCCTAACCCTAACCCTATTCGGTGTCTATATAAACCGAAGGGTTTTAGTTCGTAGGACGAACAACAATCATACCATAGGCTAGCTTCTAGGGTTTAGCCTCTCTGATCTCGTGGTAGATCTACTCTTGTACTACCCATATCATCAATATTAATCAAGCAGGAGTAGGGTTTTACCTCCATCGAGAGGGCCCGAACCTGGGTAAAAACATCGTGTCCCTTGTCTCCTGTTACCATCCGCCTAGACGCACAGTTCGGGACCCCCTACCCGAGATCCGCCGGTTTTGACACCGACATTGGTGCTTTCATTGAGAGTTCCTTTGTGTCGTCACCTATAGGCCCGATGGCTCCTTCAATCATCAACAACGACGCGGTCCAGGGTGAGACTTTTCTCCCCGGACAGATCTTCGTATTCGGTGGCTTTGCACTGCGGGCCAATTCTCTAGGCCATCTGGAGCAGATCGAAAGTTACGCCCCTGGCCATCAGGTCAGATTTGGAAGTTTGAACTACACGGCCGACATCCGCGGAGACTTGATCTTCGACGGATTCGAGCCGCAGCCGAGCGTGCCGCACTGTCTCGATGGGTATGATCTAGCTCTGTCACCGAATAGTGCCCTGGAGGCCGCACCAGTGTCCGCTCCAATCATTAGTTCGGAGCTGACTTTGCCGATCGAGGATGGGTGGTTGGACACCACCTCGGGGGCTGAGATCTCTACGGCGATCGAGCCGAACACCATCCCTGTCCTTTGCGAAGCCCGTGACTCCCAGGTGTCGGACTCCTCTCCGGACTCTGAACCTTCCGCGCCCCTGCCAGTCGAATCCGACAGGGCGCTGGTTATGGAGTTCACCACCGCGGACATCTTTCAGCACTCTCCCTTCGGCGATATCCTGAACTCACTAAAGTCTCTCACTTTATCAGGAGAGCCCTGGCCGAACTATGGTCAGGAAGGTTGGGATTCGGACGACGAAGAAATTCAACGCCCACCCACCATCCACTTTGTAGCCACTATCGATGACTTAACCGACATGCTTGACTTCGACTCCAAAGAAATCGACGGTATGGACGACGATGCCGGAGATAACCAAGATCTAGCGCCTACAGGGCACTGGAAAGCCACCTCATCATACGACATATACATGGTGGACATCCCAAAAAATGGGAATGGCGATGGAACAGCGGAGGATGACCCCTCCAAGAAACAGCCCAAGCACCGACGTCAGCGGCGCTGCTCTAAATCCCGCCACAGTAAAAACGGTGATTCCGGCACGAGAGATAATAACACCTAAGACAGTGCCGAAGACGACCCCCTCCAGCAGGACTCAGCACAGGAGGAGGGAGAAGCAAGCCCGCACGATAGTGTAGCAGAAAGAGAGGTAGAGGACGATAATTATGCGCCTCCCTCCGAAGACGAGGCAAGCCTCGACGACGACGAATTCGTCGTGCCGGAGGATCCCGTCGAACAAGAGCGTTTTAAACGCAGGCTTATGGCCACGGCAAGCAGCCTCAAGAAAAAGCAGCAACAGCTTAGAGCTGACCAAGACCTACTAGCCGACAGATGGACTAAAGTCCTTGTAGCCGAAGAGTACGAGCTCGAACGCCCCTCCAAAAGCTACCCCAAACGCAGGCCGCTGCCTCGATCAGAGGAGGAAGCACCCACATCACCAGCGCACGACATGGAAGACCGGACACCTCGTGGCTGCGACAGAGAGGCCTTTCAGCCCTCCACTCAAGCCACACCCCGACGCCGCTCAAAAAGTACCAAGGCACGGGAAACGCGCCGGACTTGCGAGATATATTGGAGGATAAGGCAAGGCAAACAAGATCGATCTACAGATCGCATGGGCGCCCCACAACTCGGGATGATTACCGTCATGCCGGATACAGCAACCCCGGCCGGGCCGAACACAATAGACAAAGCTCATATGAGCTACGTCGTGATATAGCCTAATACAGAGGCGCCGCACACCCACTATGCTTCACAGATGAAGTAATGGATCATCAAATCCCTGAGGGCTTCAAACCCGTAAACATCGAATCATACGATGGCACCACAGATCCTGTGGTTTGGATCGAGGACTATCTCCTTCATATCCACATGGCCCGCGGTGATGATCTACACGCCATCAAGTACCTCCCACTCAAGCTTAAAGGACCAGCTCGGCATTGGCTCAACAACTTGCCAGCAGAGTCAATCGGTTGTTGGGAGGACATGGAAGCCGCATTCCTCGATAACTTCCAGGGCACATATGTGCGACCATCAGGCGCCGACGAACTTAGCCATATAATTCAGCAGCCAGAAGAATCGGCCAGACAATTCTGGACACGGTTCCTAACAAAGAAAAATCAAATCGTCGACTGTCCGGATGCAGAGGCACTAGCAGCCTTCAAACACAACATCCGCGACGAGTGGCTAGCCCGGCACCTAGGATAGGAAAAGCCGAAATCCATGGCCGCCCTCACCACACTCATGACCCGCTTTTGCGCGGAGAGGACAGCTGGCTAGCTCGAAGCAACAACTTGGCCAAAAACCCTGGTAGTTCGGATACCAAGGACAGCAATGGCAGGTCGCGTCGCAACAAGCATAAACGCCGCATTAACGGTGAAAATGCTAAAGATACGGTAGTAAATGCCAGATTCAGGGGCTCTAAACCCGGTCAGCGGAAGAAACCATTCAAAAGAAATACCCAGGGCCCGTCCAACTTGGACCGAATACTCGATCGCTTGTGCCAGATACACGGCACCCCCGAAAAACCATCCAATGACACCAACAGGGATTGTTGGGTGTTCAAGCAGGCAGGCAAGTTAAACTCCAAAAACAACGACAAGGGGCTGCATAGCGATGACGAGGAAGAGCCCCGGCCGCCGAACAACAGAGGACAGAAGGGCTTCCCCCCACAAGTGCGGACGGTGAACATGATATACGCAACCCACATACCCAAAAGGGAGCGGAAGCGTGCACTAAGGGATGTATACGCGATGGAGCCAGTTGCCCCGAAGTTCAACCCGTGGTCTTCCTGCCCGATCACTTTCCATCGAAGGGACCACCCCACTAGCATCCGTCACGGCGGTTTCGCCGCATTGGTTCTCGACCCAATTATCAACGGATTTCACCTCACCAGAGTCCTGATGGACGGCGGCAGCAGCCTGAACCTGCTTTATCAGGATACAGTGCATAAAATGGGCATAGACCCGTCAAGGATCAACCCCACAAAGACGACCTTTAAAGGCGTCATTCCAGGTGTAGAGGCCAACTGTACAGGCTCAGTTACACTTGAAGTGGTCTTCGGATCCCCGGATAATTTCCGGAGCGAGGAGTTAATCTTCGACATAGTCCCGTTCCGCAGCGGCTATCACGCACTGCTCGCACAAACCGCATTCGCAAAATTCAATGCGGTGCCGCACTACGCGTACCTCAAGCTCAAGATGCCAGGCCCTCGAGGAGTAATTACGGTCAATGGAAACACCGAATGCTCTCTCCGAACGGAGGAGCATACGGCGGCCCTTGCGGCAGAAGCACAGAGCAGCCTCTCAAGGCAATTCCCCAGTCCGGCCAATAAACAACCGGACACAGTCAAGCGCGCCCGGGGTAACCTACAACAAGACCGCCTGGCATGTTCCGAACACGCATAGCAACGCGGCCCCAACCCCAGCCCCCGCGAACTCGCGAAGCCAGTACTACGCGTACATAACTACGCTCTGGAAATACCATGGGCATAGGGGAAGGGCCACGACCACAGCATGCCCAGTATGCGGCTTGACCGCACTAGGGGCTCCCGCTTGTGTCATTCCTTTTTCTTTTTCTTTTTACTTTCAGGACTCTGTTCTCCAGAAGCCCTGTCCGGCATCCGCGCCGAACACACGATGCAACAGCCAGGGAAGCAGAAAACTACGTCGAGTGTCCAGGTGGTCTCTATTATGAGCAGTATACCTGTTTTACATACCACACCGCAAACTTACCCCTGGAAGGGGGGCATGTCAAAAGTCCCATACCTTGCTTATCCCACTATTTGTATCGTTCTGCTTTCATTTGCAGTTTCTTTTGAATAAACAATATATAGCTCTTGCCTATTATTGCATTCTTTCCCATTATATATGTTCATTTATGACATTGTGCAAACGTACAATTTGGTACGGCCAATACACCAGGGGCTTATGTACCCCAAAAATATGGTGTGACAAGTCCGAACACTTTCACAAGAGTGGCACCCCGAACTTATAGCATTATATGCATCGGCTCCGAATCATGTCTTGGGTCAATAGTTGGGTTTGCCCGGCTCCCATGTTTTGGTACCTTACGTTCCGCTATATCGGCTAAGGTAGCGCTGGGAGAACCACTGCGATTGTGCCCCGGTTGAGCTGGGTTGAGCACCTCAGTGGAGAAAGCTAAAACTGACCGTCATGATAGGGCGAGAGCTGGTCGCTGTTCAAGAGGTTTTTCGAGTCCCTAAAGACTTATGCCGCTTAGAGCGAGGAGTCGGCATTGTCCGGCCTAGGCGTGGATAGCGCCCCGAACTCGGTCTTCCGAATACTAGGGGATTTGCCGAAATTTAAAATTATAGAATTCTATGGCTAAGTGAGAGTGTTCAAGCATTATAGTCCAGTTGCCTGGTTCGTTGCGTTGAGCGCCTCCCTCGAAGGACCCAAGAATGGGAACAAGAGCGCTCATATTTATCCCGAACACCCCAGCACTCGTGGCATGGGGGCTGAAGCCAACGACTTGCCATCTCTCAATTTTGATAAACGGCCGCACATAAGGTAATATTTTAAATTCAAAAGCGTTGCTTAGCGCATATGAACAAGTTTTCAGCGTACAGGATAACAAATGCGAGTCTACTCAAAAATTACATCTTTGGAGCATTCGCCCGCTATAAGGCGGGCACCCTTACGGATGCCCTCATAATACATTTTGGGCTTGCGGTAATCCTTGCCCGGCGGTGGTCCGTCCATCACAAGCTTCTCAGCGTCCAGCTTGCCCCAGTGCACCTTAGTGCGGGCAAGGGCCCTACGGGCACCTTCAATGCAGACGGAGCGCTTGATGACTTCGATCCATGGACAAGCGTCCACTAGCCGCCGCACTAGCCCGAAGTAGGTCCTAGGCATGGCGCCATCTAGCCACAGCCAAGCTATAAGGCCCTTCATGGCCTGTTCGGCAACCTTGTGCAGCTCGACCAGCTGCTTCAGCTGGTCGCTCAAGGGCACCGGGTGTCCGGCCTCAGCATACTGAGACCAGAACACCTTTTTCGTCGAGCTCCCTTCTTCGGCTCGGTAGAAAGCGGCGGCATCGGACACACTCCGAGGTAGATCTGCGAAGGCTCCTGGAGAGCTCCGGATTCGGGTAAGTAACAGATAATTGACTTTTACATTCTTGCTTTGCATAAAGAATGCCTTACCCGCCGCTATCTTATTCATCGCCTCAATCTCCTGGAGGGCTTTTTGGGCTTCGGCCTTAGCGGCTTTGGCACTCTCAAGAGCCGAGGCAAGCTCAGACTCTCGAGTCTTTGAGTCACGCTCCAAACTCTTGTGTTTTTACACGAGAGCCTGGAGCTCTTGCCGCACCTCCGCCAGCCGCCCTCCCCCTTCTCTCGCTCAGTGCGCTCCACGGCCGCTTTGTTTTCGGCCGCAGACACCGCTTCCTTCAGGGTCGCCACCTCGTTCGTGGCCCCTGCGATACCCACGTTATTCCTGTTATTTTTTGCAACCGCATTTCTTATATGCATAATCCAGTAAGGTATTGCTTACCTTCCTTGTCCTCGAGCTGCTTCTTGGCACGACTGAGCTCGTTCTCGGACCGCTCGAGGCTCTCCTTCAAAGTATTGACCTCCGCAGTCAGTGCGGCAGAGGTCAACAGCGCAGCCTGCATTCCCATATTGACATAATTATGTTAGACTCCTGCGTATATCTTTTTAGATCCTCAGTTCGGCTTTTCTTTCTGAACACCGAACTAATCATCAGGGGCTACTGTCTATGTGGTAATCTTCTTACATATATATTAAAAACTTACCTCAAAGCCTGTTAGAAGGCTATTGCAGGCTTCAGTCAGCCCGCTCTTGGCGGACTGAACTTTCTGGATCACCACACTCATAACAGTGCGGTGCTCCTCCTCGATGGAGGCGTGTTAAGCGCCTCCAGTAAGCTATCCGGTACCTTCGGTTGGACGGAGGTCACCGGCGTCTTACCCTTCTTATGAAGGGGCCGCTTGCCGGACTTCGGAACCGCTGAAGGTTTCGGTACGGAGTCCCGATCAGGGTCGGACTTAGAGCCCCTGGGGGTCTCGCCCCCCTCGCGCCTGGAGTCTGGGGGTTGCCTTGTGGCGCCTCCTGCGCCACCTCCTCCTGACCAGACCCCCCTTGGGGCCCCACCTCGGTGTCGTCGGCAGCGCGAGGAGAGGAGGCGGCTGGAAGTGAAGTACTCTCCACTTCCGACGAATTCAGGGACCCGCTCGACAAAGCGGCAAGCTCGTCCTTGGGCGGGCTGCATGATTGTTTGGCATTAGAAAACACTATGCGATGAATGAAAAAGCCATGGGCATCCGGACACTTACGATCTCGCCAGGGGCTTGGCCCTTGAGGGCCACTCCTCCTCGCCGTCGTTGGCATTGGTGGAGACATCCGGAGGAAGGGTTCTTCCCTTCTTGGACCCTCTGGCCTCCCCGGTTGGGGCGGCCTTCCTTTTCTTCTCTCCCCCCGCTGGGGGAGAAGCTTCTTCTTCCTCCACCTCATTTTCATGAGAGGATTCCGCCACAGAGTCGTCGGACAGCGATTCCGACGGCACCGGGCGCCGGGCACTCTTTTGAGTCCCCGTGGCCTTCTTCTTGGCCTTCTTCTCCGGCACCACGTACAGTGCCGGAACTAGCAGCCCCGCCAAGCGGGCGTCTACTGGGTCTTCTGGCAGTGGAGCCGGACAGTTAACCTGCCCGGACGTGTTTTGCCAGTCCTGTCAAAGGCAAGGGAGTTTAGATCCCGCATAGAGTCAAACTATGAAAAACAAGAGTCCCCTAAAGGGCAAAATAGCTTACCTCAAAAGCCTGACGCTTCGAGCGGAATCAGCGATCTTCTGTAGCGGATGAGGGAGCTTCGGCGCCCTTGAACAGCGCCTTCCAGGCGTCTTCGTACGTAGTGTCGAAGAGTCTTTTCAGAGTCCGATGCCGTTCCGGATCAAACTCCCACAATTTGAAGGCCCGTTGCTGGCATGGGAGGATCTGGCGGATGAGCATAACCTGGATCATGTTGACAAGCCTGAGATTATTGTTCACCAGGGTTTGCATACAGGTTTGGAGTCCGGTCAACTCCTCCGAATTACCCCACGCCAGGCCGGTCTCCTTCCAAAAGGTGAGCCGCATGGGAATGCCGGACCGAAATTCGGGGGCCGCCGCCCACTTAGGGTCGCGCGGCTCGGTGATGTAGAACCACCCCGACTGCCACCCCATCACGGTCTCCACAAAGGAGCCATCGAGCCATAAGACGTTGGCCATCTTGCCAACCATGGCGCCTCCGCACTCCTCTTGGCGGCCACCCACTACCTTCGGCTTGACATTGAAGGTCTTCAGCCATAAGCCGAAGTGGGGCTGGATGCAGAGGAAGGCCTCGCACACGACGATGAACGCCGAGATGTTGAGGATGAAATTTGGGGCCAGATTGTGGAAATCTAGGCCGTAGTAGAACATGAGCCCCCGGACGAATGGGTGAAGTGGAAAACCCAGTCCGCGGAGGAAGTGGGCGAGAAATACGACCCTCTCATGGGGCCTGGGGGTGGGGATGAGCCGCCCTTCGTCGGGCAGCCGATGTGCGATGTCGCCGGACAAGTATCCGGCCTTCCGCAGTCTTTTTACTTGGCCCTCCGTGACAGAGGAGACCATCCACCTGCCTCCCGCTCCGGACATGGCTGGAGAAGGTTGAGGAGGGATGTGCGGACTTGGGCGCTGGAGCTCAAAGTGCGCGGAAATGGATGAGCAAGGGAGGAAGAAGGCGTAGGTGAAAAAGGTGGATCCTTATCCCCTTATATGGACGGACGAAGCTATGCGTCCCCCACCAGCCTGGTAAAACTCGCTTATCTCCCAAGCACCGCAATCAATGACGCGGTTGGGTTACCCACGCCCGTATTGATGAGAATCCCGTCCGCTTTGATAAGACATGCCAAGGAAACTGCCTCGCTAAACGCGCTGAGGTGGGACAGTAAAAAACGATTCGAATAAAGGACTGGCCGTGGTGTGATGTCACGCCGCGGAATACGTCAGCAGATCTGTGCAAAAATTATTCTCTCTACGGTGGTATGTGGAACTTGTTTTACAGAGCCGGACACTATCCTTGTGTTCAAAACCTTCTATGAAGTATTCTAAGGAGGAACCCGCCTTGCAATGCCGAAGACAATATGCGCGCCGGACTCGTCGTCATTGAAGCCTGGTTCAGGGGCTACTGAGGGAGTCCTGGACTAGGGGGTGTCCGGATAGCCGAACTATCATCTTTGGCCAGACTCCTGGACTATGAAGATACAAGATTGAAGACTTCGTCCCGTGTCCGGATAGGACTTTCCTTGGCGTGGAAGGCAAGCTTGGCGATACGGATATGTAGATCTCCTACCATTGTAACCGACTCTGTGTAACCCTAACCCTATTCGGTGTCTATATAAACCGAAGGGTTTTAGTCCGTAGGACAACAACCATTACAACAATCATACCATAGGCTAGCTTCTAGGGTTTAGCCTCCTTGATCTCGGAGAGGCCTCTTTCTCCTCCTCCTCGGGTTCCCGTGGCCTTCTTCTTGGCCTTCTTCTCCGGCACCACATAAAGTGCCGGGACTAGCAGCCATCAAACGGGAGTCCGCTGGGTCTTCTGGAAGGGGAGCCGGACAGTTAACCTGTCCGGACGTCTTCTGCCAGTCCTGTTAAAGGCATTGGGAGTTTAGATCCCACATAGAGTCAACTATGAAAGAAATGAGTGTCCCATAAAGGATAACATAGCTTACCTCGCCGGCCGGGCGCTGCGTGCTGAATCCGCGATCTTCAGTTGCGGATGCGGGGGCTTCTCCGCCCTTGAACAGCAACCTCCAGGCAGCTTCGTACGTCGTGTCGAAGAGCCCTCTCAGGGTCCGGTGCTGTGCCGGATCAAACTCCCACAAATTAAAGGCCCGTTGCTGGCAGGGGAGAATCCGGCGGACGAGCATGACCTGGATCACGTTGACAAGCTTAAGCTTCTTGTTCACCAGGGTCTGGAGACAGGACTGGAGTTCGGTCAGCTCCTCCGAACTACCCCATGGCAAGCCCTTCTCTTTCCAGGAGGTGAGCTGCATGGGGATACCTGATCTGAACTCGGGGGCCGCTGCCCATTTAGGGTCACGTGGCTCGGTGATGTAGAACCACCCTGATTGCCACCCTTTGATGGATTCCACGAAGGCACCCTCAAGCCAAGTGACGTTGGGCATTTTGCCCACCATGGCGCCTCCGCACTCCGCTTGGACGCCCTTCACCACCTTCAGCTTGACATTGAAGGTCTTTAGCCACAAGCCAAAGTGGGGCTGGATGCAGAGGAAGGCCTCGCACACGACGATAAACGCCGAGATGTTGAGGATGAAGTTTGGTGCCAGATCGTGGAAGTCCAGGCCGTAGTAGTACATGAGCCCCCAGACGAAGGGGTGAAGTGGGAAGCCCAGTCCGCGGAGGAAGTAGGGAAGAAATACGACCCTCTCATGGGGCCTGGGGGTGGGGATGAGCTGCCCCTCGTCGGGCAGCCGGTGCGCGATGTTGCCGGATAGGTATCCGGCGCCGTGCAGCTTTTCGATGTGCCCCTCCGCAACGAAGGAGGCCATCCACTTTCCTCCCGCTCCGGACATGGCTGGAGAAGGTTGAGGCGAGATGTGCGGACTTGGGCGCTGGAGCTCGAGTGCGCGGAGATGGATAAGCAAAGGAGGAAGAAGGCGTAGGTAAAAAAGGTGGATCCTTATCCCCTTATATATGGGCGGACGAAGACTATGCGTCCCCACCTGCCTGGTAAAACTCGCTTATCTCCCAAGCGCCACAATCAATGGTGTGGTTGGGATACCCACGTCCGTATTGATGGGAATCCCGGAATAAGGGGAACACAATCTCTGCCTCGACAAGACGTGCCAAGGGAACCGCTTCACTAAACGCGCTGAGGTGGTATAATAAAAACGATTCAAGTAAAGGCTTGGTGTGGTGTGACGTCACGCCACAAAATACGTCAGCAGATTGAACTTGTGTACATATTATTCTCTCTATGGTGGTATGTGGAATTTATTTTGCAGAGCCGGACACTATCCTGGTGTTCGCAATCTTCTATGGATTATTCAGAAGAGGAACCCGCCCTGCAATGCCGAAGACAATATGCGCGCCGGACTCGTCGTCATTGAAGCCTGGTTCAGGGGCTACTGAGGGAGTCCTGGACTAGGGGGTGTCCGGATAGCCGAACTATCATCATCGGCCGGACTCCAAGACTATGAAGATACAAGATTGAAGACTTCGTCCCGTGTTCGGATGGGACTTTCCTTGGCGTGGAAGGCAAGCTTGGCAATACGGATATGTAGATCTCCTACCATTGTAACCGACTCTGTGTAACCCTAGCCCTCTCCGGTGTCTATATAAACCGGAGGGTTTTAGTCCGTAGGACGAACAACCATTACAACATTCATACCATAGGCTAGCTTCTAGGGTTTAGCCTCCTTGATCTCGTGGTAGATCCACTCTTGTACTACCCATATCATCAATATCAATCAAGAAGGAGTAGGGTTTTACCTCCATCGAGAGGGCCCGAACCTGGGTAAAAACATCGTGTCCCTTGTCTCCTGTTACCATCCGCCTAGATGCACAGTTCGGGACCCCCTACCCGAGATCCGCCGGTTTTGACACCGACACTACCCATGTCATCAATATTAATCAAGCAGGAGTAGCGTTTTACCTCCATCGAGAGGGCCCGAACCTGGGTAAAAACATCGTGTCCCTTGTCTCCTGTTAACATCCGCCTAGACGCACAGTTCGGGACCCCCTACCCGAGATTCGCCGGTTTTGACACCGACAACGGGTATCTCCGAAAGTGTCTGTTGGGTTGGCACGAATCGAGACTGGGATTTGTCACTCCGTGTGACGGAGAGGTATCTCTGGGCCCACTCGGTACGACATCATCATAATGTGCACAATGTGACCAAGGGGTTGATCACGGGATGATGTGTTACGGAATGATTAAAGAGACTTGCCGGTAACGAGATTGAACAAGGTATCGGGATACCGACGATTGGATCTCGGGCAAGTACAATACCGATAGACAAAGGGAATTGTATACGGGATTGACTGAATCCTTGACATCGTGGTTCATCTGATGAGATCATCGTGGAACATGTGGGAGCCAACATGGGTATCCAGATCCCACTGTTGGTTATTGGCCGGAGAGTTGTCTCGGTCATGTCTGCATGATTCCCGAACCCGTAGGGTCTACACACTTAAGGTTCGATGACGCTAGGGTTATAGGGAATAGATATACGTGGTTACCGAATGTTGTTTGGATTCCCGGATGAGATCCCGAACGTCACGTGGAGTTCCGGAATGGTCCGGAGGTGAAGATTGATATATTGGACGAAGGGTTTTGGAGTCCAGAAGTGTTTCGGAGGTACCGGGTGATGACCAGCATGACCGAAAGGTGTTTCGGGAGCCCTGGCAAGTGTTGGGGGGATTCATGGGCCAAGGGAAGGGGGCAAACCAGCCCACTAAGGGGCCGTGCGCCCCCCTCACCTAATCCCACGTGACCAGGGGGTTTGGGGCGTCCCATCTAGGGTTCCCACCTCCTGGCTTGGGGGCCAAGTCACCCAAGGGGGAGATCCCATCTGCCCTGGCCGCCGCCCCCCAGGGGAAACCCTAGGGCGCCTCCCCTTCCCCTTGCCCCTATATATAGTGGGGGTTTTGGGGCTGCCCAACACACGAGTCTCTCTCTCCAAAGGCGCAGCCCTACCTCTCTCCCTCCTCGTCTCTTGCGGTGCTTGGCGAAGCCCTGCAGGATTGCCATGCTCCTCCACCACCACCACGCCGTCGTGCTGCTGCTGGACGGAGTCTTCCCCAACCTCTCTGAGGGAGTCCTGGACTAGGGGGTGTTCGGATAGCCGAACTATCATCTTTGGCCGGACTCCTGGACTATGAAGATACAAGATTGAAGACTTCGTCCCGTGTCCGGATAGGACTTTCCTTGGCGTGGAAGGCAAGCTTGGCGATACGGATATGTAGATATCCTACCATTGTAACCGACTCTGTGTAACCCTAACCCTATTCGGTGTCTATATAAACTGAAGGGTTTTAGTCCGTAGGACGGACAACAATCATACCATAGGCTAGCTTCTAGGGTTTAGCCTCTCTGATCTCGTGGTAGATCTACTCTTGTACTACCCATATCATCAATATTAATCAAGCAGGAGTTGGGTTTTACCTCCATCGAGAGGGCCCGAACCTGGGTAAAAACATCGTGTCCCTTGTCTCCTGTTACCATCTGCCTAGACGCACAGTTAGGGACCCCCTACCTGAGATCCGCTGGTTTTGACACTGACACTCTCCCTCTCTCCTTGCTAGATCAAGGCATGGGAGACGTCACCGGGCTGCATGTGTGTTGAACACGGAGGTGCCGTTCGTTCGGCACTGGGATCATTGGTGATTTGAATCACAACGAGTACGACTCCATCAACCCCGTTCACTTGAACGCTTCCGCTTAGCGATCTACAAGGGTATGTAGATGCACTCTCCTTCCCTCGTTGCTAGATTACTCCATAGATTGATCTTGGTGATGCGTAGAAAATTTTGAATTTCTGCGACGTTCACCAACACGCAGGAGGTCAGATCTCGCCGGCGTTCCGCGTGGCCATGGCAGTGGCCAAATGCATCCACATGGATCCAGAAGGCGGGCACCAGTGGGCCTCCTCACTTGGTGGCGTGGAGTAAGTTATGATGTGTTTTAGTTATCTTTGTTAATATATTTTATGAACTAGGGTTAGGATTTGTTTCTTAGATTGTTAATGAATTAGTTTCTTTGGTATATTATTATGTATCAATTAGGGTTTAGGTTTGGATGATATGTTGTTCAATTGAAGCTGTTGCATACTTTTGAACTTCAAAGTCTGAAGAAATCTAAATCTGTTCTTTCTTTTTTTGCATAGTTTGGATGATGAAGTATGGGAATTGAGGCTGCATTTTTAGGGTAGAGAAAACATGGAAAGGAAGTTTTCCTTATCAGAAATGAATTACCTGTTATTGTTAGCACTGATTCAACTTGAGGGCTATGGGTTGGATGCCTATCTGTCATATGTTAAGGATGAGGGTAAGGGGCTAGAGGGGATTGAGGTTTTGGACAGTGATGAGAAGGTGGAGGAGATGCTAGATTTGTTTGTTGAGAAGAAGGTATTGAACATAACAGTGAGAGAGGCTAGTGACCCAAATCTAGCAGATGCAAACATGGACCACACCTTGCTTGAAGAGCAGATTCCAATTAGTCAAGTTGGTGATCCCATTGTTTATAGTGTTTCCCAAGAAGGTGTCCTTTTCCCTGTCTCAAATTATTCAGAGTCTCCAGTTGTGCCTGTTCAAGCATATCTTAACACACAATGGAGCTGTAATTTCAACAAGGGAAAAGAGGCAGTGGAAATTGAAAATATTGAAGAAGAAGATGAAGATGAAGATGAGTTGGACAAATCCTCATCAGATTTTGAGTTTTTCAGGGGTGATTACAGAGGGAAAAAATTTCATACAAGTCTTGGTCTAGGGGAGAAGATGAAGGTGGTGAAGGAACAAGTTAGCACTATAGGGATGAGGAAGAGATGGCTGAGCATTGTTTTGGGGCTGCTTCTGAACCCTCAAAGTTTTGGCAGGAGCAAAATGGTTCTAAAGAAGATGATGAAGAAGAAGCTACAGATCATGTGAAAAATGTGGCACGGAAATTGATACCTGTGAGGAAACAAGGCCCAACAAGCAGATCACACAGTGAGCCAGATCACATAAAGTTTGAAGATTTTGTGCCAGAAGCTGATGAGTACTGCTCTCCAGGTGATGAAGGCATTTCTGATGAAGAAGATCATGCACCTAGGTTGCCTTGTGGCAGGAAGAGAAAATTGAAGAAGAAGAAGAAGAAGAAGAAGAAGAAGGAGAGAGTATGGTATGATGCCTCTAGGCCTGATGCACATGAACAATTTAGGATTCATTTGTGCTTTATGAATGTGGTAGAGTTCAGAGAAGCATTGAGAAACTACCATGTTAGGACACTGAGGAACTTTGAGTACCATAGGAATGATCCAAGTAGGATCATAGCCTGGTGCTCAGATAGAAAGCATGGTTGCGACTTCTATATTACTGCTTCTAAGATTGCCCATGAGTCAACCTTTAGCATCAAGAAGATGAATCTTGACCACACCTGTGGAGCAAGTGGAGAGAACACAAAGGTTACCATGAAGTGGGTTGCAAAGGCTGTTGAGGATACTGTAAGATCCAATCCTGGTGCAGGTGTTGATACTATGCTAAGTTATACAAAAAAGAAATTTGGAGTACATGTTCCAAAAAGTTTGGCCTACAGGGCAAGGAGGCTTGCAGTTGATGTTGTGCAAGGGGATCACAAGACACAATACTACAGGTTGAGAGACTATCTACAGTGTGTTTTGGATACAAACCCTGGTAGTAGGTGTGTTGTGACAACAAAGGAATTTGAACTCAACCCAGCACCTACCCCAAGGTTTCATTACATGTTTTACTGTCTGTTTGCTTGTAAGGAGGGGTTCCTAAATGGTTACAGGCCTTTCATAGGTAAATATAGTTTCTATAGTGCTTAAATAGGGATTGCATAACAGTTGCTGCTTACTAATGGCTTAAAATGCAGGTCTTGATGGATGTTTCATCAAACTTAGCACTGGGCAGCAAATCCTGGCAGCAACAGGGAGGGATGGCAACAACAACATCTTCCTTATAGCATTTGGTGTTGTTGACAAGGAGGAGACACATAGTTGGACTTGGTTTCTTACACAGTTAAGGACACTAATTGGTAGTGGCAACAAGTTTGGGCCCTACACAATTATGTCAGACAGGCAAAAGGTACAACTACTCCTTGCACTATGTACTACTCCTTGCACTATGTAATGCTTTCTCTAATTACTTCACTAGTTATTAATACAAAATCAATGAACAGGGTCTGCTCAATGCAATAGAGGATGTATTTCCTGATTCCCCTCAAAGATTTTGTTTAAGACACATATACGCCAACTTCCAATCAGCTGGGTTTAGAGGCGATGATTTGAAAAAAGATCTAGATCAGGCTGCTTATTCTTTCACTAAGCATGGGCATGATCTGGGCATGGAAGCATGCTACGTCTTGAGCTTGCGTTGGTTTTCCTCAAAGAGGAGAGGGTGATGCAGCAAAGTGTAGCGTAAGTATTTGCCTCGGTTTTGAGAACCAAGGTATCAATCCAGTAGGAGGCTCCTCAAAAGTCCCACGCACCTACACAAACAAACTGAGAACTCGCAACCAACACAATAAAGGGGTTGTAAATCCCTTCACGGCCACTTGCGAAAGTGAGATCTAATAAAGATAGTATGATATGATAAATATATTTTTGGTATTTTATAATATAGATGCAAAAAGTAAAGATGCAAATAAAAGTAGATTGGAAACAAGTATGATAAGAGATAGACCCGGGGGCCATAGGTTTCACTAGTGGCTTCTCTCAAGATAGCATAAGTATTACGGTGGGTGAACAAATTACTGTCGAGCAATTGATAGAAAAGTGCATAGTTATGAGATTATCTAGGCATGATCATGTATATAGGCATCACGTCCATAACAAGTAGACCGATTCCTGCCTGCATCTACTACTATTATTCCACACATCGACCGCTATCCAGCATGCATCTAGTGTATTAAGTTCATAAGAACAGAGCAACGCATTAAGCAAGATGACATGATGTAGAGGGATAAAACTCATGCAATATGATATAAACCCCATCTTGTTATCCTCGATGGCAACAATACAATACGTGCCTTGCAACCCTTTCTGTCACTGGGTAAGGACACCGCAAGATTGAACCCAAAGCTAAGCACTTCTCCCATGGCAAGAAAGATCAATCTAGTAGGCCAAACCAAACTGATAATTCAAAGAGACTTGCAAAGATAACTTAATCATACATAAAAGAATTCAGAGAAGATTCAAATATTATTCATAGGTAAACTTGATCATAAACCCACAATTCATTGGATCTCGACAAACACACCGCAAAAAGAGATTACATCGAATAGATCTCCACAAGAGAGGGGGAGAACATTGTATTGAGATCCAAAAAGAGAGAAGAAGCCATCTAGCTAATAACTATGGACCCGTAGGTCTATGGTAAACTACTCACAACTCAGTGGAGGGGCAAGGATGTTGATGTAGAGGGCCTCCGTGCTTGATTCCCCTCCGGCAGAGTGCCGACGAAGGCTCCAAGATGGGATCTCGCGGATACAGAAGGTTATGGCGGTGGAAATTGTGTTTCGTGGTGCCCCTGGATGTTTTCGGGGTACGTAGGTATATATAGGAAGAAGAAGTACGTCGGTGGCTGAGGGAGTCCTGGACTAGGGGGTGTCCGGATAGCCGGACTATCATTGTCAGCTGGACTCCAAGACTATGAAGATACAAGATTGAAGACTTCGTCCCGTGTCCGGAGGGGACTTTCCTTGGCGTGGAAGGCAAGCTTGGCAATACAGATATGTAGATCTCCTACCATTGTAACCGACGCTGTGTAACCCTAGCCCTCCCCGATGTCTATATAAACCGGAGGGTTTTAGTCCGTAGGACAATAACCATTACAACAATCATACCATAGGCTAGCTTCTAGGGTTTAGCCTCCTTGATCTCGTGGTAGATCCACTCTTGTACTACACATATCATCAATATTAATCAAGCAGGAGTAGGGTTTTACCTCCATCGAGAGGGCCCGAACCTGGGTAAAAACATCGTGTCCCTTGTCTCCTGCTACCATCCGCCTAGACGCACTGTTTGGGACCCCCTACCCGAGATCCGCCGGTTTTGACACCGACATTGGTGCTTTCATTGAGAGTTCCTCTGTGTCATCACCGATAGGCTTGATGGCTTCTTCAATCAACAACAACACCGTCCAGGGTGAGACTTTTTCCCCCGGATAGATCTTCGTGTTCGGCGGCTTTGCACTGCGGGCCAATTCAGTTGGCCATCTGGAGCAGATCGAAAGCTATGCCCCTGGTCATCAGGTCAGGTTTGGAAGCCTAAACTCCACGACCGACATCTGTGGAGACTTGATCTTCGACGGATTCGAGCCACAGCCGAGCGTGCCGCGCTGTCACGATGGGCATGATTTAGCTCTACCGCCGGACAGTTCCCTAGAGGCCGCACACGAGTCCGCTCTAACCCATAGTTCGGAGCAGACCGCGCAGATCGAGGACAGGTGGCTGGACACCGCCTCGGGGGCTGCGACTTCAACGGCGATAGAGCCGAATACTGACCTTGTCCCTTATAAAGCTCATGACTCCGAGGCGCCGGACTCCTTGCCGGACTCCGAACCTCCTGCGCCCCTGCCAATCGAATCCGATTGGGCGCCGATCATGGAGTTCACCGCCGCGGACATCTTTCAGCACTCACCCTTTAGCGACATCCTAAATTCGCTAAAGCATCTCTCATTATCAGGAGAGCCCTGGCCGGACTGCAGTCAGGATGGTTGGGATGCGGACGACGAAGAGATTCAAAGCCCACCCACCACCCACTTTGTAGCCACTGTCGAGGATCTAACCGACATGCTAGACTACGACTCCGAAGACATCGACGGTATGGGCGACGATGCCGGTGACGATCAAGAACCAGTGCCTACAGGACACTGGAAGACCGCCTCGTCATACGACATATACATGGTGGACACCCCAAAGGATGGGGACGGCGAAGAAGCAGCGGAGGCAGATTCTTCTAAGAAGCAGCCCAAGCGTCAACGTCAGCGGCGCCGCTCGAAATCCCGCCATAGTAAGAATGGAGATTCCGGCACCGGAGATAATAACACCCCAGAGAGTGCCAAAGACAACCCCCTCCAGCAAGATTCAGCATAGGAGGACGGGGATGCCAGCCCTCGAGAGAGAGCGGCAGACGAGAAGGATGACAACTACATGCCTCCCTTCGGAGACGAGGCAAGCCTCAACGACGACGAATTTGTTGTGCCAGAGGATCCCGTCGAACAAGAGCGTTTTAAACGCAGGCTTATTGCCACGGCAAATAGCCTAAAGAAAAAGCAGCAACAGCTTCAAGCTGATCAAGACCTACTGGCCAACAGATGGACCGAGGTCCTCGCAGCCGAAGACTATGAACTCGAACGCCCCTCCAAGAGCTACCCAAAATGCAAGTTGCTCCCCCGACTAGAGGAGGAGGCATACATACCTTCATCACCAGCGCACAATACGGCAGACCGACCACCCCGTGGTCGCGACAGAGAGGCATCTAGGCCCTCCATCAAGACCGTACCCCGGCACCGCTCTAAAAGTACGAAGCCACGAGGGAATGCGCTGGACTTGCGGGATATATTGGAGGACAAGGCAAGAAAATCCAGATCTATCTACAGATCACGTGGGCGCCCCACGACCCACGACGACTACCGTCGCGTCGGATACAACAACTCCGGCCGGGCCGAACACAGCAGACAACGCTCTCTTGAGCTACGTCGTGATATTGCTCAATATAGAGGCGCCGCACACCCACTATGCTTCACTGACGAAGTAATGGATCATCAAATCCCTGAAGGGTTTAAACCCGTGAATACGATGGCACAACAGACCCCGCGGTTTGGGTCGAAGATTATCTCCTTCATATCCATATGGCCCGCGGCGACGATCTCCACGCCATCAAGTATCTCCCACTCAAGCTTAAAGGACCAGCTCGGCATTGGCTTAACAGCTTGCCTGCAGAGTCAATTGGGTGTTGGGAGGACCTGGAAGCCGCATTCCTCGACAACTTCCAGGGCACATATGTGCGACCACCAGACGCCGATGACCTAAGCCACATAATTCAGCAGCCAGACGAATCGGCCAGACAGTTCTGGACACGGTTCTTCACAAAGAAAAATCAAGTCGTCGACTGTCCGGATGCAGAGGCCCCCGCAGCCTTCAAACATAACATCCGCGACGAATGGCTGGCCCGGCACCTAGGATAGGAAAAGCCAAAATCCATGGCAGCCCTCACATCACTCATGACCCGCTTCTGTGCGGGAGAGGACAACTGGCTAGCTCGCAACAACAACCTCAGCAAAAATGCTGGCAGTCCGGATACTAAGGACCACAACGGCAGGTCGCGTCGAAACAAAAACAAACGCCGCGTTAACGGCGATACCAATGAGGATACGGCGGTCAACGCCGGATTTAGAGGCTCTAAACCCGGCCAGCGGAAGGAGCCATTCAAAAGAACTACTCCGGGTCCGTCCAATTTGGACCGAATACTCGACCGCTCGTGCCAGATACATGGCACCCCCGAAAAGCCGGGTAATCACACCAACAGAGATTGTTGGGTATTCAAGCAGGCAGGTAAGTTAATTGCCAAAAACAATGACAAGGGGCTGCACAACGACGACGAGGAGGAGACCCGGCCACCGAACAGTAGAGGACAGAAGGGTTTCCCCCCACAAGTGCGGATGGTAAACATGATATACGCAACCCACATACCCAAGAGGGAGCGGAAGCATGCACTTAGGGACGTATATGTTATGGAGCCAGTCACCCCAAAGTTCAATCCATGGTCCTCTTGCCCGATCACTTTCGATCGAAGGGACCACCCTACCAGTATCCGTCATGGTGGATTCGCCACATTGGTCTTAGACCCAATCGTCGATGGATTTCACCTCACCAGAGTCCTGATGGATGGCGGCAGCAGCCTAAACCTGCTTTATCAGGATACAATGCGCAAGATGGGCATAGACCCCTCAAGGATTAAACATACAAAGACGACCTTTAAAGGCGTCATACCAGGTGTTGAGGCCAATTGTACAAGCTCAGTCACACTGGAAGTGGTCTTCGGATCCCCGGATAATTTCCGAAGCGAGGAGTTAATCTTCGACATAGTCCCATTCCGCAGTGGCTATCACGCCCTGCTCGGACGAACCGCGTTTGCAAAGTTCAACGCGGTGCCGCATTATGCATACCTTAAGCGCAAGATGCCAGGCCCTCGTGGAGTAATCACGGTCAACGGAAATACTGAACGCTCCCTCCGAACGGAGGAACACACAGCGGCTCTCGCGGCAGAAGTACAAAGCAGCCTTTTAAGGTAATTTTCGAGTCCAGCCGTTAAACGACCGGACATAGCCAAACGCGCCCGGAGTAACATCAATCAAGACCACCTGGCACGTTCCGAGCACGCATAGCAATGCGGCCCCAACCCCAGCACTTGCATGATTGCAAGACCAGCTCTTCGCGTACATCATTACTCTCTGAAGATACCATGGGCATAGGGGGAGGGGCACGACCACGACAGGCCTAGAGTGCGGCTTAACCACACCAGGGGCTCCCAAGTGTGTCACTCTTTTTTCTTCCTTTTTTATTTTTTCACAGGACTCCGTTCACCAGAGGCCCTGTCCGGCAGTAGATCTGCTGAACAAACGATGCAACAGCCAGGGGGGACACGGGCTACGACGAACACTCAGGTGGTCTTCATTACGAGCATTAAAATTGTTAAATACACCATTCCGTAGCCTACCCCTGGAGGGAGACACTTCTAATAGTCCAGCCCTTGCTTACCGCACCATTTGTATCGTTCTGCACTCATGGCAGAATCTCTTGAATAAACAATGCATCACTTTTTGTTTATAATTGCATTACCTTTTTTGCATATATGCTTATTCTTGACATCTTGCACCCGTACAATTTTGGTACGGCCGAATACACCAGGAGCTTATGTTTCCCGCATTTTTGTGTGATAAGTCCGAACACTTTCACAAGTGCGGCACCCCGAACTTATAGCATTATATGCATCGGCTCCGAATCATGTCTTGGGTCAATAGTTGGGTTTGCCCGGCTCCCATGTTTTGGTACCTTACGTTCCGTTCTGTCGGCTAAGGTAGCACTGGGAGAACCACTGCGATTGCACCCTGGTTGAGCTGGGCGAGCGCCTCAGTGGAGAAAGCTAAAACTGACTGTCATGATAAGGCGAGAGACTGGTCGCTGTTCGAGAGGTCTTTTCGAGTCCCTAAAGACTTATGCCGCTTCGAGCGAGGAACCGGCTATGTCCGGCCCAGGCGTGGATAGCGCCCCGAACTCGGTCTTCCGAATACTAGGGGCTTCGCCGAAATTTAAAATTATAGAATTCTATGGCTAAGTGAGAGTGTTCAAGCATTATAAGTCCGGTTTCCTTGTTCGTTGTGTTGAGCGCCTCCCTAGATGGACCCAAAAATGGGAACAAGAGTGCTCAAGTTTATCCCAAACACCCCAGCACTCGTGGCATGGGGGCTGAAGCCGACGACTTGCCATCTCTCAGATTTTATAAACGGCCGCACAGAAGGTAATATTTTAAATCAATAAGCGTTGCTTAGTGCATATGAACAAAGTTTTCAGCGCACAGGATAACACATTGCGAGTTTACTCAATAATTACATCTCTGGGGCACTCATCCGCAATCTTGCAGGCACCCTTCAGGACAGTCTTATAGTACATCTCGGGCGTACGATACTCCTTGCCCGCTGGCGGCGCATCAGTGATAAGCCTCTCCGCATCCAGCCTGCCCCAGTGCACCTTTGCGCGGGCAAGGGCCCGACGAGCACCTTCAATGCAGGCGGAGCGCTTGATGACCTCCACCCAGGGGCACGCATCCACCAGCCGCCGCACGAGGCCGAAGTAGCTCCCAGGCATGGCCTCTCCAGGCCACAGCCGGACTATGAGGCCCTTCATGGCCTACTTGGCTACCTTGTGGAGCTCGACCAGCTGCTTCAGCTGGTTGCTAGGGGGCACCGGATGTCCGGCCTCAGCGTACTGAGACCAGAAGACCTTCTCCGTTGAGCTCCCCTCCTCGCCGTGGTAGAATGCGGCGGCATCAGACACGCTGTGAGGCAGATCTACAAACGCCCCTAGAGAGCTCCGAATTCGGGTAAGTAACAGGTAATTTACATTAACATGCTTGCTTTGCATGAAAAATGCCTTACCCGCCGCTATTTTCTTCACATCCTCAACCTCCTGGAGGGCCTTACGGGCCTCGGCCTTAGCGGCTTTGGCACTTTCAAGAGCCGAGGCAAGCTCGGACTCTCGAGTCTTCGAGTCGCCTCCAAACTCTCATGCTTTTCCATGAGAGCCTGGAGCTCTTGCCGCACCTCCGCCACCCGCGCCTCCTGCTTCTCTCGCTCCGCCCGTTCCGCGGCCGCATTGCGTTCGGCCGCGGACACGGCCTCCTTCAGGGTCGCCACCTCGTTCGTGGCCCCTACAGTACCCACGTTATCCTCGTTATTTCTATTGCAACCAAAATCCTTTTCTGTAAGGTACAAATTTTAAAGTGGTGTTACTCACCTTCTTTGTCCTCGAGCTGCTTCTTGGCAAGGCCGAGCTCTTGCTCGGACCGCTCGAGGTCCTACTTCAAAGCACCGACCTCCGCAGTCAGTGCGGCAGAGGTCAGCAGCGCAGCCTACAAACCCATATTGACATAATTTTTAGCACTCCTGCGTATATCTTTTTTAGATCCTCAATCCGGTTTTTCTTTCCAAACACCGAACCGAGCATCAGGGGCTACTGTCTATGCGGTATTACATTACATATTTTAAACTTCTTACCTCAAAGCCTATTAGAAGGCTACTGCAGGCTTCGGTCAGCCCGCTCTTGGTGAGCTGAACCTTCTGAATCACCGCACTCATAATAGTGCGGTGTTCTTCCTTGATGGAAGCACCGTTGAGCGCCTCCAACAAGTTGTCCGGCGCCTCCGGTTGGACAGAGGCTGCCGGTGTCACGGTCTTGCCCTTCTTGCGAAGGGGCCGCCTGCCGGACTGCCGAACCACTGCCGGTTCCGGCATAGAGTCCGGCGCAAAGTCCGGGAGGTTGCCTTGTGGCACCTCCGGAGCCTCCTCCTGATGGGTCCCCTCCGGGGATCCCACCTCGGTGTCGTTAGCACCGCGAGGGGTGGAGGCGGTCGGAATGGAATCCACGTCCGACGGAGCAAAGGACCCGCTCGATGAAGCGGGAAGATCATCATCGGCCGAACTACAGGCAGTATGCGGCATTAGAAGGACACTATGTGACACAAAAGATAAATTATGAATCATTCAGGAATCCGGATACTTACGATCTTGCTGGAGGCCTAGCCCTTGAGGGCCATTCTTCGTCGCCAACATTGGCGTTGGCGGAGCTGTCCGGGGGATGGGTCCTTCCCCTCTTGGACCCTTCGGCCTCCCCCGTTGGGGAAGCCTTCCTCTTCCTCTCTCCCTCCTCTGGGAGAGAGTCCTCTTTTTCCTCCTCGTCTTCGGGGGAGGAGTCCGCCTCGGAGCCATCGGACGATGAGTCCGATATCACCTGGCGCCGGGAACTTCTTCGAGTTCCCGTGGCCTTTTTCTTGGCCTTCTTCTCCGGCACCACATAAAGTGCCGGGACTAGCAGCCCCGTTAAACGAGCATCCGCTGGGTCTTCGGGAAGGGGAGCCGGACAGTCTACCTGTCCGGATGTCCTCTGCCAGTCCTATCAAAGGCATTGGGAGTTTTAGATCCCACATAGAATTAAACTATGAAAGAAAACAACTGTCCCATAGAGGATAACAAAGCTTACCTCGCCGGCCGGGCGCTTGGTTCTGAATCCGCGATCTTCATTCGCGGACGCGGGGGCTTCTCCGCCCTTGAACAGCACCCTCCAGGCGGCTTCGTACGTCGTGTCGAAGAGCCCGCTCAGGGTCCGGTGCTGTGCTGGATCGAACTCCCACAAATTGAAGGCCCGTTGTTGGCAAGGGAGAATCGGCGGACGAGCATGACCTGGATCACATTGACAAGCCTAAGCTTATTCACCAGGGTCTGGAGACAGGACTGGAGTCCTGTCAGCTCCTCCGAACTACCCCATAGCAAGCCCTTCTCTTTCTAGGAGGTGAGCTGCATAGGGATACCAGATCTGAACTCGGGGGCCGCTGCCCATTTAGGGTCGCGCGGCTCGGTGATGTAGAACCACCCCGATTGCCATCCCTTGATGGACTCCACGAAGGCCCCCTCGAGCCAGGTGACGTTGGGCATTTTGCCCACCATGGCGCCTCCGCACTCCACTTGAGCGCCCTTCACCACCTTCGGCTTGACATTGAAGGTCTTGGGCCACAAGCCGAAGTGAGGCCGGATGCAGAGGAAGGCCTCGCACACGATGATAAACGCCGAGATGTTGAGGATGAAGTTTGGCGCCAGATCGTGGAAGTCCAGGCCGTAGTAGTACATGAGCCCCCGGACAAAGGGATGAAGTGGGAAGCCCAGTCCGTGGAGGAAGTGGGGAAGAAATACAACCCTCTCATGGGGCCTTGGGGTGGGGATGAGCTGCCCCTCGTCGGGCAGCCGGTGCGCAATGTCGCCGGAAAGATATCCGGCGCTGGGCAGCTTTGCGATGTGCTCCTCTGTAACGGAGGAGGCCAACCATTTGCCTCCCGCTCCAGACATGGTCGGAGAAGGTCGAGACGAGATGCGCGGACTTGGGCGCTGGAGCTCGAGTGCGCGGAGATGGATAAGCAGAGGAGGAAGAAGGCGTAGGTAAAAAGGTGGATCCTTATCCCCTTATATATGGGCGGACGAAGACTACGCGTCCCCACCGGCCTGGTAAAACTCGCATATCTCCCAAGCGCCACCATCAATGGCGTGGTTGGGTTACCCAGTCCGTATTGATGAGAATCCCAGAATAAGGGGAACACGATCTCTGCTACGACAAGACGTGCCAAGGAAACCGCTTCGCTAAACGCGCTGAGGTGGTATAATAAAAAATGATTCAAGTAAAGGCTTGGTGGTGGTGTGACGTCATGCCACAAAATACGTCAGCGGATTGAACTTGTGTACATAATATTCTCTCTACGGTGGAATGTGGAAATTATTTTGCAGAGCTAGACACTATCTTGGTGTTCACAATCTTCTATGAATTATTCGGAGCAGGAACCCTCCTTGCAATGCCGAACAATATGCGCGCCGGACTCATCGTCATTGAAGCCTGGTTCAGGGGCTACTGAGGGAGTCCTGGACTAGGGGGTGTCCGGATAGCCGGACTATCATCGTCAGCCGGACTCCAAGACTATGAAGATACAAGATTGAAGACTTCGTCCCGTGTCCGGAGGGGACTTTCCTTGGCGTGGAAGGCAAGCTTGGCAATACGGATATGTAGATCTCCTACCATTGTAACCGACTCTGTGTAACCCTAGCCCTCCCCGGTGTCTATATAAACCAGAGGGTTTTAGTCCGTAGGACAACAACCATTACAACAATCATACCATAGGCTAGCTTCTAGGGTTTAGCCTCCTTGATCTCGTGGTAGATCCACTCTTGTACTACCCATATCATCAATATCAATCAAGAAGGAGTAGGGTTTTACCTCCATCGAGAGGGCCCGAACCTAGGTAAAAACATCATGTCCCTTGTCTCCTGTTACCATCCGCCTAGACGCACAATTCGGGACCCCCTACCCGAGATCCGCCGGTTTTGACACCGACAGTGGCCGCTCGAGGGGCCCACGAGACAGGGGGGCGCACCCTCCTATCTCGTGGAGGCTCCAGTTGCATCTTGACTTGCACTCCAAGTTCTCTGGATCGCGTTCGGCGAGAAAATCACGTTCCCGAAGGTTTCATTCCGTTTGGACTCCGTTTGATATTCCTTTTCTTCGAAATACTGAAATAGGCAAAAAAACAGCAATATGGGCTGGGCCTCCGGTTAATAGGTTAGCCCCAAAAATAATATAAAAGTGGAAAAATAAAGCCCAATAAAGCCTAAAACAGTAGATAAAGTAGCATGGAGCAATAAAAAATTATAGATACGTTGGAGACGTATCAGGCTTCCCCAAGCTTAATTCCTGCTCGTCCTCGAGTAGGTAAATGATAAAAAGAGAATTTTTGATGCGGACTGATACTTTGGCATAATTTCAATGTAAATCTTCTTAATTGTGGTATGAATATTCAGATCCAAAAGATTCAAGACAAAAGTTCATATTGACATAAAAACAATAATACTTCAAGTATACTAACTAAGCAATTATGTCTTCTCAAAATAACATGGCCAAAGAAAGTTATCCCTACAAAATCATATAGTCTGGCTATGCTCCATCTTCCCCACACAAAATATTTAAATCATGCACAACCCCGATGACAAGCCAAGCAATTGTTTCATACTTTAACATTTTCAAAACTTTTTCAATCTTCACGCAATACATGAGTGTGAGCCATGGATATAGCACTATATGTGGAATAGAATTGTGGTTGTGGAGAAGATAAAAAGGGAGAAGATAGTCTCACATCAACTAGGCGTATCAACGGGCTATGGAGATGCCCATCAATAGATATCAATGTGAGTGAGTAGGGATTGTCATGCAACGGATGCACTAGAGCTATAAGTATATGAAATCTCAACAAAAGAAACTAAGTGGGTGTGCATCCAACACGCTTGCTCACGAAGACCTAGGGCATTTGAGGAAGCCCATCATTGGAATATACAAGCCAAGTTCTATAATGAAAAATTCCCACTAGTATCTGAAAGTGACAAAATGAGAGACTCTCTATCATGAAGATCTTGGTGCTACTTCAAAGCACAAGTGTGGTAAAAGGATAGTAACATTGCCACTTCTCTCTTATTCTCTCATTTTTTCTTTTCTCTTTTTTTTGGGACTTTTCTCTTTTTTTTATGGCCTCTTTTTTTTTCATCCGGAGTCTCATCCCGACTTGTGGGGGAATCATAGTCTCCATCATCCTTTCCACACTGGGACAATGCTCTAATAATGATGATCATCACACTTTTATTTTGTTACAACTCAAGAATTACAACTCGATAATTAGAACAAAATATGACTCTATATGAATGCCTCCGGCGGTGTACCGGGATATGCAATAAATCAAGAGTGACATGTATGAAAGAATTATGAACGGTGGCCTTGCCACAAATACGATGTCAACTACATGATCATGCTAGCAATATGACAATGATGGAGCGTGTCATAATAAACGGAACGTTGGACAATTGCATGGCAATATATCTCAGAATGGCTATGGAAATGCCATGATAGGTAGGTATGGTGGCTGTTTTGAGGAAGATATATGGTGGGTGAATGATACCGGCGAAAAGTGTGCGGTGGGAGAGAGGCTAGCAATGGTGGAAGGATGGGAAAAAGTGCGTATAATCCATGGACTCAACATTTGTCATAAAGAACTCATATACTTGTTGCAAAAATCTAGAAGTTATCAAAGCAAAGTATTACGCGCATGCTCCTAGTGGGATAGATTGGTAGGAAAAGACCATCGCTCGTCCCCGACCGCCACTCATAAGGAAGACAATCAATAAATAAATCATGCTCCGAGTTCATCACATAACGGTTCACCATGCGTGCATTCTACGAGAATCACAAACTTCAACACAAGTATTCTTTAAATTCACAACTACTCAACTAGCATGACTCCAATATCACTATCTTCATATCTCAAAACAATTATCAAGCATCAAACTTTTCTTAGTATTCAACGCACTCAAAAGAAAGTTTCACATATCTTGAATACCAAGTATATTAATATTTAAGCAAATTACCATGCTATTAACGACTCTCAAAATAATCTAAGTGAAGCATGAGAGATCAATAGTTTCTTTAAAACAAATATACCACCGTGCTCTAAAAGATCTAAGTGAAGCACTAGAGCAAAAATTATCACGCTCAAAAGATATAAGTGAAGCACTATGAGCAAAACTAACAAGCTCAAAAGATATAAGTGAAGCACATAGGGTATTCTATCAAATTCCAATTTATGTATGGCTCTCTCAAAAGGTGCGTACAGCAAGGATGATTGTGGTACACTAAAAAGCAAAGACTAATATAATACACGATGCTCCAAGCAAAACACTTATGATGTGGTGAATAAAAATATAGCCCCAAGTAAAGTTACCAATGAACGAAGACGAAAGAGGGGATGCCTTCCCGGGGCATCCCCAAGCTTAGGCTTTTGGCTATTCTTGAATATATTAGGCTTGCGTTGGTTTTCCTCGAAGAGGAGAGGGTGATGCAGCAAAGTGTAGCGTAAGTATTTCCCTCGGTTTTGAGAACCAAGGTATCAATCCAGTAGGAGGCTCCTCAAAAGTTCCACGCACCTACACAAACAAACTGAGAACTCGCAACCAACGCAATAAAGGGGTTGTCAATCCCTTCACGGCCACTTGTGAAAGCGAGATCTAATAAAGATAGTATGATAAGATAAATATATTTTTGGTATTTTATAATATAGATGCAAAAAGTAAAGATGCAAATAAAAGTAAATTGGAAACAAGTATGATAATAGATAGACCCGGGGGCCATAGGTTTCACTAGTGGCTTCTCTCAAGATAGCATAAGTATTACGGTGGGTGAACAAATTACTGTCGAGCAATTGGTAGAAAAGCGCATAGTTATGAGATTATCTAGGCATGATCATGTATATAGGTATCACGTCCATAACAAGTAGACCGACTCCTGCCTGCATCTACTACTATTACTCCACACATCGACCGCTATCTAGCATGCATCTAGTGTATTAAGTTCATAAGAACAGAGCAATGCATTAAGCAAGATGACATGATGTAGAGGGATAAACTCATGCAATATGATATAAACCCCATCTTGTTATCCTCGATGGCATCAATACAATATGTGCCTTGCAACCCTTTCTGTCACTGGGTAAGGACACCGCAAGATTGAACCCAAAGCTAAGCACTTCTCCCATGGCAAGAAAGATCAATCTAGTAGGCCAGACCAAACTGATAATTCGAAGAGACTTGCAAAGATAACTTAATCATACATAAAAGAATTCAGAGAAGATTCAAATATTATTCATAGATAAACTTGATCATAAACCCACAATTCATCGGATCTCGACAAACACACCACAAAAGAGATTACATCGAATAGATCTCCACAAGAGAGGGGGAGAACATTGTATTGAGATCCAAAAAGAGAGAAGAAGCTATCTAGCTAATAACTATGGACCCGTAGGTCTGTGGTAAACTACTCACAACTCATCGGAGGGGCAATGATGTTGATGTAGAGGCCCTCCGTGCTTGATTCCCCCTTCGGTAGAGTGCCGGCGAAGGCTACAAGATGGTATCTCGCGGATACAGAAGGTTACGGCGGTGGAAATTGTGTTTCGTGGTGCCCCTGGATGTTTTCGGGGTACATAGGTATATATAGGAAGAAGAAGTACGTCGGTGGCCGCCCGAGGGGCCCACGAGACAGGGGGCACGCCCTATAGGGGGGGCGCGCCCTCCTATCTCGTGGAGGCTCCGGTTGCTTCTTGACTTGCACTCCAAGTTCTCTGGATCACGTTCGGCGAGAAAATCACGTTCCCAGAGGTTTCATTCCGTTTGGACTCCGTTTGATATTCCTTTTCTTCGAAATACTGAAATAGGCAAAAAAACAGCAATATGGGCTGGGCCTCCGGTTAATAGGTTAGCCCCAAAAATAATATAAAAGTGGAAAAATAAAGCCCAATAAAGCCTAAAACAGTAGATAAAGTAGCATGGAGCAATAAAAAATTATAGATACGTTGGAGACGTATCAGGCTTCCCCAAGCTTAATTCCTGCTCGTCCTCGAGTAGGTAAATGATAAAAAGAGAATTTTTGATGCGGACTGATACTTTGGCATAATTTCAATGTAAATCTTCTTAATTGTGGTATGAATATTCAGATCCAAAAGATTCAAGACAAAAGTTCATATTGACATAAAAACAATAATACTTCAAGTATACTAACTAAGCAATTATGTCTTCTCAAAATAACATGGCCAAAGAAAGTTATCCCTACAAAATCATATAGTCTGGCTATGCTCCATCTTCCCCACACAAAATATTTAAATCATGCACAACCCCGATGACAAGCCAAGCAATTGTTTCATACTTTAACATTTTCAAAACTTTTTCAATCTTCACGCAATACATGAGTGTGAGCCATGGATATAGCACTATATGTGGAATAGAATTGTGGTTGTGGAGAAGATAAAAAGGGAGAAGATAGTCTCACATCAACTAGGCGTATCAACGGGCTATGGAGATGCCCATCAATAGATATCAATGTGAGTGAGTAGGGATTGTCATGCAACGGATGCACTAGAGCTATAAGTATATGAAATCTCAACAAAAGAAACTAAGTGGGTGTGCATCCAACACGCTTGCTCACGAAGACCTAGGGCATTTGAGGAAGCCCATCATTGGAATATACAAGCCAAGTTCTATAATGAAAAATTCCCACTAGTATATGAAGGTGACAAAATGAGAGACTCTCTATCATGAAGATCTTGGTGCTACTTTGAAGCACAAGTGTGGTAAAAGGATAGTAACATTGCCCCTTCTCTCTTATTCTCTCATTTTTTTTCTTTTCTCTTTTTTTTGGCCTTTTCTCTTTTTTTATGGCCTCTTTTTTTCGTCCGGAGTCTCATCCCGACTTGTGGGGGAATCATAGTCTCCAATATCCTTTCCACACTGGGACAATGCTCTAATAATGATGATCATCACACTTTTATTTTCTTACAACTCAAGAATTACAACTCGATACTTAGAACAAAATATGACTCTATATGAATGCCTCCAGCAGTGTACCGGGATATGCAATGAATCAAGAGTGACATGTATGAAAGAATTATGAACGGTGTCTTTGCCACAAATACGATGTCAACTACATGATCATGCTAGCAATATGACAATGATGGAGCGTGTCATAATAAACGGAACGGTGGACAATTGCATGGCAATATATATCTCGGAATGGCTATGGAAATTCCATGATAGGTAGGTATGGTGGCTGTTTTGAGGAAGATATATGGTGGGTGAATGATACCGGCGAAAACTGTGCGGTATTACAGAGGCTAGCAATGGTGGAAGGATGGGAAAAAGTGCGTATAATCCATGGACTCAACATTAGTCATAAAGAACTGTAAGTGCATCTAGTGCCACCCCTTGTTGGTTTTGGAGTATTGACGACAAAGTTGGTTGAGGGACTAATGCGTTTGTGAGAATTGCAGGATAACGCAGGTAGTGTCCCTCATTGATTCGTTTTACCTACCGGAGATGACCCCTAAAAATGTGTGAAGACATTCAAGACAATGGTGGTATGAGAAGATACTCATATTGAAGACTATGACATAAGAAGACATTGCGTGAAGACTTTGGAGCGCGAAGACTGTGTGTTTTCGTTGTTTCGTTTCTTCTTTGTTGAGTCATAGGAACCACCGTACTGTTAAGTGGGGTCCAAGTGAACTAAGTCAGAGTGACTGAAGTGATGCTCAACCCAAATCCTATGTCTTCGAGCAAAGACAATGAGAGCGAATCTTATCCAGAGCTGGATGAGTCAGCTTTGCTTGTAGCCCAAGTAAAGTTGCCGCGTGTGTTTGAAATCTGACTGTTGGAACACGTGTCAGTTCCTTAGTGACCCAGGGTCATTTTGGACAAATCAGGTCGGGTTGCCTAGTGGCTATAAATAGCCCACCCCCTACACCATAAATTGGTGGCTGCTTAGAGTTTGTGCATGGCTTTTGTCGTTTGAGAGCAACTCACCTCGAAGCATTTGAGAGAGAGAAATCCTTGCGAGGACAAAGCCCAAACACCCAGAGCCAAAGAGTGTTAGGCATCACTGAAGTCTTTCTGTCTGTGTGACCTGAAGACTTATTACACTTGAGGACTATGAATCCTCCAGCCGGTTAGGCGTCGCGTTCTGAGCATCCAAGAGTCATTGTGGATTGCCGGTGAACGAAGTCTGTGAAGGTTTGGAAGTCTCCCTTGAAGACTTACCAGAGTGATTGGGCGAGGACTGGGTGTCCTTAGCTCAAGGGGAATAAGGTGAAGACACAGTCTTCCGAGTTAAATCTCAGCCTCCCTAACCAGACGTACAGTTGTCACAGCAACTGGAACCGGTCCAACAAATCCTGTGTCTTCAACAAGCAACTGGTTCTATCCCTTCCAACCTTACTTAAGTTTGTCTTCATGAAGTCATTACTTATTTGTTCATCTGTTTGACTTCATTACTTGACTACTATTGTTGATTGGCTTCATACTATCTTCCAACTTGATCCTTACTACCTGACTGCTATTAGTCCCGTACTTTCACATCATGACATGCTTGACTATGGCTTGTTCAGGGTAGTTTATCTTCCGCTGCATATCAATTAGGTTGTTTCTGTTGTTTGTCTTTGAAACTTCAAAGTTTTGAAGACTTCCATAAAAATCGCCTATTCACTCCCCCTCTATTCGATACTAGCACTTTCAATTGGTATCAGAGCAAGGTACTCCCTTGTTCTATGTGATTCGGTTTAACCACCTGGAGTTTCAGCTATGTCGACTGCAGGATTGAGGAACATATCTTGTCCCACCTTTGACGGTCATGAGTATCCCCGACGGAAGGCCATGATGAAGAAGCTACTCATGTCCAAGGATAGCGAACTGTGGACCGTCACTGAGATTGGACTCATTGATCTATGCAAGATGGCAGAGGCTGATGACATTCGCAAGTATACGCTACTAAACCTCACAGCGAAGGATGTCATCTGCTGTCATTTGTCCAGAAATCAGTTCAGGAATGTTATGCACCTCAATCACGCGAAGCTAATCTGGGACCGGCTATCTGATGTATACGAAGGTCATCGCACTCGTCATGATCAGCCGTTTGAAGACTATAAGGAATCTCTCAAGTAAATGACCTTTACACCTGAACCATCATCATCCTCATCATGCCACATGGCAAGGGGTGATAAGGTAACTGAATGCTATCTCTCTGAATCTAGTGATGATGAATTTGGGCCCAGTTATGATAAGCTTGCTTCCCTTGCCACTAAACAACAAAGAATTTTAGAAAAGGTTCAAGACATGCTTAGTAAGAGCGATGATATGTTGGGTGCTGAAATGGATCAGTCAAAAGCTTTGGCTGATAGTCTTCAGAGACTCCATGCTAAGTTTGACGCCCTTCAAGATCAACATAATGCTCTCTTATCTGATCATGAGAAGCTTTCTTCTGAATGTCTTCAAAGTAAGCTAGACCTTGAAAAGATAAGAGTGGATTATGAAGATCTTCAGAAGGAGCGAGATTCACTTCGCGCTCAACAGATCAGTTCCGCTCAGGAAGGATTTGAACCACCATGTCTAAAATGCATTGAGTGTGATAACGCTACATCTATTGCTGAATGTTCCACTGCTGCTACTGTTTCATTGTCTTCACCTACTGATGTGGTCACTAACCCCTCTGCGGAGGATACCACTGTTGTTGCTGATGAAAATGCTATGTTGAAGACATTGCTTGAAACAGGGATGTACAAAAGTTTGAAGGGACATCAGACTCTCTGTGATGTCCTCAAAAAGCAGATTCTGAACCGAAACCCTAGGAAAGAGGGTGTTGGGTTCGAGAGGAAAATGAACGTTGATGTCTCATACTGGAAGCCTGAGCAGTACCCCAAAACCACATGGGTTGCTGCAAAGGGACCTTCAGTAGATCCATCTACCTTATCTGGCTTTACCTGTGCTAATCCTATTATCATTGATGAATCCTTTGATGCAAACTATAAGCTATTCAAAAATCAGAATGGTGAAGTGTTTGCTAGGTACATTGGTACTAACTGCAGGAATGGACCACCTATGAAGAAGATCTGGGTACCTAAGCGGTACATTGAGAATCTTCCTGTGAATATCGTCATGACACCACCTAGGAAGAAGACAAACCCCAGACCTATAGCTTCATATGGCCCAAAGGCTTCATACAGATCCAGGACTCACATGAGTCACTCTAACCAATGTTTTGCAGGGAAATCATGCTCAGACTTATGAATATGAGCGTGTATCTTCGAACCACTATGTTCATAGGACTAAGAACTTTTCTGCTTATTCATATGAGTATCATTCATCTCCTGCAAGGCTATTTGCTAGGGCTTCAAAGCCAAAATTCTCAGATGCTGCACTTAGACTCATTGCTTCTAAGCCCCCACTAAAAATGTGGGTGGCAAAGAAGAACTAACTCTCTTTTGCAGAAAATGGTCTCCAGCCAGCAATCAATGGCGTCCGATACTATTGCTGGGGACCTAAAACTCACTGAGGGCGCACGTTGAAATACCATTCTATATGCTTCACATATGAATTTCTCATTAGTCAATGTCCTAACTTTGATATAAGCTGTGACTGTCCCTATATGTATCAAATGCATATGCTTCACAACACTTGTGTGAAGCCTATCCTCCTAACTGCACTGTAGGGTACCTCACCAAAAGCTTCAGAATGGATTATGGACAGTGGATGCACAAATCATATGACTGGTGATCAAAGTCTTCTCATGGACTCAACCTTACGTCCATCTGACAAGAGTCACATCACATTTGCTGACACTGGTAAAAGCAAAGTATTGGGTCTAGGTAGAGTTGCAATCTCAAAGGATCAACACATGGATAAAGTGATGCTTGTTGAATCCCTTGGTTTCAACTTAATGTCTGTCTCAATGCTTTGTGACTTTAACATGATTGTGATATTTGGCAAATATCGTTGCCTTGTACTAATGGAATCTGACAAATCTCTAGTCTTTGAAGGATATCGAAAAGATGATCTGTACATGGTAGATTTCTCAGCAGGTCCACAGCTTGTCGTTTGTCTTCTCACAAAAGCTTCAGAATGCTGGCTCTGGCATCGAAGGCTGGGACATGCTGGCATGAGGAACTTACACTCACTCGTCAAGAAGAAGCATGTCATAGGCATCGAAGATGTCAAGTTCAAGAAGGATCATCTGTGTGGTGATTGTGAAGCTGGAAAGATGACAAGGGCAAAGCACCCATCGAAGACAATCATGACAACATCTCAACCCTTCGAGCTGTTACACATGGACTTATTTGGACCTACTCACTACTCCACCCTCACAACAACTGCCTGTCTCTATGGCTTCGTCATTGTTGATGACTACTCTAGATACACATGGGTTCATATAATTCTTTACAAGACCGAAGTACAAGATGTCTTTAGGCGCTTCGCAACTCGAGCAATGAACAACTATGGTGTGAAGATCAAGCACATCAAAAGTGAAAATGGCACTGAATTCAAGAACACCGGACTTGATCTGTATCTGGATACAATGGGAATCACTCATGAGTTCTCTGCTCCATACACACCTCAGCAAAATGGCATCGTTGAGCGCAAGAACAGAACCCTCATTGAAATGGCTCGAACAATGCTAGATGAGTACAAGACACCAAGAAAGTTCTGGCCCGAAGCTATTGATACAGCATGTCGCATCATCAACCGTGTGTACGTTCATAAGCTTCTGAACAAAACATCATATGAGCTACTAACTGGCAAGAAGCCAAATGTCAGTTACTTCAGAGTATTTGGAGCAAGATGCTGGATCAAGGATCCCCATCACAAGTCAAAATTTGCACCTAAGGCTCACGAAGGCTTCATGCTTGGCTATGGAAAGGATTCACACTCCTACAGAGTCTTCAACCTTTATCTCTACAAAATCGTTGAAACTATGGATGTGAAATTTGATGAAACCAATGGTTCACAGAGAGAGATACTGCCAAGCACACTGGATGAAGCTCCTTCAAACGAGGCCATCAAGTTGATGGGAACTGGTGAAATCATGCCCTCTAAAGCACAACCTGAAGAGGAACTCATCATCTCTGCACCAAATCAACCTGAAGACAATGCTCAGTCCGAAGACAATCCTCCCAATGATGACAATGAACAGCTAGAGCAAAATCTTCGTCCTGTTCACCCTCATGTTGCAAATGAAGTTCAAATATAGAAGATAATTGACAGCATCAATGCACCTGGTCCGCTCACTCGATCAAGAGCAACAGAGCTAGCAAACTTCTGTGGGCACTTTTCATTTGTGTCAATATCAGAACCCAAGAAAGTTGCTGAAGCTTTTATGGAACCAGAATGGATTCAAGCCATGCAAGAAGAACTTCAACAGTTCAAACTGAATAATGTCTGGGAACTTGTCAAGCGACCTGATCCTCGCAAGCATAACATTATTGGAACAAAATGGATATATCAAAACAAGCAAGATGAGCATGGTCAAGTCGTCAGAAACAAATCACGTCTTGTGGCTCAAGGATACACTCAATTGAAGGAATTGACTTCGATGAAACATTTGCTCCTGTTGCTAGGCTTGAAGCTATTCGCATACTGCTAGCCTACGCAAATCATCACAATATCTTGCTATATCAAATGGACGTGAAGAGTGCATTTCTCAATGGCAAGATTGAAGAAGAAGTATATGTCGCACAACCACCTGGGTTTGAAGATCCAAAACATCCTGATATGGTGTACAAGCTAAACAAGGCTCTGTATGGCCTCAAACAAGCCCCTCGCGCCTGGTATGATACAATCAAAGACTTCCTGAAAAGCAAAGGCTTCAAACCTGGATCCCTCGATCCCACTCTCTTCACGAAGACATATGATGGTGAACTGTTTGTGTGCCAAATATATGTGGATGACATAATCTTCGGATGCACCAACCAGAAGTACAGTGATGAGTTTGGGTACATGATGCAAGAGCAATATCAAATGTCCATGATGGGTGAGCTGAAGTTCTTCCTTGGTCTTCAAATTCGTCAGCAGAGGAATGGCATCTTCATATCTCAAGAGAAATACCTCAAAGACTGTCTGAAGAAGTTTGGAATGGAAGACTGCAAAGGCTACACGACGCCAATGCCAGCCAAGCACCATCTTGGTCCCGACGACAATGGTAAAGAGTTCGATCAAAAGGTATACCGCTCCATGATTGGTTCTTTGCTTTATTTATGTGCATCTAGGCCAGATATTATGCTTAGTGTTTGCATGTGTGCTCGGTACCAAGCAACACCAAAGGAATCGCATCACTTAGCTGTGAAGCGAATTCTTAGATATTTGGCTTACACCCCAACACTCGGATTATGGTATCCCAAGGGCTCAAAATTCGATTTGGTTGGATTCTCAGATGCTGATTATGCTGGTGACAAGGTGGGTCGCAAGTCTACTTCTGGCACATGCCATTTTCTTGGTCGATCACTTGTCTGTTGGTCTTCGAAGAAGCAGAACTATGTATCACTCTCAACTGCTGAATCTGAATACATTGCTGCTGGATCCTGTTGTGCTCAGCTTCTATGGATGAATCAAACTCTCAAGGACTATGGCATCAACCTGCAACAAGTACCTCTCTTTTGCGACAACGAGAGTGCCATCAAGATAGCCAACAATCCAGTCCAACACTCGAAGACAAAGCACATTGAAATTCGTCATCACTTTCTCAGAGACCATGTTATGAAGAAAGATATCGATATCATTCACGTCAACACTAATGAGCAACTGGCAGATATCTTCACAAAGCCCTTGGATGAGAAAAGTTTTTGCAAGTTACGGTGTGAGCTAAATATCTTAGAATCCTCTAATGTCCTGTGATCAGGCACACATCCTAACACTTATGCATGTTGATGACTTAGATGTGCAACACACAAAGTAAGGTGTATCTTCAATCAATGAAGATTTACACTCTGAGTGTGAATACATTAACATGGAATTTGACTTCGGAGCGCCACGATAATTGTGCGTAGTGTCTGGGTCTAATACTTCCTATACGGTGGGTAACGCCACCACAAACTTTTCTAGCTTGAAGTGTTTCACTCAAGGCGTTATATTGCAATGGCTTCGCATTTGGTTTGTGTTCAGTTTCAATTTGTCTTCGTGACTTTTTGCACTATGATGATTTGATTGCTTTTGATATATATATATATATATATGTACTAGTGTTCTGTCCTCTACAGCATTCACTTATAGCTATGTCTTCAAGATTGGATCTTTTGAACTAAGTGAATGTGATCGGACCCTAACCTCTCTATGCTTCCTATCTCAAAATCTATCTATCCAAATCATATGCATTCTGTTGAAACTGTTGAATGTCTTCTCTGCGTCCTAGTCAGCAGAAGGCAAAGAGACAAACATTAAATCTGTTCTTAATGGATTATCTTTACCGTTGAAATCCGGAGAAGCCGGAACAACTCTCCGACATGCCTGGCGGGCGTGGGAACGTGGGACAACCCTGAGGGTGTTGCATGCTTGCCACGTGCCCCTCAGATGTGAACCGCCAGGGGCATTAGCATAATTGCGCTGTGTCTCTCACCTACTTATAAATACCTGTCCCCCTGCGGTAAAGAAATACTTCTTCCACCTCTCCACAAAACCCTAGCGCCATCGCTAGTTCGAGACGACGCCGGCGACGAAGCGCTTAGCTGCCGTGACTTCTCCGACGCCGTCCTCACACCGGCCGCGGACATCGTCCTCTCCGCCGTCGCTGTAGGTGTCCTCCGTCGCCAAGTTAGGGCACGGTGGTCTGAACTGCTCGGTCTCCTATTCTTCTCCATCTAGCAGTTCTTCGTGCGGTAATTATAACCCTATTTTTACCACCTTTTTGATCTTCAAGATTCATCCTGTTTACTGAAAGTTGTTTCTATCTATTCAAAGCTAGATCTATTCCGTCTGCATCTCATACTGCTTAGTCGATTCACTTAGATTTCTTCTAGTTTGATTCCTCACTTGTACTTATTCACGGATTGGTACAAATCTGGAACCAACTCACCTATATAAGTGAATGTCTTCGCAACATGAGGTCAATGTTTTCAAACTGATTTATCTTCAAAATCTTCTAAGAATGCATATGACCTCTTCCCCTTCCCTTGCATCTCTAATGCTGTCACAGGTACATGTCCGTGGGAGAATCCCTTGGTTCTCATAATCTGCATTCGTTTGCAGAATACTTACAGCATCAGTTGAATTCTCCTGAAGCCAGTTCCTGCTTGACCAGCAAGCGCAAATCTCTGAAGCCTTTGAACGTATTGAAGCCTTTCAGTTTAAAGTTCATGGCAACAGAGAAATCAGCAAGGAAGGGTGGCAGACAGCACAGAGGAGGCACATCTAAAGATCTACCTGATGACTTAGCAGAACTGTACAAGACAGATCCTGAAGAAAATTATCATCAGAGGAAGACGCGAATCCAATGGATTCGACGCTATTGGGCTGAGGAATGGTTCAAGTACAGATTTGTGACAAAGGAATATGCAGAGAAGAATGCCATCAAGAAACCATGGGGTGATATCCTCTATCGAGGGCTTCAACCCAAGAGCCGAGCTGAAGCCATTGAACAAGGCTTCTATCCATGCATGGTCCGTGGGCCACAGCCAGCGAACGCAGATCCCACTTCACTACTATGGTGTCGTGATGATTCGCTCTTCAAGCGCAACTATGAGTTTCCTGTGGCTTCGGCCAAAGAGAACAAGAAGACCTTGGGTTTGGACTTCAATCCAGGTCCCTCTGCTCCCCGTGCTGATGGCTCCCGTGAAGCTAATCCCAATGTCATTGGCCCCTATGCCAACCTTGACGGCCTCATCACTTACATCATGGTCCAAGGCGCCAGAGTAGATCATTCTAACGATGGTGCTGACTCCGATGAAGCCCCTGCTCCTCCTCCGCCAAAGCCGCAGAAGCAAAAGAAGTCTAAGGCTTCAACCTCAGCTGCAAAGCCACCTCCGAAGACTTTGCATGCAAAGCCACTGGCCACTGCACCTCCTGAAGCCAGTGTGCAATCTGAAGATCTGTCCCGTGTCTCCAGGAGAACGGACAAGAAAAAGCAGCTTGTTAGAACATCTGATCAGCGAGCTTTGACTCCGGCTGCCATTCTGTGTGAAGAACCCATTGATCTATCAAGTGATGAAGATCTTGCGGATGATGCCCTTGAGCAGCTGATCAAGAGCAAAGAAGAAGCAGAAATCTTCAGCAACCTGCCTCTCTTTGATGTGGCCATCATTCACAATTTCATTGATGAGTGGTTCGACACCCCCAATGTCAGCTTTGAAGATTTACAGCTCCCAGTTGGCCTCAGTGTCGCCTTCAATGGCGCCATTGCTTCTAAGCTAGCTCTTGCTCAGCGCATCGTTGAGCTCAAAAACAAGATTGATTTTGAGAAGGCTCAATTCAAGAAGCATGTGGCCAATCTGAGTGTTCAAGACGTCCGCAACTTCAAGGTCATGCTCCATGAGCTCAAGGAAGCTTTTCTGCAGAAACGCCAAGAAGCTCAGGGCTCTCGAGAACGCATGAAGCTTTTGGCTGATAAGTGTGTGCTTGCCTACAATGAGGCTGAGAAGCGCAAGTCCCTTGGCCGTCCAGGCATTGACCCCAGGATGGCTGCAAAGAGGAAGAAGAAGCACCCTGCTGAACAGCCTGCGACTTCAAGCCAAGAATCCCCTCGCATTATCTTCCCGAGCAGCATGACTGGCTCGAAGCCAAAGGTCACCACAACCGCTTCAGAACAAAAGAAGATAAAGGTTGCCGAGGCTGACGCCAGAAAGAGAAAGCATGCTGAAGCCTCTGATGCCGCTCCCTCCAAGAAGAAGCGCAAGACCAAGAAGACTAGGGCTGCTTCCACAGAGCCCTTAGTCGTTGAACCCATCTCCGTTGTTTGCCCTGTGTCTGTTCATCAAGAAAGAAGGATGATTGTTCATGAGCCTGCTACCACAGAGGCTCATGAGACTGAAGATATTCCAGCAGCTGAACCCAACGCTGCTGAAGACATTGGTCAAGATGACAATGTAAATGATGATGAAGTTCTTCCACAGATCGAATATCAAGTGGTATCATCGCCTGTTCGTACGAACAGCGAAATCATCAGCATTGGTCGTCCATTGACGCCAATTGCTCAGGATGCTTCGTGGGCTGATCACCCACAACAACAACAAGACTCTCCCAGTACTCCCCAACAACAACAACAAGCTACACCCCCAGTGCAAGAAGAGGATGAAGACTTTCAGGCTCAACCAAGTCCATCTCCTAACTTGAAGCCAACGCTTCGCAGGCTTCGAAGAGGACAAAGGCCTGAAGTCCCTCTGTCGAGCGTTCCTGAAGGAGATGTGCAACGTTCACCTGTTGCACGGCAAGTATTCTCTGAACCAGCTCCAACAGTGAACATCTCCATGTCTGAAGCTCATGCGGCTGAAGACATTCTGGTTGCATCATCCGAAGAAAAAGAAGAAGAAGTACGTGTACCAACTCCCCCTGCTATTGAAGAAGAAGTTTGTGTACCAACACCCCCAGCAATTGAAGAAGAGGCAGTTCATGATTTGAACGTGCCTGTGCCCGACCCTCCTGCTCGTCAAGAGGAGGTTGAAAATGTTGAGGCTGCCACCACCAATGCCAATGAAACCAATGACGTGGTCATGGCTGATGCCAATGTGGAGCCTGCAACCAGTGTGCCTGAAACCAATGAGGCCACTGTGCCGGAAGCTAATCTGGCCACTGCATCTGAAACCATTGACAATGTTGCACCTGAAGCTCATGAGACTGCTGCACCTGACGCCAATGAGGAGGCTGCACCTGAAGCAAATATGACAACTGCTCCTGAAGCACCTGTTGTGCAGCCTGAACCCTCTGACGTTGCCCCTGCTCCTATTCCGCCTCCAAGGCCTCACACTATTGAGCAAGCATACGATCATGGTCAGCTTGTCACTGTCCGATGGCCTGTTCTGGTGCCTCCACCTGTTGCCTCCGGCCCCCAATTTGACTATCATGTCGAGCATCGGCCTCAGGTCCAGAAGCCAAAGCTGAGATTGCCAAGGTTTCCAGGTACTGCCAACTCCCCCGGGTCCTTCAATGCTAATGGCTTCAAGAGCCACAATACCTTCTTTGACAGCGCCAAGAACCCCTACTCCAAGCCAAGGATTTCATCGGATCGGTTCTGGAGCTATCAGCAGAGAAGCTATTACTCATGCATACTATATGATCAAGGGCGCAATTTCCCTCATATGCGTCTTGACACTGAAGCTATTGCTGGACTGTCGTGCTTGGAAGAAGCACTTGACTGCTTTCGCGATGCTGGTCTGCTTCATTTTGTGACAGATAAGGAACACTGGAATGAAGAGATATTGCTTCAATTCTATGCCACTCTGCACATTCGCGGCTACTACAGAGACATCAAGACATGGGTCCTTGAGTGGATGACTGGCAATGTTCATCATGAAGCCAAAGCTATGGACATCATCGAGCTTACTGGACTAGCCACTCCTGGAGAACTGTATGAGCCTAACTGTCAGCTACACCACAATGCTGTGGAGAGCATCTTTCATAAACCAGAACCCAATATGAGCCAGATGCTGAGTATGATGAAGCCTTTGCCATCTGACGCTGAGTATCCCACACATTTCTTTGTTGAAGACCTTGAGTATCTGCCTCGCACCATATATCATATCATCAGGCGAACTCTATGGCCAGTCAAGGGACACTCATCATCAGCCAAGCTTGAAGGAGCCATGAAGACATTGGTCTTCTATATTCTCAATGGCATCAGCTTCAACACTCAGGAATTCTTCATCAGGCAACTTGCTGCTTCCGGATCTGACCTATTTGGTCTGAAGTTTTATGCTCCATGGGTCATGCGCCTCATCAAGCGACACTCATCTATCAATTATCAGCCCTCTCCTTGCAATCACATCATATTTCTGCTAGAGGTTGATATGTCAGTTGATGTTGTATACTCTGACCCTGCCAAGACGCCACTCTGTCTTCAGAACATTGAGTACCAGCGCTTCACTCAGCCTATTGAAGGTGTTCAAGCAGCAACAAGAGTCTACCCACTAGCTAGTAACACCCGTCTGCCTCACAGAGCGCCCACTGAAGCCACTGAAAGCACCATTGCGCAAAGGCCTCGGAAGCATTCTCGTGTTCTTAATGACCGAGAGCTTCTTGTGGCTCTTCATCAGAAGCAGGATAAGCATCATTTCTAGCTCAAGCGCCAAATGCAAAGCCTCTTGGTGGATGTCAATCGCATTCGCAACCTTGCCACCAAGAATGCCTTTGTTACTCATGAAACTTGCTGAAGATCCTAGAAGAGTTTGACCCTGCTCAGTGCTGAAGCTGATCTTCAAGATGATGGCTTCAATGAAAGATTCCAGTTTGACTCCACTCCTCCAAGCACTGCTACCCTGCGTCGAACTCCATCTCTTGAAGACTCTGAATATTCCTCTTCCGCGGCAACAATTAATGCCAGAGTGATCGATGATGAAGATGACGCTACTTCACCACCTCCAACTACTACTGTGCGCATCGACACTGCACCAAGCTCGTCTGCACCGCCAACCAACGATGACAACCCTGCTGCTTCACCTACTCATGATGACGAGTAGATGCTCTATGTCTTCAAACCTTTTTGGTCATTACTGACAAAAGGGGGAGAAGCGTATGAGTTGATAGTCTTCAAGCGGGTTCATATGGGCGGTTGCATTATATTTGGTTGTTTGAGTTGTAACACCTAAACTTGATGGTCGTCTGCTACTTCTGCTACTTATTTGCTTTGCGATGATAAATTCCGCATGTGCGATGATAACTTCCGCACCTAGATCATTCTGCAGACGTCCATTTTTCATTATGCATTTCATTCTTATTGCTATATCATTTCATGCATGATGAATTATCTTCATATGTTGAAGTGGATCTCCACAAGTACAACCTGCCATGTGCATTTGCATTCCAAAAGCAAATTACTTATATGCACATCTTCAGGGGGAGCCCTTGCAACCTATGAAGACAAATTCCTATCCTTACAATTTCACATACTTTATCCCCATTGAAAACTTCAACCAGTTTGTCATCAATCACCAAAAAGGGGGAGATTGTAAGTGCATCTAGTGCCACCCCTTGTTGGTTTTGGAGTATTGACGACAAAGTTGGTTGAGGGACTAATGCGTTTGTGAGAATTGTAGGATAACGCAGGTAGTGTCCCTCATTGATTCGGTTTACCTACCGGAGATGACCCCTAAAAATGTGTGAAGACATTGTAGACAATAGTGGTATGAGAAGATACTCATATTGAAGACTATGACATAAGAAGACATTGCGTGAAGACTTTGGAGCGCGAAGACTGTGTGTTTTCGTTGTTTCGTTTCTTCTTTGTTGAGTCATAGGAACCACCGTACTGTTAAGTGGGGTCCAAGTGAACTAAGTCAGAGTGACTGAAGTGATGCTCAACCCAAATCCTATGTCTTCGAGCGAAGACAATGAGAGCGAATCTTATCCAGAGATGGATGAGTCAGCTTTGCTTGTAGCCCAAGTAAAGTTGCCGCGTGTGTTTGAAATCTGAATGTTGGAACATGTGTCAGTTCCTTAGTGACCCAGGGTCATTTTGGACAAATCAGTGAAAGAAATATTCTCTAGAGGCAATAATAAAGTTATTATTTATTTCCTCACATCATGATAAATTTTATTATTCATGCTAGAATTGTATTAACCGGAAACATGATACATGTGTGAATACATAGACAAACATATAGTCACTAGTATGCCTCTACTTGACTAGCTCATTAATCAAAGATGGTTATGTTTCCTAACCATAGACATGTGTTGTCATTTGATTAATGGGATCACATCATTAGGAGAATGATGTGATTGACATGACCCATTCCGTTAGCATAGCACTTGATCATTTAGTATACTGCTATTGCTTTCTTCATGACTTATACAAAGTTCCTGCAACTATGAGATTATGCAACTCCCGTTTACCGGAGGAACACTTTGTGTGCTACCAAACGTCACAACATAACTGGGTGATTATAAAGGTGCTCTACAGGTGTCTCCGAAGGTACATGTTGGGTTGGCATAATTCGAGATTAGGTTTTGTCACTCCGATTGTCGGAGAGGTATCTCTGGGCCCTCTCGGTAATACTCATCACCTAAGCCTTGCAAGCATTGTAACTAATGAGTTAGTTATGAGATGATGTATTACGGAATGAGTAAAGAGACTTGCCGGTAACAAGATTGAACTAGGTATTGGATACCGACGATCAAATCTCGGGCAAGTAACATACCGATGACAAAGGGAACAACGTATGTTGTTATGCGGTTTGACCGATAAAGATCTTCGTAGAATATGTAGGAACCAATATGGGCATCGAGGTCCCGCTATTGGTTATTGACCGAGAATGGTTCTAGGTCATGTCTACATAGTTCTCGAACCAATAGGGTCCGCACGCTTAACGTTACGATGACAGTTTTATTATGAGTTTACAAGTTTTGATGTACCGAAGTTTGTTTGGAGTCCCGGATGTGATCACGGACATGACGAGGAGTCTCTAAATGGTCGAGACATAAAGATCGATATATTGGAAGCCTATATTTGGACATCGGAATCGTTCCGGGTGAAATCGGCATTTTACCGGAGTACCAGGAGGTTACCGGAACCCCCCTGGGGGTTATTGGGCCTACATGGGCCACGAGGGAGAAGAGGGAAGGAGCCAGGAGGGGGCCGCGCGCCCCTCCCCCTCCTAGTCCGAATAGGACAAGGGAAGGGGGGCGGCTCCCCCCCTTTCCTTCCCCTCTTCCTCCTCTTTCCCCCCTTCTCCTACTCCTACTTGGAAAGAAGGGAGTCCTACTCCCGGTGGGAGTAGGACTCCCCCTTGGCGCGCCCTCCTTGGCCGTCCGCCTCCTCCCCCCTGGCTCCTTTATATACGGGGGCAGGGGGGGCACCCCATAGACACACAAGTTGATCTATGGATCATTCCTTAGCCGTGTGCGGTGCCCCCCTCCACCATATTCCACCTCGGTCATATCGTCGTGGAGTTTAGGCGAAGCCCGGCGCCAGTAGAACATCATCATCGTCACCACGCCGTCGTGCTGACAGAACTCATCTCCGGAGCTTTGCTGGATCGGAGCCCGGGGTGTGTCATCGAGCTGTACGTGTGTCAAGAACTCGGAGGTGCCGGAGTAACGGTGCTTGGATCGGTTGGACCGGGAAGACGTACGACTACTTCCTCTACGTTGCATCAACGCTTCCGCTTCGGTCAACGAGGGTACGTAGACAACACTCTCCCCTCTCGTTGCTATGCATCACCATGATCTTGCGTGTGCGTAGGAAATTTTTTGAAATTACTACGTTCCCTAACAGTGGCATCCGAGCCTAGGTTTTATGCGTTGATGTTATATGCACGAGTAGAACACAAGTGAGTTGTGGGCGATACAAGTCATACTGCTTACCAGCATGTCATACTTTGGTTCGGCGGTATTATTGGATGAAGCGGCCCGGACCGACATTACGCGTACGCTTACGCGAGACTGGTTCTACCGACGTGCTTTGCACACAGGTGGCTGGCGGGTGTCAGTTTCTCCAACTTTAGTTGAACCGAGTGTGGCTACGCCCGGTCCTTGCGAAGGTTAAAACAGCACTAACTTGATGAACTATCATTGTGGTTTTGATGCGTAGGTAAGAACGGTTCTTGCTAAGCCCGTAGCAGCCACGTAAAACTTGCAACAACAAAGTAGAGGACGTCTAACTTGTTTTTGCAGGGCATGTTTTGATGTGATATGGCCAAGACGTGATGCTATATTTTATTGTATGAGATGATCATGTTTTGTAACCGAAGTTATCGGCAACTGGCAGGAGCCATATGGTTGTCGCTTTATTGTATGAAATGCAAACGCCCTGTAATTGCTTTACTTTATCACTAAGCGGTAGTGATAGTCGTAGAAGCAATAGATGGCGTAACGACAACGATGCTATGATGGAGATCAAGGTGTCGCGCCGGTGACGATGGTGATCACGACGGTGCTTCGGAGATGGAGATCACAAGCACAAGATGATGATGGCCATATCATATCACTTATAATGATTGCATGTGATGTTTATCCTTTATGCATCTTATCTTGCTTTGATTGATGGTAGCATTTTAAGATGATCTCTCACTAAAATTATCAAGAAGTGTTCTCCCTGAGCATGCACCGTTGCCAAAGTTTGTCGTGCCCAGACACCACGTGATGATCGGGTGTGATAAGCTCTACGTCCATCTACAATGGGTGCAAGCCAGTTTTGCACACGCGGAATACTCAGGTTAAACTTGACGAGCCTAGCATATGCAGATATGGCCTCGGAACACGGAGACCGAAAGGTAGAGCGTGAATCATATAGTAGATATGATCAACATAGTGATGTTCACCATTGAAAACTACTCCATCTCACGTGATGATCGATTATGGTTTAGTTGATTTGGATCACGTAATCACTTAGATGACTAGAGAGATGTCTGTCTAAGTGGGAGTTCTTAAGTAATATGATTAATTGAACTTAAATTTATCATGAACTTAGTACCTGATAGTATTTTGCTTGTCTATGTTTGTTTGTAGATAGATGGCTCGTGCTGTTGTTCCGTTGAATTTTAATGCGTTCCTTGAGAAAGCAAAGTTGAAAGATGATGGTAGCAATTACACGGACTGGGTCCGTAACCTGAGGATTATCCTCATTGCTACACAGAAAAGTTACGTCCTGGAAGCACCACTGGGTGCCAGGCCTGCTGCTGATGCAACTGACGACGTTAAGAACGTCTGGCAGAGCAAAGCTGATGACTACTCTATAGTTCAGTGTGCCATGCTTTACGGCTTAGAATCGGGTCTTCAACGATGTTTTGAACGTCATGGAGCATATGAGATGTTCCAGGAGTTGAAGTTAATATTTCAAGCAAATGCCCGGATTGAGAGATACGAAGTCTCCAATAAGTTCTACAGCTGCAAGATGGAGGAGAATAGTTCTGTCAGTGAGCATATACTCAAAATGTCTGGGTATAATAATCACTTGATTCAACTGGGAGTTAATCTTCCGGATGATAGCGTCATTGACAAAATTCTCCAATCACTGCCACCAAGCTACAAAAGCTTTGTGATGAACTATAATATGCAAGGGATGAACAAGACTATTCCCGAGCTCTTCGCAATGCTAAAAGCTGCGGAGGTAGAAATCAAGAAGGAGCATCAAGTGTTGATGGTCAACAAGACCACTAGTTTCAAGAAAAAGGGCAAAGGGAAGAAGAAGGGGAACTTCAAAAAGAACAGCAAAGAAGTTGCTGCTCAAGAGAATAAACCCAAGTCTAGACCTAAGCCTGAAATTGAGTGCTTCTACTGCAAGCAGACTGGTCACTGGAAGCGGAACTGCCCCAAGTATTTGGCGGATAAGAAGGATGGCAAAGTGAAAAAAAGGTATATGTGATATACATGTTATTGATGTGTACCTAACTAGAGCTCGTAGTAGCACCTGGGTATTTGATACTGGTTCTGTTGCTAATATTTGCAACTCGAAACAGGGACTACGGAATAAGCGAGCACTGGCTAAGGACGAGGTGACGATGCGCGTGGGAAACGGTTCCAAAGTCGATGTGATCGCGATCGGCACGCTACCTCTACATCTGCCTTCGGGATTAGTTTTAGACCTGAATAATTGTTATTTGGTGCCAGCGTTGAGCATGAACATTATATCTGGATCTTGTTTGATGCGAGACGGTTATTCATTTAAATCAGAGAATAATGGTTGTTCTATTTATATGAGTAATATCTTTTATGGTCATGCACCCTTGAGGAGTGGTCTATTTTTGATGAATCTCGATTGTAGTGATACACATATTCATAGTGTTGAAGCCAAAAGATGCAGATTTGATAATGATAGTGCAACTTATTTGTGGCACTGCCGTTTGGGTCATATCGGTGTAAAGCGCATGAAGAAATTCCATACTGATGGACTTTTGGAATCACTTGATTATGAATCACTTGGTACTTGCGAACCGTGCCTTATGGGCAAGATGACTAAAACGCCGTTCTCCGAAACTATAGAGAGAGCAACAGATTTGTTGGAAATCATACATACAGATGTATGTGGTCCGATGAATGTTGAGGCTCGTGGCGGATATCGTTATTTTCTCACCTTCACAGATGATTTAAGCAGATATGGGTATATCTACTTGATGAAACACAAGTCTGAAACATTTGAAAAGTTCAAAGAATTTCAGAGTGAAGTGAAAAATCATCGTAACAAGAAAATAAAGTTTCTACGATATGATCGTGGAGGAGAATATTTGAGTTACGAGTTTGGCCTACACTTGAAACAATGTGGAATATTTTCGCAACTCACGCCGCCTGGAACACCACAACGAAATGGTGTGTTCGAACGTTGTAATCGTACTTTACTTGATATGGTGCGATCTATGATGTCTCTTACTGATTTACCGCTATCGTTTTGGGGTTATGCTTTAGAGACGGCCGCATTCACGTTAAATAGGACACCATCAAAATCCGTTGAGACGGCACCTTATGAACTGTGGTTTGGCAAGAAACCAAAGTTGTCGTTTCTTAAAGTTTGGGGCTGCGATGCTTATGTGAAGAAACTTCAACCAGATAAGCTCGAACCCAAATAGGAGAAATGTGTCTTCATAGGATACCCAAAAGAGACTGTTGGGTACACCTTCTATCACAGATCCGAAGGCAAGACATTCGTTGCTAAGAATGGATCCTTTCTAGAGAAGGAGTTTCTCTCGAAAGAAGTGAGTGGGAGGAAAATAGAACTTGATTACTTGACCATGATGAACCTACGAACTATGAGGAAGCGATGATGAGCCCAGATTCCGCAAAATGGCTAGAGGCCATGAAATCTGAGATGGGATCCATGTATGAAAACAAAGTGTGGACTTTGGTTGACTTGCCCGATGATCGGCAGGCCATTGAGAATAAATGGATCTTTAAGAAGAAGACTGACGCTGATGGTAATATAACTGTCTATAAAGCTCGACTTGTTGCAAAAGGTTTTCGACAAGTTCAAGGGTTGACTATGATGAGACTTTCTCACCCGTAGCGATGCTTAAGTCTGTCCGAATCATGTTAGCTATTGCTGCATTTCATGATTATGAAATTTGGCAAATGGATGTCAAGACTGCATTCTTGAATGGATTTCTAGAAGAAGAGTTGTATATGATGCAGCCGGAAGGTTTTGTTGATCCAAAAGGTGCTGACAAAGTGTGCAAGCTCCAACGTTCCATTTATGGACTGGTGCAAGCCTCTCGGAGTTGGAATAAACGTTTTGATAGTGTGATCAAAGCATTTGGGTTTATACAGACTTTTGGAGAAGCCTGTATTTACAAGAAAGTGAGTGGGAGCTCTGTAGCATTTCTAGTTTTATATGTAGATGACATATTATTAATTGGAAATGATATAGAATTTCTGGATAGCATAAAGGGATACTTGAATAAAAGTTTTTCAATGAAAGACCTCGGTGAAGCTGCTTACATATTGGGCATCAAGATCTATAGAGATAGATCAAGACGCTTAATAGGACTTTCACAAAGCACATACCTTGACAAAATTTTGAAAAAGTTCAAAATGGATCAGGCAAAGAAAGGTTTCTTGCCTGTTGAGGGAGTCCTGGACTAGGGGGTGTCCGGACAGCCGGACTATCATCGTCCGCCGGACTCCAAGACTACGAAGATACAAGATTGAAGACTCCGTCCCGTGTCCGGATGGGACTTTCCTTGGCGTGGAAGGCAAGCTTGGCGATACGGATATGTAGATCTCCTACCATTGTAACCGACTCTGTGTAACCCTAGCCCTCTCCGGTGTCTATATAAACCGGAGGGCTTTAGTCCGTAGGACACAACATACATCACAACAATCATACCATAGGCTAGCTTCTAGGGTTTAGCCTCCTTGATCTCGTGGTAGATCCACTCTTGTACTACCCATATCATCAATATTAATCAAGCAGGACATAGGGTTTTACCTCCATCAAGAGGGCCCGAACCTGGGTAAAACATCGTGTCCCTTGTCTCCTGTTACCATCCGCCTAGATGCACAGTTCGGGACCCCCTACCCGAGATCCGCCGGTTTTGACACCGACATTGGTGCTTTCATTGAGAGTTCCTCTGTGCCGTCACCGATAGGCTCGATGGCTTCTTCAATCGACAACGCTGTCCAGGGTGAGACTTTTCTCCCCGGATAGATCTTCGTATTCGGCGGCTTCGCACTGCGGGCTAATTCACTTGGCCATCTGGAGCAGATCGACAGCTACGCCCCTGGCCATCAGGTCAGGTTCGGAAGCCGAAACTTCACGGCCGACATCCGCGGGGATTTGATCTTCGACGGGCTCGAGCTACAGCCGAGCGCCCCGCACTGTCACGATGGGCATGATCTAGCTCTGCCGCCGGACAGTGCCTTGGTGGCCGCACACGAATCCGCTCCGGCCCTTAGTCCGGAGCCGATCGCCCAGATCGAGGATCGGTGGCTGGACACCGCCTCGGGGGCTGCAACTTCCACGGCAATGGAGCCGAACACTAACCTTGTCCCTTATGAAGCTCGTGACTCCGAGGTGCCGGACTCCCTGCCGGACTCCCCACCTCCCGCGCCCCTGCCAATCAAATCTGATTGGGCGCCGGTCATGGAGTTCACCGCCGCGGACATCTTCCAACACTAGCCATTTGGCGACATCCTAAATTCACTAAAGCATCTCTCGCTATCCGGAGAGACCTGGCCGGACTATGGCCAGGACGGTTGGGATACGGACGACGAAGAAATTCAAAGCCCACCCACCACCCACTTTGTAGCTACTGTCGACAATCTAACAGACATGCTAGACTATGACTCCAAGGACATCGACAGTATGGACGACGATGCCGGAGACGAACAAGAACCAGCGCCTACAGGGCACTGGAAGACCACCTCGTCATATGACATATACATGGTGGACACCCCAAAAGAGGGGGACGGCGAAGAAGCAGCGGAGGCAGATTCCTCAAAGAAACAGCCCAAGCGCCGATGTCAGCGACGCCGCTCTAAATCCCGCCACGGCAAGAATGGAGATTCAGGCACAGGAGATAATAATACCCCAGAGAGTGCCGAAGATAATCCCCTCCAGCAGGATTCAGCGCAGGAGGATGCAGAAGCAAGCCCTCACGAGAGGGCGGCAGACGAAGAGGTCGAGGATGATAATTATATACCTCCCTCCGAAGACGAGGCAAGCCTCAACGACGACGAATTCGTCGTGCCCGAGGATCCCGTCGAACAAGAGCGTTTTAAGCGCAGGCTTATCGCCACGGCAAATATCCTAAAGAAAAAGCAGTAGCAGCTTCAAGCTGATCAGGACCAGCTGGCCGATCGATGGACCGAGGTCCTCGCAGCCGAAGAGTATGAACTCGAACGCCCCTCCAAAAGCTACCCAAGACGCAAGCTGCTCCCCCGATTAGAGGAGGAAACATACATACCTTCATCGCCAGCGCACAATACGGCCGACCGACCACCCCGTGGCCGAGACAGAGAGGCATCTAGGCCCTCCACCAAGACCGTACCCCGGCATCGCTCCAAAAGTACGAAGCCAAGAGGGAACGCGCCGGACTTGTGAGATATATTGGAGGACAAAGCAAGGCAATCGAGATCCATCTATGGATCACGTGGGCGCCCCACGACCCACGACGAATACCGTCACGCCAGATACAATAACTCCGGCCGGGTCGAACACAGCAGACAACGCTCTCTCGAGCTACGTCGTGACATTGCTCAATATAGAGGCGCCGCACACCCGCTATGCTTCACTGACGAAGTAACGGATCATCAAATCCCTGAAGGGTTTAAACCCGTAAACATTGAATCCTACGATGGCACAATAGACCCCGCGGTTTGGATCAAAGATTATCTCCTTCACATCCATATGGCCCGCAGCGACGATCTCCACGCCATCAAGTATCTCCCTCTCAAGCTTAAAGGACCAGCTCGGCATTGGCTTAACAACTTGCCCGCAGAGTCAATTGGGTGTTGGGAAGACCTGGAAGCCGCATTCCTCGACAACTTCCAGGGCACATATGTGCGACCACCAGACGCCGATGACCTAAGCCACATAATTCAACAGCCAGACGAATCGGCCAGACAATTCTGGACACGGTTCCTCACAAAGAAAAATCAAATCATCGACTGTCCGGATGCAGAGGCCCTCGCAGTCTTCAAGCATAACATCCGCGACGAATGGCTAGCCCGGCACCTAGGACAGGAAAAGCCGAAATCCATGGCAGCCCTCACATCATTAATGACCCGCTTCTGTGCAGGAGAGGATAGCTGGCTAGCTCGCAGCAACAACCTCAGTAAAAATTCTGGCAGTCCGGATACCAAGGACCACAATGGCAGGTCGCGTCGATACAAAAATAAATGCCGCATTAACGGCGACGATAAGGATGATACGACAGTCAACGCCGGATTCCGAGTCTCCAAACCCGGTCAGCGGAAGAAGCCATTCAAAAGAACCACTTCGGGTCCGTCCAATTTGGACCGAATACTCGACCGCTTATGCCAGATACATGGCACCCCTGAAAAGCCAGCTAATCACACCAACAGAGATTGTTGGGTGTTCAAACAGGCAGGCAAGTTAATTGCCGAAAACAATGACAAGGGGCTGCACAGCGACGACGAGGAAGAGACCCGACCGCCGAACAATAGAGGACAGAAGGGTTTCCCCCCACAAGTGCAGACGGTGAACATGATATACGCGACCCATATACCCAAGAGGGAGCGGAAGTGTGCACTAAGGGACGTATATGCGATGGAGCCAGTCGCCCCTAAGTTCAATCCATGGTCCTCTTGCCCGATCACTTTCGATCGAAGAGATCATCCGACCAGTATACGCCATGGCGGATTCGCCGCATTGGTTTTAGACCCAATCGTCGATGGATTTCACCTCACGAGAGTCCTGATGGACGGCGGCAGTAGCCTGAACCTGCTTTATCAGGATACAGTGCGCAAGATGGGCATAGACCCCTCAAGGATTAAACCTACAAAGACGACCTTCAAAGGCGTCATACCAGGTGTTGAGGCCAATTGTACAGGCTCAGTCACACTGGAAGTGGTCTTCGGATCCCCGGACAATTTCCGGAGCGAGGAGTTAATCTTCGACATAGTCCCATTCCGCAGCGGCTATCACGCCCTGCTCGAACGAACCGCGTTTGCAAAGTTCAATGCGGTACCGCATTACGCATACCTCAAGCTCAAGATGCCAGGCCCTCGTGGAGTCATCATGGTCAATGGAAATACGGAAAGCTCCCTCCGAACAGAGGAACACACAGCGGCTCTTGCGGCAGAAGTACAGAGCAGCCTTTTAAGGCAATATTCGAGTCCGGCCGTTAAACGGCCGGACACGGCTAAACGCGCCCGGAGCAACATCATCCAAGACCACCTGGCATGTTCCGAGCACGCGTAGCAATGCAGCCCCAACCCCAGCCCTTGAATAATTGCAAGACCAACCCTCCGCGTACATCATTACGCTCTGGAGATACCATGGGCCTAGGGGAAGGGGCACGACCACAACAGACCCAGAGTGCGGCTCGACCACACCAGGGGCTCACAAGTGTGTCACTCCTTTTTTATCATTATTTTCTTTCTTTATGTACACAGGACTCCGTTCACCAGAGGCCCTGTCCGGCGGTGGACCCGCCGAACTCACGATGCAACAGCCAGGGAAGAAAGAAGACTGCGATAAACACTCAGGTGGTCTCCATTACGAGCATTTAATTTGATTATATCCACCAGTCCGCAGCCCATCCCTGGAGGGGGACATGTTTGATTAGTCCAATCCCTTGCGTACCTCACTATTTGTATCATTCCGCACTCATAGCAGAACTCTTTAATAAATAATGCAGCATTTTTACCTGTTATTGCATTAGTTTACACATATGTTCATTGATGACATCTCGCACCTGTATATTATTGGTACGGCCGAATACACCAGGGGCTTATGTTCCCCGCATTATGGTGTGATAAGTCCGAACACTTTCACAAGTGCGGCACCCCGAACTTATAGCATTATATGAATCGGCTCCGAATCATGTCTTGGGTCAATAGTTGGGTTTGCCCGGCTCCCACGTTTTGGCGCCTTACGTTCCGTTCTGTCGGCTAAGGTGGCACTGGGAGAACCACTGCGATTGCGCCCCGGTTGAGCCGGGCGAGCGCCTCAGTGGAGAAAGCTAAAACTGACTGGCATGATAAGGCGAGAGACTGGTCGTTGTTCGAGAGGTCTTTTCGGGTCCCTAAAGACTCACGCCGCTTCGAGCGAAGTTCCGGATAATGTCCGACGAAGGCGTGGATAGCGCCCCAAATTCGGTCTTCCGAATACTAGGGGCTTCGCCAAAATTTAAAATTATAGAATTCTATGGCTAAGTGAGAGTGTTCAAGCATTATAAGTCCGGTTGCCTTATTCGTTGTGTTGAGCGCCTCCCTAGATGGACCCAAAAATGGGAACAAGAGTGCTCAAGTTTATCCCGAACACCCCAGCACTTGCGGCTCGGGGGCTGAAGCCAACGACTTGCCATCTCTCAGATTTTATAAACGGCCGCACAGAAGGTAATATTTTAAATTAAACAAGCGTTGTGTAGCGCATATGAACAAAGTTTTCAGCGCACAGGATAATACATAGCGAGTTTTTTACTCAGTAATTACATCTCTGGGGCATTCATCCGCAATATTGCGGGCACCCTTCAGGACAGTCTTATAGTACATTTCGGGCGTACGATACTCCTTGCCCGCTGGCAGTGGGTCAGTAAGAAGCTTCTCCGCATCCAGCCTGCCCCAGTGCACCTTTGCGCGGGCAAGGGCCCGACGAGCACCTTCAATACAGGCGGAGCGCTTGATCACATCCACCCAGGGGCACGCATCCACCAGCCGCCGCACGAGGCCGAAGTAGCTCCCAGGCATGGCCTGTCCAGGCCACAGCCGGACTATAAGGCCCTTCATGGCCTCCTCAGCTACCTTGTGGAGTTCGACCAGCTGCTTCAGCTGGTCGCTTGGGGGCACCGGATGGCCGGCCTCAGCGTATTGAGACCAGAAGACCTTCTCCGCTGAGCTCCCCTCCTCGCCACGGTAGAATGCGGCGGCATCGGATACACTGCACGGCAGATCTGCAAACGCCCCTGGAGAGCTCCGAATGCGGGTAAGTGTCAGGTAGTTTACATTAACATGCTTGCTTTGCATGAAAAATGCCTTACCCGCCGCTATCTTCTTCACATCTTCAATCTCCTGAAGGGCCTTACGGGCCTCGGCCTTGGCGGACTTGGCACTTTCGAGAGCCGAGGCAAGCTCGGACTCTCGAGTCTTGGAGTCACGCTCCAAACTCTCATGCTTCTCCATGAGAGCCTGGAGCTCTTGCCGCACTGCCGCCACCTATGCCTCCTACTTTTCTTGCTCTGCCCGTTCCGCGGCCGCACTGCGTTCGGCCGCGGACACAGCCTCCTTCAGGGCTGCCACCTCGTTTGTGGCCCCTGCAGTACACATATTATCCTTGTTAATTTTATTGCAACCAAAATCCTTTTCTGTAAGGTAAAAATTCAAAGAGGTGCTACTCACCTTCTTTGTCCTCGAGCTGCCTCTTGGCATGGCCGAGCTCTCGCTCGGACCGCTCGAGATCTTGCTTTAATGCACCAACCTCCGCAGTAAGTGCGGCAGAGGTCAGCAGCACAGCCTGCAAACCCATATTGACATAATTTATTAGCAACCTGCGAATATCTTTTTAGATCCTCAGTCCGGCTTTTCTTTCCGAACACCGAACCGAGCATCAGGGGCTACTGTCTATGCGGTATTACATTACATAATTTTAACTTCTTACCTCAAAGCCTGTTAGAAGGCTACTGCAGGCTTCGGTCAGCCCGCTCTTGGCGAGCTGAACCTTCTGAATCACCGCACTCATAACAGTGCGGTGTTCTTCCTCAATGGAAGCGCCTTTGAGCGCCTCCAGGAAGTTGTCCGGCGCCTCCGGTTGGACGGAGGCCGCCGGCGTCACGGTCTTGCCCTTCTTTCGAAGGGGCCACCTGCCGGACTCTGGAACCACTGCAGGTTCCGGCGTAGAGTCCGGCGCAAAGTCCGGGAGGCTGCCTTGCGGCGCCCCCGGAGCCTCCTCCTGATGGGTCCCTTTCCGGGATCCCACCTCGGCGTCCTCATCGGCGCGGGGGGAAGAGGCAGTCGGAAGTGAATCCACGTCCGACGGGGCCAAGGACCCGCTCGATGAAGCGGGGAGATCATCATCGGCCGGACTGCGGGCAATATGCGGCATTAGTAGGACACTATGTGACACAAAAGAAATTGCATATCAGGGATCCGGATACTTACGATCTCGCCGGAGGCCTGGCCCTTAAAGGCCACTCCTCGTCGCCAACGTCGGTGTTGGCGGAGCTGTCCGGGGGAATAGTTCTCCCCCTCTTGGACCCTTCGGCCTCCCCTGTTGGGGAAGCCTTCCTTTTCCTCTCTCCCCCCTCCGGGAGAGAGTCTTCTTCCTCCTCCTCGTCTTCGGGGGAGGAGTCCGCCTCGTCGTCGGATGCCTGATAACGGGAACTCTTTCGAGTGCCCGTGGCCACCTTCTTGGCCTTCTTCTCCAGCACCACGTGCGGTGCCGGAACTAGCAGCCCCGCTAGACGGGCACCCGCTGGGTCTTCTGGCATGGGAGTCGGGCAGATGAGCTGCTCGGCCTTCTTCATCCATTCCTGTCAAAGGAGAAGGGAAATTGAAACCCTCTTAGAATCAATCTATTTACAATAAGTGTCCCGTAAAGGGGTAGAATCACTTACCTCGTCAGCCAGATGCTGCGAGTGAAATCCGCAATCTTCCGTCACGGATGCGGGGGCTTCGGCGCCCTTAAACAGCACCCTCCAGGCGCCTTCATACGTCGTGTCGAAGAGCCCGCTCAGCGCCTGGTGCTGTTCCGGATCGAACTCCCACAGATTGAATGCCCGTTCTTGGCATGGGAGAATCCGGCGGACGAGCATGATTTGGACCACGTCGACGAGCCTGAGCTTCTTGTTCACCAGCTTCTGGATACAGGCTCGGAGTCCCGTCAGCTCCTTCGAATTACCCCACAGCAAGCCCTTCTCTTTCCAGGAGGTGAGCTGCGTAGGGATACCAGATCTAAACTCGGGGGCCGCCGCCCACGTAGGGTCGCGCGGCTCGGTGATATAGAACCACCCTGATTGCCACCCCTTGACGGAGTCCACGAAGGCCCCTTCGAACCAGAGGACGTTGGGCATCTTGCCCAACATGGCGCCTCCGCACTCCGCCTGCGTGCCCTTCACTACCTTCGGCTTGACGTTGAAGGTCTTGAGCCACAAGCCAAAGTGGGGCCGGATGCAGAGGAGGGCCTCGCACACGACGATGAACGCCGAGATGTTGAGGATGAAGTTCGGCGCCAGATCGTGGAAATCCAGGCCGTGGTAGAACATGAGCACCGGGACAAAGGGGTGAAGTGGAAAGCCCAGTCCGCGGAGGAAGTGGGGAAGGAAAACGACCCTCTCATGGGGCCCGGGGGTAGGGATGAGCTGCCCCTCGTCGGGCAGCCGGTGCGCGATGTCGCCAGAAAGGTATCCGGCGCTGCGCAGTTTTGTGATATGCTCCTCCTTAACGGTGGAAGCCAACCATTTTCCTCCCCCTCCGGACATGGTCGGAGAAGGTTGAGACGGGATGCGCGAACTTGGGCATTGGAGCTTGAGTACGCGGAGGTGGATAAGCAAAGGAGGAAGAAGGCGTGGGTGAAAAGGTGAATCCTTATCCCTTATATATAGGTGGGCGAAGACTATGCGTCCCCCACCAGTCTGGTAAAACTCGCTTATCTCCCAAGCGCCACCATCAATGGCGCGGTTGGGTTACCCACGTCCGTATTGATGAGAATCCCGGAATAAGGGGAACACGATCTCTACTTCGACAAGACGTGCCAAGGAAACCGCTTCACTAAACGTGCCGAGGTGGTATAATAAAAAACGATTCAAGTAAAGGCTTGGTAGTGGTGTGACGTCATGCCGCAAAATACGTCAGCAGATTGAACTTGTGTACATTTTATTCTCTCTACGGTGGAATGTGGAATTTATTTTGCAGAGTCGGACACTATCCTGGTGTTCATGATCTTCTCCGGATTATTCAAAGGAGGAACCCGCCTTGCAATGCCGAACATTGTGCGCGTCGGACTTATCGTCATTGAAGCCTGGTTCAGGGGCTACTGAGGGAGTCCTGGACTAGGGGGTGTCCGGACAGCCGGACTATCATCGTCCGCCAGACTCCAAGACTACGAAGATACAAGATTGAAGACTCCGTCCCGTGTCCGGATGGGACTTTCCTTGGCGTGGAAGGCAAGCTTGGCGATACGGATATGTAGATCTCCTACCATTGTAACCGACTCTGTGTAACCCTAGCCCTCTCTGGTGTCTATATAAACTGGAGGGCTTTAGTCCGTAGGACACAACATACATTACAACAATCATACCATAGGCTAGCTTCTAGGGTTTAGCCTCCTTGATCTCGTGGTAGATCCACTCTTGTACTACCCATATCATCAATATTAATCAAGCAAGACGTAGGGTTTTACCTCCATCAAGAGGGCCCGAACCTGGGTAAAACATCGTGTCCCTTGTCTCCTGTTACCATCCGCCTAGACGCAGAGTTCGGGACCCCCTACCCGAGATCCGCCGGTTTTGACACTGACACCTGTGCTTCAAGGTGTGAAGTTGAGTCAAACTCAATGCCCGATCACAGCAGAAGATAGAGAGAAAATGAAAAATGTTCCCTATGCTTCAGCCATAGGCTCTATCATGTATGCAATGCTGTGTACCAGACCTGACGTATGCTTAGCAATAAGCTTGGCGGGAAGGTACCAAAGTAATCCAGGAGTGGATCACTGGACAGCGGTCAAGAACATCCTGAAATACCTGAAAAGGACTAAGGATATGTTTCTCGTATATGGAGGTGACAAATAGCTAGTCATAAATGGTTCCGTCGATGCAAGCTTTGACACTGATCCAGACGATTCTAAATCGCAAACCGGATACGTGTTTTTATTAAACGGTGGAGCTGTAAGTTGGTGCAGTTCTAAACAAAGCGTCGTGGCGGGATCTACATGTGAAGCGGAGTACATAGCTGCTTCGGAAGCAACAAATGAAGGAGTTCATTAACGATCTAGGTGTCATACCTAGTGCATCGGGACCAATGAAGATCTTCTGTGACAATACTGGTGCAATTGCCTTGGCAAAGGAATCCAGATTTCACAAGAGGACCAAGCACATCAAGAGACGCTTCAATTCCATTCGGGACCAAGTCCAACTGGGAGACATAGAAATTTGCAAGATACATACGGATCTGAATGTTGCAGACCCGTTGACTAAGCCTCTCTCACGAGCAAAACATGATCAGCACCAAGACTCCATGGGTGTTAGAATCATTACTATGTAATCTAGATTATTGACTCTAGTGCAAGTGGGAGACTGAAGGAAATATGCCCTAGAGGCAATAATAAAGTTATTATTTATTTCCTCATATCATGATAAATGTTTATTATTCATGCTAGAATTGTATTAACCGGAAACATGATACATGTGTGAATACATAGACAAACATATAGTCACTAGTATGCCTCTACTTGACTAGCTCATTAATCAAAGATGGTTATGTTTCCTAACCATAGACATGTGTTGTCATTTGATTAATGGGATCACATCATTAGGAGAATGATGTGATTGACATGACCCATTCCGTTAGCCTAGCACTTGATCATTTAGTATACTGCTATTGCTTTCTTCATGACTTATACAAAGTTCCTGCAACTATGAGATTATGCTACTCCCGTTTACCGGAGGAACACTTTGTGTGCTACCAAACGTCACAACGTAACTGGGTGATTATAAAGGTGCTCTACAGGTGTCTCCGAAGGTACATGTTGGGTTGGCATAATTCGAGATTAGATTTTGTCACTCCGATTGTCGAAGAGGTATCTCTGGGCCCTCTCGGTAATACTCATCACCTAAGCCTTGCAAGCATTGTAACTAATGAGTTAGTTATGAGATGATGTATTACGGAACGAGTAAAGAGACTTGCCGGTAACGAGATTGAACTAGGTATTGGATACCGACGATCAAATCTCGGGCAAGTAACATACCGATGACAAAGGGAACAATGTATGTTGTTATGCGGTTTGACCGATAAAGATCTTCGTAGAATATGTAGGAACCAATATGGGCATCCAGGTCCCGCTATTGGTTATTGACCGAGAATGGTTCTAGGTCATGTCTACATAGTTCTCGAACCCGTAGGGTCCGCACGCTTAACGTTACGATGACAGTTTTATTATGAGTTTACAAGTTTTGATGTACCGAAGTTTGTTCGGAGTCCCGGATGTGATCACGGACATGACGAGGAGTCTCGAAATGGTCGAGACATAAAGATCAATATATTGGAAGCCTATATTTGGACATTGGAATTGTTCCGGGTGAAATCGGCATTTTACCGGAGTACCGGGAGGTTACCGGAACCCCCCGGGGGGTTATTGGGCCTACATGGGCCACGAGGGAGAAGAGGGAAGGAGCCAGGAGGGGGCCGCGCGCCCCTCCCCCTCCTAGTCCGAATAGGACAAGGGAAGGGGGGCGGCGCCCCCCTTTCCTTCCCCTCTTCCTCCTCTTTCCCCCCTTCTCCTACTCCTACTTGGAAAGAAGGGAGTCCTACTCCCGGTGGGAGTAGGACTCCCCCCTTGGCGCGCCCTCCTTGGCCGGCCGCCTCCTCCCTCCCTAGTGGCTATAAATAGCCCACCCCCTACACCATAAATTGGTGGCTGCTTAGAGTTTGTGCACGGCTTTTGTCGTTTGAGAGCAACCCACCTCGAAGCATTTGAGAGAGAGAAATCCTTGCGAGGACAAAGCCCAAACACCCAGAGCCAAAGAGTGTTAGGCATCACTGAAGTCTTTCTGTCTGTGTGACCTGAAGACTTATTACACTTGAGGACTGTGAATCCTCCAGCCGGTTAGGCGTCGCGTTCTGAGCATCCAAGAGTCATTGTGGATTGCCGGTGAACAAAGTCTGTGAAGGTTTGGAATTCTCCCTTGAAGACTTACCAGAGTGATTGGGCGAGGACTGGGTGTCCTTAGCTCAAGGGGAATAAGGTGAAGACACGGTCTCCCGAGTTAAATCTCAGCCTCCCTAACCAGACGTACAGTTGTCACAGCAACTGGAACTGGTCCAACAAATCCTGTGTCTTCAACAAGCAACTGGTTCTATCCCTTCCAACCTTACTTAAGTTTGTCTTCATGAAGTCATTACTTATCTGTTCATCTGTTTGACTTCATTGCTTGACTACTATTGTTGATTGGCTTCATACTATCTTCCAACTTGATCCTTACTACCTGACTGCTATTAGTCCTGTACTTTCACATCATGACATGCTTGACTATGGCTTGTTCAGGGTAGTTTATCTTCCGCTGCATATCAATTAGGTTGTTTCTGTTGTTTGTCTTCGAAACTTCAAAGTTTTGAAGACTTTCATAAAAATCGCCTATTCACCCCCCCTCTAGTCGATACTAGCACTTTCAAGAACTCATATACTTGTTGCAAAAATCTAGAAGTTATCAAAGCAAAGTATTACGCGCATGCTCCTAGGGGGATAGATTGGTAGGAAAAGACCATCGCTCGTCCCCGACCGCCACTCATAAGGAAGACAATCAATAATTAAATCATGCTCCGAGTTCATCACATAACGGTTCACCATAAATGCATTCTATGGGAATCACAAACTTCAACACAAGTATTCTTTAAATTCACAACTACTCAACTAGCATGACTCTAATATCACTATCTTCATATCTCAAAACAATTATCAAGCATCAAACTTTTCTTAGTATTCAACGCACTCAAAAGAAAGTTTCACATATCTTGAATACCAAGTATATTAATATTTAAGCAAATTACCATGCTATTAACGACTCTCAAAATAATCTAAGTGAAGCATGAGAAATCAATAGTTTCTTTAAAACAAATATACCACCGTGCTCTAAAAGATCTAAGTGAAGCACTAGAGCAAAAATTATCACGCTCAAAAGATATAAGTGAAGCACTATGAGCAAAACTAACAAGCTCAAAAGATATAAGTGAAGCACATAGAGTATTCTATCAAATTCCAATTTATGTATGGCTCTCTCAAAAGGTGCGTACAGCAAGGATGATTGTGGTAAACTAAAAAGCAAAGACTAATATAATACACGACGCTCCAAGCAAAACACTTATGATGTGGTGAATAAAAATATAGCCCCAAGTAAAGTTACCAATGAACGAAGATGAAAGAGGGGATGCCTTCCCGGGACATCCCCAAGCTTAGGCTTTTGGCTATTCTTGAATATATTAGGCTTGCGTTGGTTTTCCTCGAAGAGGAGAGGGTGATGCAGCAAAGTGTAGCGTAAGTATTTCCCTCGGTTTTGAGAACCAAGGTATCAATCCAGTAGGAGGCTCCTCAAAAGTCCCACACACCTACACAAACAAACTGAGAACTCGCAACCAACGCAATAAAGGGGTTGTCAATCCCTTCACGGCCACTTGCGAAAGTGAGATCTAATAAAGATAGTATGATAAGATAAATATATTTTTGGTATTTTATAATGTAGATGCAAAAAGTAAAGATGCAAATAAAAGTAGATTGGAAACAAGTATGATAAGAGATAGACCCGGGGGCCATAGGTTTCACTAGTGGCTTCTCTCAAGATAGCATAAGTATTACGGTGGGTGAACAAATTACTGTCGAGCAATTGATAGAAAAGCGCATAGTTATGAGATTATCTAGGCATGATCATGTATATAGGCATCACGTCCATAACAAGTAGACCGACTCCTGCCTGCATCTACTACTATTACTCCACACATCGACCGCTATCCAGCATGCATCTAGTGTATTAAGTTCATAAGAACAGAGCAACACATTAAGCAAGATGACATGATGTAGAGGGATAAACTCATGCAATATGATATAAACCCCATCTTGTTATCCTCGATGGCATCAATACAATACGTGCCTTGCAACCCTTTCTGTCACTGGGTAAGGACACCGCAAGATTGAACCCAAAGCTAAGCACTTCTCCCATGGAAAGAAAGATCAATCTAGTAGGCCAAACCAAACTGATAATTCGAAGAGACTTGCAAAGATAACTTAATCATACATAAAAGAATTCATAGAAGATTCAAATATTATTCATAGATAAACTTGATCATAAACCCACAATTCATCGGATCTCGACAAACACACCGCAAAAGAGATTACATCTAATAGATCTCCACAAGAGAGGGGGAGAACATTGTATTGAGATCCAAAAAGAGAGAAGAATCCATCTAGCTAATAACTATGGACCCGTAGGTCTGTGGTAAACTACTCACAACTCATCGGAGGGGCAAGGATGTTGATGTAGAGGCCCTCCGTGCTTTATTCCCCCTCCGGCAGAGTGTCGACGAAGGCTCCAAGATGGGATCTCGCGGATACAGAAGCTTACGGCGGTGAAAATTGTGTTTCGTGGTGCCCTTGGATGTTTTCGGGGTACGTAGGTATATATAGGAAGAAGAAGTACGTCGGTGGCCGCCCGAGGGGCCCACGAGACAGGGGGCGTGCCCTATAGGGGGGAGGGGCGCCCTCCTACCTCGTGGAGGCTCCGGTTGCTTCTTGACTTGCACTCCAAGTTCTCTGGATCACGTTCGGCGAGAAAATCACGTTCCCGAAGGTTTCATTCCGTTTGGACTCCATTTGATATTCCTTTTCTTCGAAATACTGAAATAGGCAAAAAAACAGCAATATGGGCTGGGCCTCCGGTTAATAGGTTAGTCCCAAAAATAATATAAAAGTGGAAAATAAAGCCCAATAAAGCCTAAAACAGTAGATAAAGTAGCATGGAGCAATCAAAAATTATAGATACGTTGGAGACGTATCAAAGCATTGAAGAAAGAGAGTGAGGAGGCATGGAAGTGGTTGTCCAACGTACCAATCCATACTTGGGCCAGGCATAGGATGGATACTATATGCAAGACAGACCTTGTTGTAAACAATCTTAGTGAAGTTTTCAACAGGATGATTCTGGACGTTAGGAACAAGCCCATAAGGACAATGCTTGAAGGAATAAGGACAAAACTAATGATCAAGTTTCAGAAGATTAGGGAGAAGACAGAGACATGTAGGTGGGATATCACACCCACATACTCTGAGATATTGGAGGAGGTCAAGAAGTGGGCAAAATATTGTGATGCATATATGGCTGGACCATGCATTTGGCCAGTTACAAGTAGTTCAGAAAAGACCTACTGTGTAAACCTGAACAACTATACTTGTGACTGCAGGAGGTGGGATATGACAGCTGTTCCATGTAGTCATGTTGTAGCAGCAATGTAGAAGGTGAAGCTACACCCTGAAGATTTTGTCCATGAGTTCTTCAAGAAGCCCCTCTACTGTGAAACCTACAAACATATTATATACCCTGTTCCTGGCCCTGATTGCTGGCCACACACCATGGGGGATGACATATCTCCTCCAGTATTCAAAGAAAAGAAGGGTAAAAAGCAGGCAGCTAGGAGGAAAGGACATTTTGAGGTGCCATCCAAGAAGGATACATCAAGGATTGGAACAGTGACCTGTAGCAATTGCAATAAGCAAGGTCACAGATATACCACATGTGGTGATCCACTTAAACCCAAACTGCAGATGAGGAAGAATAATCACCATGTATGCTTAAACTTCTGTTTCATAGGCTAGGTAGTTTGATTCTAATTTGCTTTGTTAAATGTGCAGGAGAATAGGTCAGTCTACTCTTCATCTATCAGAGCTAGTACAAAAGTAGTTGCACCCCCACCACCACCATCAGCACTAGCCATAGCTAGGAAGAGGCTAGCAACAGCCACAACTACTCCAGGACCAGCAAAGAGGCCAGCAACAGCCACAGCTACTCCAGGACCAGCAAAGAGGAACAAGGTTGTTGCTTCTGCTACTCTAGGACCATCAAAGAGGACCAAACCTGCTGCTTCTGCTACTCCAGCACCTGCCACATCAGCACCTGCCAAGAAGACCAAAGCAACCAATAAGACAAGGGCTCCTAGCACATATTCACCAACCAAGAACACAAGGTCATCCATTGCCTCTCCAGCAAAGAACACCAGAGCATCAACAACTAGCAAAGGAGGGGGGTACACAGTTTTCAATGCTCCAAGGCAAGCTGCTCACTCTGAGATGGAGATTGGGTCCAAGAGGGTTAGGAAGCCAACTGGAAAGTGGAAGGCATATTTCACTTCTAGTGGTAACTACTGAAGATTCCACTGCACTGTATGAGTGCTTAAAACTATGTATTTGCTTGCTGAAACTTGAGTGTTTGCTTGCTGAAACTTGAGTGTTTGTATTATGAAACCTATGTATTTGCTTCCTGAAACCTGACTATTTGCTTTATGAAACCTACGTCTTTGGTTTATGAAACCTGAGTGTTTGTATGATTGATAGATTGATAGAATCCCAAAACTGAAACCTGACTGTTTGCTTTATGAAACCTGAGTCTTTGGTTTATTCAGACAACACTGATGCAAGCATTGCTTTATTCAGACAACATTGATAGATCTATTCAGACAACATTGATAGATTTATTCAAACATTCATAGATTCCACCATCCAAACATTCTTTCATACAAAGAGTTGTACAGAAATGGAAGGGATACATAGCTCAGACTCTCATTCATACTGAATATAACTAGTAGCAACAACTCTCAACCGTAACGCTCGAAGAAACGATGCCACTTTGCTCTGGTAGAAGGGTGAGGAGCGATTACTGCCTGTGCCCTAGCCCACCTGATGATCTTCCCTGAGCTCTTGCGCCTGCCGCCAGGAACAAGAACTACGAACTCATCTGGCTTGCACTTCTCCAAGATCTTGTCTGCCAGCCGCCTCTTGAACTCCAGCTCCACTCTGCGAGCCCTTTGCCTCCTCAGATCCACTGCCTGCACTGCCTCCCCTTCCTCATCTGTCACCTCCCCAAGCTCTGGATCCATCTAGGGTTTCTAGAGGTGGTGTGTGGCGGCTGGGTTCTGGACATGGAGGAGGGTGGGTGGAGGAGGCTATTTATGAGCAGTGGAGAGGCATCTAGAGTTAGTAGGTAGGCCTAGGTTTGCAAACATAACTGGGCCAGAACAAGCCCAGGTACAAAGCACTAATAAACACACTTCAACTATGTTTTAAAGATAAAAAAACACATAGCATAGTCCAGTAGTGCTTATCACTGACTCCATTACATAGCATAAAAGGTTCAAATACCAGTACCAACATTCATTACAACATAGTTCATAACTTAGCATTAAAGGTTCTAGCAGCATACTTAACATTGGCATAGACATAGACTAGATTAGCTTCACATTCCCCAAAATGTACACCCCATATCTTCACATCAGATTTTTAGGCCACATACTTATAAAGGCCTTGGATGTACTTCACCAACTGCAGAACGCACTTCATGAATCAAGGATGGCCTTGATTTTCTCAAGTTTCTCCTTGCTTGCATGCCCATCATTTAGCAGCTCATTCACCACATGCTCAAGCTTGGCCTTCTCTATCTTAAGCAAATCTCTCTCCTGTTCAACCTCCTTCATTGCCTTCCTGGTGTTCTAGATAATGTCAGCTTGACTCTGTAAAATGCACCTATGTTCCTTGGCAAGTTTGAGCTTCTCCATCTGAACCTCCAACTTAGAACTCTCTTCTACCTCCTTCTTCTCAAATTCTTCCTCCTCAACTGCCTTCTGATAATCCATGTGGTCTACCCTACCATCCTTCCAATCCAACATCTTGGATACATCTTGGACAAGCTTTGTGTACTCAATGCACAACTTGTCATTTTCAGTCTTAAGCTTGGCCAGATGCTTCTCATACTTCTGCTTATCAACTACCCTGCCACAATTCTGTTCATGGAACATGTCCCACAACCTTATCAAGCAATTATGAAGAATTGGAGGCCAGGGCTGGTTAACCCACTCAGTAACACCACAGTTAACACCTTCACTCTACACAATTGATATACACATCACTAAGTGCACTGAATTTAATAACAACAAATCATATCAGACTGAAAATGACAACCTGCTTGTACAATGTTCATTCACATATATGTGCTTCCTACACAAACTGTAACTGTAACTGAAGGTGAGGATTAATTAAGGCATATTGCAGTTCATCCTTGTGGGTTCAGAACAACAACTTGGCAACATAATACATGTGTGGGTTCAGAAGAAAATGATTCCAATAAGGTACTATACCTGCTACACTGGATAACCATACAAACGCCTTCCAGTTAAGGTTCCTTCAAATGCCACACACTTAATTGGCCTCACATGGTGCATCATGCAGGTGGGTTCAGAAAGCTCCAGCTGGCCACAGAAAAGAGGCTCCACGGTGGTGTCAGGGATCTCCTACATGAACACATCAACAAAATCACCTTAGCTCACAGAACCAGACATAGATCGAAAATTAATTCCCCAATCCAACAAGATCCCTAACCCTAACCCTAGTTTTGAAGCATACATAAACATAGCTCAACAGCAACCATAACCCTGCCTACTATATAACGGTAACCAAAGCTTACCCTAGCTCACAAAGATGAACCCTAACCTAATCTAGCTCCTAGCTCCTAGATGAACCCTAACCCTAGCTCAGCAGATCGAAAAACTTACCCAAAGAGCCATGTACATGCTTGTGATGTCGCACTCATCCTCTGGGCTCGTATCCTCATCATTCCAGGAAGGCATGGAGGAGGTGGAGCTTCCACAGCGCAAGTCGCCACCGGCGTCGAAGAGCAGAGAGTAGAGGAGAATGAGAGTGAGAGCAGAGATGAGTGCGGGCAGGGGAGCAGAGTGAGAGGGAGGGAGACTTAAATGAGGGCTACCGACAGAGAGAGAAGCAGCGCACGAGCGGGTGCGGTCCGACCGCACCGGTCAGGCCGAGTAACGGCCGTTAACGGCCTCGCCGTCACGCGGGGCGCTGACGTGGCCTGACAGGTGGGCCCGGACCGTCAAAAAACATATTAAAACGCTAGCAACTGGCCATTTGGGTTTCTTGAGACAACCAACGAGAAAAGTGGTAGGTATCAATCACAAACAAATAAGTGGTGGTTTTTTGGAACCCTAGCACAAAAAGTGGTAGTTTTATGCTATTTACTCGGCTTGACCACCAGGCATGCAGGAGATGCTCAATTTCATCATGGGAAGGTGGGTCTTTTACCATGGAAATGGAGAGAAAGAGTGATGGTGAAATGACATGATCGTAGAGAATGTCGGTAATGAAATCATCACTATGGTTATTACCCAAGGTGGAGTGTATAGGAACGGCAGAGCACAATAACTAGAGAGATGGCAAGATGCCACGTCAAAACGAGATCTTTTTTTTACTTAGTGTTATTTGCCACTGCCATAATTTCGGTTCGGTGCGGAATGTCACAAATCGTAAAGTGGTGATTTTCCGCTAATCGTGACACGAAAGTTGTGGTTCTGTGTATTTAACTCCAATATGAAGTTGTGCACATGATTTGTTTGGCAGTATATTTTCTCATGTTTGCACTATGATATTGTATCACAGCATGATACTACTACTGCCATGCCCATCATATCATTAATCATAGTGGCATATAATCTTTTCCTTAGTCATAATTTTTTAACTCTCATTTGAAGGAAGGAAGGAATGAATGTATCCCTCCCTCTCCATGATTTGATTTGGTTTGACATGATCATCTCCACCATCATTACTACTACTTCACCCATCAAGCCAACAAGAATTAGTTATTAGCCTCCCAACATGGCATCATGCATCGCATGCTAATTGAGTAGTTATACTACTACTACTTCTTTTCAGATGCTATACTAGTAGTACTCCAGTTAAGGTTGAGGGCAGATTTCACATGGAGTGTCAGAGAAGTGGCCTGAAGCAGCTAGTTGTTTAACTTAATAATTGGCCTTCCTTCCTAAGTGAGTTAATTAATAATTTGAGATCAGGGTGTCATGATCCCTTGCAATGGCAACCATAGATGGATCTGACTGTTCCATCAGCAAGCAAATCCACGTCTAATGATGCTGCCTGCAAAGAATATAAGCTACTACTACCCATGCATCTAGCTGTCAATGAAAACCAAACCACTCAACCAAATTAAAGCCAGCCAGCAAGCAAAGCAAAGGAAGCTTCTTCCTGGGCTATCCCATCTCTCTCCCTTAATCTTAATCTCACCAACTTAATCAGCTAACCACCCGAAATTACCAACATAACCTCCACCCTCCCTGGTAATCTGGTATACTACTAGTAGTATGCTTACATGGCATGCCACATGCTCCTGATTGACATGACATTGACATGAAGGATGTTGGGTATGGTATATTTTCCATCATTCTTTCAGTATGTCATTCTCCTGATTGGTTGATTGACACGGGTGCTACTGTGCATGTATGCAATGATATTTCCATGTTTTCGTCTTATCAGACCACAGGGACTTCCACCGTCCTAATGGGCAATGGTTCAAGTGCTTCTGTTCGTGGTGTTGGCACGGTCGATCTGAAGTCAGGAGGCCTGTTTCGTTTATCCTTGTCAGATGTTTGCAATAAAGTTGTTAATCATGTTTGCAACAAATAGTGAATCAAATATGTGGCATTCACGTCTCTGTCATGTTAACTTTGGTTGCATGTCGCGACTAGCCAAGTTGAACTTAATCCCTAGTTTCACCACTGTCAAGGGATCTAAGTGTCAAGTTTGTGTGCAAGCTAAGCAACCTCGTAAATCTCACATGACCGCGGAAACGAGAAATCTTGCACCACTAGATACTGCCATACATTCAGATCTATGTGAAATGAATGGTGTTTTGTCAAAAGGTGGAAAAAATATTTCATGACGTTAATTGATGACTCTACTAGATACTGCCATGTGTATCTTCTGAAATCTAAGGATCGGGCTTTGAACTTTTTCAAGATCTATAAAGCTGAAGTGAAAAACCAACTTGATCGTAAAATCAAGAGGCTTAGGTCCGATCGTGGTGGAGAGTATTTTTCCAATGAATTTGATTCTTTTTGTGCGGAACATGGTATAATCCATGAGGGGACGCCGCCCTATTTACTTCAGTCAAATGGGGTAGCCGAAAGAAAGAACCGTACTCTAACTGATTTGGTCTCTCCAAGGCATGGTGGGGGGAAGCGATATTGACTGCATGTCATGTCCTAAACCGAGTTCCCACAAAGAACAAAGAGATAACTCCATTTGAGGAATGGGAGAATAAAAAGTTAAAACTCTCTTATCTACGAACCTGGTGTTGTTTGATGAAACTCAATGTGCCAATTCCAAAGAAACGCAAGCTTGGATCAGAAACTATGGATTGTGTTTTCCTTGGATATATTTTTCATAGCATTGGCTATAGATTCTTGATTGTAAAATCTGGGGTATCTGACATGCATGTCGGTACAATCATGGAGTCGAATGATGTGACTTTCTTTGAAGATATCTTTCCCATGAAGGATATGGCTAGCTCATCAAATCAGGAGATGCCTAGTTCATCAAATCAGGAATTAGTTCCAATTACTGAACCTACCATTTCAATGGAACACTTTGAAAGTCCTGTGGAGGAGAACCATGAAGTTCCTACTAGGAGCAAGAGACAGAGGACTGCAAAGTCCTTTGGTGATGATTTTCTTGTGTATCTCATAGATGACACTCCCGGTTCTATTTCAGAGACCTATGCATCTGAAGACGCTGACTACTGGAAGGAAGCAGTCCGTAGTGAGATGGATTCCATCTTGGCAAATGAAACTTGGGAGATCACTAATTGTCCTTATGGGTGCAAACCTATAGGGTGCAAATGGGTATTTGAGAAAAAGCTTAGGACTGATGGTACTATTGAGAAGTACAAGGCACGAATCATGGCCAAGGGTTATACCCAAAAGGAAGGTGAAGACTTCTTTGACACTTACTCACCTGTGGCTCGACTTACCACTATTCGAGTACTACTCTAGCTGCCTCACATGGTCAAGACTGCTTTCCTAAATGGAGAGTTGGATGAGGAAATTTATATGGAACAACCAGATGGGTTTGTAGTAGATGGCCAGGAAGGAAAAGTATGCAAGTTGCTGAAGTCTTTGTATGGACTTAAGCAAGCACCCAAGTAGTGGCATGAGAAGTTTGAAAGAACTTTAACAGCTGCAGGCTTTGTTGTCAACGAAGCTGATAAATGTGTGTACTATCGCCATGGTGGGGGCGAGGGAGTTATCCTTTGCTTGTATGTTGATGACATACTGATTTTCGAAACAAATCTGAATGTTATTAAGGAGGTCAAGGATTTCCTATCTCGTTGTTTTGAGATGAAAGATTTAGGAGTGGCTGATGTTATTCTAAACATCAAGTTGTTGGGAGATGATGATGGTGGAATTACATTGCTTCAATCTGACTATGTGGAAAAGATCTTGAGTCGCTTTGGCTATAGTGATTGCAAGCCCTCTCCAACACCATATGATGCTAGCGTGATGCTTCGAAAGAACCGAAGAATTGCTAGAGAACAACTGAAGTATTCTCAGATCATTGGCTCTCTTATGTATTTAGCCAGTGCTACAAGACCTGACATCTCTTTTGCTGTTAGCAAACTGAGCCGATTTGTTTCCATACCGTGAGATGATCATTGGAAAGCTCTAGAGAGAGTTATGCGTTATTTGAAAGGCACTGCTAATTATGGAATTCACTACACTGGGTACCCAAAGGTGCTTGAAGGGTATAGTTACTCAAACATGATCTCAAATGCTGATGAGATAAAGGCCACGAGCAGATATGTATTCACTCATGAAGGTGGCGCTGTTTCTTAAAAGTCTTGCAAGCAGACCATCTTAACAAGGTCAACAATGAAAGCAGAACTCACAACACTAGATACAGCTCGTGTTATTTGTTATATGCATAGCTAACATTACTCCATCTTAACATTGACACCAAATATGCATAGCTAACACACACTTGTAGGATTATATATATACTAAGACCTCTCATAGCATTATAGTGCCATGTTATTTGTTAACTTGTAGAATCTCAATATGAAGTCGTGTACTAGATTCATTTGGTAGTATATTTTCTCATGTTTGAACTATGATATTGTATCACAGCATGATACTAGTACTGCCACGCCGATCACATCATTGATCATAGTGGCACATAATCTTTTCCTTAGGTGGCACACACTGCATGATATAATTGCACTGTGAGCTTTGTTGCTACTACTAGTCAACTATCAGCTGGCTATAGTACATTGCGATAAACAAGGGATAATGATGCATGCATGACATTTGCTTTTGGAGTTGTTGTGCACGGATCGGATTAGGGCAATTAGTGATTTGTATATAAAAGCTACGCGTCTATTTTGAATAGGCAGGCAGCACAGACGCCTAAAAATATGCATGAAGTACCCAAATTAAAATGTCCACGGAATCAATCAAGTGGCTAGCTAGCTAGCTAGCAGGTGTGATGCAGATGCAGATGCACGGCATAAGGCGTTGTTTGCTTTCTTCACCAACCGATCAATCAATCAAGCACAGGATTAGAATGAGATGCCATCCAACCAAATCAATGTAATTTATTAGGAGGAGAAGAGAAGAGAAGAGAATATGAGACACTAATAACACAAGTCAGGCAACAGTGTTTCCCTCAATGGTTTACTCTACATTGTAGTATCTTGTTTAGTAATTAAGATGCAACAGTTGTAATTTAGAAGACTCACACGTTGGAGCATGCAACATTGGAGTGATTAACAATGGATGGGCTAGTAAAAAAAAGGCATGTGCATGATTCCCAAATAAAAAGTAGCTAGAAATAAAAATGAAAAATAGCAACGGCATCACCACCCTAGCTACTACTCCCTCCGTCCCATAATATAAGAACGTTTTTGCGACTAACATCCCTCCGTCCCATAATATAAAAACGTTTTTGAGGCTATGTTAGCCTAAAAAATGTTCTTATATTATGAGACGGAGGGAGTAGCTAGAATTAATCAAGCAATAATTAAGGAATTAATAAACAGAGGCACCGACGGAGGCAGCCAGCCAACAATCAGCAAGTGACAGCAAAGAAAAACAGAAGCTCGGACGAAAAAAGGAGGAGGCAAGTTGGGCCCAACCCCGGAAAAAATGTGTGCACAAGAAAGTACTACTAGTAGTAGTAGAAGAAGATAAATATGGAGGAGGGGGAATGGCAACCACCTCTCTCTCTCTATGATTTGATTTGGGTTTGACATGATCATGTGCATCATCATTACTACTACTTCACCCATCAAGCCAACAAGAATTAATTAATTAGCCTCCCAACATGGCATCATGCATCGCATGCTAATTGAGTATCTACTTGGTCTTGGTCATAGCTCAGTTGTACAGATTTCACATGTAGTACTCCAGTTAAGGTTGAGGGCAGATTTCACATGGAGTGTCAGAGAAGCAGCTCATTGTTTAACTTAATAATTGGCCTTCCTTCCTAAGTGAGTTAATTAAGGATTTGAGATCAGGGTGTCATGATCCCTTGCAGTGGCAACCATACAAAGATCTGACTGTTCCATCAGCAAGCAAATCCACATCTGCTGATGCTGCCTGCAAAGAATATAAGCTACTACTACCCATGCATCTAGCTAGCTGTCATTGAAAACCAAACCACTCAACCAAATTAAAGCTAGCCATGAAGCAAATCAAAGGAAGCTTCTTCCTGGGCTCTCCCTCCCTTAATCTTAATCTCACCAACTTAATTAATCAGCTAATCACCCGAAATTACCAACATAACCTCCACCCTCCCTCCCTGGTAATCTGGTATACTAGTACGTAGTATGCTTACATGGCAGTATGCCACATGCTGCTTCTCATACACACAGCTAGCCCATTTATTATTTTGTCACTCTGAATGAGGTGATTTGTTGTTTTGCTCCCATTCCATTCCCCTTCCCAGGCTGTCTAGGGGGAATCCAATGCCATCTGATCGATCTTAGGTTGTTGGCACTTGATCTAAACTACCTAAATAAATGATTTTTTTATCTCACAATAATGGTAGAGTGAAGTAGTACCTTGAAATCCTAATAAAACCACCGAAAAATCACAACTGGATTTGTTTCCACACTCTGGTCTGGATGGAGCAGAAGCAGTTACTATTTATTAGTAGGAGTATTAGGTTAGCAGAAAGTATCAAGTCCAGTTGTGAGATGAGATGAGATGAGATGAGATGGGACTGCACATCTTCCATTTCATCTAAATAAATAAAAAGCAAAGCAAAGCAGCCTCATTTCCTCTCTCACACTAAGCAGCAGAAGCAGCAGCCTCCTTTCCTCTCTCTCACTCAGCAGAAGGAGCAGCAGAGCAGAAGCACAGTGCTCTCCGCTCTCTTCCTCCCCCTCTCCATTTTATTTATTTATTTATTTATTTTACCCCTCCCTCCCCTCCCCTGCCATTTATCCCATCCTCTCTATCTAGTACTATCTCTTCTTGATTCTTCTTCCTCTGAATCCTTGCATTTGCTCCTGCTCCTGCTACCGGATTCCAGCTCCCCCATCCAGGAAGGTTGCCACTTCTTCTTGGCCGTTTTTCTTCTACTAACACCGTCGGCTGCCGCAAGATCTGCATAACCGAAGCCCACCGACGGCGACGGCGATGAGGCCGGAGACGCGGCTCGACTCGGCGGCGTTCCAGCTCACCCCAACCCGCACCAGGTAATCCTCAACCTCGCCCCCATACGGATCTGCGCCGCCACCAAAGCTCTGCTCTTTCTGCTACACCCAACTGCCCTTATACTTGTACTACTAGATCCAGTCCAAGAGATAGATACCATTCATACTTACTTATCGCATTACTGCTACTCCTATATCGCATTGCAATCTGCAACCCCCTTTCCTTTTTGTGTGTTGGTGTGTTCGTCTGTCGGCGGCAGCAGCAGCAGCAAGAAGCAACGATTTTTATGTTTCTCCCCCTTTTTTTTATTTATTTTATTGCAGGTGTGATTTGATTGTGATAGCGAATGGGAGGAAGGAGAAGCTCGCCTCCGGCCTGCTCAACCCTTTCGTCGCCCACCTCAAGACCGCCCAGGACCAGATTGCCAAGGGATGCTACACCATCCTGCTGGAGCCGGATCCGGGGGCCGACGCGCCCTGGTTCACCAGGGGCACCGTTGAGAGGTTTTTCTCGTGTTTACCTGTCGACATCGTGTTTGTCTGACGGTTACTTTCGGCGGCGGCGGTGTTAGTGTCTCATTTGCGTGGTTGCTTCTTGTTTGCATTAGGTTCGTCCGCTTCGTGAGCACGCCGGAGGTCCTGGAGCGGGTGACCACGATAGAGTCCGAGATACTGCAGCTGGAGGACGCCATCGCCGTCCAGAGCAACGAAAATCTTGGACTCAAATCTGTAAGTACACAATGGTAATCTGCAGTGTACTACTTACTTGACACTGACTGCAGAGTGAGTGATGACTTGTTTGTATGCCTTTGTGTTAGGGAGAAGCCCATAATGGGAAACCCGTGGACTCCTCCATGGAAGGTACAAGAGATACTACTACCGATTTCATTTCTGAATGTTGCGTTGTGCAGTCACAGTATCCACGGAGAAATCTTCAGCAATGCTCACCCGTAACTGAAAAAAATCCTCTGCTGTGCGTTGCTTTGAGTTTGGACCACAGAAACTATTTGTATGGCGACCGCACCGCTGTTTTAGAATCTACTTATTAGTTATGGAATTTGGTGCGGTGTACCATCCATCAGTCACAGCTGTTGAGTTAGCTAGCCAGTTAGGTGCATGATGGTGGACGCCTCAAAAGTATTATTAGGGTGGCTGTACAGCAGGGGAAGTGACAATGTGCCATGTTTGATTGACGGCCTATCTTTTATTCGTGTTTATGCATTGTGTTCTGCTTCACCTAACTTATATTGGAAGCTAATTATTCTGTAAGATGGATCTAACCATCATTAAGCGCGCAAGTTTTCAGGACAATTTACAACTACATAAAAAGATTCCGTGGGAATTATACATGTTTTTTCATGATAGATTGATCTGGACTGGAACATTTTTTTGCGTCCCTTTTTCCGTTGGTAAATTTACCTGGCATGTCCCTTTACAGGTGGCAAGACAGGGTGCAATGCTGATGGTGATAAGGCACTTGTTCTGTACAAGGTAAGGTTGTACCGATAAATTAGAACTGCATTTTTTTCTGTAATAAATGTGTCATGGTAAAAGGGTATCATAAGTAACTCTGATGTTCTTGTATCAATGGCAGCCTGAGGCACATCCAGCATCCCCACTGCAGAACGACAACGGAGTGCAGGAGGAGCATTCAAAGTATTTCTATGCATAAGCCCCCTTTTCTCCATGATGTTTTCATTGAAGACGCTTTATCTCACATTTCTGTCTTGTTTATATGAAAAATCTGCACTGCCATGATTCTTTTTTTTTTGGTGGAGTAACATATGCTTTTATCTAATGAACGATTGCTCACACTCATTCTATTCTAAAATTCAGCTCTTTGTTTACTTTATCTCCACTTTTTGGGATGATGTCTTATTTTTTGGAATTTCTTTCTTGGAAGAAGCATTTATTTGCATCTTGGTAAGGTGTTAACCGAAATATATATATTGTTACAATATTCTGCAGAGTTCAGCTTCTCAGAGTGCTGGAGACTCGCAAAACTGTCTTACGTAAAGAGCAGGCTATGGCCTTTGCACGTGCTGTAGCTGCTGGGTTTGATATAGACAACCTGATATATTTGATCTCGTTCGCAGAGCGTTTTGGTGCTTCACGCTTGATGTAAGTACGGCCTTCTAATGAATAAAGTAGTATCATGCTTGATGTATCGGATAATTGATAATGTGAGCCTGAGGCAGATAATTAATTTGCGCCGACTCCGTATGATAACTGCATAACTTATTGCATTCCATTCTGATGCTAATTCCGACGCCATTTCAGATTGTTCAATGTTATTGCAATGCACAATTAGCACATCATGCTAGATAATGCACACAGTTCCATTGCTGTACAACTGTACTTGGTCCATGTCTTACTTTAGTACTGTACTTGAACCTTTTCTTGATCAACTGGAACACACCTCCGTTGATTGATCTCCTTGCCGTGTTTAACAGTTAGATCTAAGTAATTTCTGTGAGTGCATAAGCGCTAACTGCGTTGGTGTTCGCTATCAATTTATAGGAAGGCATGCACACAGTTCATTGATTTGTGGAGGCAAAAACATGAGACTGGACAGTGGATTGACGTTGAACCCGAAACAATGTCTACACGCTCTGAATTTCCCCCCTTCAATGCTTCTGGGATTATGTTTATGGGAGATAAGGATACAATGTCTGTCTCTAATGGAGATACAAATGGCGAAGATGCTGCTAAAGCTGGTATGTTGGTTCCATGGCTTAACTTACTTTCCAAATGCTCACTTTGTTTAGTATTTTATATCTTTGTAGTTGATAAGCGGATTTTGTTATCTGCATGATTGTTCACTTTATTTCTTCCATACCGCCACATTTTATTTTAAGTTTTTGTTATTTAAACATTGTGATCCAAATTATTCCTAATATACAGCTGCCTTCTGTTTATTTTTACATGGCAAATTTTCTTCCAATTTGAAATGGCCCTTTTGCCTGGTAATTGTGCAGCCATATTGAATTTGTGCCATTTCTTTTGTCAATCCGCATGCACAATTAATTTGTGTTTCTCCTTTGTTTTACTGTGAGAGGGAACTTGGATCTGAGGAATCGTTTTTCCGTTGTTTGACAGATCACAGGGCACATCACCACCCAGGAGCTCCCCATGAGTACCATCATGGTCCATATCAATCAGGATATCCACCATGGGCAATGCATCCACCTTACCCCATGCAAGGCATGCCACCATACTACCCTGGGGCGAACCCATATTACCCTCCTCCCTATCCCCCAACAGATGATCCCAGATACAACCACTCAGAAAGGAGACCATCAAGGAAGCACTCAGCAGATAGCAAGGACTTCGACAACTCCGATGATGAAAGTGACGACCAAAGCGGTTCAGAGAGGGAGAGTTCTCATGGCCGCAAGTCCAGTAAAAAAGGCAAGCGCTCGGGCAAGAAGAATGTAATTGTCATACGCAATGTAAATGTAACATCAAAGAAGAAGCATAGGTCATCAGAGAGCGAGTCACACTCAGGCTCAGATATGTCATCAGAGGATAGTGATGATTCACACAGAAAATCAAGCAAGAGGAATCATAAGCGCTCGAGTTCGAAGAAAAAAGGGGGCAAGAAAACCATTGAGTCTGAAGATGAGTACACAAAGGATGGAATGTCTAATGGGCAGCAAGATGGAGATCAAGGAAACTGGAATGCGTTCCAAAACTTCTTGCTCAGAGATGAAGAGAAGACAAGAGATAATAATGACGCGGATATGTTCGCCAGTGAAAGAGAGCCACCACCACCACCTAGGAGGAGAGAGACCACAAGAAATATGGATGATCCTATTCTTTTATCCGAGCGAGGTTCTGCTGATGTCGATGAGCGGAATGGAATACCTTTCAACACAGCCAATGGGAGAATTAGGGCCAGGCAGATGATGTCTGGTGATGAGCTTATGATGTCTGGGGAAGGTCGGAGCTTTGTGGATGGTGACATGAAGGAGATAGAAGCCGGAGGTGGGGGATACAGAAGAGGGGCAAATGACGACTTCATGGTTTATGGACATGACAACTCAATGGACAGGGGGAGCTCCTTGGACCCCCTTGCCGAGGGGCATTACAAGAGGCCCACTCTGGAGGAAAAGAAGAATGTGCACGGTGTGGATGAGTCCTTCATGATACCTGTTAGCTCCAACTCACATGATAACCTTGGAGCTGACGGCCGTACTGCCATTGACATAGATGCTGAGCTTGGCACAAGTGTTCAGAAAACATCGGATGCCAAGGCTGGAGGTGAACTTTTCTATGAGCCAGATGAATTGATGCCAGAGCGTGGATCTGAAGATGTTTCATTTGGATATGATCCATCAATGGACTATGATAGCCACATGCAGATTCATCCTGACGTCGGCGTTGAAGATGCAAATGCAGAGGATTTATCAGCTTGCGTCGAGGATGAAGGAAAGATGCCAGCAAAAGACAAGAAGCTTAGAGGTTCACAGGAGGGTTTGGATAAAAGAAGGAAGGATGCCTCAGCAAGGAGACTGTCAGCGCCCAAAGGCCCACTAACTGATGCGCAGAAACGTGCACAAAACCTACGCGCGTATAAAGCGGGCCTACAAAAGGAAAAGAAGGAGCTGGTAACTTTCCATTTTACCCATTGAATGATTTATACCTCACGGGACTTAATTTACTCATCTTTTAATATCCTCCTTTGGAGCTCGTCACTTATCCCCCCCCCCCCCCCCCGGTCATTCTCATTTGGTGCTGTTTTAGCTCCATGCACACAGACCGAGGATTAAATGTCTTTTAGACACACTGTTTCCTGCCCCTGTTATTGGTACAACCAAAATGGCTATATTAACAAACGAACACCAACTTATCAAGACGAGATACTTTTTGCTCGAGGTAGTATGAGCTCTTAGTTTGAATTTTCTGGTCTCTTATCCTATTATTTTATTTGTTTTCCAAGAATCTTTTAACTGTTTGCTATACGATAATTTTAATGTAAAAAAATGGCATGCCCTCGCTTGTCCTTTTGATAGGTTTGTTCTTAATATCAGTTACCACCTAAGAATTGTAGTTTTCTGCTGCATTGCTCAAACCAGTGTTTTTCTCGTATTTTCAGGAAGCCGAACAGATTAAACGGCTCGAAAGGCTTAAGCAAGAGAGGCAAAAGAGGATCGCTGCAAGAAGTGGCGCATCTAATCCAACATCAACACCGCCGCAGGCTAAAGCAAAACCTTCTCCAAAGGTTTCTCCCAGTACCCACAAGAGTTCGAAGTTCACTGACGCTGAACCAGGATCCTCTTCGCCTCTAAGAAAAATTATTCCTGCCAGAAGTAGTACCCCAGGGAGTGATCCTCACAAAACAGCCAAAACAAGCAAACTCGGCGGTGACAGCTCAAGTGCAGTGAGCAAGTCAACCTCATCACCGGCTGAGATCAAAAAGGAGAAAAGTGGCAGAACTGAATCGTCGATTGAGCGATTGAAAAAGCTTGCTGAACCTAAAAGCAATGCTTCGACTGACCATCCTTCGAATCCCAAGTCAGCGAGCGCGGATCACCCACGGAGAAGAAGCTTGCCGTTGCCGGAAGATGTGCAGACCAAGAAAATCTCCGCTATAATGCAGCTCGACGAGACCAAGTCGGCAGCCCTACCAGAGCTGAAAGTCAAATCCCCCCGAACCCCTGCCGCTGTCGTTGTGAAGAACAAGGCGGCGGCTAAAGTAGCAAAAGAGGCGCCACGTGGTGGACCTAAAGCACATGCTACTTCAGAAAGTAGAGATGGAAAGAAATCTTCCAACGGTAAAGTTTCAAGGGTAAGCAGCAGTGATGACAATGTGGTGGTTGAGAAGACCGTCGTGATGCTTGAAAACGAAGTGGTCTCTACGCCTCCTGTTGTTCTACCTCATGGAAGAAGTGCAGAGAGTGAAACTCGCAGCGATGACCGAATGGACTATCCCAGTCTGGAGCAGGAGTATGTTGCCATCAGGGCTCCACCTTCTCCCGTTGATCTTCCTGAAGATGCAAATCCTACCATCCATGCATCTGACAACCAGTTGAATTCCTATGAGGTATGTATGATCCAACAATACTAATACTTCCCCTGTTCATTTACCTGATGCTCTGTTCTTTTGGGGTATCTGTTTTGCTTTTTCTCTTCATTAAGTACTTTTGAGCTCGGATTATCTGTGCAGCAGCCTTCGACTAAAATGCAATGTTATTACCATGCTATTAAATCAAACATTGCTTTAAGATTTGTTAATTAAGCCGACATTGATAAGAGAATTACTGCTTGTTATGGCTAGGTGGATGTGCCTGAGTACAAGAAGGATGAGCTTGAGAAACCAGCCCCGTTGGCTCCAATGGAGGAGAAGCCTTATGAGGCCCCTTTTGCCAGGGTAACATCATTGGAGGATACTTCAAGCAAGACTCCTGCTTACAACCACCACCCGTTACCTGCGCAGGAACCCGAGACACTTGCGCGTGCAGCGAGCGTGAGGGCACGCGTACCTGAGCCTGCTGCATATGCAGTCTCAGCCGAGGAGACACATGGAGAAAATGGCAAGCCTCGAAGCAAAGAACCGAAAGGCTTCAGGAAACTGCTGAAATTCGGCAAGAAGAGCCACACTTCAACGATGGATTCTGATGCATCGTCAGTCGACGAAGCCCCTGCAGGAGATGGTAATGAATCAATTTTGATTGCACTATTGCAAGCGCTCGCTCATTGCTGTAACTAACCGTGCTTCATGTTTCATTCAGGTTCGATGCTGAAAAACCTCATTTCACAAGACGACTCTGCAGGCTCTTCTTACAAAGGTATGTACCGTAAATGAAACTAGCATAAGTTATTTTTCTCCCTGAAATGAAATGAAATGAGATAAATGTTCATGTTTTTAACTGTACAAATGCAGCTTCTCGGTCCTTCTCCCTGCTGGCGCCGTTCCGCAAGAACAAGGTGGTCGTGCTGTGAGGATTTTCTTGTACTATTTTTGTTGTTGATGAGGCCGGCCAACAGCTTGATTGCGTATCGATTGAGATTATTAGTTTGTTGATTTCTTCTAGTAAATACATACATACGTGCATACTATTTCGTATATATATACTTGCACTGTACGCTTGTGTTCGTGTTGTTTGTAAGCAGTATGTGTAATCTGTCCTTTACATTGTATTACAATCTACACATCAATTCTTGCTCGTATATACTTGTGGATCGGATCGTATTGATCTGAAAAGCGGCGTATTAGTTCTGGTGTATATATGATCATATATATACGATGAAGAATTACTTTCATGAATTCTATGCCCTTTTTCCAAGCTTTTTTGGATGGAGGGAGTAGTTAAGAACAGGAAGAGCAAATATTCCGAAGAAACCATTTTTTAAGGTCTTAAAAAATCATTTTTGAACTCCCCAACAACCAAACATGTACTCCCTCTGTCCCATAATGTAAGACGCTTTTTGACACTACACTAGTGTCAAAAAGCGTCTTACATTATGGGACAGAGGGAGTACTTGCGAATAGGAAGAGCAAATATTCCAAACATGTTGTTAAGAATGCAAATAAATTTATCTCTTTGATTGAAACTATGGATGATGAACCTTTTTTTGTAGCCACTTGGCAGGCCAAAATAATAAAACATGTTCACAGGTTAACGTGCCTATGCAGAATGCTTTTGAGGAAATTCATATAGAATCCTTTCTCAGTGTGCTTGCTTGATCAAGTAACTAAAAAGAAGCATATGCAACAGTGAAGAAAAGAAGCTATTGCCTATGTAAAGACCAAGTGATTTTTAGTCCGACTCCAATCTAGTTTCAAGTTGTTTCATACTCCCTCCGTTCCAAAATAGATATAGTACAAAGTTGGGTCATCGGGTCATCTATTTTGGAACGGAGGGAGTAGATCCAAAAAAAATTATTGGCGGTATGCTCAGTAAAAAGTTGTAATGTTTTTTTATAGACAAAAGACCAACTGAATAAGCATGGGTGCACAAAGATGAGTGAGAAGTGGTCTAAGTTGTACTCCCTCAGTAAAGAAATATAAGAGCGTTTAGAGGATTACTAGAGTAGTACGGAGGGAGTATAATTTTAGGCTTCTAAGAGCATCTCCAATAGCATGTGTATATTTAAATGTCTATATATTCATATAGACAATGGTCTAAAAAGATTCTCTCATATACACATCCAGTTTTGCATCAGAACGTCTATATATAGGGACCATGACAGGTGGGCCGTTGCTGGGGAAAGGAAGAAATCATGACTACAGCTGAGTTTAGACAACGCCTTCACATTGTCCAGGCGTGGACATTGTCGAGGTCAATTTAGAGGATATGTATATTTGGACGACCATATAGACAAGCTGTTGGACGCCTGTTTTGGGCTCACGTCGTGGAAAACGAGTATAGACATCCATATAGACAAGCTATTGGAGATGCTCTAAGGGGTGGAATGTGTTGCTTAGCCATGGACTCAAAATTGGAGCTTTCAAGCACTTTTAGGTTTCGTGATTCCTCAAGACAGAAAAAGTAGAGAGTATCCTAAACTGAGTAAACAGGAGTATCCAGAATAGTTATTTGCTTAATCTCAAGTTTGACATATACGATAGTGATAGATGTAAAAAGCAGAACAATGCCAAAGCCACAACCTCAAATCAGAAACAAATAAAAACACAAACTAGACCTACAGATTTGGGTAACTCTATGGTAGTAACATGCCAGCTTGGCCATGCTCTGCCTAGAGCTACTGCAGCACTATGAACCTCTCAAACAATATACTACTGTGAGCACCCAGAAACCATATAAACATCTAAATTTATATACTGAGCATTCATGACAGTTCAAGTAACAACATCAAAATCAAGGAGAGATAGGTCAGATTACACAAAAGGTTCCATATTCTGAGAAAAGAAAACAAAAATTCGTATTAAATTTTTGTATTCTGAGAAAAGAACAGATTTTTGAGTGCTGTAGAATAGAACATGAATAGGAAAACAAATTTTGCATATTAAACAAGCAAAACGGCTGACAAAACTATGTAGTTTCATAAAATCGATAACTCGACAGTTGCAGGATGCTGCAACATCAGCAAGAAAACATGTGCAATTCAAACCTGCAGTAACATCAGCACTTGACTACACGTAGCACTAATTAAATCCACGGGATTAATTACGACACACTAGACGGGGAGGGGGCGCGCGGCCTGCCGTGGCCGCCCCTTCCTCTCTCCACTAAGGCCCATGAGGCCCATTACACTCCCCGGTGAATTCCCGACTCTCTCGTACTCCGATAAATACCCGAACCACTCAGAACCTTTCTGATGTCCGAATATAGCCTTTCAATATATCAATCTTTACGTCTCGAACATTTCGAGACTCCTCGTCATGTCCCTTATCTCATCCGGGACTCCGAACAACCTTCGGTACATCAAAACACATAAAATCATAATACCGATTGTCACCGAACGTTAAGCGTGCGGACCCTACGGGTTCGAGAACTATGTAGACATATGACCGAGACTCATCTCCGGTCAATAACCAACAGCGGAACCTGGATGCTCATATTGGCTCCTACATATTCTACGAAGATCTTTATCGGTCAAACCGCATAACAACATACGTTGTTCCCTTTGTCATCGGTATGTTACTTTCTCGAGATTCGATCATCGGTATCTCAATACCTAGTTCAATCTCGTTACCGGCAAGTCTCTTTACTCGTTCCGTAATGCATCATCCTGCAACTAACTCGTTAGTTACATTGCTTGCAAGGCTTATAGTGATGTGCATTACCGAGAGGGCCCAGAGATACCTCTCCGACAATCGGAGTGACAAATCCTAATCTTGATCTATGCCAACTCAAAAAGGACCATCGGAGACACTTGTAGAGCACCTTTATAATCACCCAGTTACGTTGTGACGTTTGGTAGCACACAAAGTGTTCCTCCGGTATTCGGGAGTTGCATAATCTCATAGTCATAGGAACATGTATAAGTCTTGAAGAAAGCAATAACAATATACTAAACGATCAAATGCTGAGCTAATGGAATGGGTCAAGTCAATCACATCATTCTCTAATGATGTGATCCCGTTAATCAAATGACAACTCATGTCTATGGCTAGGAAACTTAACCATCTTTGATTCAACGAGCTAGTCAAGTAGAGGCATACTAGTGACACTCTGTTTGTCTATGTATCCACACATGTACTAAGTTTCTGGTTAATACAATTCTAGCATGAATAATAAACATTTATCATGATATAAGGAAATATAAATGACAACTTTATTATTGCCTTTAGGGCATATTTCCTTCACATGGTACTAATGAAACAAGGTTTATATCACAATCATGCTTGTCATTAATCCGATGCTCAACAATAAAATTAGCAACGACTTGGCCTTTCATGGATTTTAGAGATTCATAAGCCAAATCATACTCAATCAAAGCATAAGGCCATTTGCCAATTCTACAACTAAGAATTGGCCTATGCAACATGTATTTAATGACATCGGTTTGACAAGCTACTATGCAAGCACTCGACACTAAATAATGTCTCAATTTTGTGCAAGCATAATATAAGCATATACATAGTTTTTCAATAAATGTATACCTTATCTCGGCGTCTAATAAGCGCATGCTCAAATATGTAATGGCATGCTCTTTTCCTTTGGTATCTTGAGTCAAAACAACACCAATAACACCTTCTTCTACTGCAATGTAAAGCTTAAAAGGCTCCCTATGCTTGGGTGCTTTCATCACCGGAGGAGTGCACAAATAATTCTTGATCATATCAAAGGCTTCTTGCTGTTTTGCCCCCCAAGTGGAACCAACATCATTCTTTAACCGAAGGATAGGAGTAAATGCATCAACTTTCCCTGACAGATTTGAAGGAAATATGCCCTAGAGGCAATAATAATGTTATTATTTATTTCCTTATATCATGATAAATGTTTATTATTCATGCTAGAATTGTATTAACCGGAAACATAATACATGTGTGAATACATAGACAAACAGAGTGTCACTAGTATGCCTCTACTTGACTAGCTCGTGAATTAAAGATGGTTAAGTTTCCTAACCATAGACATGAGTTGTCATTTGATTAACGGGATCACATCATTAGGAGAATGATGTGATTGACTTGACCCATTCCATTAGCTTAGCACTTGATCGTTTAGTATGTTGCTATTGCTTTCTTCATGACTTATACATGTTCCTACAACTATGAGAGTATGCAACTCCCGTTTACCGGAGGAACACTTTGTGTGCTACCAAACGTCACAACGTAACTGGGTGATTATAAAGGAGCTCTACAAGTGTCTCCAAAGGTACATGTTGAGTTGGCGTATTTCGAGATTAGGTTTTGTCACTCCGATTGTCGGAGAGGTATCTCTGGGCCCTCTTGGTAATGCACATCACTATAAGCCTTGCAAGCAATGTAACTAATGAGTTAGTTACGGAATGATGCATTACTAACGTGTAAAGAGACTTTCCGGTAGCGAATTGAACTAGGTATTGAGATACCGACGATCGAATCTCGGGCAAGTAACATACCGATGACAAAGGGAACAACGTATGTTGTTATGCGGTTTGACCGATAAAGATCTTCGTAGAATATGTAGGAGCCAATATGAGCATCCAGGTTCCGCTATTGGTTATTGACTGGAAACGTGTTTCGGTCATGTCTACATAGTTCTCGAATCCGTAGGGTCCGCACGCTTAAGGTTTCGATGACAGTTTTATTATGAGTTTATGAGTTTTGATGTACCGAAGGAGTTCGGAGTCCCAGATGAGATCGGGGACATGACGAGGAGTCTCGAAATGGTCGAGACGTAAAGATCGATATATTGGACGACTATATTCGGACATAGGAAAGGTTCCGAGTGGTTCGGGTATTTTTCGGAATACCGGGGAGTTACGGGAATACGGGGGAAGAAGTATATGGGCCTTATTGGGCTTTAGGGGAGAGAGAGGGGCATGCCGGGTGCCCCCCCCCCCCCCAATGACTAGTCCGAATTGGACTAGGGGGAGGGGCGGCACCCCCTCCTTCCTTCTCTTCCCTCTCCCTCTTCCTTGTCTCCTACTCCTACTACATGGAAAGGGAGGAATCCTACTCCCACCCCTCCAGGGCGCGCCATAGGGGCCGGCCCTCTCCCCCTCCTCCACTCCTTTATATACGGGGGTAGGGGGACACCCCATAGACACAACAATTGATCTCTTGATCTCTTAGCCGTGTGCGGTGCCCCCCTCCACCATAGTCCTCCTCGATAATATTGTAGCGGTGCTTAGGCGAAGCCCTGCGACGGTAGAACATCAAGATCGTCACCATGCCGTCGTGCTGACGGAACTCTCCCTCGACATTCGGCTGGATCGGAGTTCGAGGGACGTCATCGAGCTGAACGTCTGCTAGAACTCAGAGGTGCCATAGTTTCGGTGCTTGATCGGTCGGGCCGTGAAGACGTACGACTACATCAACCGCGTTGTTCTAAGGCTTCCGCTTTCGGTCTACGAGGGTACGTGGACAACACTCTCCCATCTCGTTGCTATGTATCACCATGATCTTGCGTGTGCGTATGATTTTTTTGAAATTACTACGTTCCCCAACAAGATTAGCTATGAACCTTCTCAAATAATTGACCTTGCCAAGCAACTTTTGCATATCTCTTGCATGTTGGAGCCTCCACTTTCTGTATGGCCTCTATCTTTTCGGGATCAATCTCTATGCCATTTTCATGAATAATGAAACCCAAAAACTTTCCAGCTAACACGCCGAATGAACACTTCAAAGTTTTGGCTTGCGGCAGCGGAACAACTTCCGATCTAGGTTAACCTCTGATGGTTTCTCTATTTACATGATTTTTTGGCGTTGGTTTCACGCTAAGATGGGCCTCAAGGTGAGCACAACCCACCGGGGCAAGCCAGGCCCACCAGGCACGCCCTGGTGGCTTGTGCCCTCCTCGTGGCTCTTCCGGCCTTCCCACGAAGCTTCGGGGGTCTCTTTTGTTCCAAAAATATCGTCAAAAAGTTTCAACTCATTTGGAGAACTTTCATTTCTGCACAAAAAACAACACCACGGTAGTTCTGCTGAAAACAGCGTCAGTACGGGTTAGTTCTAAAAAATCATATAAAGTTGCTATAAAATGATTGTAAAACATCCAAGAATGATAATATAATAGCATGGAACAATAAAAAATTATAGATACGTTGGTGACGTATCAAGATGGTGGCCCATGTAATTGCTTGAACTAATGAGTGTAAGGCTCAAACTACAGAAAACAGCCAGAGAGAGAGTTTATCTATTTTCCATCGTATATTCGTATTTTGAGTGTTTTTTAGGCATACGATGGATTGGAAAGCTCATTATAGTTCACAAAATCGACAGGAACAAGCCTGGGTACGTGCCCAGGGTGCCAAGACGGTAAATTCACCCCTAATTGCCTCCGCCCCTGGCCACTTGACAGAAGGTCCAAGCCGTCGTCACCAACACCAACATTGCTGGAGCGAGGGAGAATTCACAATGGTCCTTATTGTACTAAAATTTTATACTTATATAATTAGTTGAAATAGAAACTTAGGTAGAATATTTTTGTGCTTAACAAATAAAAGTAAATGCTAAATATTAATTACATATTTACATCATTAGTTGTCATACAATTTTAACATTGATCATTGAAAAAAATACTAAATTTAAATCGTATAAATTATTTCTCCTTTTTGAGACAATTCTTTAAGAAGACTTCCTTAAACCCCAGAAATAAAAAAAAACTCTCATGCCTCCACAAGTTAATTTATAACACTTGCGTAAAATCATAGTGTATATATGTGTTTGTTTGCATATTTAATGTTCTTAAGTATCTATTGAAAGATAATGGCTCAACAAATATCTTGATAGAAGATTTTAGTGTACCATTAGATACAAGCAAATAGATGGTTTTTATGCATACTTTATCATCTACTGCTTTCCAAAGTGGTTTAAAGAAGGTCAAATATTTTTTACATATTCTGGCCAATTCAACAATCTAGCTATTGGATGTTGTAGTGCCATCGATTTTAATAATAAAATTATCTACACAACTGCTCCTCCTTTTTCCCTTGTCAAGTGAAGATAGAGTAAATGTTTTAAAGCCCAGTAGGCAAGTACTGGCACCAGGGGCAGAGCCAGCCCAGTGGGTTTCCCGGGTCACCTTTGTACACTGTCGCAGATGTGTATACACTGGGTTTAGGCCTCATGCCCCAGACCTGGGACCTGGGCCTGTCTCCGCCACTGACTGGGAGGTAGTGCGTGCGGCACACCGTGCTTTGTTGGTTGGCTCAAGATTTGTTTTCCCAAGGTTTGAAATGTATTGTGTCTTCTGAATGTCTATGCCTTTGCGACGGTGAGGTCTTGAGGACAGTCATGGCGTGAGGTGGCTCCTCGTGCCCCTCTCGTCAGATCTGAGGCCACCATTTGATGACCCACAAGTATAGGGGATCAATCGTAGTCCTTTTGATAAGTAAGAGTGTCGAACCCAACGAAGAGTAGAAGGAAATGACAAGTGGTTTTTAGCAAGGTAATTTCTATAAGCACTGAAATTGTCAGTAATAGGTAGTTTGATAGCAAGATAATTTGTAACTAGCAAGTAACGGTAACAGTAAATAAAGTGCAGCAAGGTATCCCAATCCTTTTGTGACAAGGGACAAGACAAAACGGTCTCTTATAATAAGCAAAGCGTTCTTAAGGGCACACGGGAATTTCATCTAGTCACTTTCATCGTCTTGGTTTGATTCGCGTTCGCTATTTTGATAATTTGATATGTGAGTGGACCGGTGCTTGGGTGTTGTTCTTACTTGAACAAACCTCCCACTTATGATTACCCCCCTCGCAAGCATCCGTAACTACGAGAAAAGTATTAAGATAAAATCTAATCATAGCATTAAACATACGAGTCCAAAATCGGTCCCTTTCGGAATAGCGCATAAATTAGGGTTTACGCTTCTGTCACTCTAGCAACCCATCATCTAATAACTACTCCATAATGCATCCCCTTAGGCCCAAAGATGGTGAAGTGTCATGTAGTCGACGTTCACATAACACCACTAAGGGAATCACAACATACATATCATCAAAATATCGAACACATATCAAATTCACATGATTACTTGCAACATGACTTCTCCCGTGACCTCAGGAACAAAAGTAACTACTCACAAATAATAATCATGCTCAAGATCATAGGGGTATTGAATAGCATAATGGATCTGAACATATAATCTTCCACCAAATAAATCATATAGTAATCAACTACAAGATGTAACCAACACTACTAGTGACCCACAGGTACCAATCTGATGTTCTGGTACAAAGATTGAGCACAAGAGATGAACTAGGATTTGAGATGAGATGGTGTTGTTGAAGATGTTGATGAAGATTGGCCTCCCAAAGATGAGAGGGTTGTTGGTGATGGTGATGGCTTCGATTTCCCCTTCCGGGAGGGAAGTTCCCCCGGCGGAATCGCTCCGGCGGAGGGCAAAAGTGCTCCTGCCCAAGTTCTGCCTCGAGACGGCGGCGGTCCATCCTGAAAATCCTCTACTTATTTTTTCTAGGTCAAAAGACCTTATATGCCAGGAGATGGGCACCAGAGGTGGGTTGGGTGGTATCTTGTGGGCACCAGGCAGCCCCCTATGGTGGTTATTTGCTCCAATATTTATTAAATATTCCAAAATAATTCTTCGTAAAATTTTAGCTCATTTGAAGTTTTGTAGAATAGGTATCTCTGACATAGTTTTTTCAGGCCTAGAATTCCAACTGCCGGTATTCTCTCTCTTTGTGTAAACCTTGCATATTATGAGAGAAAAGACATTAGAATTACTCCATAAAGTGTTATTATGCATAACAACATTATAAATAATAGTAGGAAGACATGATGTAAAATGGACATATCACTATTCAAGCACGCGGTTCTCCCCATCAGCTAGTCCAGATCTCCGTCGTCCGCGCTCGAAGGTGTTGGTAGCTGGTCTGGTGGGTGTCGGGGTGTGAGGTTGTCCGGTGGAAACCTTTGATCGACGACGGTGGCCACATCGTTGACGGCGCTCCTGGCGTCATTCCCCTCATTGTGGCAACGACGAGGTCAACTCCCCATGCTTCCTCCTCCCTCTGTGCTCGGGTGAAAACCCTAGTTCCCTGTGAATGGTCGGCAAAGCCGCCATGGCGTCGTCACGTCCTTGGAGGTGCCGTCTTTGGGCATTGGGATGGAGTGTGTGCGCGGCGAGTGTATGGTTCCTGGTGCAGAAGGTGGTGTAGTGTGGCATCTACCGCGTCGATGGCGGCATGGTCTCGATGATGGACGTGTGTTGATGAATGCGCGTTGGATGGTGGTGATGGTGTCGTGGCTGTGTCTACGGCAGTAGGGCCTGAGAAGGTCAATGAGTGGATCTCTCCTGAAGTTGGGATGACGCAAGATGGCGATCTCGACTCGTCGTGGGGCAGCTTGGTGAGCTCATCCGATCGAGTAGATGATGTCCGTTGATGTGTGATCATGGCACATCATCAAGTTAGTAGGTGTAGCGGCATTGATCGTTAGGAAGGTGACTTTAGGTTTTCTTTTTGCGAGACTCTGTGGAATAATATAATAAATATGATTGTGTTCATCCCCTCGATGCAAGTTATTTGTCTTTTCGAAAAAAGAAAACACCAAGCACGCCCTAGATCAGATCTATCTGATTGTTCCATAAGCAAAACGGCATCTCTCCTCCTGGTGCTGGTGCTGCAAAGAATATAAGAATCTGTCCATCAAGACCAAAACACTCAACCACCAAATTAAAAGGCAGCAAGCAAAGCAAAGGAAAAAAAAAAGCTTCTTGTTGGCTCTCCCTCCCTCTTAATCTTAATCTTAATCTTAATCTCACCACCAACCAGCCAAAATGAGCAGCATAACCCCCTGGCTGGCATGGCACTTGCTCCTCACATCACATGGTTGATCCTTTGTTTTTATGCTCTGTCACTGCTCACATACTTCCATTTAAGTACATTACAGGCCTGCCTGTCCTCCTCTTTGTCCTTCTATAGTCCTACAGTACAGTACAGTGAAATTAACGGAATCCAAAGCTCTTAGGCTGTTGGTAGCCGATCTAAAAAATAAATTAGAAAAACTTTCATTATCTTAGAATAACAGAGTGAAACGGTACCTTAGAACCATAATAAATCCACCGAAAATCACAACTTGATTCCTTTCCTCTCTCTAGGGCAACTGAGAAAAATCAATATAAATCAGAACTCATCGTCAACGACAGCTTGGATTAGACATGGACAGGCTCAATTCCCTTTCTTGCCACCAAACCAAAGCAAGCAGCTTTCGCGCACTAACCAGAGCACAAGCACAAGCACACTGCTCCTCCTCTGCTCTCTCCTCCCTTCCCCACATTTTATTTATTTATTTACGTATTTATTTTACCCCTCCCTGTCCCTGCTAGTGCTATCCATCCTTCTGTAACTGTTCCTTCCTAGGAGGGAGGGAGGGAGGGAGCACAAGCAAGGATTTCTCCCAAAGTTCCCTTCTTGAATTTTGGTTCTTGCTTGTCCCAAATTCCTACCTGCCTGCTGCATTTGCTCCTGCTCCTGCTCCCGGATTCCAGCGCCCCCCCATCCAGGGAGATTCCCACTTCTTCTTGGCCATTTTTGGGTCTACATCTTTGGCTGCCGCAAGATCTGAAGAATCACCCCCACCCACGGCGACGGCGACGGCGATGAGGCCGGAGGCGAGGCTGGATTCGGCGGCCTTCCAGCTCACCCCCACCCGCACCAGGTAATCCCGGACACTCAAGCTCAACCTCCCAATTCCCCATACCATCAGGGGCGGATCTGCCCACCAAACCAAATTCCCCATCTTTGCTGTTGCGCCGCCACCAAAGATGAAGGGAATGCCCAAAGCTCCGCTCTTTCTGCTACAGGCGAGCGTAGATCCAGGAGGAGATGGATACCATTCACACTTATTGCTCAATTTGCCTTCTGCTTATTACTCAAGCTTACTGATTTTATTGGCATCTGCAACAATTTCTTGTGTGTGTGTGTGTGTGTGTGTGTGTGTGTGGCAGTAGCAGTAGCATTATAATGAATTCTCTGTTTCTCCCCCCTTTCTTGTTTCTAGGTGTGATTTGGTTGTGGTGGTGAATGGGAGGAAAGAGAAGATCGCCTCCGGCCTGCTCAACCCCTTCGTGGCGCACCTCAAGGTCGCCCAGGAGCAGATCGCTAAGGGAGGCTACACCATCCTGCTCCAGCCGGATCCAGGGGCCGACGCGCCATGGTTCACCAGAGGCACCATCCAGAGGTTCGTCTCGTGTTTATTTGTCAGCAGTGTCGGCGGTGGTGGCTCATTTTGCGTGGTGTTGGCATTAGGTTCGTCCGGTTCGTGAGCACGCCGGAGGTCCTGGAGCGGGTCACCACCATCGAGTCCGAGATACTGCAGCTCCAAGATGCCATCGCTGTCCAGAACAATGCAAATATTGGACTCAAATCTGTAAGTGCAGGATTATCATCTATTCTATTGTGTACCTGTTTATTTGTTGAGAGAAATAATAGCAGAACAGTGACATGTTTCTGTTTGTGATTTGCCAGGCAGAAGGCCATAATGTGGACTCCTCCATGGAAGGTACGTATAAGCAGGAGATGCTACCGATTTCATTCCTTGCACGGTCACAATGTCTACCAAGAAATCTTCGGCGATGCTTATTCGTAGCTGGAAATGCAGTGCTGCTTCTTTAGAATCTATCATTCGTTATGGAGTTTGGTGCGGTGTACCATCACTCACAGCTGTTGTAGTACATGATAGTGGATGGCTTAAAAGTATATTTATGTTTGATGCATGGCCTATCTTTATTTCTGTTTATACATTCTCTTCTGTTCTGTTTTACCTAACTTATATTGGAAGCTGATTATTCTGTGATGGATCTAACCGTCATTAAGTGCACAAGTTTTCAGGCAATTCGCAACTGCATAAAAAAGTTCAGTGGGAATTATATATGTTTTCTGATGATAGATTGGTCTGGACTGAAACATGATTTTCCATCCCGTTTTCCATCGATAAATATACCTGACATGTCCCTTTACAGGCAGCAAGACAAGTTATGATCCAGATGGTGATAAGGCACTCGTCCTGTACAAGGTATGGCTGTGTCGATAGGTAACAAAACTGTTTTTTCACCATGTGAACATGTCATGGTAAGAGGGCTTACAACTCTGATATTTTTGACAGCCTGACACACATCCAGCATCTCCACTGCAGAATGACACTGGAGCACATGAGGAGCATTCAAAGTATTTTATTTCGCACATTCTTTTCTTGTTTACATGAAAAAACTACTGTCTTAACTTTTGTTTTGTTTTTATGCTTTTATCTAGTGAACTGCTTCCCACACAAGTTCTACAGTCAAATTCAGCTCCTTGATTACCTTATCTGCACTTCTTTGGAATGATGTCCTATTTTTTGGATTTTTTTTATCTGCACTGTGGTAAGATGTGAATGGATTTTTTTTTTAACAATGTTTTGCAGAGTTCAGCTTCTCAGAGTGCTGGAGACTCGCAAGACCGTCTTACGTAAAGAGCAGGCTATGGCCTTTGCACGCGCTGTAGCTGCTGGGTTTGATATAGACAACCTGATATATTTGATCTCATTCGCAGAGCGTTTTGGTGCTTCACGCTTGATGTAAGTACGACCTTCTTATGGACAAAGTAGTATCATGCTTGATGTATCAGATCTTTCCTTTGGATATGACTTATATTCCTGCAGATGATGTGAACCTGGAACTGCTGATTAATTTGTGCCGACTCCGTATGAGAACTGCATAATTTGTTGCATTCCATTCTGATGCTAATTATACAGTCATGTTGGAATGTTGTTGCAATGCACAAGTAGCTTAAGCAATTTCTGTGCGTATGAAATCTGTTGCACTAACTACGTTCATTGGTTTGCTATCAATTAATAGGAAGGCGTGCACACAGTTCATTGATTTGTGGAGGCAAAAACATGAAACTGGACAGTGGATTGATGTTGAACCTGAAACAATGTCTGCACGCTCTGAATTTCCTCCCTTCAATGCTGCTGGCATTATGTTAATGGGAGATAAGGAAACAATGTCTGTCTCTAATGGAGATACAAATGGCGAAGATGCTGCTAAAGCTGGTATGTTGGTGCCATGACTTAACTTACTACATTCCAAATGCTCACTTTGTTTGTATTTAGCATCTTTGTAGTAGTTGATAAGCGGATTTTGTATGTTTTGTATTTGTATTTGTACTTGTACTTTCCAAATGCTCACAAGAACCATTCACTTTATTTCTTCCATAGCCTATAACAATGTTTTATTTTGAGTTTTCCGTTGTCTGAAAATTGTGACCCAAATTGTTCCTAATATATTGCTGCCTTCTGCTTATTTTCACACGACAATTTTCCGTTATTATTGTCCAGGCATGTTGAATTTGTACCCTTTTTTGTCAATCTGCATACACAATCGATTCATGTTTTGCTTTTTCTTTTTTTACTGTGAGAGAGAACTTGGATCTGAGGAATCATTTCTCTGTTGCTTGACAGATCACAGGACACCTCAGCACCCAGGAGCTCCCCATCATGGTCCATATCAATCAGGATATCCACCATGGGCAATGCATCCTCCTTACCCCATGCAAGGCATGCCACCATACTACCCTGGGGCGAACCCATATTACCCTCCTCCCTATCCCCCAACGGATGATCCCAGGTACAACCACTCAGAAAGGAGACCATCAAGGAGGCACTCAGCAGAAAGCAAGGACTTTGACAACTCCGATGATGAAAGTGATGACCAAAGTGGTTCAGAGAGGGAGAGTTCTCATGGCCGCAAGTCAAGTAAAAAGGGCAATCGTTCGGGCAAGAAGAAATCTAATGTAATTGTCATACGCAATGTAAATGTAACATCAAGGAAGAAGCATGGGTCATCAGAGAGTGAGTCGCAATCAGGCTCTGATGTGGCATCAGAGGATAGTGACGATTCACACAGAAAATCCAGCAAGAGGAATCATCATAAGCGCTCAAGCTCGAAGAAAAAAGGGGATAAGAAAACCACTGTTGAGTCTGAAGATGAGTACACCAAGGATGGAATGTCTAATGGGCAGCGAGATGGAGATCAAGGAAACTGGAATGCGTTCCAGAATTTCTTGCTCAGAGATGAAGACAAGACAAGAGACCATAATGACGCGGACATGTTCGCCAGTGAAAGAGAGGCACCACCTAGGAGGAAAGAGACCGCAAGAAATATTGATGATCCTATTCTTTTATCAGAGCGAGGTTCTGCTGATGTCAATGAGCGGCATGCGATGTCTTTCAGTTCAGCCAATGGGAGAATTAGGGCCAGGCAGATGATGCCTGGTGATGAACTTATGATGTCTAGGGAAGGTTGGAGTTTTGTGGATGGTGACATGAAGGAGATAGAAGCTGGAGGTGGAGGATACAGAAGAGGGGCAAATGATGACTTCATGGTTTATGGACAGGACAACTCGATGGACAGGAGGAGCTCCTTGGACCCCCTTGCCGAGGCGCATTACAAGAGACCCACTCTTCTGGAGGAAAAGAAGAATGTGCACAGTATGGGCGATGAGTCCTTCATGATACCTGTTAGCTCCAACTCACAGGATAATCTTGGAGCAGCCGGCCGTACTGCCATTGACATAGATGCCGAGCTTGGCTCAAGTGTTCAGAAAACATCAGATGCTAAGGCTGGAGCTGAACTTTTCTATGAGCCAGATGAGTTGATTCCGGAGCGTGGATTTGAAGATGTTTCATTTGGATATGACCCATCAATGGACTATGACAGCCACATGCAGATTCAGCATGACGTCAGCGTTGAAGATGCAAATGCAGAGGATTTATCCGTTTGTGTTGAGGGTGAAGAAAAGATGCCGGGGAAAGATAAGAAGCTTAGAGGTTCACAGGAGGGCGTGGATAGAAGAAGGAAGGATGCCTCAGCGAGGAGACTGTCAGCGCCCAAAGGACCACTAACCGATGCACAGAAACGTGCGCAGAACCTACGGGCGTACAAAGCGAGCCTTCAAAAGGAAAAGAAGGAGCTGGTATTGATGTTTTACTTTTATACATTTTGTATATTAAACAGTTTGTTCTTTTCTTCTAGTTTTAAGTGCAGTAATGCCCCATGACTTAATTTACTCTTTTTTAACATCCTCACCGCATATTTTAAATGTCCAAATTGAATCTATATACAACAGAGTGATATAGTATTATCTATCTCCTTTTGGTGTGGCAAAATTAAATTAATACCCCCACCAATGTCACATGTATCTCCTTTTTGTTGTAAATAAATATTTTCAGGAAGCGGAGCAGATGAAACGGCTGGAAAGGCTTAAGCAAGAGCGGGAAAAGAGGATTGCTGCAAGAAGCGGCGCATCGAATCCCCAGAAAACAGCAGCTAAAGCAAGCGCGGTGAGCAAGTCAACCTCATCCTTGGCTGAGATGAAGAAAGAGAAAAGTGGCGGCGGCACAACCGAATCCTTGATTGAGCGACTGAAAAAGCTTGCTCAACCTAAAACCAATGCCTCAACTTTGAACCCCAAGCCAGCGGCGGCGGACCACCCACGGCGAAGAAGCTTGCCGCAATAATGTCCCTGTGCTTTGGGGAGTATTTATTTAGTTTTGTTGATTGACTGATGAGGCCAACAATTCGATTTGTATTGATTTAAAAAGTTTGGTCGGTTGATTTCTAGTACATACCTGTGTTTGTTTGTAAGCAGTTTGTATAATCCGGCCTTTATTACATTATATTGTATTACAATCTACACATTATTACCTCGGGTATATACTTGTGGATCGGACATATTGTGTACTAGTTCTGGTGTATATACGTACAATCGTATATGTATGCTGTAGAATGACTTGCATGAATGTATGCGGATCAGCTGAATTGATTTATGGATAGATTCTCTGTGTTTTTTCCCCATAAAGGATTTTTTTTTTGGAGGAAAACTAGAGTTTTCATTGAGCAAGAGCATCCGAATTTACATTATCCATTACAAGTAACTGTTCAAAGAAATCCAGGTAATTGTTAGTGATTGTTACTGCTAAGTTTATGCTTGTGTTTTTGTTTATAGTATTATATTATGCTTAGACAGCACAGTAGCAGCTTGTTTTGTTGAAAGTTTGAAATACAGGAAGAAAAGCCGGTGAACCAACATTGTCAGTACAAGCAAACCTAGCTAACATAGATTAGGATGGAAGAATAAAATCGGAAGACAGAATCTAAAATCATTGTATGAATTTGTGTACTACTTCCTCCATCCCAAAATAAGTGTCTTAACTTCAGTACGTACAAAGTTGAGACACTTATTTGAGATGCAGTATATGAAAGTTGTAGCGGCTGTTGTCATCCTAGAGAGCAAAGCAAGTTTGGCTTGATGAGGAGGTTGGGGGTCGAACAATGTCCCATGGTGTGCGGTGGTGGGGAGCGCGCGGTGCCATGCCCCACGGTTGAGTCCGGGAAATAGAGAGGTTGACAAAAAAGATGCAGATCATCAGTGCAGGAAGTGGGTAATCATAAAAGTTCATTTTAGATATTTATAAATATGAGCCCACGGTTGAGTACGGGAAATAGAGGTCTTGTGACGAATTGGTCTGGGACGAATATTGGCCAGGATCCATAAACATACAGTGCCAGTTTTTGAGATTTCAAGGTGAGTGTTTGATTCAGACTTCGAATATGAAATTAAAAGTTAATTTTAGACTTTTTTCCTGTTCAGAGGGATGACTGGGTGGTGGCAGGCAGAGTGGAGAGATCATGCTGGACTGATTCAATTTTTTTTCCTGCTGATACTATGTCTCGCCTGTAGCAAGGAAAAGGGCAAGTTCGCCCACGCACACCCCTAAATGCGCCAAGATCGACAACACAAAGTATTTTCTTTTTCATTTTTTTCTTATATATATATATATATATATATATATTAAAAATGGTCTAAATGTGTATGCATTTTGGAAAATATGTTAAAGTGTTACATAACTTGGTTCAAATAAAAAACAAATTTGTCAATGAAGTTTTCTCATATTTTACAAAATGTTAATTAAATTTATAAAAATAGTGTTTACAATTTTTATCTCTAATTGTTCATTTAATTTTAAAAATATTCATGTATATTTTAAAAGGTTAATGTATATAAAAAGTATTCACACATTATCAAATATTGTTCACTTTATCATGTATTTCAAAATATATTCACGCAATATCAAATGATGGTCACTTAAATTAAATGTTTCTAGCTGCTATTTAAATACTCTTGGCCTGTGTATAGTTTGATGCATAGACCCAGCTGGTTCATTTATCCTGTCTACAAGGACTGATCAAAATCATTAGGCTTAATTTAGGGCAGGGTTGAGCTATACGAGGAAGTATCTGGTGCACCGGTGCTTGTGGTGCTACAGGTGCAGCAAACTTCCTTAGCAAATTTTTACATGTTCAACAAAATATATTTTTTTTAGCACATTCACATAACATTAACGCATGTTGTTAAAAAGTTCAAATAAAAATTCGAAACATAGCTTGAGATACAAAAATGACAAATTCGACACTGAATAGTACATAACACAAATTGGGCTTTAAATTTGGCCCATTATCACATTGATGTCAAATTTGTAATTTTTGTAACTCGAGCAATGTTTTGAATTTTGATTCGAAATTTGTGACAACATACACTAATGTTATGCCAATGTGCTAGATTTGTTTCAGTTTTTTGGAACATTTTAAAATGTGCTAATGTGTTTGGTGCACCAGTAGCACCACAAGCACCGGTGCATCAGATACGTTCTCAGAGCTGTATAGATCACTGTGCATCTGACTATCATTGTCACAAATTGGGCATTTTTTGGATGAGACTGGGCTTGATTACTGTAAGAATGCAGCTTCTCGGTCCTTCTCCCTGTTGGTGCCATTCCGCAAGAATAAGGTTGTCGTTCTTTGAGTATTTAGTTGTTTCAATGAGGCAAACTATTTGTTTTGTATTAATTAATTTTTTAGTCTGTTGATTTCTAGGACATACACATGCATGCATGCACAAGACATATATACATGCACAATACACTTGTGTTGTTGTTTGTAAGCAGTCTGTATAACCTTTTGTATTGTATTACAGTCTACAAATTAACTCTCGTATATACTTGTGGATCGGATGTATTGATCCATAACGCAGCAGAAGTGATCAAATTAATAACATCAAAGCGTTTTTTTAGCTTTCCAGAAGGAAAGCCTAAAGCAGCCAGCAAAAGGAGCTGGGGGCAAGAATATCAATACTCTCTGCCATCACAGCCCAGTAGCCCACAACTGTCTAGCAACAATGCATTCAAAAAATAAGTGTTGAATACTCTCAGGTTCATTACAAAAGACACATGAAACATCATCAACATGTCTACGCTTAGACAAGTTATCCCTAGTCAAAGTTTTGTTGTGAACGATAAGCCGCAGAAAAACATGAATGTGATTTTCCAGATATAATATTTTAGTTGACAGGAGACCCCCCCCCCCCCCCCCCCCCCAAGTTTATCATTCTATAAACATATTTCACTGAAAATTTACCAGATGCTTCTAACTCCCAAACAGGTTGATCTTTCTCACTCGTTATAGAAAAGTTTTTAACAAGATTCACTAGCTCAAACCATCTGGTAAGCATTCTCTCATCAAAACATCTTCTAAAAGTGAGATGTAACTCCACTCCATCCCAAACGTGAGCAATGGAGGCATCTTGTTGTTAACATATCTCAGAGAGATCCCAGAACAGTCTTAAGAGAGCAGCTTCCCAACCATTTATCATGCCAGAAGGCCACACTTTGTCCATTCCGAGGAATCCATCTATCAAAGACTTTGCAGCAGCAAAAGCCCAAGTGACAATTTTCTAGAATGGAGAACCATGCATTTCCCGGTTTAACCCATAGTACATTAGGGTTATTTGCAACATATTTAAAGCATAGAGTTTACTTCCAGTCACTGTCTCTCTCATCAAAGAATCTTTTACTCCAATAAGCAAGCAAGCTATATTAAATTCTCTAAGATTAGGAACCGGTTTGCCCACATGTGGAACGAAAGTGCCCACACAAGTTTCACCTATGTTTCGAACAATTTTTCATTTTCTCTCCCTCCTTTGCTCTATGGTCACCTTGCAGACGAGACAAACACCTATTGATCCTGGTAATTCTAGACGTCAAACTTTGGGTTGGAGACTTTCTCAGTGCCGCTTTTATCAGTATTTGATCCTCGATCTGTTCCGGCTCCGAGCAGCAGTGGTTCCGTCAAGGTAGCTAAACATCCGGGCGCCTCTGATCTGAGGAAGTACTTGGGCTTTCCAGAGGAGAAAGTTGCCCCTGGTGAGGCGCTCCGTGACTTGCTGGTGTTTCGCTAAAAATAAACGTCCCGCGGGGCAGGGGAATTTCCTAATGGCGTAACGATAAAATAAATCACGGTCGTGCCAGAATACAATCATATACAAATAAATAAAGAGAGAGTAACACATAGGAAATATTACTTTATTAATTCTTTATCAAATACAAAGTACAGTTTCCCACCGACTACAAATATTGCACCTTCAATGAAATCTGACTGAATTGGCCATTGTGTAGTTGCAGGTCCCGAAGCCTCGTAAGACAATCCGGTTAATAACATCCGCAGGGCAATCCACAGAACACCTCCGATTAAGCTGCGCTTGATGGTCGTCATCTTATAACCTGAAATATTCTCCAAGATATGGATCCCCAAGATATATGTGGCACGTGTGGCCATGTGGTGACATGCCAAAGCCTCGCCGGTCTTTGGAGTACAATATCCGGCCTTGTCGGCATAGGGTTCATGACAAAGTCTCAAGGTGAATGTTCGGCCTCATCGGCCGTGAAGAATGGATGTCCTGCCTCGTCGGCCAGGACATGTGAATAACTTCCAGCCTCGTCGGTCACGGAAAGTAAAAGTCTCCCAACCTCGTCGGTCAAGGAAAAAATGTCTAGCCTCGTCGACCAAGACTAATGAGTGGTTTTGGCCTTGTTGGTCACGAAAAAAGGATAATATTACGAGACTTTGCAACAAATGCCTGGCCGGGGGGGGGGGGGGGGGGGGGCATGGGTCCCCTTGCCCATATTTAGCAAATATGAAAGTTGTCACAAAAGGGAGGCATTGCCCTCATATATCGAGTACATATCACCCTCATAAAGTTACCAGGTAGTTGAGTGCAAGACTATGGCCGCCAGGATGGTGAGGAGCACCACAATCATCCACTAGCACATGGTACGTAGAACGTCCTTCCAGCCAGTGCCGAGAGAAGTACCACAGAAGGTAGAAGGTGCCGGCTGTTTTGGCCTCCGTTGTCGGGCATTGTGTTGCCCAGCGACCTAACTCGCTCTGCAGTAATACCCTGTGATGTGTGCCCCACATGACTTAATGTACTCCTTTTTAACATCCTCATCGCATATTTTAAAGGACAGAGTGCTATAGTACTATTATCTATATCCTTTTGGTGTATATTTTAAATGACCAAAATGACTACTTACAAGCAAATAATAGGGCATATATTTTTAGTAGGGCAAATAATGTGGTGGAGAATGTCATTTGTTTGCATCGGCAGAATTGCTGATGAATATGTTTTGTTGTAAATATTTTCAGGAAGCAGAGCAGATGAAACGGCTGGAAAGGCTTAAGCAAGAGAGGGAAAAGAGGATTGCTGCAAGAAGTGGCGCATCGAATCCCCAGAAAGCCATAGCTAAAGCAAGCGCAGTGAGCAAGTCAACCTCATCCTTGGCTGAGATGAAAAAGGAGAAAAGTGGCGGCGCAACCGAATCCTTGATTGAGCGACTGAAAAAGCTTGCTCAACCTAAAACCAATGCTTCAACTTTGAACCCCAAGTCAGCGACCGTGGACCACCCTCGGAGAAGAAGCTTGCCGCAATAAGGTCCTTGTTCTTTGGGGATTATTTATTTGGTTTTGTTGACTGATTGATGAGGGCAACAATTCGGTTTGTATTGATTACATTTTTTTGGTCTGTTGATTTCGGGGTTCTAGTACATAATCTGCACATTGTTGTATGTTACGACGGAGTTGTTTGTAAGCAGTTTGTTTGTATAATCTGTCCTTTGCATTGTATTACAATCTACACATTAACTCTAGTATATACTTGTGGATTGGACATATTGATCTGAAAAGCTGTGTACTAGTTCTGGTGTATATACGTATGATCGTATATATACGCCGAGGAATGAGTTGCATGAATATCTGTGGATCAGCTGAATTGGCAGATGTACATGCCCTAAACATGTTGGCATGAGTTGGAACTGTACGCTTTACGGAAGTACTATGTTTTCTTCTCGTCCCTGGCGGCTGGAACCCTAGCCACCGCCAGGGGGAGGCCGCTCTCCGGCGGCTCCCCTCCGCCGGCGACCTCGGTCGTCGGTGGTGATATACGTATCATCGTATATATGTGGATCAGCTGAATTGTTTTATGGGTATATTCTCTGTTTTTTCCTCTTCAAATTCCCATAGTGTTGATACCTCCTTTTTAGGGGAAAATGAGAGTTTTTATTCAAAGAGAATCCAACCGCTGCGGGTGAACTGGTTCTTCCATAGTTTTTTTTAAATTCCAATCTATTCAGCTTCAATCATAACAGTACAACAAACATCGGAAATAATAAAAATTACATCCAGATCCATAGACCACCTAGCGACGACTGCAAGCATTGAAGTGAGCCGAAGGCATGCTGCGGTCAATGCCCCCTCCCTCGCCGGAGTCGAGCACAACTTGTAGTAGAGAGAAGTTGTCGTGCTAAGGCCCCATAGGACCAGTGCACTAAAACAACAACCACCGCCAATGAAGAATAACGTAGATCAAAAGGATCCAACCCGAAGACACACAAACATAGACGAACAACAACCATATCCAAGCAAATCCACTGAGGATAGATCCGTTGAAGACACACCTCCACACACACACCAACGATACTAGACGCACCACCGAAACGGGGCTAGGCGGGGAGACCTTTATTTCATCGCCCTTGTCTCGCATTTCTGAGCAGGACACAAACTCTAACAGATCTCAAAGGAACGACTAACAACAGAGCCCTCCCGCCGGCCCTTTCCAGGTTCCACTACGCCCCCATGGCCCTAGGGCCATCGGAGACGAGGCAGACCTGCAGCGGAGCCGGCGAGAGGCACAAACCCTAGCTTTTTTTGGAGGAGGCGGCGCATGCATGGAAAGTCTGAGCTGTTTGGGTTCATCCATAGCTTTAGCTCTTCAAAGACCAAATTTTGCTACAAGTGCTGCAAATTTGCAGCATCTCTTAGCGGCTGCCACAAAATCACATGGACGCACCCGCTAGGAAACCGGATCGTGGCGCCGTGACCCTCCACATCACGATGCCCTTGCCCGTCAAATCCGGCCCGCATCAGATCCATGCGCGAGGGGGCCGAAGAGCCTTGCTGTCGCCAGCGTTGGCCGGGCCTTGCCCGTTCACGCCCTCTAGCGACGGGAGGGGAGGGGAGGAGCGGGAGGAGAGGCACTGGGAGGCTGTTAGGGTTCCCTCCGGTCACCTGTCGGGGGTGGGGGACTCGGGAGGGACTCATTTAAAAATGAGAGAGATTTTCACTTTCCGGCCTCTGCACCAACTAAGGATGCATACGACCATTTTAGTATGAGTATCAAGATAAACATGATCCTCAGACTTTTTAAAATGAGTATCAAGATATTTCTTGATGAGTGGTTCCACCACACACCAAGCTTGATCCTTAATAAATGAAAAAAAACATGCGCATCACCTGTCAATTATGGGAATTGAACTCGGGTCGTTAGGCTGCACGACCGCATACCCAACGACCGAGCTAAGGCTCCCTCTGCAAAAAATGGGAGATATTTTCACTTCCCGGCCTCTGCACCAACTAAGATGCATATGGCCGTTTTAGTACGAGTACCAAGATAAACATGATCCTCAGAATTTTTAAATGAGTATCCAGATATTTCTTGATGAGTGGTTCCACCACACACTAAGCTTGGTCCTCAATAAATGGGGGGAAATCCCTTGTGCATCACCTGTCAATTCTGGGAATTGAACTCGGGTCGTTAGGCTGCACTGCATACCAAACGACTGAGCCAAGGCTCTCCCTGCAAAAAAAGGGAGAGATTTTCATTTTGCGGCCTTTGCACCAACTAAGGATGCATACAACCATTTTAGCATGAGTACCAAGATAAACGTGATCCTCAGAATTTTTAAAATGAGTATCAAGATATTTCTTGATGAGTGGTTTCACCACACACCGAGCATAATCCTCGATACATGAGGGAAAACCCCTGTATATCACCTGTCAATTCTGGGAATTAAACTCGGCCCGTTAGGCTGCACAACCACATATCCAACCACTGAACCAAAGCTCTACTCTTACAGATATTAGCCTCTGAGCCAGACCTGCTGAAAGCGCTCAATTTAGCCATCTCCAGCGATCCAGGCTCAGGCGAAGCAAAAGAGCGCACGTGGGTGGCTCTAGCGATGCAACCTCGTGCGGCCGTGTACTTGAGGTTTGCTACGTCTTGAGCTTGCGTTGGTTTTCATTGAAGAGGAAAGAGTGATGCAGCAATAGTAGCGTAAGTATTTTCCTCAGTTTTTGAGAACCAAGGTATCAATCCAGTAGGAGGCTCCTCAAAAGTCCCACGCACCTACACAAACAAACAAAGAACTCGCAACCAACGCAATAAAGGGGTTGTCAATCCCTTCACGGCCACTTGCGAAAGTGAGATCTAATAAATGTATTATGATAAGATAAATATATTTTTGGTATTTTATAATATAGATTCAAAAAGTAAAGATGCAAATAAAAGTAGATTGGAAGCAAATATGATAAGAGATAGACCCGGGGGCCATAGGTTTCACTAGTGGCTTCTCTCAAGATAGCATAAGTATTACAGTGGGTAAACAAATTACTGTCGAGCAATTGATAGAAAAGCGAATAATTATGAGATTATCTAGGCATGATCATGTATATATGCATCACGTCCGCAACAAGTAGACCGACTCCTGCTTGCATCTACTACTATTACTCCACACATCGACCGACTCCTGCCTGCATCTAGAGTATTAAGTTCATAAGAACAGAGTAACACATTAAGCAAGATGACATGATGTAGAGGGATGAACTCAAGCAATATGATATAAACCCCATCTTGTTATTCAGCCTGGGCGTTCGGGTAATACGGTTTATTCGGTTCGGTTAGTTCGGTTTACGGGTAATACGGGTAGTTGAAAATGAGAACCGAACTTGTGTCTGCCAGAAAAAGAATCGTACCCAAATTACCCGAAAATTTCGGCTCGGGTAATTCGGGTACCCATAACCTGAAATATTCAGACCAGCGTACTGTACAAAATTCAGTGCAACATAGCCTCACAATCACAGCAGCAAAAAAATCAGATATAACAAAAACACAAATTTAGTCTCAGGTGATATGCAAGTGCATAGCAGAAATACACAATGCAAGCACAAATTCAGTTATGCAAGTGGACAACACAAGCACAGATTCATGCATTCAGCAACATGACATCAAATTTGACAATAATAGACTCACATCACAGTCTCATACTCTCATAGGTGATAGCTCCCAACACACCAGTGCACAACACAAGTCGTCCAAACACACAATAAACATGGTTCAAGCTGAATAGGTCCAAACAGTCACAAACACACACAGGACACAAGTAATAGGTCCAAGCTGAGATAACCATAGCTAATATTTTAAGGGCTTAACAAGTTTCCTTGAGGGCGAAGCTGAGAAAACCATAGAAGATAGAACACAAGAAGAGAGGTTGAGAGTGAGCTGAGAGTGTTCCTTAGGTTGGCGGCACACTTGATGTTCTTCTGGTATTCCCTGCAAAAGTGGAATGAAAATCACTTGAATATAGTGCAAGTGCAAAACAAATTAAAACAGAAATCTTGCGTAACATTAAGGTGATATCATTTCCACTTTCCCACCATAGTTTCCAGCATATCAAGTTGAAAACAACATGCAAGTTACAGGGGAAATCTTGCAAGAATTTTACTCACCAAGACTTATGATTCGGTGTCATCAATGGTGATGTGGACACCAGCACTTGTACCGGACTTAGCATTAGCAATGCTCAGATCAGACAATTCTTGAAGTACCGTTGAAATAAATGGAGTAAGCGAGAGAATGTAAGTATGAACAAAATGGAAAGCACATATCTAAGAGTAACTTGTTTGCATAATTACCTTCCTCTAGGTTGGCAAGTAGCTCTTCATTCTCTTCATTGTTAACAGGAATTTCTCTACGCAACCAATCCTGAGTACAAATTAGTGCCTGCACCATGAATGGAGTGAGCGAGCTTCGGAACTCATCAAGAATGCGTCCACCGGTGCTAAAAGCTGACTCTGATGCGACTGTAGATATTGGGAAAGCTAGGACATCACAAGCTAAACGTGATAGCACAGGGAATCTAGATGAGTTGACCTTCCACCACTCAAGAATGTTGAATTTGCTGATGTTTGCTTCATTATCCTCTGTAAGATACTTTTCAAGTTCAGACTTCGAAGGGCTAATGCTGATTCCACAGTCATTCATTCTCATTCTCTTTGCAATCAAGGAACTCATCAAGCTTTCACTGCTGTCCTCTTTAAAGCTAGGTGCATCATCAGGCTGCACTTCTTGCTCAGTTGGACCATATAACTTAACATACTCTTGGAACAGATTTGTAAGAGTCGTATTCATTTTTTTCCACATCTCCTCTCCATTGATCTGCCCAAACATGTCAAAAGTTGCAATCTTGATGTAATTTGACAACTTGTATCTTGGATCAAGAGCAACAGCCACAAAGATCAAGATATTGAAGCTCTTGTGATCTGCCCAATACTTGTTGTACTTGTCCAGCATCCTTTCTCCCATCTCTCTCCGCAAAGGGTCTCCACTTCCACACCAAGCCCTCAGCAAGACAATGATATCAACAATTTGATGGAAGAAGATGTGAGATGTGCAATGATTTGAGGCTGAAACACGAAGGGTAAGCTTATAGAAATGCTCAAGAAACTCTGCCATCTTTGAAGCATTATCCCAATCTTCTGGTTGAGGCCCTCCTGGCATTTTGTCGCCATTTAGCTCAATTGCAAAGTACGGGTCCTCTTCTTCATACCTCACGAACACCTTCTCATATGTGGCTGCAACTTTCAACATTAAGAATGTGGAGTTCCATCTAGTGCATACATCAAGTGACAAGAATCCTTTATTTGCCAACTTCTCTAATTCAGCACACTTCTTGAACTTAGTAATTCTAGCTGGATAATTCTTAACAAACTTGACTGCAGCACGAACTCGCTTCACTGAGATATCCAACTCTTTTAGCCCATCGGTAACTATCAAGTTCAGAATATGAGCAGCACATCTCATGTGCATATATTCTCCTCTCCCTATGCTTGCATTGGCACTGTTCATGATCCTCTTTATGTAGCTTACCGCTCCATCATTTGGTGAGGCATTGTCAACTGTTACTGAAAACACCTTATCTATGCCCCACTCAACCAAACAGTTCTCCTGGTCCTTCCCAATGTCTTCCCCCTTATGACCCCTCACCAAGAAAAACCCAATGATCCACTTATGCAGAATCCAGTCATTATCAATAAAATGGGCTGTCACACACATGAAATTCTGCTTTTGGGAAGATGTCCATGTGTCGGTAGTTACACAAACTCTTTCACAAGATTCTTTGAAGAATTTCTTTAGCTTGACTTTCTCCCTATAATGAATGCGGACACAATCTCTAGTAACCGTCCTCCTGGATGGGACATTGAAACGAGGACAAGCCTTTGCCACAAACCTTCTAAATCCTGGCTTCTCAACAAATGCAAACGGAAGCTCATCCACAATTACCATTTCAGCCAAAGCATCTCTAAGCTTATCCTGATCGAATCTCCAGGTAGTGAGTGAACACTTACTAGCATCCCCCTGATTCGGAGTAGCTTGTAGAGTTGGCTGCTTGTCATCCTTGACTCTATGAGGATTTCTCTTGCAGGTCGTCAAATGCTTCAACAAGGATGATGTACCATTCCTTTTAGAAACACAAGCAAGCTCACTTTTGCAATAGTTGCATGTTGCCGTCGTGGCATTTACTTCCTTGCTAAAGTGATTCCAAACTTCCGACCGTGGAGCCATTTCCTTCCTTTTCTTGGCATTTGCTGTATTCTTCTCAGCCTCGGCCGTCTCCTTCTGCTGCTGGTTGGGGAGCTGTTGCCTATCATGACTGTCCTTCTCCGAGTTCAAAGCGTTGTAAAGGGAGGTGTCTGACAGCGAAATACGAGAACTTTGGTCTGCCATCTAGAAACAACAAATGACACAACTAGTTAGCCTAACATATTAGCAATGAGAAGTGACAATTTGTTACAGAAAATATAACAGAATAAGTAAGATGAAATAGTATGTATAACAGTACAATATATAACATCACTCATAGTTACAGGAAATAGTACATTTAACAGTAGAATTTAGCCTAATAGTACACTTTATCTACAACTAGTGAACTAACAAGTCTGTTGTCTGCAACTCTGTATACACTGATACACATACATCAATTTTGCTGTCTGCATAAGGTGTCAAAACAATCTGTTGTCTACATACACATACAGACATACTAGTAATTATAGTACTTGAGCATCTGAATCGGGACTCAAACTCACTATCTATATAAATTTTAGCTACACGCCTACAGCCGATACACCAACAAGTCAACGAACACTTGACTACTTGAGCAGTTGAGCATCTGAATCGGGACAAAGTGAAACTTGGGGAGTGACAAAGTCAAGGGACTTACCACTCACGTTGATCACTTGCTGTTGCTGCCATCGACCGTGCTCAGTGCATTGACTCCGGCTGGTGGCTCGCGCATCTCGTCTCCACTGGATCCAGCAACTACAGCTCCTTCGGCGCATCGCTACAGCATCCTGCATCATGACCTGCCCGCGTGCCTCACGCCATCATGCGTCGACGCGCCGTCCCGCCTCCCGCGTCACCGCCGCCGCCGCCGCCGCCGCTGGGGACTAGGGTTAGGACAAGAGGGAGGAGGGGTCGAGGGTTTGGGACTGGGAGTCTGTGTTTCGTGTGACTGTGTGAGGGTGGGAGGCTTTATACCAGCGGTGGGAGGTGACTTGGGCCTGGGCCGCGCAGCCGCATGTGTGACCTAGTGACCGCGTGAGACATTGGTTATATAAACTTCGGTTAATATGGTTTTTTCGGGTTTTCGAGACTGGTAACCGAACCCTTACCCGAAGACCGAAAAGTCTGAAAATAAGAACCGTACCAAAGACCGATACCCGAATTAACCGACATTTCGAGTATTACGGTCTGGTTCGGGTTCGGGTAACGGGTTCGGGTACCCGAACGCCCAGGCTGACTTCTTATCCTCGATGGCAAAAATACAGTACGTGCCTTGCAACCCTTTCTATCACTGGGTAAGGACACCGCAAGATTGAACCCAAAGCTAAGCACTTCTCCCATGGCAAGAAAGATTAATCTAGTAGGCCAAACCAAACTTATAATTCAAAGAGACTTGCAAAGATAACTCAATCATACATAAAAGAATTCAGAGAAGATTCAAATATTATTCATACATAAACTTGATCATAAACCCACAATTCATCGGATCTCGACAAACACACCGCAAAAAGAGTTTACATCGAATAGATCTCCACAAGAGAGGGGGAGAACATTGTATTGAGATCCAAAAAGAGAGAGGAAGCCATCTATCTAATAACTATGGACCCGTAGGTCTGTGGTAAACTACTCACAACTCATCGAAGGGGCAAGTATGTTGATGTAGAAGCCCTCCGTGGTCGATTCCCCCTCCGGCAGAGTGCCGGCGAAGGCTCCAAGATGAGATCTCGCGGATACAGAAGGTTACGGTGGTGGAAATTGTGTTTCGTTGGCTCCCTGGATGTTTTCAGGGTACTAGGCTTATATAGGAGGAAGAAGTACGTCGGTGGACGCCCAAGGGGCCCGCGAGACAGGGGGCGCCCTCCTATCTCGTGGAGGCCTCGCCTGCTTCTTGACTTTCACTCCAAGTCCTCTGGATCACGTTCGTTCCAAAAATCACGCTCCCGAAGGTTTCATTCCGTTTGGACTCCGTTTGATATTCCTTTTCTTCGAAATACTGAAATAAGCAAAAAAACAGCAATACGGGCTAGGCCTCCGGTTAGTAGGTTAGTCCCAAAAATGATATAAATGTGTAAAATAAAGCCCATAAACATCCAAAAGGGGTAATATAATAGCATGGAACAATCAAAAATTATAGATACGTTGGAGACGTATCAAGCATCTCCAAGCTTAATTCCTGCTCGTCCTCGAGTAGGTAAATGATAAAAAGAGAATTTTTGATGTGAAATGCTACCTAGCATAATTCTTAATGTAATTTTCTTTATTGTGGCATGAATGTTCAGATCCAAATGATTCAAAATAAAAGTTCATATTGATAAAAGGAATAGTAACACTTTAAGCATACTAATCAAAGTAATCATGTCTTCTCAAAATAACATGGCAAAAGAAAGTTCATCCCTACAAAATCATATAGTTAGGCTATGCTTCATTTTCGTCACACAAAGATGTTCCCAACTTCTATACCCCCGATGACAAGCCAAGCAATTGTTTCATACTTAAATAATCTCAAACTTTTTCAACCTTCACGCAATACATGAGCGTGAGCCATGGATATAGCACTATGGGTGGAATAGAATATGATGATGGGGATTGTGTGGAGAAGACAAAAAAAGGAGAAAGTCTCACATTGACTAGGATAATCAACGGGCTATGGAGATGCCCATCAATTGATGTCAACATGAGGAGTAGGGATTGCCATGCAACGGATGCACTAGAGCTATAAATGAATGCTCAACAAAAGAAAACTAGTGGGTGTGCATCCAACTTGCTTGCTCATGAAGACCTAGGGCATTTGTGGAAGCCCATCGTAGGAATATACAAGCCAAGTTCTACAATGAAAAATTCCCACTAGTATGAAAAAGACAACTTATGAGACTCACTATACGAAAAACATGGTGCTACTTTGAAGCACAATATATGAGACTCACTACATGAAGAACAAGGTGCTACTTTGAAGCACAAGTGTGGAAAAATAGATAGTAACATTGCCCCTTTTTATTTTCTTTTCTTTTTTTCTTTTCTTTTTCTTTTCTTTTTTTCTTTTCCCTTTTTTTGGGCCTTTCTTTTTTTCTTTTGGCCTTTCTTCTTTTTTTCCTTTTTTTTCTTTTTGGGCAATGCTCTAATAATGATGATCATCACACTTCTATTGATTACAACATATGAATTACAACTCAAAACTAGAACAAGATATGACTCTATATGAATGCCTCCGGCGGTGTACCGGGATGGTGCAATGAATCAAGAGTGACATGTATGAAAAATAATGCATGGTGGCTTGGCCACAAATACGATGTCAACTACATGATAATGCAATGGCAATATGGCAAAAGTAAAGTATGTCATGATGATGATGAACGGAACGGTGGAAAGTTGCATGGCAATATATCTCGGAATGGCTATGGAAATGCCATAATAGGTAGGTATGGTGGATGTTTTGAGGAAACTATAAGGAGGTTTATGTGTGATAGAGCGTATCGTATCACGGGGTTTGGATGTACCGGCGAAGTTTGCACCAACTCTCAAGGTGAGAAAGGGCAATGCACGGTACCGAAGAGGCTAGCAATGGTGGAAAGGTAAAAGTGCGTATAATCCATGGACTCAACATTAGTCAAAAGAACTCATATACTTATTGCAAAAATTTAGAAGTCATCAAAAATCAAGTACTATGCGCATGCTCCTAGGGGGATAGATTGGTAGGAAAAGACCATCGCTCGTCCCCGACCGCCACTCATAAGGATGCACAAGCCAGGTACACTTCATGTTTCAAATTTGTTACACAACTTTAACCATACATGCATGCTACGGGACTTGCTAACTTCAACACAAGCATTCTTTGAATTCATAATCACCCAACTAGCATGACTTTAATATCACTACCTCCATATCTCAAAACAATTATCAAGTATCAAATTGATCATAGCATCCAATTCACTTCCTATGATATTTTTTTATTATACCCAACTTGGATGCCTACCATTCTAGGACCAATTTTATAACCATAGAAAATACCATGCTATTCTAAAAGACTCTCAGAAAGATATAAGTGAAGCATAAGAGACTAGCAATTTCTACAAAAATAAGTCACCACCGTGCTCTAAAAGATATAAGTGAAGCACTAGAGCAAAAACTATCAAGCTCAAAAGATATAAGTGAAGCACATAGAGTATTCTAGAAAATTCTAATCAAATAGGCTTCTCCCAAAAGGTGTGTACAGCAAGAATGATTGTGGTAAACTAAAAAGCAAATACTAATATAATACACAATGCTCCAACCAAAACACATATCATGTGTCGAATAAAAATATAGCTCCAAGTAAAGTTACCAATGAACGAAGACGAAAGAGGGGATGCCTTCCCGGGGCATCCCCAAGCTTAGGCTTCTGGCTATTCTTGAATATCTTGGGGTGCCTTGGGCATCCCAAGCTTAGGCTCTTGCCACTCCTTATTTCATAGTCCATAAAAGCTTTACCCAAAACTTGAATACTTCACAACACAAAACTCAACAGGAAATCTTATAAGCTTCGTTAGTGAAAGAAAACAAAACCACCACATAAGGTACTGTAATGAACTCATTATTTATTTATTTTGGTGTTAAACCTACTGTATTCCAACTTCTCTATGGTTTATAAACTAATTTACTAGCCATAGATGCATCAAAATAAGCAAACAACACACCAAAAACAGAACAGTCAGTAGAAATCTATAACTAACGCAAACTTATGGAACTCTAAAAATCCTACCAAAATAGTAAGTCCTAGACAATGTTTCTATTGACCATCATAAAAAATAATCAACGCAAAATCACGTTTCTGTGATTTAACAAAACTAAATTCGTGCGCACAAAGTTTCTGTTTTTCAGCAGAATCAAATCAACTATCATCATAGGTTATCCTATAGGTTCTACTTGGCACAAACACTAATTAAAAGAAAAAAACACATCTAAACATAAGGTAGATGCAAGATTTATTACTAAACAGGAGAAAAAACAAAAAACATAAAGAAAATTGGGTTGCCTCCCAACTAGCACTATCGTTTAACGCCCCTAGCTAGGCACAAAAGCGAAGATAGATCTAACGAGTGCCATCTTTGGCACTAAATTCATAAGTAGCCCGCATGATAGATTCATAAGGTAATTTGACTTTCTTTCTTGGAATGTGCTCCATGCCTTTCTTTAATGGAAATTGGAATCTAATATTCCCTTCCTTCATATCAATAATCGCGCCAATCGTTCTAAGGAAAGGTCTACCAAGAATAATAGGGCAAGAAAGATTGCAATCTATATCAAGAACGATAAAATCCACGGGCACCAAATTTCTATTTGCAACAATGAGAACATCATTGATCCTTCCCATTGGCTTTTCAATGGTGGAATCCGCAAGGTGCAAATTTAAAGAGCAATCATCAAGATCATGGAAACCTAGAATATCACATAAAGTTTTCGGAATCGTGGAAACACTAGCACCAAAATCACACAAAGCAAAACACTCATGATCTTTAATTCTAATCTTTATAGTAGGTTCCCACTCATCATTAAGTTTTATAGGTATAGAAACTTCCAAATTAAGGTTTTCATCATAAGATTGCATCAAGGCATCAACGATATGATTGGTAAAAGATTTATTTTGACTATAAGCATGAGGAGAATTAACAACGGATTGCAACAAGGAAATACAACCTTCTAAAGAACAATTATCATAATCAAAATCCTTGAAATCCGAGATAGTGGGTTCAATGCTATTTAAAGTTGTGACCTCTCCAATCCCACTTTTACCAAATTTAGCATCAAGATCTAAAAACTCCGAATTCTTGGGACGCCTTCTAGGTAAAGTTGACTCATCACCAGTCCCATAATTATCAAGATTCATATTGCAAAACATAGATCTAATAGGAGACGCATCAATAACTTTAAGATCCTCATCATTATTTTCATCAAACTTTTCTGGTTTAGCGGCCATCTTATTGACTAAGGTGGCTTGCTTATCAGAAATTTTGGCTATAGCATTTTCAAGACGGGTAATTTGAGCGTTAACACCATAAAATTCTTTATTCATATCATCAAGATCTTTGTTCATAAACCCCCAAAAACCTTTTTGTTCCTTAAGCTCTTTTCTAAAGAAATTATTGTGCTCAAATTGCACATTCATAAAGCTTCTAATATTTGATTCAATCTCCTCCAACCTTCTAAGAAGGTGGTCGGAACCCTTAGGCGCAGCCATAAGGTCAAACACGCACACAAGCAAACAAAAAAAGGCAAGCGAAAAGAGAGGAGGAGATTGGGAAAGAGAGGACGAATAAAACGGTAAGGGTGAAGTGGGGGAGAGGAAAACGAGAGGCAAATGGCAAATAATGTAAATGCGAGGGAGATGAGTTTGTGATGGGTACTTGGTATATCTTGACTTGAGCGAAGACCTCCCCGGCAACGGCGCCGGAAATCCTTCTTGCTACGTTTTGAGCTTGCGTTGGTTTTCCTTGAAGAGGAAAGGGTGATGCAACAATAGTAGCGTAAGTAATTCCCTCAGTTTTTGAGAACCAAGGTATCAATCCAGTAGGAGGCTCCTCAAAAGTCCCACGCACCTACACAAACAAACAAAGAACTCGCAACCAACGCAATAAAGGGGTTGTCGATCCCTTCACGGCCACTTGCGAAAGTGAGATCTAATAAAGATAGTATGATAAGATAAATATATTTTTGGTATTTTATAATATAGATGCAAAAAGTAAAGATGCAAATAAAAGTAGATTGGAAGCAAATATGATAAGAGATAGACCCGGGGGCCATAGGTTTCACTAGTGGCTTCTCTCAAGATAGCATAAGTATTACGGTGGGTGAACAAATTACTGTCGAGCAATTGATAGAAAAACGAATAATTATGAGATTATCTAGGCATGATCATGTATATAGGCATCACGTCCGCAACAAGTAGACCGACTCCTGCCTGCATATACTACTATTACTCCACACACCGACCGACTCCTGCCTGCATCTAAAGTATTAAGTTCATAAGAACAGAGTAATGCATTAAGCAAGATGACATGATGTAGAGGGATAAACTCAAGCAATATGATATAAACCCCATCTTGTTATCCTCGATGGCAACAATACAATACGTGCCTTGCAACCCTTTCTGTCACTGGGTAAGGACACTGCAAGATTGAACCCAAAGCTAAGCACTTCTCCCATGGCAAGAAAGATCAATCTAGTAGGCCAAACCAAACTGATAACTCGAAGAGACTTGCAAAGTTAACTCAATCATACATAAAGGAATTCAGAGAAGATTCAAATATTATTCGTAGATAAACTTGATAATAAACCCACAATTCATCGGATCTCGACAAACACACCGCAAAAAGAGTTTACATCGAATAGATCTCCACAAGAGAGGGGGAGAACATTGTATTGAGATCCAAAAAGAGAGAAGAAGCCATCTAGCTAGCTAATAACTATGGACCCATAGGTCTGTGGTAAACTACTCACAACTCATCAGAGGGGCAATGATGTTGATGTAGAAGCCCTCCATGGTCGATTCCCCCTCCGGCAGAGTGCCGACGAAGGCTCCAAGATGAGATCTCGCGGATACAGAAGGTTACGATGGTGGAAATTGTGTTTCGTTGGCTCCCTGGATGTTTTCGGGGTACGTAGGCTTATATAGGAGGAAGAAGTACGTCGGTGGACGCCCGAGGGGCCCACGAGACAGGGGGCGCACCCTATAGGGGGGGCGCCCTCCTATCTCGTGGAGGCCTCGGCTGCTTCTTGACTTGCACTCCAAGTCCTCTGGATCACGTTCGTTCCAAAAATCACGCTCCCGAAGGTTTCATTCTGTTTGGACTCCGTTTGATATTTCTTTTCTTCGAAATACTGAAATAGGCAAAAAAAACAGCAATACGGGCTATGCCTCTGGTTAGTAGGTTAGTCCCAAAAATGATATAAATATGTAAAATAAAGCCCATAAACATCCAAAAGGGGTAATATAATAGCATGGAACAATCAAAAATTATAAATACGTTGGAGACGTATCAAGGTTGCACCTAGTTTGTTGGTTTAACTCGTAATCTCCTCCACTTATTAAGAAAAATGGTTTCCCCCGCTTTGTATTACAAAGCAACCATCCAATACAACCAACGATAGGAGCTGGGGCGGAAGCAGCACAAACACGCCCAAAAGAAATGAAAGAGAAAAAAAAAGAAAAGAAACAAATGCCGATAACGGCGGATCGACAAAAACGGCGAAGCCTCGTGACCGCTGCGTCCACCGGAGATCATCCACCAAGCTCTGAGACTCCGAAGCGCTGGTACCAATCAAGACCTCCAAGAAGGGACGCGACGATGACGACACTGCTGCCAAGGGTTTCCCCCGGTATGCGGCGAGGAGAGAGGAAGGGTAGCCCCGACGCCCCCCAGGAAGGTCCGGCGGCACCCTCAGGCGTCACCGCGTCGGTGTCGGCCAAGCCAACAAGGATTTCTCCCGATCCCAGTCTCTACCTCAGGCACTTCGGAGCTCGCCACCAAACCAACCACCACCCTGCGCCAAAACGGGAACGAAGCTTCCCACGCTGTCTCAGCACGACATCGCGAAGATGGTCTGCACAACGAAGAAGAGGAGCCGGGACTAGGGCAGCAACACCGTCGGCATACGGGAGGGCCCCACCTCCACCGTCCACGACCGTAGCCGACCGGACGCCAAAGCAGGAGCCTACCGGGCCCGTGGCCCCACAGGCCCGGCCGGGCCCTCAAAGGCTCGGACAGCTCCCGCCTCCGCGTAGCAGCTGGAACGCCGTCATTGTCGCTGTCCCAGTCCAAGCTGCTCTCCTGCCTCCCCGTACAAAGGGCATCGCGGTCGCGACGGAGCCGACCCGCAAGGACCCAGAAGGGACCCTACAGGCCCAGATCCGGTCCGGGGACGCGTCACCGGCCGGCCAGCATCACCGGACCGCCCTGCCGCCAAGAGGCGGCACGACCACGGCGAGCGCCGCCGGCCTCTGCACTATGATGTCGGACCGCCATCGGCCGAGCACCACCGCCGCCTCCCCCCACCCCGGGAAGGAAGAGCGCACGCGGGTAAGGAACGGCCCGCCGCCGCCGACACCACCCGGCCAGATCCGGGGGCGACCGCCGACGACGGCGGGGTGAGAGGACGGAGAGGGGCGGTCGAGGTGGAAGGTAGTTGCGCGCCGCCCCAGCCACCTTCCAGGGAGACGGCGGAGGCAGCGGGACGGGTAGGAGGGGAGAGAGGGGGGAGGTGGGAGCGGTGGAGCAGGAGCGGGGCGCCGCCCGGGCGGGCGGCAGCGGGAAAGGCCTAGGGCCCGCCGGCGGTGGGGGGAACCCTAGCGGGGGAGCGGGGGAGCGGGGGAGACTCGACCGCTCGGACAAAATAAGAATGACTAGTAAGTGGAGGAGATTCTGACTTCGAATCTCCTCCACTTATTAGTGACTTCTAATGCGTACAACGGCGTTTCGGTACAAGATAACATTTACAAAAAAGAAGCACATCGACGTGGTTCCATTCAGGTGATTGACTCATAGTTTTGTTCATCAAATGTCTAATTTTGTGTTCATGTTTGGAGCTATATTTTATGAATTTTGCCAAAATCATCTTGCAGTTTCACATGACTTTCTTGTTGTACTTTTTTTGTTTCGACGACCGTAGACAAGTAGGTTTATATTTCGTTCCTCTCGGCCTGCTCTCATGAGTCCTGCTGCACTAGCGTCACTATCGGTGTCGTTCCTCTCAGCCTCCTCTCCCGCGTCCTACTACACTGGCGCCGTCGCCGACATCGTTCCCTCTGCATCCTTTCCCACGTCCTACTACACTGGCATCGCAGACGACGTAGTTTCTCTCGGCCCCCTCTCCCACATCCTACTACATTGCCGCCGATGTCGGCGTTGTGGCCTCCTCTTCCGCGTCCTACTACGCTGACGCCGCCATGGCGTGCGCACTGTATTTATCCTCACCGTTCTCTGCCTCGGCGCCCTCCTTCTCGTCCCTTCTCATGGTTTTTCCATATGGCGACAACGCTAGCAAGTGGTTCGCCATGCCGCCGATGGGATCGCTTGCCGCGACTCCGTTCTCATCGCGTCGGATGTGATGCCGTGACCATCATCCATGATAGTCATTGAGGCACTCTAGTATAAATCCGTGTGTCATGTGTAGCTGTTAACTCTTAACCATGTTCAGTGTATACAATCAAACACCGCGTAGTGCATCAGCCCTACCAATGTAGGCCACCAAATGCAAGACAAAAATTGCTTCCTAAATGCAGCCAACCTATTTGCAGCCAACCAAACGATGTGCACAACATAATTTTTACCCTGTATCTACTTAGTCAGGCCCAATTGAGACAACTATGCAAAGTAAAAAAGGATGGAGGGAATGGAACACCCTCTTGATGTATGGATGGATTAAAGCATAATATAAAACAAGGAGAGACAACACCTCTAAGAGGGCAAGGAATTATAAGTTGCCACACACCACCAGCTTGGAGATCACGTCTTTCCCGATACACAATACAACTTGGCATACCAGTCAAGCCATAATATATTTCTCGATACACAATACATGAACCATAAAGATTCGATTATTACAACATATGCGAGGCATAGGCAGGCACATCTCGTGTGGCAACTTATGTACCTTATTTATCGAATAGTATCTCATGGCCTAGGATAGTAGCAGAAAACAAACTACAAAGGCTGAACATAATCTCATCTCAACTCCTCAGATAGTTGAGAAGTTCAAGAGGAGGCAATATGTATATATAAGGGCTTAATTATATATAAAACTAAGCTCCTGATACAACTTTGTTATTCCCAACTACGATATGGTTCATCCCAGATACAACATTGTTGCTCCCAGATACGACATTGTTACTCCCAGATACGACATGGTTGATCCCAGATACGCCATTGTTGAACCCAGATACGACACTGCTACTCCCAGTTACACCATGCCTGCTCCCAGATACAACATGCTTGCTCCCAGATACGACGTGGTTGTTCCCGGATACGGTGTTGTGATTCCCATATACCGCATGGTTGTTCCCAGATACGGTGTTTTCATCCCCGAATATGACAGTATTGTCGTTTCCAGATACAACATTGTTTCTCCCGGATCTCACAACATTGTTGGTCCCTGTTATGACATTTGGGAGCTCATTAAGTCGCCGTCCGAGTGTGCTTCTGTTATGCTTCACATACAATGGCATGTTAGTGAAAGTCATGCCCTCTGAATGCCCAGCGGTGGCAAGGCCCATTAGTCGTGCCAAACTCTTAGGTACCTCGCCAACCAATGAATTATTTGAGAGATCCAAGTAGGAAAGGTGGTGCAGCTCACCAATCCACAATGGAATGGTGCCGACCAATTGGTTGCGAGACAAATCAAGCACCTCCATTTTCTTGCATTGAGACAACCATTCTGGAACCCTGCCCTTGAGAGCACAATCACCAAGAGCCAGCACCTCGAGGCTCTTGAACCCACCAATAATACGATCGCCGGGTAGCTCTTCACCACCAAAATTCTTGGTGAGAATCAACGTGGTGAGGTTCTGGCACCCACGCAACACGGTGAGCACCCCTGAGATGTTGTGAAAGTTGTTGGAGCCGAGGTCGAGTTCCTCGAGCTGCGCAAGGCCTGCGAGGGAGGTTCCTGGGATGGGTCCCCCGAAGCCTCGCCTGGGGAGGCGTAGCGCCATGACACGGCCGCTGGCGGCGTCACAGCCCACGCCTTCCCAGCTGCAGCATGCGGCGCCAGACCACGTGGCACGGAGGAGGACACCCCGACCGTTGAGGCTCCCGGCAAAGTCCAGCAGCGCACGGAGGTCGCCGGGGTGGCACGAATTTGCGCGCGCCTCGGGCAAGAGAACTGCCAAAAGGAGGAAGAACATCAGGTAACATTTGGCCATGGGGTTCATTCTGCTCGAGTGATTGGCAAGTGCTCACTCTTGGTGTACACAACTACTTGGGCGGTACATGGTGTCTTATAGTGTGTGGCGTTGCAAGTGGTAGTGAGTGGCCAGGCCACGTACTACAAGTAAGTGGCTGATCCACTGAAATTCGTGGGTGGCAATTTATCGGTGGTTTATATTTTACTTGTCGTGGCACATTCATGCTTGTCTCTTCGTATCCTAAGCTGGCAAACTACGTACTGACGCAAGGATTTGTCTTTGTATTTACACCATCTTTGTCTAAGCTAGCGTCTCACATTTCTATTCACGTTGAAACAAATAAAATGCGACAGATGATGAATAGATTGAAAGTTTCTAGAAAAAACTAAGGCTAAGTCCACCGGAAATTGCCAGCCGACCGGTAGCTATCCAGCTGGTTCATTTCTCCGTTCGATTGTGGCTATCCAGCGTACGTGGTGTCTTTTTTTCTCTGGTTTAACTGGACTGGTGATGAACCTAGCAGTGGCATCGAGGCTAAACGTCACTAATTACAAATTCATTATCAGAGGACACTAGACATCGCATATGCTATATTCAATGTGACACCGTTGTGACCTGTGGATCCGAGTTGTCAGATAACCCTTAACGTATTAGTTTAAATTAATAAAGTCAACAAATTGAACTACACGTAGACTAAACATTAAAGGCGTGTTTGGCAGCCGTATCAGCCAGCCCTGGCTTAGCTCAGCCTGGCTCAATGGGGCTGATTGAGCAAATGCAGGCTGTTATGCAACATCTGCACATTGTTTGGTTACCCGCATCTAGTTCTTTCGCATTAGGCGATGGCTTAGCGTATGGTGTTTGGTTGCCTGTATTGGCTCGGCTCATACAACTACACGGTGTTTGGTTGTATACACGGGATATGATTAAGAGCTAACCTTACAGTTAACACACATTGTGCCTCGCAACTGCAATGGACGGTGACCGCGGCACCGCGTCTGACACGATGAGCACGGAGTCTCGGGCGAGCGTTCTTGTCGGCGCCACGGCGAACTAGTTGCTAGCGTCGCCGCCGAAGAAGTCCGTGCGGAGGAGCGCTGGGGCAGAGGATGGGGGAGGAGAAATGCATTGCGTGTGGGACCATGGCGATTGCGGTGGATGGTGGTCGTGGCGCCGCATCCGACACGACATGCACGGAGTCCTGTGCAAGAGACCCCGTCGGTGCTGCGGCGAACTAGTTGCTAGCCTCGTCGCCGCAGAGAAAGTCTCCACGAAGATACTGTACAGAGGAGGAGAAATGTAGTGCTCGTGCCATGGCAGCGTCAGTGCAGTAGGACGAGAGGGAGGAGGCCCAGATGACAGATGCCGGTGACAACTCTAGTGTAGTAGGATGTGGGCAAGGAGGTCAAGAGGAACGGCGCCGGCGTCGAATGGGATGAACATGAGGGCTGTGAGACAGAGGACGAAGGAGAAGAAATACATGGTGCACGTAATTACGGCGTCAGTGCAGTAGGATCGACAAAACAGAAAACTTACAACACGAATGTCGTGAGAAACTACAAGATTAGGCTGTTGGGCAAAGAAAATTCCAAACGGTCGATCGTAGGCGTCAAATCTAACAAAATTCGTCAAAAATAGCTTCGAATATAAACAGAAAATAGAGCATTTACGGTCGACGAAACTACCAACTGATCACCTGAATGGAACCGTAACAACGATGTGCATCTTTTTCGTGTAGAGCTTATATCCAATCGAAGCACCGTTGTGTAGATTAGAGAGGAGAAGAAAGAAAAGAGGTTAGGCATCAGGTTAGTAGAGGAGGAAGAAGAAGCACCTACAAAGCTCGCATCCCCCGTCTCTTCTCGTGCAAGGGAGGGGCCACTCGCTGTGCATCGCTCGGGCCTGGCTTGCAGAAACTACCGATTCGAACGTAACTCACAGGCCTGACTCAAGGGTGCTTTAAAGTTCATGCCATGCAGGCGACCGAACGGGCCGTTTTAATCCCGCGCGAGCCTGGTTGGCCCAAATGCGGGCAACCAAACGCGCCCTAACTAGCTAGGTCGCATCTATTGCACAGCATATTAGATTTGTTTTTCTGAACGAACTTTGTCCAAGCGCTCTCGCCTTCTTTCAAATTGAAACTATTAAAGTGCGATCGATGATGAATAGATTAAAAGTTTCTAAAAAAACAATAGCATCTCCAATGCGGATCCCTAAAACCGACACTGCATTTGTCTGCGGACTACGGACGTGTCGGCGGACAGTGATACGGCAGCCGGCCATCCAACTATGTCCACATGCATTTCAAACCAAATTTGAACAAAGGATTTTCTTGCAAACACGACGGAATTCACTTCAAGTTCCGACATAATTTTATAAAACGGACAATATTTCTTCCGTTCAACTAAAACCTATAAAAACACCTGCACTAGCTGTAGCGGACAGCGACTTTGTACGCGTGGCCGGGATGGATGGCAGCATTTCTATCGTTGTTCGTGCCGTTGTCGTTGTCATCGTCATCTGAGTGGTCCTTCCAGCGGCGAAAAGGCGCGATAGCCCTTCCGGCTGCCGACTAGCGCTCACGGAGGAGACGCTCTGCCTCCTCCTATGATGTGTGCAAGGCCGCCGCGGTCAACGCCGAACCTGCCCGGGGAACCTTGCCCTTGCCACTGCTGTTGGCGGCGGCAACAGTCTTGCTGAGAGACCACTCCTTGCTGGTCTTCGCGAGCTCCCCGTTGAGGCGGCGGAGCCCCGGCGCAGACGTTTCGCTGGCCCAGGCTTTATGAGACGCCAAAGTTTTAAACCTGGGGTTTGGGGTACCACTAGCCTCCTAACGCCTCCTAACAGTCGGCCGACTGAAATTTATGTGTGGCAACTCCTCTTTTTCATATTATATTTTACTTGTCGTGGACATGCATTAGTGCAAATGCTTGTCCTTTTTTGGGATAATACTTGGTGACACATCTTAAGAGATCTTAAGCTAGCCCACTAATGCAAGGATTTTTCTGTCTTGCACCAACTAATTAATTCTACCGAGTCTCTTACTAATTAATTACAAACTGGTTAATTAGTTGGCCTTCTTTAGTGGGAATATAATTGTTAGTACTGTATCATGCACTGCCAACTAGCAACTAGTCATGAGGCTGACATGACATATCATTAAATCAAGAGAGGGGCACTTGTATAATAATATGGTGCCATATCATAACATGTAAACTGAGAAAACATAGTGTCAAATATATCTTGTCCACAACTTATTAGGTTTCTACAAATACTAGTAAATTGTGTGTGCTTTGCACGTCATCTAAATATATATAAAGAACATGGGAAAATACATTTGAAAT